>CM061044.1:9072513-10272513 GCA_030762985.1 Adelphocoris suturalis
TCTCTCTCTCTCCTCTCTCTCTCTCTCTCTCTCTCTCTCTCCTCTCTCTCTCTCTCTCTCTCTCTCTCTCTCTCTCTCTCTCTCTCTCTCTCTCTCTCTCTCTCTCTCTCTCTCTCTCTCTCTCTCTCCTCTCTCTCTCTCTCTCTCTCTCTCTCTCTCTCTCTCTCTCTCTCTCTCTCTCAATTTCCTGTAAAATTGATGAAGTTCATGAGACTATTCATAAAGTGAATGCAGATCTGTCTCGGCTGAATCGCTGGTGTAAAGAACACGGAATGGCGTTGAACGCTCTTAAAAGTAAGGCGATGTTCATTGGAAATTCCAAAATTCTCGCGAAAATCAACCTTGCCAATGTACCTCCCGTGATGGTAGGGGAACACCCACTTGAAGTTGTGAAAGAGTTCAAGAACTTAGGGGTTACCATGACGGAGACGTTAAGCTGGGAAGTGCAAGTAGCTGAGACTTGCAAGAAAGTATATAGAAGTCTGTACCAACTCCGCCGCTTAGCGATTGACTTTCCACAACACGTCCGGACTATGCTAGCACAGGCTCTGCTGGTGCCATTCTTTGATTACGCGTTCGCTGCTTACTGTGACCTAACCGCGGAACAAATGGATAGGCTCCAAAAAGCACTCAATTCTGTTGTCCGTTTCGTTTTCCGTTTGAAGCTAGATACTCATGTCACGCCCTACTACATAAAACTAGGATGGTTAAAGATTCCCGAAAGAAAAAAATTAGCTATATCGACCTTGCTTTTTAAAATTTTAAAATTCCAAGAACCACAGTACCTATTTAAACAATTCAAATTTTTAAGTGATGTTCATTCTGTTCCTACTCGTAATGCTGTCTCGACTCTTTTAATACCCCAACATAACACTATACTGTTCAGCAAAAGCTTTACGCTGCAAGCAATCAACTTGTATAACAATAACGTTGATCTGTTTGTATTATCAAAATCCGTAATCAGTTTCCGGAATGATTATAAAAAGATTCTGCTACAAACCTATTACTCGTAAATTCACCACTTATGTTTTATACACTTATGTATGTGTTCACTTCTTAGAAGGTTGACTTTATTTTCATTCACTTCATTTTGTTTGTTTTATATAATGTAATTATATGTATAAGGTTAAACTTGAGCGATTGTACGAAGTTATGTAAATGATTAATTTGTACAGGGGAGATGTAAGAGAGGACCTATACGGTCCTAATCTTTCCCTGTTTGTATAAATAAAAGCCGTCAATCAATCAATCAATCTCTCTCTCTCTCTCTCTCTCTCTCTCTTAAGATCTCACCAAAATTATAAACAACTCATTCGTAGAGACCCACCCCCCAATATGTTTATTCTGTATTATTTATCACATAGGTAATTTATTTATTTATTTATTTTTTTTTTTTTTCCACGTTCTATCACAGCTCCGGGTACTGCTAATATAAATTCTTTCAATGAATTGTTACCTACAATCATGGAAGTTGTTTATAAAATAACTTCACTATGGCATTTCTGTTATTCAGTGACCCTGGGAAGAAAGCCATTCTGTGATCGTAATCAAGGTTGGTTGATCGGTTGGATAGTTGGCCTTCGTACTTCTCAACTCAACCAATAAACTTGTTTCGACTTTATATCATTATCTTATAATAACATTACTTATCTCGACTCCAAGTCGTAATTTGAGTTGTGAAAACTTTTTCTATAATTGCCGGTTGTGAATTCAGAACGAATCAAATAACTGAAAAGACGGCGGGCTCGAAACGATTTTTCGATTATGCATCGAGTGAGGTCGGGCAGGGGATATCAATATTCAGAAGAAGGGGGCGTGATATACATGTGCCCCGTGGACGAGGGATGCCGGTAAATCAATCACGCGTTCTAATCACATAGAAGAAGAGGCCTTCCCTTGCCAATGACATTCGTTTGATTCCGAGAACCCCTTAGGGCAAATACGAAGTCTCTAATACAAGAGAAAAAAAAGATCAAATATGGAAAGAAGGCGGAAAAAAGGCGGGACGAGCGTGCGAGAGAGAACGCAGATACCCAAGAATGCTTAAATCAGAAAGACAAGATAAGGATGAGCTAATACTCATATTAGTAACGGTCGACATTAAAGTTGAACAACCATTGTAATTGTAGTCTACTGTAATAGCTGATTTTGGTTCATTATTTCCAATAATAAGCCTATGTGATCGTGTAGCAAAAAATTTTTATAACCCCCCCTCAAACTTTGTCACTTTACGTTTCAAGGTGCGTAGAATCCAAATTTGAAATGTCCGTCCGCCGTTCGCCGTCCGCCGTCCGGGCCATAAAAGGCCTAAGAATTGACTTAAAAAACCCGTTCTTTCGCACATAGACTCTATTTGGGGTCTAGTTGGTCCTAACGTTTAACCATCCCGGTCGCTTTACTCGCATAGATGCTATGGGCCAAAAACGGGCGAAAAAGTGTCTTTTTCGAGGCTTTGAGTGTTAGACTTACGCACGCACGCACGCCTGGCACGCTTGGCAGGGGGTCACGGTTGAAGGTGAGGGGGGGTGAGCGGGGGTGGAGTGAGAGGAGGCGCCGCGGCACCTTGTGGTGTCTGGGGTGACCAGGGGCGTAGCAGAGGGGTGTAGGAGAATGGATATTTATTACTTTTACGTGTTATACCCATATAATACACCGCGGCACCATGAGGTGGGCACGGCGTTCCTTCGAGGCATAAATATATGTTTTTTTCTAGGTGTTTATACCAATGCTTTTCCTACGCATATTTAATATCATATCCACTCGACTTTTCGTACGTACTTAGATAATGATATTATTAAGGCAATAACTATTTGAATAGATAGGAGCTCACATCGAGAAATATAAACATGCGTATATAATTATAGAAGTATAGGTTGTGGCAACTCGAAATAGGACACGCCGAGGAGTCTGGACAGGCCTTATTACGTACGCAAGCCAACTAAAACTACGATAATAATCAATTGAAAAAATAATAAACCTTTGTGAAATAATTTGCAGCGTTTTTCTTTCTTTCTTTCTTTTATTTTTACCCAGGAGGAAATCTTTGCAATCCTAAATCCTAAGGTGGAAACTAGATCTGCCAACTTACCCTCGAGGGACTGCACTGTAGGTTATGAAGGATTCAAACCCACTACTACATAACTTTGCTTTTCCCATATTGGAACTCAAGACTCGAACTTTTAGAGACATTACTTCAGGGCGAACCTCAGTAAGCTGTTTTCCCCCCTTCTCAGCCTCTACCTTTCTTGTATTGTCTTTTTCTTGAGGATATCTTCAGCATATTTTACCACGCGATCCGAAGTTCCCGTACAAGTATTTTAGCTGTTATCACCCCCGGCGTCATAAATGCTCTTTCGGTCATCCATTGCTTACAAATGAAGAAAGTGTGTATCATCTGACCCCTGGAAGTTTGAACATGGCGGATGGAGGACTCCATTCCGTGCATTTATTCATAACTTATGTGATTAACCCTGAGGACCATCTCACGGGCCGCCAAAGCGTCGACGAATGATTTGTTTAACTTTCTCCACCAAGTGTCGTTCCAGTTTAATTAAATTCTTTGTTGTGTTCCTTCAACCTCCAGTTGTCAAGCTCTTGTGGTTACCTCTGCATAGTTCAGGATATGGCATTATTCCATTCCTAGATATCATCAGGTTCGGATGTGAGCCACATGAAAGTTTGCTCTGTAGGTTTCAGAGCCTATAGTACAATAACATCATTTATCTGAAAGTCCTTGTGAGTAAACGAATAAAGGCCTGGGCACTTCAGAACTGAGCCAATCATGCTCATATAAAAGTTGAATCTTCTCCAGTCAAACTCAATAACTACCTTTCAATATCTTTGCTTAATGAAAATTGCAGAAGGAATTAATGTAGGGTTTTTCAATCGTTTTATAACTTGCAGGCCCTTGGCGTCTAGGACTCATGAATATAAGGATGTGGTTTTCGAGTTTTAAGTAAACAAAATCACTTCACATTCCGAAAAATGCACAATGAATTTATCCTTTTGTGGTACCTAAGTTTTTAATTAAAAGGCCGTTTTTCGAACTTGTGTAATATGACATAAAATTCATAAGTTCGGCTGTATGTGAATGGGGAAAGATCTCAGCTAAAATATGCTTGATATGCACTTTGGAAAGTATTTAATCTTGAGTAGAATGAGCTTTAGCAGACTGAAATCGGACCAATATTAACGCCACTAGGTGAGCTTGAAGGGGAAAAGTCTAGTCAATTGTTTGTAATTCGCTCATTTTAAGAGATAATTCTAAGTTTTGGGATCGAATCGTTTTGTGTTTTTATGCCCTACAACTTTGCTACACATAAAAATGTCTGTAGGATGTACGGTTTAGGAATTATTAGAGAAAAACTTTAAAACGGGCAAATTAAGCGATCTTTATGAGACCGCCATTTTGTATTCCACCAATTTTGAGAAGGATGGCCGAAATTTTCTCACTCAAAACGGAATAAGTTTTCAAAATGTAATCTTAAACCTTCTCCTCAAATAACTAACCTATTTTCAGCCCAGGCTCTTGGACTATGCGGGTTCCCCCCAGGCGAGCGGGGGCCGTGACGCCAAGGGCCGTATTACTGACTGGTCAGGCACCCATCATATAGCACCTTTTTTGAAAGCTCTCAATAGTATATTTTTATTGAACAAATAAGAGATAACCATTAAAATTCCTCATTACTCACAACTCAAAATATTGTTGATAATTATTTGATTTGATAAAATGTAGGTACTTTTCAGCTGCACAAATATAATAATTAATTTTATAAGAGCGGGGGCGTATTCTAGCAGAGAAAGAACTTGGCGAAAGAGAAAGAAGCAGAGTATTAGGTTAGGGGCTGGCGGTACGGTAGCTGCTGAACTCACGGCGAGGAGGGAGAAAAATTGGGTCTTGTGATCCGCAGGGCGGTTTGAAGGTGGGTTAGTTAGTAACAGAAGTTATGCCGTTTTGTCAGGCGATGTGATGAACATGGCGGAAGTCTATCATTTACCGAGGGAAACCCACCCTGGTTTGTGGCACCCGAAGCGAATTATCTGGGTGGAAGGGTGGAGTCGGTAGTCCGTCTTCCCAGTAGTCGCGGACTCGCCAGGGTGTGGGAAGAGAAGTTAGGCCAATTGTACAGGTATTTATTGGGGCTCGGGGTGGGCTCCCCCTCCTGATTACAAGGTTGCCTCAACGAGGATTTATCGAGGAGTTGTGTATCACTTGGAGAGAGACGGCCGGATCTCGTTCGGTCTTTCTCGGTCGGTTTTTGCCCCTTCGAAGGTGCTCGTCCTTGTGCACGCCAAAGTTCAGGAGGATCATTGGGCGAAATAATGGGGCGGAGTAGATTAAATTGGACTTGCGGCAGCTGAATCGTCTTTCAATGAAATAAACGTATCTCTGCAAATTGTAATTAGTGCATCACATTTGAAGGTACGGGTTTAGATTACTCACATAAGGATCTTGCATGGGGTTACTCATCTGGAAAGTGGTTCTGCAGACAAAACAACCACTTGACCTTGTACGTCAGCTACTAATTGAGCAGACTTGTAACAAATCACTCGAACAAGAAACATTTGCAAGCACTATTTATCAGAAATTAAACATATTCATATGCACGAATGTAGAAGGACATACTATCCATTTATTTACGTTATTTTTCTTGATATCTCAGCTGACTGTTGAAATTAAGCAAAACAATATTACCGACCTAACATCCTAATGAATCCTATCGCAACCAGAAAAATAAAAACATTCGATGTATCCTTTCTGTCCCAATGAACACATTGGTGCTACAACAAAGTGTGCAGGAATCTTGCTTAGTCTTTATTTGGCGATTTTTGCCCCTTCGAAGGTGCACCTCCTTGTGCTCGCCAAAGTTCAGGAGGATCGTTGGGCGAAATAATGGGGCGGAGTAGATTAAATTGAACTTGCGGCAGCAGAATCGTCCTTCAACGAAATAGACGTATCTCTCCAATTGGAATTAGTGCATCACATTTGAAGGTACGGGTTCAGATTACTCACATAAGGATCTTGCATAGAGTTACTCATTTGGAAAGGTGGTTCTGCAGAGAAAACAACCACTTGACCTTGTACGTGTACGGCAAGTACTAATTGAACAGACTAGTAACGAGCAACTCGAACAAGAAACATTTGAAAGCACTATTCATTAGAAATTGAACATATTCATATACGTGATTGTAACAGTGCATACATACTACCATTTATTTATGTTATTTTTCTTGATATCTCTGCTGACTGCAGAAATTTAGCAAGACAATATTACCGACCAAACATCCTATTGCAACCAGAAAAATAAAAACATTTGATGTATCCTTTTTGTTCCAATGAACACATTGGTACTATAAGAAAGTGTGTAGGGATCTCATTTAGTCTTTATTTGGCGATTTTTTCCCCTTCGAAGGTGCACCTCCTTGTGCACGCCAAAGTTCAGGAGGATCATTGGGCGAAATAATGGGGCGGAGTAGATTAAATTGTACTTGCGGCAGCAGAATCGTCTTTCAATGAAATAAACGTATCTCTGCAAATTGTAATTAGTGCATCACATTTGAAGGTACGGGTTTAGATTACTCACATAAGGATCTTGCATAGGGTTACTTATCTGGAAAGGTAGTTCTGCAGAGATACCAACCACTTGTTGGTCAACTACTAATTGAACAGACTTGTAACGAACAACTCGAACAAGAAACATTTGCAATCACTATATATCATAAATTAGACATTAGTATTCTTATGCATGACTGTAACAGTACATACTATCCATTTATTTATATTATTTTTCTTGATTGCTGACTGTTGAAATTTAGCAAGACAATATTACCGACCAAACATCCTAATAAAGCCTATCACAACCAGAAAAATGAAAACACTCGATGTATCCTTTCTGTCTCAATGAACAAATTGGTGCTACAAAAAAAGTGTGTAGGTGGCTATTTGTCGATTTTTTTCCCCTTCGAAGGTGCACGTCCTTGTGCACGCCAAAGTTCAGGAGGATCATTGGGCGAAATTTGGGCCGAAGTAGATTAAATTGGACTTGCAGCAGCTGAACCGTCTTTCAACGAAATAGACGTATCTCTCCAATTGGAATTAGTGCATCACATTTGAAGGTACGGGTTCAGATTTCTCACATAAGGATCTTGCATAGAGTTACTCACCTGCGGAGAAAACTACCACTTGACCTTGTACGGCAACTACTAATTGAACAGACTGGTAACGAGCAACTCGAACAAGAAACATTTGAAAGCACTATTCATTAGAAATTGAACATATTCATATACATGATTGTAACAGTGCATACATACTACCATTTATTTATGTTATTTTTCTTGATATCTCTGCTGACTGTTGAAATTTAGCAAGACAATATTACCGACCAAACATCCTATTGCAACCAGAAAAATAAAAACATTCGATGTATCCTTTTTGTTCCAATGAACACATTGGTGCTATAAGAAAGTGTGTAGGGATCTCATTTAGTCTTTATTTGGCGATTTTTTCCCCTTCGAAGGTGCTCGTTTGTGCACGCCAAAGTTCAGGAGGATCATTGGGCGAAATAATGGGGCGGAGTAGATTAAATTGTACTTGCGGCAGCAGAATCGTCCTTCAATGAAATAAACGTATCTCTGCAAATTGTAATTAGTGCATCACATTTGAAGGTACGGGTTTAGATTACTCACATAAGGATCTTGCATGGGGTTACTCATCTGGAAAGTGGTTCTGCAGAGAAAACAACCACTTGACCTTGTACGTCAACTACTAATTGAGCAGACTTGTAACAAATCACTCGAACAAGAAACATTTGCAAGCACTATTTATCAGAAATTAAACATATGCACGAATGTAGAAGGACATACTATCCATTTATTTACGTTATTTTTCTTGATATCTCAGCTGACTGTTGAAATTTAGCTAGACAATATTACCGACCAAACATCCTATTGCAACCAGAAAAATAAAAACATTCGATGTATCCTTTTTTGTTCCAATGAACACATTGGTACTATAAGAAAGTGTGTAGGGATCTCATTTAGTCTTTATTTGGCGATTTTTGCCCCTTCGAAGGTGCACCTCCTTGTGCACGCCAAAGTTCAGGAGGATCATTGGGCGAAATAATGGGGCGGAGTAGATTAAATTGGACTTGCGGCAGCTGAATCGTCCTTCAATGAAATAAACGTATATCTGCAAATTGTAATTAGTGCATCACATTTGAAGGTACGGGTTAAGATTCCTCACATAAGGATCTTGCATGGGGTTACTCATCTGGAAAGTGGTTCTGCAGACAAAACAACCACTTGACCTTGTACGTCAGCTACTAATTGAGCAGACTCGTAACAAATCACTCGAACAAGAAACATTTGCAAGCACTATTTATCAGAAATTAAACATATTCATATGCACGAATGTAGAAGGACATACTATCCATTTATTTACGTTATTTTTCTTGATATCTCAGCTGACTGTTGAAATTAAGCAAAACAATATTACCGACCTAACATCCTAATGAATCCTATCGCAACCAGAAAAATAAAAACATTCGATGTATCCTTTCTGTCCCAATGAACACATTGGTGCTACAACAAAGTGTGCAGGAATCTTGCTTAGTCTTTATTTGGCGATTTTTGCCCCTTCGAAGGTGCACCTCCTTGTGCTCGCCAAAGTTCAGGAGGATCGTTGGGCGAAATAATGGGGCGGAGTAGATTAAATTGGACTTGCGGCAGCAGAATCGTCCTTCAATGAAATAAACGTACCTCTCCAATTGGAATTAGTGCATCACATTTGAAGGTACGGGTTCAGATTACTCACTTAATGATCTTGCATTGGGTTACTCATTTGGAAAGGTGGTTCTGCAGAGAAAACAACCACTTGACCTTGTACGTGTACGGCAACTACTAATTGAACAGACTGGTAACGAGCAACTCGAACAAGAAACATTTGAAAGCACTATTCATTAGAAATTGAACATATTCATATACATGATTGTAACAGTGCATACATACTACCATTTATTTATGTTATTTTTCTTGATATCTCTGCTGACTGTTGAAATTTAGCAAGACAATATTACCGACCAAACATCCTATCGCAACCAGAAAAATAAAAACATTCGATGTATCCTTTTTGTTCCAATGAACACATTGGTGGTTTAAGAAAGTGTGTAGGAACCTCATTTATTCTTTATTTGGCGATTTTTTCCCCTTCAAAGGTGCTCGTCCTTGTGCACGCCAAAGTTCAGGAGGATCATTGGGCGAAATAATGGGGCGCAGTAGATAAAATTGTACTTGCGGCAGCTGAATCGTCTTTCAATGAAATAAATAAATCTCTCCAATTGTAATTAGTGCATCACATTTGAAGGTACGGGTTTAGATTACTCACATAAGGATCTTGCATTGGGTTACTCATTTGAAAAGGTAGTTCAGCAAAGAAAACTACCACTTGATCTTGTATCTCAACTACTTATTGAACAGACTTGTATGTAACGAACCACTTGAACAAGAAACATTTGCAAGCACCATTTATCAGAAATTAAACATATTCATATGCATGACTGTAGCTGTACATACTATCCATTTATTTATGTTATTTTTCTAGATATCTCTGCTGACTGTTGAAATTTAGCAAGACAATATTACCGACCAAACATCCTAATAAAGCCTATCACAACCAGAAAAATGAAAACATTCGATGCATCCTTTCTGTCCCAATGAACTCATTGGTGCTACAAAAAAAGTGTGTAGGAATCTCGTTTAGTCTCTATTTGGCGATTTTTTTCCCCTTCGAAGGTGCACGTCCTTGTGCACGCCAAAGTTCAGGAGGATCATTGGGCGAAATTTGGGCCGAAGTAGATTAAATTGGACTTGCAGCAGCTGAATCGTCTTTCAATGAAATAAATATATCCCTCCAATTGGAATTAGTGCATCACATTTGAAAGTACGGGTTCAGATTACTCACATAAGGATCTTGCATAGGGTTAATTATCTGGAAAGGTAGTTCTGCAGAGATAACCACTTGTTGGTCAACTACTAATTGAACAGACTTGTAACGAACTACTTGAACAAGAAACATTTGCAAGCACTATTTATCAGAAATTAAACATATTCATAAGCATGACTGTAGCAGTACATACTATCCATTTATTTATGTTTTGATTTTCTAGATATCTCTGCCGACTGTTGAAATTTAGCAAGACAATATTACCGACCAAACACCCTATGAAGCCTATCGCAACCAGAAAAATAAAAACATTCGATGTATCCTTTCTGTACCAATGAACACATTGGTGCTACAAGAAAGTGTGTAGGAATCTCGTTCAGTCTCTATTTGACGATTTTTACCGCTTCGAATGTGCACGCCAAAGTTCAGGAGGATCGTTGGGCGAAATAATGGGGCGAAGTAGATTAAATTCGACGCGGAAGCTGAATCTTCTTTCAATGAAATAAACATATCACATATCAGATTACTCATATAGGGATATTGCAATAGAGGGTTATATAAGGATATAAGGCTACTTACCCTAATTATACTTAAGCCTTCATTCGCACATTCCCTGAAATTTTCATCAAAATCGGTTGGAAATCGCTTGTTAAAGGATTTGCGGACACACGACAGACACGGAACGAAAGTTGTTGAGAATGATCTAAAACTTGAAATGCGAGTAGAAATTTTGATTTTGGAGACAAACATGTCCCCATCTCCCGAAAGTAAAACAAAGCATCCACCCGGGTATACTCATATAAGCACATGGGTAGACTCAGAAGCAATATTCAGGCGGAACTACCAAAACTACAATTCTATCTACTTGCAAAATGCCTTCAAAGAGTCAAAATGGTAAATTATCTACACGCAAAGCATCCGAGAAATTAACAAGTCAAAAGTTAAATAACAATCATCCTCTCATGTTGGGTCACCGTAACGATTTTAAAATGCCAAAGAAACGAAACCACTGGCGACCTGAGATCGACTGTGCATATGTATTTTGGTTGAGCAGGGATTAGGTGAAAAAAAAGATTTTAAGAATAATCGACCCAGTCAAAGATGTATGGATGATTTCCGCTTACAACCGAGTCGTTGCTAGGGAAATGGTACTTCGTCGTTTTTCATCCCACAAAATTCGTTGACCATTCGTTCGAAAGCTCTCGATTTATCCAACCATATTATGTTAACTACTGCGAAGTGCGTGGCCAACAAGCTGAGTTATGAGCATGGTTATTTGAATAATTGTGTACACTCAGGTGATCATTCTCAATAATTGATATTGTGAACATGATTGCAACCGCTTAAGCATTAAACATGATTTAATGTTTTTCCCTCTCAAGGGAGAAATTATGAAATTTAGATTTCAATGGTTTTCTACTGTATAATGCCTTTATTTTTATGATTTCCGTGATATTCCTTAAGTGCTACTTACTCTATTAAAGTTGTTTCAAAACAGTGGTGAATAGTTTTTATAATTTTTAAATTCAAAGAGGCTTTTAAAATGCTGAATTACTTTGGTACATGAACGAAAGAAACTCGTAAACGAGTTCCACTATCCGCTTTACAAGCAGATACCATGTTACATGGATATGTCTTTGATTGGGGATTTCATAACGGTTGTCCTCGAGTTGTCCTCGACTGTTGTCGAGAGGATGAAAATGTTTCCTATGGAGTGGAGTAAATGATGCTATTGTTACGCGTTGTTGTGTTATGCAATATTAGAGAGTTTTTGTTCTTCCCGTAATTTTCTACCCGTGTACCTACAAAAAGACTGAAATACCAACTGCGCATGCGCGAATCTTCACGTCAACGTGTAGAACTACGCGTGTACGGGAAAAAGACCTATCTACACGTGCATGGGAAAATGCATTCGTTGGAATTTCGGTCTACGGGTAGTCATCATAGCCTGACGCAAAGGTAACCACAGCTTCCGGTAACCACAGTGTGACCAAGGTAACCGCAGTTACGCAGTTACCAGCAAGGTAACCACAGTGTGGTTGCCAACAACACTTTGGTTGGTCAACAAGTCGAGAGGTTATGTTGAAATGCTCCGCTACAAAATTTAGCCATTTAAGGTACCTAAGCAATAAATGTATTTATAATTTATGTACGAAAAGAATACGAAACAGCTTCTGAAACACTTATAGAGACGTTAACGTCACGTTAGCGTTTGGTTTTTCACGTATACGTGTAGAAATACGCGTAGAAATCACGTGAAGAGCTAGCATCTCCAGCTGCTTGCTCTAGACGCTGCTCTACGCGTCAACGTGAGAAATTCTTACGGGAAGAACAAAAACTCTCTATTACGTTAAGAATATTGTAACCGGCTTATTAAAATTGTTTATAGTCCAATCAACTTAGTTTTGGAATGTAGCCAGGTACGTAAGGAGGGGGAAATTGGTATAGCTTGAGATGTGAACATTTATCACATAAATCAAACGATTTTCGTGCGATGAAAATTGCGGAAGTTCCATTTCCCTAGCAACGGCTGGGTCGTACGTGAAAAACACTGAAATTGTGACACAAATTTTGCGTCACGGAAATTTTTGGTTGACCCCCCAGAGCAAAGACATATTATCCATGTCAAAAACTTATTTGGCGGCCGAAGATGCAATATAACTACTGCTTCGTGTTGAATGCATTTGTTATAGCCCGATGGGTCTACAATAATCCTGGATGTCCAGGTTGTTAGTGGCAACGTGGAGATGGCAGACCTGGCGGGAAAAAATAAATAAGTATGATAGAAATGATCTGCGGCAAGCGATTTCCGAGCTGAAAGGAGTGGCGACCGATAACATCAGGGTCATAGAGGCTGCGACCCTGGCTGCGGTGCGGGAAAAGCGCCACAGAGTTACTCGAGTTGGGCATCTCGATGGGAGTGCTCCGATATATCTATCACTACCGGCGTTCTTAGAGGTTCGTACTTGAACTGGTGGTCATTCCATAGGAGGGGCACTTCCTTCCATTCCATTCTTCCTCCTCTTCCTTCTGAAACTTCCCTCATCCCTAGAGTCGGCGAGGGGTAAACCTGGGCGTCCTCCCCACTTCTTTTATTTACGTCTCGGTTGTAGGCGGAAATCATCAGAAACTAAAACTTGAAATTATAACCTCTTGAAACTCATACGGTGGATACAGCTTTCGTACAAGTACGCAACCACGAGAGACATTTTATGTCTTTGCGCCCCCTTTCCCCTTCCTATAAAACCCCGTATTGTACTTTTGTTTGTGGAAATTTATTGCAAAAACACGTTTTTAAAAAAAATATTTTTTTTCATTCAAATAAATTTCAAAATACAATTTTGTTTTACTCATTCCATAATTACATCATTATTATCATCAGATTTTGTAACGAAGAGTAATGGCCGATGATGAGAAAAGTACGATGTGTAGGCTAGAGTTTATTATGGAAAAAACTGGATTCTAGAGCCACTCAGCTGATCTGGGATCGGTCAGTTGTGTTCGGAAGTCCCTCAAGGGCCCACATACCAAATCTCAGAATCGTGGGATCATTAGGGAAAAAACTGGATTCTAGATCCACTCAGCTGATCTGGGATCGGTCAGTTGTGTTCAGAAGTCCCTCAAGGGCCCACATACCAAATCTCTGAATCGTGGGATCATTAGGGAAAAAACTGGATTCTAAACCCACTCAACTGATCTGGGATCGGTCAGTTGTGTTCAGAAGTCCCTCAAGGGCCCACATACCAAATCTCAGAATCGTGGGATCATTAAAGAAAAAACTGGATTCTAGAGCCACTCAGCTGATCTGGGATCGGTCAGTTGTGTTCAGAAGTCCCTCAAGGGCCCACATACCAAATCTCAGAATCGTAGGATCATTAGGGAAAAAACTGGATTCTAGAGCCACTCAGCTGATCTGGGATCGGTCAGTTGTGTTCAGAAGTCCCTCAAGGGCCCACATACCAAATCTCAGAATCGTGGGATCATTAGGGAAAAACCCGGATTTTAGAGCCACTCAGCTGATCTGGGACCGGTCAGTTTTGTTCAGAAGTCCCTCAAGGGCCCACATACCAAATCTCAGAATCGTGGGATCATTAGGGAAAAAACCGGATTCTAGATCCACTCAGCTGATCTGGGACCGGTCAGTTGTGTTCAGAAGTCCCTCAAGGGCCCACATACCAAATCTCAGAATCGTGGGATCATTAGGGAAAAACCCGGATTCTAGATCCACTCAGCTGATCTGGGATCGGTCAGTTGTGTTCAGAAGTCCCTCAAGGGCCCACATACCAAATCTCAGAATCGTGGGATCATTAGGGAAAAAACTGGATTCTAGAGCCACTCAGCTGATCTGGGATCGGTCAGTTGTGTTCAGAAGTCCCTCAAGGGGCTACATACCAAATCTCAGAATCGTGGGATCATTAGGGAATCTCCGCGTAACGCTCTCCGCGTGACGCTCCCCGCGTGACGCTTTTTCATTTATGTGCCATAGTAAAGACATAAAATGTCAAAAGCTATGTGTGTGTGAAGAAGTGTTAAACGAGATTTGTTTCAGAATGCCACAAAATGGATTTCAATGAAGAAATTTTTCAAACATTTTTATTTTAAAATTTTTGGAACCATTGCAATAGCTCAATTTTTTTACGAAACTTTGCTAATAAACGCATGGTGAAGATATTAGAGGCTAATTACCGTATTAATCTCCAGTGGCTGCATATATATACCTTACATTATAACACATGTATATACCTATCTGAATACGAGCCGACGAAGAAATGAACTCGAAGCCGCCATACCTGAAAATATCTTCGATAATTACATGGAATTACTCCACCAATCAAGATCCTCAAACGCACTTCAACATACAGATAGCGCTCAGAAGAAATCAGAGCTTCTGATCTGAGTTGGAAGGAACCTCTCGCCTGCCCCGACTTCCCCACTCACTCCTCCCCCTCACTCGCAGTATGACAGGGGAGTTTAAATGAGTAATGAACATGTTTTAAACCTTTTATCTAACACTTAGTTATTATTCGTTTCTCAACTTAAAGTACTACATTGCGCAATAATTTCTACAAACACCATTTGTAGCCTGTCTAAATAAGAACACTTTCCTATCGGTTCCCTAGGTCGCTATTCAATTTAAAATCAATGCATTTCGTTATAATCTAGCTCAAAAAGCTCTTCAAGAAGGTTCTATATGATGGGTATCCGACCAGTACTACCTACGGCTCTTAAAATTCATTTGCATGATGACGGAATTTGGAATTCTGTGATCATTTCGTGAGAAGCTGAGTCCGCACCAAACTCCAGTGCTTGGATTTTATAAGTGTAGTACCTAGATATTTTGAAACCTATTTTTAAAAAAAATGTTACGACATCTACTTGCAACGCAGATGTTGATTAATTTAACTTATCCTGTTCGAAACGTTTACAAAGGAGAAAACCCCGAGGACGGAATACATATCGCCTACGAGGTAAGAGGTAATCACTCTTTAGCAAATTTATTGTGTGCCAACTAGCAATCCCTACATCATAATATTGTAGATTTTCGAATAAACACATAGTCCAACTCGGTTCGCCAAGCTGATACCTACTTCCAGTGTTGGGCAAAAATTAGCTATAGCTAACAGCTAAAAGCTACAGCTAAATTAGCTATGATTTAGGTGGAGCTAACTACTAAATATTTAGCTATTAGCTATTGAGGAATAGCTAAAATTTCCAGATAGATTAGCTATTAGTCGAAACGTTTAGCTAACAGATTTAGCTGCGGCGATTCAGCTGTCATGAGCAGCTAAAAGATAATAGCTATAGCTGTGGCTGACAACTAATAGCTAAAAGCTAACTTTTTATGAAAAACTGTATTTCCACACAGCTAGTATAGCTAAGCTAACCTTTTCAGTTTTAGCTAGCAACAGCATTAGCTGTGGAACATTTTCTCGAATGAATGAACTACTGCTACTTCAAATAAGGCGAAGGGCGATATTTTTTCCTTTTCTTTCTTTTCTGGCTGAAAAAACAAGGTGTAGGTGTAGCGTGTAGGTGGGTAGCTGGGGCTACTGCTATTAGTAAAGCGTCCTCGGAGTCCATGTACTATAATATATAGTAAATACCGAACATACTGCTCAGTCAACAGTCATCCACACTACGACTTTTATAGTTCTAATAAAGCATAAGGTAACTTAATTATTTTTCTCATCAATAAATTGATTTTTATGTTTCTACCTTCTTGCTTCGTCATTTTTCTTGCCTTTTTTCTTTATTTTTTGAAGAACTTTCAAATAAATAAATAAAAAAAATGAGTACCACTAGGTAAACTAAACTATTTTAAAATTCACTGAATATACGGAAATAAAAGTATTCAGTCATGCAGCATGGCTCTAAAAGCGAATTTCCAAAACAAAAGTCGTAAATAATGTCGAAACCCTGTGACTTTTGTATGGAAGAAATAATCTCTGTGAAAATTCGTTAATTGTCATTTTTCGACCTTTTTAAAACAAAAAATCGCATTTTTAAACCTTTCTAAAACTGAAAAGGTTAGCTTAGCTATACTAGCTGTGTGGAAATACAGTTTTTCATAAAAAGTTAGCTTTTAGCTATTAGTTGTCAGTCACAGCTATAGCTATTATCTTTTAGCTGCTCATGACAGCTGAATCACCGCAGCTAAATCTGTTAGCTATACGTTTCGACTAATAGCTAATGTACCTGGAAATTTTAGCTATTCCTCAATAGCTAATAGATAAATTTATCTTTTAGCTATTAAAAAATTGTAATAGCTAATTTATCTATTATTCGAAAAATTAACTAGCTAATAAATTAGTTAGCTAATGCCCAACTCTGCCTACTTCCTTAGGAGCTCTCAGTTCCGGACAGTGGTACCTTGAACCGTACTACCATTATTATTATTATCATTACTATTATTACCTTAATTTCCTGCCTTTTACCTTTCAGGTTAGGGCAGTACTGATACATGTGGGATAAAAAGTACAAAGTCCACGCCTTTCAGTGTGATCTTTGATCATTCAAGGCAAACCACGACAGTACTCTTAGTAGTAAGTTTATAAAAGTAAAGTAAACAACCATTGCAGTAGGGGCTTTTCGTCCGATTGTCTCGGGCGTCGCGGACTTCATCAGCTGTCCTCCAAATGGAGGATCAAAACTCGTTCTGATGATTTCGCTTAAAGCTAATCATGGCCTCGTCCCCTTGAGTGGACAGGGGTTCGCCATACAGAGGGCTGATGCGATATGTGTCACGTCGTCAGAAATGACATGAGAAAAGTAAAAAGATAATTTTAATTTCTCCCATGATGGGAAAAACAAAAGACCATGGATATGTCTAGTACCTACTGCTTACCAGTAGGTATCTACTACCCAATTGTATACCAACCATGTAGTGCCTTCTTTCCACAAGATTATTCCATTATGGTTACAAAAAAATATTAGTTTATAACTTGGAGTAATAAATCAGCATTCCTTGACAATGGCATAGAGGTCATGAGATGTTGTGATAAAATGAGAGCATTCCAAAAAGTGGCGATTTTTCCTACTAAGAAAACTATGGGAGTTACTCTTCCCCAGTAACTCATTGGTTGTACGTGACAAATCAATAGAAATTCTACCTAGCCTTCACTTTTCGAGTTAATAATAATCTCAAGTGTCGGGTCGACACAAATTGACATTTCATGTCTTTGCTATGGCACACAACCAAATTTTCGTTATTTCACGTTACGTTATGTAACGAAATATGCTCAATGATTTTGACATTTCATGTCTTTGCTATGGCACACAACCAAATTTTCGTTATGTCACGTTACGTTACGTAACGAAATATGCTCAATTTCTGATGATTTCCGCTTACAACCGAGTCGTTGCTAGGGAAATGGTACTTCTTCATTTTTCATCCCACAAAATTCGTTGACCATTTGTTCGAAAGCTCTCGATTTATCCAACCATATTATGTTAGCTACAGCGAAGTGCGTGGCCAACAAGCTGAGTTATGAGCATGGTTATATGAATAATTGTTTACACACAGGTGATCATTCTCAATTAATTATATTGTGAACATGATTGCAACTGCTTGTTAATTTCTGATGATTTCATTGAGCTGGTGCTTCGATGATTTGATTCATAGCAGGTCATCCAAATATTGCGAGAACGGTTTGATTTGTGAAGTGGTGGTTAAATAATTGTAATAGGTAATTTCTATACTTTACAATCTAGCTACTACTTTAGCCTCTTTAGGACATTTACTTGACGATGCCCAGGGTCCGGATCAGCTGAGTGGCTCTTAGAGCTAGCAAACGAGTCTGCAACACATACGAGTCTGCAACTAAAGACATGAAATGTCCCAATGGGTTGCAGACTCGTATGCAAGCGTTTTTTGCTAACACAAAGGGTTTGTCAGATATCACACCAGTCAGCACTCATGAAAATGGCAAAAGAACAATGACAACGAAACTGCTTATCCATGTAGTAATTAAACTAAGACAGTGGACCATGCTTTATATAACTGATGATGGCCTATAACCGTCGAAATCGATTTAACATTGTAACTCTTTATTTTTCGTGGAAAATTTTTTTAGTTTTAGCGAATTTTTGAAGAAAATTAAGCTATTGCTCTCGCCTCAAAATTTGTAGAATGTGAATTTTTGAAAAAAATTTATGCAGAAATCCGTTTCAGGCTATTCTGAAGTTTAACGCATTTTTTTCTGATGATTTCCGCTTACAACCGAGTCGTTGCTAGGGAAATGGTACTTCGTCGTTTTTCGTCCCACAAATTTCGTTGACCATTCATTCGAAAGCTCTCGATTTATCCAACCATATTATGTCAACTACTGCGAAGTGCGTGGCCAACAAGCTGAGTTATGAGCATGGTTATTTGAATAATTGTGTACACTCAGGTGATCATTCTCAATAATTGATATTGTGAACATGATTGCAACCGCTTGTTAGTTTCCGATGATTTCATTGAGCTGGTGTTTCGGTGATTTGATTCATAGCAGGTGATCCGAATATTGCGAAACGGTTTGATTTGTGAAGCGGTGGTTAAAATAGTCTTAATTGGTAATTTCTATGCTTTACACTCTAGGAAGCTGTGATTTCGTATGTAGCTTCTTTAGGACATTTACTTGACGATGCCCAGGATCCGGATCAGCTGAGTGGCTCTTAGAGCTTGCATACGAGTCTGCAACACATATATACGAGTCTACAACTAAAGGCATGAAATGCCCCTATGTGTTGCAGACTCGTATGCAAGCGTTAATTTCATTAGTTGTTTCCAGACATTTATGAATTTTTTTTTTTTTTTTTTTTTTTTTTTGAAGAAACCGAAATCAAAATGTTTTACGAAACATGAAGAGGATGGGAAAAACTGATGTTTTCTAGAAAACTGCTGGACCTTGATCTTTCTTTCACGTTAAACTTCAGCAACATGCTGCTAATGACCCTTCTGGTCGAGGTGCGGCTTAAACCTTAATTAAAAGAACTTCAGCAATAAGTGAGGGTTTTTAGGACTCTGATCCTACTTAGCCACCAGTGCATGGACTCAGATCGTTGTTTTGCGACACCTAAAATCTTTCCCTCTGTATTTTAACGCTAACCTGCATCATTCTTTCCCGAAGCGATACATGCTTCGATTCGTTTCTCTATGACCTGCAAGATGGCACCAATATCTCATTTCGGACCAAAAATTGACTCGTCCTTGAAAAATTGATCGTCCTTTCCCGTGACCATTTATTTTCCATCTTTGACTACCCCTTGTCCTCTCCTTGCTTATTTTCATGCCATTATTTGCATTGCATTAAAACCAATAATTTTAAACGATTTAATAGAAAAACTGTTCTCTTAGATACTCTCTTAGGTGCTCTCTTGGAGCGCAATTTGTGCAATATGCAAGAAAATCCACTAATAATCTTATTCTGAATACAGTGTTATACTCCTCAACGCATATTTGATATAAAAACTGAACAAATATTGAATCTCTACAACGTCTTAAGGTGTCAAACACTAGATGGAGCAGGTATAATCCTCAGACGGTTCAGTAGTTAAAACACCTTCCTAGAACCAACTAGGAAGTTTTGGAGTGGGGTATTCCGCCGGTCTTCTAGGTCTTGCGTGAGAGGGGTCCGATACCGATCGCAATGTATCAGGGAGCCGCGGACAGAAGTCAGAAGTGTGGTACATGAAGCTCGCTCCTTTAAACCAAACTTATCTCGATGGAAGGAGCAATGTCGAGGGTTCCCAACGTCAAGATGATTACAGTTTTGCGCAGGAGCGTTCGCTGTAAAGCGATAACGCTCCGTGAAACTTTACATGGGCCGCCTCAAGTATCTGAAAGGTCGCTCGGGTATAAACTGAAGAAATAATGGATATTATTCCCATACAAAAAGGAATCAACTGAAGTGTGGAGATGTTTCCGTTATTCATTGCAGTACTCATACTACACAGATAAGTTTACAACATGCAACACAATCCTTCAAGTGATTAAAGCCACATTATAGATCACATTTTACTAGAACTGTTTTTTTTAAACACAATGTGTTTTAGCCTTGGCATCTCCAACTGAAAACGAAACGTTTATGCGTATGTAACGAAAATGTGTAACGAAAATGCGTTGCAACAATTTCTGATGATTTCCGCTTACAACTGAGTCGTTGCAAGGGAAATGGTACTTCGTCATTTTTCATCCCACAAAATTCGTTGACCATTCTTTCAAAGCTCTCGATTTATCCAACCGTGTTATGTTAGCTAGTGCGAAGTTTGTGGCCAACAAGCTGAGTAATGAGCATGTTTTTAGCGAATTTTCTTAGAAAATAAAACTATTGCAATGGCTCCAAAAATTTTCTTCATCGAAATCTGTTTTGAGGCATGCTGAAGTGATTCCTGGATTTTAACGCTTTTATATATATATATATATATATATATATATATATATATATATATATAATATGTATATATATATATATATGTATGTATGTATCATTCCAGACGATAACTCTCGATAGAATTGAGATAAAAACTTCGTTCTTTCGCGAAAAAATCAAGCATTTCAAAAGAAAGGATGAGTTCGTTGGACAACCCGTTTTGAGCACATTAAATAGGTCAAATTTCAAAAAATTTACTTAAAAAATCACTAATTTAACACTAATTTAATCACTAAATTAACAAATTTCTATTTTTTAGCAGAATGCTACTCGAAATGCTACTCGAACATGAACTAGGACATTTAAAAATTTAAGCACAAAATTGTACTGAAAAATGTACTTAAATTTCATTAAAATAAGCTAAAAATCGATGGGAACACTTGAAAAAATTTTAAAAATCCACAAAATCGTTTGTTCATTGGAATATTACTGACAAAAAGTTAGTTTGCTATAAAATGTATAATACATTTTTTATTTGTACCCAAAGTGCTCAAATTTAAACAGAATTTAACATTAATGTAATACGACAATTTATGAAAATTCGCTCATACGATCATGCTGCGTGACTGGAACTTTTGCATAATTGTTTAAACACAGGTGATCATTCTCAATAATTGATATTGTGAACATGATCGCAACCGCTAGTTATTGTTTATTAACACAATTTTATTCAGAGTGATATTTATTTATCGTTTCATGGATTTCTCCATGTTTTGTCCCAATTAATTATTTTCAAATGGTTTGCTGATTTAGGTATATCACTTGCATTTTACAGTCAGAGTGTCTGTATGTCCCTGAAATTATTTTGAAGAGTAATTTATGTAAAAGTTAATTGTTCAATTGTCGATCGTTTATTTTCTTGTACTGTTCGTGAGATGTTTGTTTCGAATTTAACATAATTTACTTCAGGCCGTTCCTGATATTAAATAATCTGACAGGATAGATTCCCATGATGTTACGAAGAATTTCCAAGGGTAACTATGACATTGTTTTAATACCAAATCCAGTCCTTCACATCACCAATGGTCCTTGTTGCGTTGTTTTCAAACACCTAGGGAAAAATCATATTTTTATGAAGACATCACTTCTTGAAGTTCTTTCTTTATGCAATTGCACAATAAAAAACAAGAAATGATGTATAGTATTTGCAAATAGAGTTAATCTTTTTTCGTTGTTTTTGAAAAACTTCCCATGTTGTGTTATAGACGTATGTAGACTTGAAAAAAAAGGAAAAAACCCTCGAATGGACAATCTTGGATAATAAGGTTACGTTTGTTCCAACAGTGAATTAGGGGTGCCCGGAATGTTTGTCGAATTATAATTTTGGTGGGAGTTAAAATAAGAGAAAAATCAAAACATATCATGATATTTTGGCACTACTACCTTTTCCCTATCAGCCCCCTCCACCGACAGTAAATTCCAATCATAAAACTTCCAGGATGAAATTTGAAACTTCGGATATGTTGCATTTCCAGACCAAATTAAACTTTTTCCAAACCTGAATTGGCTTGAAAAAAGTTTAATTTGGTTTTTGTCTTGAAAAGTTTGTTGTGATTTTTCTCTTATTATAACTCCCACCAAAATTATAATTCGACAAACATCGGCACCCCTAACTCACTGTTGGAAAAAAGTCACCTTATTATGCAAGCTTGTCATGCGAGGGTTTTTCCTTTTTTTCAAGTCTACATACGTCCATAACACAACATTGAAAGTTTGTCAAAAACAATGGAAAAAGATTAACTTTTTTGTAAAAAGATTAAATTTATCTGTAAAAAGATTAAATTTATTTGTAAAAAGATTAATTTGATTTGTAAAAAGATTAACTCTATTTGCTAATACTATATATGGACAAATTCTATGTTCATTAGTATGATGGTGTGATGATGTGGGGTCCAAAGCTAAGCTCTTCAGAGCAGAATGAAGGCAGCTTGATTGTTTGTAAGACCATACAAATAAAATCAATGTTTTTCCCATTCAGAGTAGGAACGTGGAATTATAACTAGTCCATGTATTTGTACTGTATTTTTGTATTCGCCTTCTTCTTCGTGAACTAAACTCCAATTTCCTATACCAACTTGATAAGGGATTACATACTCACAGTAGTTTAAACCAAGTTTCAAAATTAAACGGGGCTCCGCTGTCTCAGTTTAAACCTTGCACTCTTTTTATATTGTTTATTTATTTATTTTTTTTAATTATTATTATTGGCGTCGCATTACTGCATTCAGCCGTTACAATAGAACATGATTTTGTACTTCAATAACAGTTCACAATAATTCATCACAATAGTTCGCAATTCAATGGTTCAATATTCTCAATTCAATAGCTCAATAGTTCACGATTCAATAGTTCAATAGTTCGCAATGATTTATCACAATTGCACATCTACTTTAACGAGGAATTCATACAATGTTTCGTAAATTTCAATGTTGTTTTCGGCGAGGAGGATGGTGTCTAAATTGAATGGATTGGCAGTGTGTTGGGAAATTATTTTCCATTATGGTGCTCCAATGGATGCGTTGCTTTCACAGGCCAGTACGACATGCTCTACGGAATCCTCTTCATTATGTCATCTTCGGCACATGGGGGTGTTGGATACTTGCACTCTTCGACTTGCACTTCAGCAATTTGACTGTCACACTTGGTATATCTAACAGTGAAACAATATTGTTATCACACCTCTCATATCAAGAAATACAAATAAATGAGCATACGATTTTAAATCATTATTGAATTTCGTACTTACCCATCAAACGAGAGGGTTTCGTTTCAAGGTGCATTTACGATTGCCAAAGCCATTCAGTGCGAACAAAGCTTTTCAACTTTCTGCTTTGTCAAAAGATTTGCCTTCCTTCCCAACTAAAGAGGAAGCATCCATCTCAAACACCCTGCGAAGAACGATGAAGAGGAGTGGAAGGCTCTAAATGAAAAACAATACGAAGGGGGCCCTCAGGAAAATGCCTTCTACGGCAAGCAGTTCCCCCGCTCCACCCCATTAAACTTTAAGCGGAGATAATGATCTTTGCCCGGTGTCCTAATGCAACTTATTTACTGGAAGAAGTCGTTTAAGCACAGTAAACACGTCTCTATTCCAACTTTTTGAAAAGAGACGAACGAAAAATCAATGTCGAGTATAACAACTGGCTATATAAACTTAGAGATAGACTTCAAATGCTCGCCGTCAAGGGGCTTCATGAAGCACAGCAATGCCTTCCCCCACCCTCCTCAGGGGTACAAGACTAGTTTAAACCTCATTGAATACTTAAGCTGCAAAATCATCATTTACACACCTTTCGGAGGAGCCCATCGACGCTAGCAAGTCTAGTATTGGGGGCGAGCGCTTACGATGCACCGGATGGTATAAATGCGGTATTTTCAACTTTCCTTGGTCAGTATTAGACCGATTTTGATGATTCTTGCAGCAATCTACTGGGTCTGAAATTCCCCATAGGTTTGTTCCTCTGAAATTTTCAAATTCCAGAATTTTCAAATTTAGATACCTTTTAACAATTTTACTTTCAAATTTCGAGGTTTGTGGGGCCTAGAGGTTTCAAAAACAGAACGAACGCTGCAAGAATCATTGAAATCGGTCAAGTATAGGATGAGGAAAGTTGAATAAACCCTTTGGTCGTATTTTGAATTTGGAGGGAGCATTGAACCGTTTTCTGAATCGGACAGAGTCTGCGCGCCTACCGCTAGATATCACCACATTCGAGTCACTCACCTTTCTTGCTCTTTTGGTTGGAAAGGCGCCAGCCAGGTCTGCTTTTTGAGACCTTACTGCACCTCCTTAAGCAAGGCGCAGCTTAAGCGGAGACGTAGTTTTGACCTGTACAAGTTCTTAAACCAAGCTCATTTCTAGTTATAAATACTAAGCCCAGCTTAAAGTTGAAAGGTCGCTGGGGATGGTTTAAAAAACGTCAATCTGAGGTTTAAACCTTGGAAAACTTCAACTCAGCCTAAAATTTCTTGTAGGTATGTATTTTTCGATTAATGTACTTTGCAATATTTTTTGTGTAGTAGTTAACAAATGGATGGGATGGAAATAACATTGCATAACTATTAATTTCGAGAATCATAAATTTCTTCAGCTTCGTCATCCAGGTAAGCGGAAAAAACTCGGTGGTTTTTCATTAGCTCCTTCACCTTTACTCTCGATGTTATAAATTCATTATAGATCGTTCATAACTGCAAGATATATGAGTTATGGCTTTGCAAGATTTATACATTTGGAAACTACTAACTTCATATATACAGGGTGTTCCAGAAAAAAAATCTAGGACTAGATTCTACAAAAATTGTTCTTTACGTACCTTTCCAAGGAATCCGTCGTCACTAGCAAGTGGTTACCTGGGGCGAGCGCTTTCGATAGAAAGACATCATCATCAGGCCATTGAGACAGTACTAAGTACTGCATGACACGTTAACGGTGGTAGGTCAACTTCTTTATTTCGATATGAAACGTCGATTTTCAATTTTAAATTCGCATCTCATGTTAGTTTCAGTACAAATACGGACTAATTTCTCATTTTTAGTTTTCGATTCGTAAACAGGCATGGATTTAACGCAAAGATACTAAACCTCAAGTGGGAAACAACGTGGTTTAGCAGCTACTTATAAGTAATTATCGTCTCTACGAACTTCAGATTTTTGGGTTTCCCGTTGGGTAAACCATCAACAAGTATGAAAACATATTTACCACTATGACATTGAACCAGGAATTTACCTGATAATCATCAGTGGAGGCAGCACTTCACGCAATGTTCACGAGAAAACAGTTGAGAGATCAGGCAAACTAAGAACAATGCTGCGAAGAATTAGATAGTGTCTTAAAAGTCAGGTTTCTCATTTAAAATATGTGAAATAATAAAAACAAGGCTGTAATCGACCAAATAGACCCTGTGTGCAAAAGAACGAATTTTTTTCGATCGATTTGAAGGATAGTAAAGCCTGGACGGTTGAGGCGGACTTCAAATAGCAAATTCAGTTTCTACGCGATTTGAAATGTGAAAAAATCAAGTTTGAGGGGTGTTCAAAGACGTCGTCGCCATTGATGTCAGTCATTGTCAAACTTACCCCCATGTGCTTCTTGTAATCTAAACGCTTGCATACGAGTCTGCAACACATTGGGACATTTTATGTCTTTAGTTGACATGTGTTGCAGACTCGTATGCAAGCTCAAAGAGCCACTTAGCTGATCCGGACTCTGGGCATCGTCACGTAAATGTCCTAAAGAGGCTACATACGAAATTACAGCTTCCTAGAGTGTAAAGCATAGAAATTACCTATTAAAATGATTTAACCACCGCTTCACAAATCAAACCGTTCTCGCAATATTTGGATCACCTGCTATGAATCAAATCATCGAAACACCAGCTCAATGAAATCATCAGAAATTAACAAGCGGTGGCAATCATGTTCACAATATCAATTATTGAGAATGATCACCTGAGTGTACACAATTATTCAAATAACCTTGCTCGTAACTCAGCTTGTTGTCCACGCACTTCGCAGTAGTTAACATAATATGGTTGGATAAATCGAGAGCTTTCGAACGAACGAATTTTGTGGGATGAAAAACGACGAAGTACCATTTCCCTAGCAACGACTCGGTTGTGAGCGGAAATCATCAAAATATTTTCGTGAGCAATTTTCCGTGACGTTTTTTTAGTTTATGTGCCATAGCAAAGACATAAAATGTCAAAAACCTACCCGATATATCAACATACTAGTTATTGGGGAATTTGAAGAAAAAACTAATATTATTTAATTCACATAGTATTCGTGTAATTTTGAGGTGACCAGTAGTGTGTAGTGTTACATTTACTGGAAGTTTAGGTTCGGAACGTGTGCCTGTAGATCCCCAAACTAGTGACGCCATGAGCCATTCTAACGTACGACGTAACTAACGTCCCTTCATGATCACGCACTCTTGGGTACGTAAGGGTGACGTTAAGGGCACTTTAGTGGTCACCTAAACTCTCTAATGCCTTGAGAAAACCCCTTACAAATTTAAAAAGAAGAAAGGTATTCGTGCAAGGTCAATACGAAGACATAAAAATGCTGTTAACGATGACAAAAATACGGTCTAATATATTCCGAGTTTTTTTCCCATTTGGTTTTATATAAAGTGACGCGAAGTTGATGTATTGGGTTGAGTTCGGTCTCATTGCGTCCCCACACGCGAGCTTTTCCGTAGCTTGATTGATCAGCACAGTTGCTTGGCCAAACTCCCTCACTCCCTTGGCCCCCTCAGAGGAATAAATATTGATTTTGAAGTCCTGTGTAACTTCAAAGATAACCTTATTTAAAGTATAATAAATAGCTCTGCGGGTTCCAACGTAGCAGCGATGTCCGTTCTACACAACACGGTTTCATGAAGCCACATTGAACCTTGCCAGTACAGTAAGCATCTATCATTAAGTCCATTAAGCATGAATAATGAGGGGGCCCGCAGGTCGCACTCAACACACGATTATCGCGGCTCTGGTGAACGCTCATGGCTCACTTGACATATTTCGTCTTTATACGAATGCGCTAATCATGACGTATTATCAGAGCAGTACGAAGAAACAAAATAGCTATGATTAGCAGCATTAATTACATTACGAATAAGAAAACCTATGAAACAATAAACAAGAATCGAGGTGACAAGCCATTTTTGGAAACCTCAAACTGCGATACGGGACTTCGCAATTAAAAGTCAAGACAACGTATTACAAGACAGAGGCATTACAACATCAAGACCAAATATACTCAAGACCCGAGATAAATTATTATTTAAATTATTCACAGAAATCTCGAATGCCACATGGAGATACCACTAAACTGTCCTAATCAAAGCTTAAAAATATATATATATATATTTTTTTTTGTAATTAAGTTTTTTTTTCTTTATTATTTAGAATTTAAGCTGCATCTCAACCGGAAGTGTCATTAGCAGCAATAAAAGAGGGTGTCAAAGGGACACTGCAACGGTCACGATTCCATACTGACCGTCCGTCACTAATACTGATAATTTATTGCCCGCAAAGCGAGGCATCGCCACACTCTGCCTCAAGGGATACAGTCAAGGGATACGGCCGAAGACCACCCCTACAGCGGATACTACCCCGCAATAAAAACTAAACTACGACTAGATGTTCCTTACAGATAGGTACATAAATACTATTGATAAATATATAATGATAAATACTATAGATCTTAGTTAAATAAAGGTGTGACTAGATGCACATAAATGAATAAATATATCACAAGCAGACTATTACAGTTCGTTGTAAAGCTCAGTGGATTTCAGGTACATCAACAGAGACTGGATCTTGTCTGGTCCGGACAGAACATCCACCCACTGAGGGGGGTGCATGCTGGGCTCTGAAGTCCATGAGGGCTGGGCAGTCCTCCAAAAAGTGGCGGATAGACAAATCACCCCCACATCTCCCATACACAACATCTCGAGCTACTGGATCTAGCAGGTGTCTGTGAGTAAGACGGGTATGGCCAGTGGCTACCCGATTGACCACTATTCGGTCCCTCCTTGGAAGGTGGCCACGGAAGGATCAACCGGGCAAAGATCATGAAGGACTCCATGCATACCAGTTACCTCGTCCTGCCATTGCTCGAGCCAGATGAATTTGGCTTTATGCTGCATGTAGGAGATTTTATCCTCAATGCGCATAGGCAACATTTCGATGGAGTCATAAGTCTCCGAAGTAGGAGCAGCATTGATAATTGTTTCACAAGATGCCTCAGGAGATTTTAGATTTGCATGACACGATGGCAACAGCCTCATTCCCCAACAACACGGGTCAAGGAAATTACATCCCACAATCACTGTTTAAAAAAAATTATCTGTAATTTGCTCATCTAGAATTTTCTATCTGTAATTTGCATATATATTATTAGGGTGGTTCAAAAAAAAAAAAAAAGTTCTGGGATTTCTGGTCCCCATTGTGTTTTTGCTTCCTTGGTATGTCAGGATGACCCTCCTAAATTTTTAGCAGAAAATATTAATCCTAACCACTTTACCTGGGTCGATTTTTGCCAGTTATCGACCGCTATCGTAAACCAACCTCTAAATTGGTGCCGACGTGATGATTTGAAGGACGAATTTCAATTTAGTTGGGTCAATTTATGGGTTTTCGCATGCGCTGAACACGATGAACTTATTTATTTTACGCTCCGTCCACTAGTTATCCGGTAAACTGGTAGAGGACGCTGTTTGAAGATAAGTAAAAATCGAAAATTTCACCGAAAATGCTGTCGCCCGGTTAAGAATTGTACTAGAAACATGCTATTATGGTCGGATAATATACTTTGGCATGTTCTGACCATGATCCCGTTTTTTACTATACTTTTCCGCCGATGATTGCTTCGTTAGTCGGCCATAAACCTCAAATTAATGGTAGGGTAATAGACAAATTCACCCTAATTTCATCGGAAATTATGTCGCATTGATAATTTTAAGGTCCCCAAATACCTTGTGCCGATAAAATTTGGTATTTTCCAGGATACTCGGTACAAAGCCGTTGGTAATTTGGCAAGGACTTGAACCGGCATTGTACTTATTCGCCAAATATAGCGGCAAAATGGAGGAAATAGCTAAAATTTCCCCATTTTTCTGTAAAATTCCTTAGTTTCATCGGTTTTCCGGGGTCGAATTCATAGTTCTGAATTGTCTGAACTGTGATTGGATCGTTAAATAAAAAATCATGTAATATAATTGAAAACAATGTAATTTAATTTCAGTTTCACTTGCTCGAGGGACAATCTGTAATTTGGTCTAACCTGAAAGAATCCATGATCGTGGAACATAAAACATAACATTTCAACGAGAATAACATATAATAAAAATATACAAAAATAATAATTAACCTCGATAAAATATTGAAACATAAAAAAAAGTATTTCAAACCGTCTTCAAAGTTTCAACTATATCCCGTTTACGGCAAGTTTTAGAAAAATTTTCCTTCTGGTGTTCTACAGATATCAATAAGGCTTGATAGTCAGGCTGACTACCATCTAATCACAGTTCAGACAATACAGAACCAAGAATTCGACCCCGGAAAAACGATGGAAACTAAGGAATTTCACAGAAAAATGGGAAAATTTTAGCTATTTTCTCCATTTGGCCGCTATATTTGGCGAATAAGTACAATGCCAGTTCGAGTCCTTGCCAAATTACCAACGGCTTTGTACCGAGTATCCTGGAAAATACCCAATTTCATCGGCACAAGGTATTTCGGGACCTTAAATTATCAACGCGACATTATTTCCGGGGAAATTAGGGAGAATTTGTCTGTTACCCTACAGTTAATTTGATGTTTATGGCCGATAAACGAAGCACAAACCGGCGGAAAAGTATAGTAAAAAACAGGATCATGTTCAGAACATGCCAAAGCATATTATCCGACCTTAATAGCATGTTTCTAGTACAATTCTTAACCAGGCGACAGCCTTTTCGGTGAAATTTTCGATTTTTACTCATCTTCAAGCAGTGCCCTCTGCCAGTTTACCGGATAACTAGTGGACGGAGCGTAAAATAAATAAGTTCATCGTGTTCAGCACATGCGAAAACCCATAAATTGACCCAAAAAAATTGAAATTCGTCCTTCAAATCATCACGTCGGCACCAATTTGGAGGTTGGTTTACGATAGCGGTCGATAACTGGCAAAAATCGAACAAGGTGAAGTGGTTAGGATTAATATTTTTTGCTAAAAATTTAGGAGGGTCATCCTGACATAACGAGGAAGCAAAAACACAATGGGGACCAAAAATCCCAGAACTTTTTTTTTTTTTTGAACCACCCTAATATATTATATCATGTACCTAAATAAATCTATTCTATTTGCTGCTACCCAAAAGCGCTGGTGTATTGTTTTAAATAATACCCAAAAACCAACAGTCAATCCTATCCAAAGTGGTTTGAACGATAGAGTAATGGAAACTACCAAAAGCGCCGGTGGTTATGATGGTACTCTTCTTATACTTCTTCGACATTGTTGAAAAAATGATGAAGGCAAAACAAGTATGAGGGCAATTAGTTGTGCATAGTTTGGTTGTCTGTATGTTCATCATCATCATCATCTATATTTGTCATATAACACTTACAATGGAAAGTTGAGCAATAGTCATTATTTAAATAAAAAATCAAAGAAATAAGAGCAAACACACAATTACATCAATAAACACGCAGTTACAGTCCTGACAACCTACACGTATATCAATAATAATAAGTAATAATAATTTATGGTGGTAATAAAGATAGTAAAGAGTCCAGTCATGCAGCATGACCCCATGAGCGAATTTTTGAAGAAATCTTCGACATTTCAGTCGCTATTGATCGAGTAGAGAAATTTTAGTTTATGATTTTGAAAGACAAACATGGTATCAAATTGTTAAAAATAATTAGGAGGTACTCATACTTTATTATTATTAGGAGGTACTTATACATACTTTATTATTAGGAGGTACTTATACATTAAAGAGAGCGACCGAGAGAATCGGAGGAGTGTCCTTAACATTTTAAAATTTGTTTGAAGTTTCTAGCACAATTCTACGGACAGTTATCGTCTGGAATGACACATACATATATACATACATACATACATACATACATAAAAAAATGCGTTAAACTTCAGAATATGATTCAGAATAGCCTGAAACGGATTTCTGCATAAAAATTTTTCAAAAATTCACATTCTACAAATTTTGAGGCGAGAGCAATAGCTTAATTTTCTTCAAAAATTCGCTAAAAAGGGGAAACAAAATCATCATGGGTTCTTCTAATGGTTTAGTATTTTCATCATAACTGTCAAAATTCATCAACCGTACAGGGAACTGAAGCTCGGTTCCCATGTTGATCAGAATAGTGAAGACAGGGGGCTAACTATGCATATTTGATTCAGCTCAGTTCTATTGACTAACTGTATTTGAGTTAGTTCATTATCGACAATCTTCATTTAAGAGTGTTATAAACTACTGAATGTTTTTAGGTGGCTCATTTCTAACTACTAACTACGTTTTCGTATCCAGCTCATTGAATGAAATTATTATTATTCGCGGATGTAGATACCTCAGTAACTAATAATTCCGTTGGAACCGCAATCGATGACTCGATAGACCGGTCCAATAGTAGCAGTTGGAGTCTTGTATTACGCGTAACTTTCCATGCTTATTCGCAAGGGACCTTGTTAATCAGTCGATAAGAGTTAAGAATAAGTCCTCACTGATAATTCAGTACGTGATCTGCAATAGTAGAGAAAATAAAACTGATTGTTGATGCATAAAATTAATCAATTAATCATTAGTGGCCTAGCCATAGGTGAAGCTTGTGGAATAGAAATGAGGCAGTCAGAAAAAAAGCATAACCCCAATTTTTACTGCTAAAGAACGTCCAGCATAATTCATCAATGACACCCACCGAAGCAAAACGTGTCTGATTAAAAATTTTATTTCCAAACATCACTAGTCGTTCGAATAAATCGAACATGGAAACGTTTGATGAACGGATTCGACCACATCAAGGTTTATTAGCTTTGCTAAGCCCCTCGTAATTTAAATAATTCGGTCCCTTCCCTGATTTCCATGTATGATCAGACTGTCAACAATTCAACGAGAGGTAAAAAAGTACTAATTTTACTCCAAGTTTCGTAGGACGCTGCCCTACTCTGATGAAGACGGGAAAGACTCGTTTTGTTCCCCGTACGAATATTAACTAGAAAACCCGTGTGAATCATTACTACATTTTAATTTATTTATTATTATTATTTTTTTATTTTTTATTTTTTTATTTATGGTTTATTTATGGTTCATTAGCGGCATTGAACAAGGTATCTAAAAGGACACTGCAAGTGGCACGATTCTAAGGGGAGCCATGTTGCCATCCTTGACTAAATAGGAGCGCCATCATGGACTCCACTGGCCAGTCGGAAGGGGAAAAATGAGGAGTACAGTGATGACCACTGTTTAGCCCCTCAAGTGGATGAAAAAACCCAAAAATAAAGTATTACAGATAAGACTAGATGTAAAATAGGTTTATAACAGTACATATGCTACTATATACAATCTGCAAAGTGGAATAAAACTATGACTAGATGTATCTGAATATATCACAGATCAGATATCTCAGTTCGTAGTAGAGCTCAGCGGCTCTCAGGTACAACAACAGGGATTGGACACTGTCTCGACCGGACAATACGTCAACCCACTGAGGGGGCTGATGCTGTACTTGGAGATTCTCAAGGGCTGGGCAGTCCTCTAGAAAGTGGCGGATGGACAGATCACCCCTACCCCTCCCACACACAACATCTCGAGTTTCTGCATTAAGCAGGTGTCTGTGAGTAAGACGGGTATGGCCAGAGGCAACCCGGTTGACCACTAACCGGTCCCTTCTTGGATGTAGGGTTACGAAAGGGCCAATCAGGCACGAGTCCTGAAGGACACTACGCAGACCAATAATTACGATATATATATATATATATATATATATATATATATATAATTGTGTAAGCTTTCATTCTTTATTTGTGTTTTAATTTTCACTGCACATCTGTATCAAAAGATATATATATTATTTTCACTTTGATTCAAGATTTCTTACTTTTTAAGGGCTAGCTAGCAAGCTGGAAAGTTGTTCTATCAAATGAAAACATGGAAGATTCAATAAAATAATTTTTAAAGTTGTAGCATCGCAACATTCAAAGAAAATTTCTTAAGGGTGTCAGCTACTGGTGCGTTTACTCTAGTGGCGAAATTATTTTCCTAGTGATTTTCTGGCGTAGGTGTGATTTATTTATATGTCCCCCCCCCATGCGATAATTCCATATTAAAGCACAGACTATATAGCCCATTCATATGCTGGGCATTCTTTGTCTGTGGCTAGATGGTTGTTGTTTAATCAAGCTCGCATGCAGTTTAAATGCGTTTTACTTTCCCATTAGAACATACGTTAGTTTTGTGCGCCCTGCACACCTAGCACAGGTGTCGTCTTAAGCTTCGTTCTCAGTGCGCGTTCTGACAGTTCTCGAACTCATCAGAACTGGGACTGTTCCGGAACTTGCGGAATCGCGTTCTTCACTGAGAACGATTTTATAACTTGTTAGTGGAAAAACCTTGTTGTTGGTAACCTCACTCAACACGTGCTACCTTCTGGTGCTCCTTTTCAGAATATTTTTAGTTCCCGTGAATATATTGCTTATTATGCCCGCGAATATTACTTAATTATTAACCCACGGCAATTTAAAAAAAATAATAATAATCCACGATGACTGAGGAGTATACTTGAAAAAATGGATATAGACGAGATCCAACTATAACTTCAATCTCGTCCTAATCATTTACAAAACAAACACCATCGACTATCGCTTTCCGAACTTGACGAGCTAGTTGACATTTCGATCATAGAATAGGTACTTATACTAAACTATAGAGACTAAAGTATGATTAAGTATGATTTTGATGAAGAAGAAGAGAGTTGTTTACTCCACGAGATCCGAAAAATGTTGAAATGCGCATGCGTTAACCACGTCCTTGCGTTCTAGTTCTGACAGTTCCGAGAAAAAAACGGGGACTTTCAGAACCGTTCGGAACTGGGTTCGCAAAACACTGCGAACGCCGAACTCGGAATTCCGGAACTGGGCGTTCTGGCACTGCGAACGACAAAACTCGACTGCGTTTGCCCAGAACCGTTCCGAACTCGCAGAACGCACACTGAGAACGAAGCTCTAATTTCTGCACCTGCTCGCCAAAAAATGACCCAACAATGTCGCAAAAAAACAACTTGCTGACCCATTAGGTTCGAACACTTTTCATTGATTCTTTACGTTATTGGTGAAGTAGAAACCGTTTGGTGTGATGTCAGTTTTGTCAAAAATAAATGAGTCGTGATAATTATACCTACTGGTCCATATTGCGTCCCGCTGGGTGGCTTCTTAACGGTCCGGCCCAGTGAGTATAGAAATAACTTATAATAAAATAACTTAAAAGAAAATAAGTTATTTCTATACTCACTGGTCCGGCCTTGTAAATTAGACACGAGCTTCACACCTAGCACAGGTGTCCTCTTCATTTCTGCACCTGCTCTCCGAAAAATGACCCAACAATGTCGCAAAAAAACAACTTGCTGACCCATTAGGTTGTAAGGTTCGAACACTTTTCATTGATTCTTTACGTTATTGGAGAAGTAAAAACCGTTTGGTGTAATGTCAGTTTTGTCAAAAATAAATGAGTCGTGATAATTATACCTACTGGTCCATATTGCGACCCGCTGGGTGGCTTCTTAACGGTCCGGCCTACCAATCAGACACAAGCTTTGTGACAGTTCCCGTCAGATCCAAGAGAATGCGCGTCTATCCGTCGCTCTCGCGGCCGGGTTGAACCCGTCATACTCGAGTTCTTGGAATGCTGCGTTTGGCTAAAGATGAGGATCCGAGAACCGGAAAACCAATCTTCTCCAAACATAGCACATATACTATTAGTACGAGTAGTATCTTTTATGGTACTGTCACACTCCCACCTCTCTACGTAGCACGGTTTTATGCCTCATTGCACCTCTGAGGGTGACCTAAGTCCATGATAGCTTCACACCTAACACAGGTGTCCTCTTCATTTCTGCACCTGTTCGCAGATAAATGACCCAACAATGTCGCAAAAAAACAACTTGCTGACCCATTAGGTTGTAGGTTCGAACACTTTTCATTGATTCTTTACGTTATTGGAGAAGTAAAAGCCGTTTGGTGTAATGTCAGTTTTGTCAAAAATAAATGAGTCGTGGTAATTATACCTACTGGTCCATATTGCGTCCTGCTAGGTGACTTCTTAACGGTCCAGCCTTGTAAATTAGACATGAGCTTCATACCTAGCACAGGTGACCTCTTGATTTCTGCAGCCGCACGCCAAAAAATGACCCAAAATGTCGCAAAAAAAAAAAATTGCTGGCCCATTAAGTTGTAGGTTCGAACACTTTTCATTGATTCTTTTCGTTATTAGAGAACTGAAAACCGTTTGGTGTAATGTCAGTTTTGTCAAAAATAAATATGCCTACTGAGATATTTATCAAGTCGAGATAATTATAGTAGTCAAGAGATAATTATACCCACCAACAAGAGATAATTATAACTACTGGTAACTATACCTACCTACAAGAGATAATGATACCTACTGGTCCATATTGCGTCCCGCTGGATGACTTCTTAACAGTCCGGCCTCGTAATCAGACACGAGCTTCACACCTAGCACAGGTGTCCTCTTCATTTCTGTACCTGCTTGCCAAAAAATGACCCAAAAATGTCGCAAAAAAACAACTTGCTGACCCATTAGGTTGTAGGTTCGAACACTTTTCATTGATGCTTTACGTTATTGGAGAAGTAAAAACCGTTTGGTGTAATGTCAGTTTTGTCAAAAATAAATGAGTCGTGATAATTATACCTACTGGTCCATATTGCGTCCCGCTGGGTGACTTCTTAACGGTCTGGCATTGTAATCAGACACAAGCTTCACACCTAGCACAGGTGTCCTCTTAATTTCTGCACCTACTCGCCGAAAAATGACCCAACAACGTCGTAAAAAAATAACTTGCTGACCCTTTAGGTTGTAGGTTCGAACACTTTTCATTGATTCTTTACGTTACTGGGGAAGAAAAAACCGTTTGGTGTAATGTCAGTTTTGTCAAAAATAAATAAACCTACTGAGATATTTATCAAGTCAAGAGATAATTATAGAAGTCAAGAGATAATTATACCTACCAACAAGAGATAATTATACCTATTGGTAATTATACCTACCTACAAGAATAATTATACCTACTGGTCCATATTGCATCCCGCTGGGTGACTTCTTAACGGTCCGGCCTTGTAAATTACACAGGAGCTTCACACCCAGCACAGGTGTCCTCTTCATTTCTGCACCTGCTTGCCAAAAAATGACCCAAAAATGTCGCAAAAAAACAACTTGCTGACCCATTAGGTTGTAGGTTCGAACACTTTTCATTGATGCTTTACGTTATTGGAGAAGTAAAAACCGTTTGGTGTAATGTCAGTTTTGTCAAAAATAAATGAGTCGTGATAATTATACCTACTGGTCCATATTGCGACCCGCTGGGTGGCTTCTTAACGGTCCGGCCTAGCAATCAGACACGAGCTTCCAGTTGCGGTTATTCAGCCAACAAAAGGTTCACTGAGGCGGCGCAGTTATCGAAACCCCTTCGAAAGAAACTTCCCACATTAGAGCTCGCATCCTCGCGCCCACAAGTGTCTCAACCCCGCTTCCAAACCCCGTGTGGGCGAATTCATCTTTTGTCGCTCTCAAGTGCCCTTTTTATTCGTCAATATGACTTTTTCCCGGCGTAAATCACACGCCCCGGAGCCACTTAAGCTCAACTAGGGGGGGACCACCGCGGCCGGGCGATCTATCAACGAAAAAATTTGCACTTATTAATAAATTCGACTCCTTGAACAAAAGGGCCATTCATCATTCGGTTAGTGGCAGCAAATCAAATAAAACGGTTCGATCGCCACCATCGTGGTTCGGGTAATCGTGATTTATTGACGTTTGATTCCGTCAACATTATTTTTAGAGTTGAAAGAGCGACTCGTCAGTAATTGAAGTGCTATTGATCATTGGACATCATGTCATCATTGTCTATTTTGTCCATAGCTGAGGGTGAATTTTAGATCAACAACACAAAATATGTTTTCTTCTTCTCATAATCAACTGGCTTGTAAATGAAAACGTGATGAGAGTACCGTACGAACAATTATTTTTTAAGGTTTAAGTCGCATCTCAACCAGAAGGGCCATTAGCGGCGGCAGTGAACACGGTGTCTTAAGGGGCACTGGAAGTGGCACGATTCTAAGGGGAGCAATGTTGCCATCCTTGTCTAAAAAGGGGCGTCATCATGGACTCCACTGGCAACTCTGAGGAGGAAAAAAATGAGGGGCACAGTGATGACCACTGCTTAGCCCCTAAAGTGGATTTGAAAAAATGAAAAAAAAAAAAAAAACCAAAAATAAAATAATATAACTAAGACTAGATGTGAAATAGGCTAACAACTACGAGTATATAGATGCTATTATATACAGTCAGCTAAGTGGAATAAAACTATGACTAGAAGTATATAAATATATTTGAATTTTTGAATGACATGAGTGATTTGAATATACCTGGACGGATATTGCTCTTTGCTGACGATACGGTACCTCATGTATCGGGTTCAACGTGGGATGAAGTCTGTAGTAAAGCTTCTGACAGTATGCAGATTTTGGGGGAATGGTTTAGGATAAATAAATTGACGCTTAATCTATCCAAAACCCACTACGTACTATTTGGAGTAGATATGCGAGTTGTTCCAGAGAACTTTATATAAAAGTTCATGTGAAAAATTGCGATGGTTTGCAATGCACATCCTGTACGGCATTGTCGAGAGTGGAAGATGCCAAATACATGGGAATTTACTTTGACCAACACTTAAAATGGCATAAACATATCTATGAGGTTGCGAAAAAATTGCGCAAGCTGCTCTGTTTTGGCAAAACTCAAAAATGTTCTTAGCCCAATGATGTTGAAAATGACATATATTGCTCTGGTTGAGTCGGTACTCACTTACTGCCTTCCTGCGTGGAGTGGTGCAAACCCTACTCCACTAGAGCAAAAAAAGTAGCACAGAAAGTACTTGTAAGAAAAATATCAAAGGCTCAATTCAATGCTCACACAGCGCCCCTGTTCAAAAAATTACAAGTAGGTACTCCCCTTTGAAATGATATAGCAGATACCCAGAGAATTAAACAGGTCATTAGAGACGGTTCACTCTTGCTATACCCCAACACACAGCTGATAGGTACTAGATCGAAACATCAAATAAACCTAAAGCAACCGAAATTAAGAACTACCCTTGCACAAAATAATTACATATATAAAGGCATTTCCACTTTTAACAAACTTCCAACCAAACTTAAAGAAAAATTACTTGCAACCAATGACAAAGCTGTTAATAAAGAATTAAGCTTCCTGTTGTAATATAAAATATTGCTGAGTAAATAGAAGATACAAATAAATTAATATATAGAAATAAGAGTATAGTAAATTAGGCTTAAATTTATAAACTTCGCTATGTGATCAACACCCTATGTATGTTTAATTTAATTCTCGCTGTCCTTATCGGCTAGTACCATGACCATCCCCTACCACGGACTTGTCGTCCATATTGGGGATTAATTTCCAGTTACTTATTACTATTCTATTTTTTTTCTTTCTAAAGTGTCTTTTTATTTTCTGGAGAAGTGTTGTTCTTGTACTTATTTAAATATGGAAATAAAGCGGTAAATATATATATATATATATATATATATATATATATATATATATATATATATATATATATATATACATATATATATATATATATATATATATATATATATATATATATATATATATATATATATATATATATATATATATATATATATATATATATATATATATATATATATATATATCACAGATCAGATATCACAGTTCGTAGTAAAGCTCAGCGGCTCTCAGGTACAACAACAGGGATCGGACCTTGTCTATCCGGATAATACGACAACCCACAGATTGTTTAAATTGTTGTTTATATTATTAAATTATTGTTCGAATAGCACAAGTACATAATCCAAAATATAGAAGGAAACACATACAATTTAATTGAGCCGGTGTGACTCAGCGGAGAGGAGGAATAATATGATTAAAGCGGAGAAGTTGGATGTTAGAGTAATTTACCGTTCAGCCCTAGAATGAAGAAAATGATGGAAACTGTGAAGGCTGAGGGTAGTAGCCAGGGAGAGGTAACCGAGTGGTTATAGAATGGGGTGGGGGAGAGGGGGGTGTTATAAAATGGGATGAAAGGGCGGAGGAGACGGACAAAGTCAGGCGCCACCTCGTAAATCAGGTGAAGACGGCTGTACATCAACCGGAGGGACGCGGCTTCCCTCGTCTGATTGTGAATTATTACGTCGTAGTGGAAATTAAAAAAGAAAGGATGAAAACAAAAAGGAGCAAAGAAAACAAGTGTTGTCAGGGAGAAAGATGCTGCAAAACTTAATTGGATTCTGCTGAGCAATTTCAGAGGTGCCCTGTGGATTGTGTTGTAACTCTTCCGGACCAAACGTAGGTATTGGTCGAAGGAGCTGTTACTCGGGGCGTTCCAAAAGAACGTGGAGTGAACCGACCGCAGTCCAACTCCGGTTAGCACACAAATTATTTCCTAACATAATAATTGCACAACAAGGCTAAAACAGCATTCCGCTCAGGACAGTCAATAAGCCATTGCCATATAAAACAGTGGCAAAACAAGCAATACTGCCTCGAACGAGGCGGGAGGCACCACGGTTGCCAGGGGCCTATTTCATAAAGCAACAAGTGACAAGTTACAAGCCAATTTTATATACAAGTTGTAAAAAATTAGTGTGCAAGAGTTTCACAATGTTACAACTTGTAAAAACGGAAGTTGGTGAAAAACGTTGTCTATTTCCACGAAAAATGAAGAGTTACAATGTTAAATCGATTTCGACGGTTAGGCCATCATCAGTAACAAACAATAACTACAATAGTTATTGTTTGTTACTGATGATGGCCTAACCGTTGAAATCGATTTAACATTGAAACACGAGACCCTCTCGAACAATCAAGTTTGTCCCCCACCCCGGCAACTACTTGGAACCGTTCCCTACCAGAAGAACTGTGAGTTCTTCAATTCCGTTCAAACTGTTTAGTGGACATGTAGGTCAGAATGAAGTGTATAGTTTGGTGGTTTGGATGCTCGCAAGCTCGCATCTCAAAAATACATAACATCAAATAGTCAATCCCTTAGTAAAAATGCAGATTAGTTGGATATGTAGATCAGAATGTAGTGTATAGTTTCGTGGTCTCATAACACGATCACATAACAGTTTAGAAACGTAAATGTGACTTTTCATTTGTGACTCATGAGCTGCTCCGCGTTGAACGGTTCTTGTAGGGAACGGTTCCAAGTAGTTGCCGGAGTGGGGGACAAACTTGATCGTTCGAGAGGGTCTCGTCATTGTAACTTTTTATTTTTCGTGGAAATAGACAACGTTTTTCACCAACTTCCGTTTTTGTAATGGGTTTCCACAACTTCGTCGCGAATGATTTACCTAGTTCGTTACAACTTGTAATGCACTGTGAAAATAACAAGTGTACAGGCGAATTTGGAAAAGTTACAAGTGTTTCCCCATCATTTTGAACAAGTCACTGTTTTACAGTTGTAAAAAATGACCGATTTTTAACCTACGTCCATTCACCTGTAAACTTGTTATTTTCCAGCATTGTGTTGACAATTTTTTGGTGTTTAATTTTTGGGAATCATCTTCTGCTGGAGAATACAGACAAAAAAGAAGCATTCAGCGTACGCCAGCAGCAGACGCCAAAGATTTTTTCAGCCACGAATATACGCTCATTTCGTGGGTATTTTTGAGTTTAACGAGAGATTTAGGATGTCTTCCGAGACCCTTGAAAGATTCAAATGGTGCGTGACCCTGTGCAATTTTTCCTGATCGGGTATTACGGATCTCCCCATCATTGAAGAACAAAGTGAAGTGTGAAGATCATCTCGAAGTTACAGATGATATTCGTAACCCAGCAGCATTAAGACTTGATGAACTGATTAATCATTTCCGTTGAATGAAGGAGAAAAAACCGATTATGCCAGCCATCAAAATAAGTTGAAATCAAATACACACTTTTTCCACTTTTCAGTTCATAATTTGTCTGTCTTCCAATCATTACACCTTGTCATGTACCATCTCTAAACAAGTCTAATAATCTTTTCCCAATGTATGACAAATCAAAAAAGTCCAGTCATGCAGCATGACCCCATGAGCGAATTTTTGAAGAAATCCTCGAAATTTCAGTCGCTATTGATCGTGTAGAGAAATTTTAGTTTATGATTTTGATAGACAAACATGGAATCAAATTCTTAAAAATAATTAGGAGGTACTCAATGGCTAAACGTTACTGACGGCCGAGTGGAGGGAGGCCTTGAGATTAACGTTACTGACGGCCGAGAGGAGCGAGGCCTTGGTTCTTCGTGCTAGTACATACATAAATAGAACTTCTTCATAATTTCATGGCTGATATTTTCTAAGCCACAGTGAGTATTAAAGCTACATCAAGTCCTAAAACAGTTTAGCGTAAAACATTAAAGAGAGAATCGGAGGACGGAATATTTCAGAGAGTAAACTCATCAGTAGTGATTACATTTTTTTTTTTTTAACAAGCACCTACTACCTACGTTTTAAACAGCATGGTTCTAGGATTGGTTATACAGGGATACTTCCATAGGAGTAGTTCAATCTGAATTTGGACAATGTTTCAGGCAAATATTACCGATTTTTACAACTAGCGAACGGCATTATTTCGATTTTTGACTGATTTTTCAGCTTTGAAATTTTTGAAAATTTGATACATATTCTTATAGGAAATTTTACGCTGATTCCGAATATACCACATGTTAGTATGCTGAAAAAATTATTTCGCACAACAAATCGCAAAAAACAGGCTATTTTGAAATTTTTGACTACATTTTTGAAAATTTCAACCCGAAGATGTAATCCGATCATGCTGGCCAACGAACTTCAACTTTCGTTTTGTGTCCTTAACATTTTAAAATTTGTTTGAAGTTTCTAGCACAATTCTACGGACAGTTATCGTATGGAATGACACATACATACATATATACATACATACATTAAAAAATGCGTTAAACTTCAGAATATGATTCAGAATAGCCTGAAACGGAGTTCTGCATAAAATGTTTTCAAAAATTCACATTTTACAAATTTTGAGGCGAGAGCAATAGCTTAATTTTATTCAAAAATTCGCTAAAACACACTACAGCATCCGAAACTACAGGCTTAATACAGGCTCCGATACAGGCGCGAGTGGATAAATGTGCATTGAGTGTAAATATTTGAGTTGTTAGGGGAACCGAAGGCGAACAAGCGTTGCTGGCCAACTTCGGGTCCATTCGGTTTGCTCTCAATAAGGTCCACTTGTACACACGCGAAACGCGATCAGTAGATTAAACCAAGTTTCAATAGTAAACGACGTTTGGCTGTTTCAGCTTAAACCTTGGCTTGCAACCCTGTTATATCTCGCCAGTCCTGGTATGTCATTTGCTTTATCACTATGAAACTGTAGAGAGTGAATCAGTCTAATTCATTACTAATCAAAGGTTTTAAGAGGCGACGGGTTAATTAAAAAGTGCAAGTGATAACTGCTGCACCCTTCATTTTGTCTAATTACAGACTTTCTCGTAGAAAGGCAGTTCCGTGGTATGATCAGAAAAATCCAATTTTACTAGTAATTATTATTAACTGCTTTTATAATTACTCAGTAAAACTACTGTAGGCAATAAAGGTTTTTCTCGCCTACGATAAAATAGACAACCGTTTTCTTTTAACAATATTAACCTTCACAATGATACGTCCATTGTAATATTCCTCATTATTCAAACCGAACGCCACGGTATAGGTCAAGACTGTCCGAAGGTACCGCGTCGATGCAAATCCACAAGAGAAGGTCTTAAACACGCAACAAGCTAATTACTACACAAGTAATTCCGCTCTTTTCTGGTTTGAAATCCAGGCCCCCATGTAATTGAATCGCCACATACGAATCATTACCATAAGTTATTTCAGTCGATACAATAGTTTCGACGAGGATGCATTGATTTGCCGGCCGTTCTCGCGGAAGAACGATGATTCATTGGGTAATGTAACAAAGAAGTTTTACTGACGTGACGCGATTGGTGAGCTATAAATCCCATCTTTTCCTTTTGAACCCCGTGATTATATGGAAATGTCTTTGCAGAAAGATAACTATTGAAGGGGTATTGCGGGTAATATTGATGCTGATCAATCATTTTTACGACCGCGTTCTCTGTGAGAGAAACTTCACTCATGCAATACTCCGTTTCCCTGGAACTGCGTTGGTTTAATTGTAACGATTTACATTTTCATATCTTCGAATGCTTTGCCGCGTTGTACTTGATACATGATTATTCAGAAATATAGTAGTGTCCCACACTGCCGTCATGACATGCATCAACATTGAATCAATAATCCATGAAAACTGTTTATAGCTTTAGCAACCGAGCAGTTTTTATCCGTAAGATAAAAAGAAACGCTTGTACCATACGAGTCTGCAACACATTGGGACATTTTATGTCTTTAGTTGCAGACTCGTATGTGTTGCAGACTCGTATGCAAGCTCTAAGAGCCACTCATCTGATCCGGACCCAGGGCATCGTCAAGTAAATGTCCTAAAGAGGCTATATACGAAATTACAGCTTCCTAGAGTGTAAAGCATAGAAATTAGCTTTAAGAGCCACTCATCTGATCCGGACCCTGGGCATCGTCAAGTAAATGTCCTAAAGAGGCTATATACGAAATTACAGCTTCCTAGAGTGTAAAGCATAGAAATTAGCTTTAAGAGCCACTCATCTGATCCGGACCCTGGGCATCGTCAAGAGGCTATATACGAAATTACAGCTTCCTAGAGTGTAAAGCATAGAAATTAGCTTTTAGAGCCACTCATCTGATCCGGACCCTGGGCATCGTCAAGTAAATGTCCTAAAGAGGCTATATACGAAATTACAGCTTCCTAGAGTGTAAAGCATAGAAATTAGCTTTTAGAGCCACTCATCTGATCCGGACCCTGGGCATCGTCAAGTAAATGTCCTAAAGAGGCTACATACGAAATTACAGCTTCCTAGAGTGTAAAGTATAGAAATTACCTATTAAAATGATTTTACCACCGCTTCACAAATCAAACTGTTCTCGCAATATTCGGATCACCTGCTATGAATCAAATCATCGAAACACTGAATGAAATCATCAAAAATTAACAAGCGGTTGCAATCATGTTCGCAATATTAATTACTGAGAATGATCACCTCAACGTACACAATTATTCTAATAACCATGCTCATAACTCAGCTTGTTGGCCACGCACTTCGCAGTAGTTAACATAATATGGTTGGATAAATCGAGAGCTTTCGAACGAATGGTCAACGAATTTTGTGGGATGAAAAACGACGAAGTACCATTTCCCTAGCAACGACTCGGTTGTAAGCGGAAATCATCAGAAAACCAACCGTAACGATTTTTTTTTTAACGCTTTTTTTTTAAACGCTTTTTGTTAACGCTTTTTCCGTTTATGTGCCAAAGTAAAGACATAAAATGTCAATAAAACAGTTTTCTGTTAACATCGCAATCATAAGCCAATAGTTATACTTACTGCACTTTGTATGTTCATTTTGTGGGTAGTCAATGTCTAAAATCAACTATACCAGGTTTATTGAGTATGATACCGAAATGAAAATATTTCCCAAAAATAATATTATTAATTACTTAAACATTTGACTAGATAATTGACTATGTTCGTTCGAAGATATCTATGGAGTATCACAAGAACCTTAGAGTGGATACCTGATTTGAATTTCTTCCACAACAATCACAATCCCCGAGGGTCGGAATTTCATAATTGTGACCTAAAATTCGTACTACAAGTTTTGACATTAAATAGCAAGAAAGAATTACCTTGAGACGTCACAGTACCAAGAAATCGAGGCCCGCATTTACCCAGCGGGTGGGGCTAAATGACCACAGTTGTCTGGAAAGCAATGAAGGTTTTCTCACGAACACGACCTGCCATATTGACGGGGAATCGTCAAAAACACCTCCAGGAAATAGAAAAACCATACCCCTAAATCGTATCTGTTCTTAAACGTGATTTTTTTGTGAGTCCGTAAATATGTCCGTAAGCTTTTTTTTACTTTTTTTAACGCTTTTTTCGTTTATGTGCCAAAGTAAAGACATAAAATGTCAATAAGAAAATATAAAATTATAAATTTAGTAACACATTAGTTACCTATACAAAGTTATACACATACAAATATTCGAAGATCTGTCTATACCGACATCTCGACTGCTCATCAGTGCGCCATTTTGTTTTCATGGGACACGGAAAACAACACATCAGCCTCCGTATCATAATCGGGCCTCCTTAATACATCAGAATGATGGGTATTGATTGGTGGTCTACAGGCTCCCAAGCTCGGATCTCACAAATTGAAAAATGTTATGAGTCGATCCTTTTAATAAAATACAGATAAGTTGGACAAAATAGATATCACACTATCCTGCACAACTATATTATGTGCGTTTCTCTGAAGCGACCAACTATGCACTTTTGATTCGTTTCCTATGAGTTACGGAATCTTTTTGGTTCAATATTCATTAATGAATCTTTTTAATGGACCAAGAAACCAAATTTACTACCCAGGACAAAAAATTAAGTAAATGGCCTAATTTATTTATGCCCCTCATAATTTGTTATTTACGTTTCATGGTACATAGATTTCAACAAAATAAAACTGTATTTAAAAGTGCACCACATTCCTATGCCCGGTTGGAGAATTTTCCCAAAACCAGACCAAAGTTTATGATCTAAACTCGCTCCAAATATCGAGTAAGCCGAGAATGACCCTAAAGCATGAGCATCAAAATCAAACCCTCATTGGTCCATCACCATAAATTACCAATAAATAATTTTATGTAGGAGTATATGAATTCCATAAATATAAAAACAAATTACAATAAAGCGTAGCATTTGAGACCGTAAAGAAAAATTAAAGAGATGAAATAATCAAATAAAAATTATTTTTGAAATTTTAAAAAATAAATGGTCTTTATTTAATTGAAGAATTGGATGAGACCACCCAATCCGTATTTCTGTATTTATTAAAAATGCTGTCTGTATTGTAAGAATTTATTTATTTTCTCAAGTTAATGGTGTGCCCCCTCCGCTTTTGAGGAACGTTCATTCAACATTCAGGATATTTTTTGGGTGTTGCAGGTTCATCACCTCTCCCCTTTGAAGGAGGAACTACATTTCCATCACCTCTTTTGTCACATGGTAGCAGAGCGACCCCCCCCCCCCCACACAGTCCCTCTATTATTGACTGTCCTGGTGCCCCTATACCGCCCTCCCTTCCATAAGCAAAATAGGCAATACACCCAGACTTTTACCATTTAAAAATTAAAAACATAGGTACCCATGATCTGCCAATTTGGAGCACCCCCTCCCACTGCTTTTTGAAAGCCCCGGAAGTGTGATGGATATGACTAGTTCCTTCTTCTTGATTCATGAAAACGTTGCAACTGGGGATATTCCTGAGGTTATTCAACCTTCACGATATCCTCTGGGTGTAGCAGGTAAATCGCCTCTCCCCTTAGAAGGAGGAACTACTAAATTTCCATCACCTCCATTGTCACAATTTTTATTAAAATACAGGTACGGTATGTCACCAGGCTCAGTTATACAGGGTGATTCCCTCGCAGATGCAAAAAAAAATTTGGGTGAAACTACATCAAAAATGGAGTAAAATGCCGCCAACCGCATATTTTTATCTCAATCCGTACTCGAGATATGATTTTTTAAAGGTTTTTTCAGGAATACCGTGTTTTTTCATTTTAAACTCAGATTTCTCCACTTTGCCTCATTTAATTTTAACTTTCAACCTCATTTTCGGTATCAGCATTAAATTTCCTATAAGAATAGTGTACTTTGGTTCTTAAAAAGTACCATCCGAAGACCCTCACATCAGCTCAAACATAGACGATTTTGAAAAAATAATATTTCTGCAAATCTTTAAAACTTTACTACTCTTTTAAAAAGAATCCTGGAAACTGGCAAATCTCATGAAAACTGCTTCATCTAATATGCTTTCCAACTGTATTATCAATTTTACTTTTATTTTGTTATTTAGTGGAGAAAATAATGTTTTAATGTTAAAAAATGTGGGTTTTTCAATGAAATTGTTGGTTTTCTTGAAAGATGACCCTCCATGAACCAACGAGTATGGGGTCGGTTTCCATGTATTTTTTCTCGCTGGATCGAATGGAAACTCTTGCAGATCTCTCAACTACGTTATAATCGAGTTTTACACTTTAATTAACTAGTTTTACCCCATAACACACATACATCTAATCGTAACAAACAAACTAAACATTTGCGATTTTAAGTGTAAAACTCGGTTATAACGAAGTTGGAGAGATCTACAAATGTTACCATTCGATACAGCGTGAAAATACATAGAAACCGACCCCATACTCGTAGGTTCACAGAGTAACAATTTCATTGAAAAACCCACATTTTTTAACATTAAAACATAATTTTCTCCTCTAAATAACAAAATAAAAGTAAAATTGATTATACAGTTGGAAAGCATATTAGATGAAGCAGTTTTCATGAGATTTGCCAGTTTCCAGGATTCGTTTTGGAAGAGTAGTAAAGTTTTAAAGATTTTCAGAAATATTCTTTTTTCAAAATCGTCAATGTTTGAGCTGATGTGAGGGCCTTTGGATGGTACTTTTTAAGAACTCAAGTACACTATTCTTATAGTAAATTTAATGCTAATTCCGAAAATGTGGTCAAAAGTTAAAATTGAATGAAGTAAAGTGGAGAAATTTGAGTTTAAAAGGAAAAAACACGGTTTTCCTGAAAAAACCTTTAAAAAATCATATCTCAAGAACGGATTGAGATAAAAATATGCAGTTGGCGGCATTTTACTCCATTTTTGATGTAGTTTCACCCAATTTTTTTTTTTTTTTTTTTTTTTTTTTTTTTGCATCTGCGAGGGAATCACCCTGTATAGGTACCAGATATAAACCAGTGATCTGCGCAGAAAAGCTATGTAATACCGAAGTAATGTTTTTGTGATAATTTGCAACGTTTTGAAATTCTCATCATGGGAACTCCTCCATATGAATCTGTATGCATATCGGAATATACATGATACGCAGAACCAACATGATATAAACATATGCCAGCTCAACCTCTTAGGTATACACAAATTTCTCATTATTAAAATTCTCAGGCATAATGTATCTTGGATCTTGCTATTCAGAAGGAATTCTTTCAGCATAAACCAGTTATTTCTGAAATGATCTTATTGAATCAAATACACTTTCTACTCATCACACTTACCGGCTTTCATTCTTAATCCGAATGCAACCGGAGAGTCAACCGCTGGGTTCAACAGGGGAAATTCCGCGATGAAAGGTTGCAACACTGCCCAGAAAAACTAGGTACGGAACCGGCCGACTTAATTGGTTATTTTATCGGAAATATGAATCTGTTTCCAGAGAAGAGCATTGGATGCTGGTCACGACCTGAAACATTATCTCCTTAAGCGGTCCTGCGGCTAAAAAAGTTGGCGCTTTGAGGGGTTTCCGATCCAAACTTTACGACTTTGGCAGAGCAGCTTTGCTTTCACTCCAACTTCAAGACCTGCGCGCCCCTTCGCGAGATCTATCAGTATAGAACGGGGGATTGTTTAGTAGTTTGCCCTCTTTCGATTTATATTTTTAACGAACAAATTGTCATTCAACTCGCCCCGTTTCTCACGTTCTCTCCTCGATCGGATGCTGGAGGTTTCATAAGCCGGGAGTTGTTTTCTCGTTACAAAACACTGAGCAGGACTTATAGGTCAAGCTTGTCCACAGGTCCCACCAATGCAAATTGAACGTGATGAAAAGGTCTCCCATGTTCCAACCTAATCACAACATTCTCTATTGGACAAATCGGTGTCCATTGTTTTCCTTCCCCAATGCACGTGCGGAAGCTGTGTATTCCTGGCGGAGATTAAAACGCTGCAAATTATTACCCAAAGGTTTTTTAAAATTGCTGTATAAGATAGCTCTTCTACGCAGATCACTGGTCTATTAATAAGCCCCTCTCTATTCTGTATTGGACAAATCGGTGTCCATTGTTTTCCTTCCCCAATGCACGTGCGGAAGCTGTGTATTCCTGGCGGAGATTAAAACGCTGCAAATTATTACCCAAAGGTTTTTTAAAATTGCTGTATAAGATAGCTCTTCTACGCAGATCACTGGTCTATTAATAAGCCCCTCTCTATTCTCTATTGGACAAATCGGTGTCTATTGTTTTCCTTCCCCACTGCACGTGCGGAAGCTGTGTATTCCTGGCGGAGATTAAAACGCTGCAAATTATTACCCAAAGGTTTTTTAAATTGCTGTATAAGATAGCTCTTCTACGCAGATCACTGGTCTATTAATAAGCCCCGTTTATAGCATATTAATTATCGAAACTCGGGGCTTCTCGCCTCCAAATGGGTTCACTGCGTTACAGTAACAGGACCCCACAATTTCAAGGTTTTTAGTAAAGTTGAGTACAAAACGATCTATGACTAAGCCATCTTCCCACTAAGTAATAAGGGTAGCATACACTGCATGTATATTGATTTGAAACTATGTTGGTTTTCCACTTAAAACATTAAATTGCAAATTAATTTATTTCAGTAGGTTGATTAGAAAAATAAATGAGGGTCAAAGGAACCTCAGCTGATAAGTCGTCTTCCGTACTTAATAACATAGTTTTCAAGCCGTTCCGAAGGCGCTCTATTCCAAATTTCAGCACCGTCTCCGTCGGTCGACCAGGACAGAATCTAGCCTGTGAGCTCCCTCAGCTGAACAGTCCGCCTCTTTAACCGGTTTATTCTACGTGATCCAGATGCGCTCCATTTCAAATATTATCACTGTAAGTCGACTAGGAGAGAAATTCAGGCCCATCAGCTGATCAGAGCGCCTCCATGGCTTTTTGGCATCAACCGCACTCTCCTACGATGTGTAGTTTTCTTTCCATGATTTTTCAAAGTTTCGCACACTGGTGACGTCAAAGCGCCCCAAGACGTGTGACTTCACCAGTGCAAACTGAAAAATCATAGTAAGAAAACTACTCAACGTAGGAGAGTGCGGATGGTATCGAATTTCTTAGAATGGAATCTACTTTCATTTGAAAATATAAATAGAATACATACGTGGTTAATCTCATTGTTTTCGAGGTGTCTCAAAGGAGCGATTCCGTGGATAAGATAAGGAATTAGCCTCAGAAGTCGCACAGTTGATAAGAGTCTCTCCATAATTTGGATTGTATTCTAGCTGTAGGTTGTGAACTGTTTCCTCACACCGATGCTTTCTCGTCAGCGGGCGGGACTCGACTTGACTAGATTACATCATTTATTTGATTCATCATCCCAAAAAAGATCGAAAACTATAATTAAAATATCTTTGACTATTCTTGACGATAATCGACGTTGCACCGAATCGGATCGCTCTGAAAGACTGGAAGTACCTATAAACGACCTGTGATATCTAAGAGAGTAATAACTACAATAAATCCAAAATTTTTGACAGAAATTTCCAGTGTGAAATTCAATGTACGAACGTTTAACTCATCTTCCTTTCATTACCCAAACCAATCAAAAACATCAGCTGGTCGGTGTCCGGCCAGTTTGGTTTTATCTTTTGAAAGATGAGAAATTTTCAAAACTATTGCAACGGTAGGAGCACGAATGGTTCAAGTAGTCGAGCTACTTCCATTCTTCCAATAGCATATTATTTTATACACAAAGGTTCGGAATGAATGTCTTTAGCACTCCCAGTGGTGAAGTACTTTATTTAGCTCGTAGCCCCATTCAATCTATCCCGTGTTACTAAATTATCAAGCTGCACTGCCCACCCCACTTGGCAGACTTTTTTTCCCAATATCCAATATCCAGGATATCCAATTACCACCAACTAAAATCGAAGGACTTGTTACATCCCACACTTACCATTTTCTGATTAGAACAAAAATATTAACCCTACAATGAATCTCAAGTTCGAATTATACAATATGAGTGATGAGGAAATGATCCGATCACGCGATAGCCTCATTCTATTCATGAAGAACACCTCTCAACACCTCTGAAACAGTAAGAAAGTGCCGTCTCAAGGTGGCCTCTCCAGTATCATTCCTTTCCTCGGATTTATGCTCTCGACCCTCCTCCATGAATATTAAATTACCGGGCGTAAACGTTTCTCAAGAGGCTCCCCAACGCTCTTTAACGCACAAATTTATTAAAACCCTTCAAGTCGCGCTCCCTAAAAGATGTGGAAAGGATTGGAGTTGCATTTAATCGAATGTTACGTTAAAATATCACGCATGACTTAGAACGTTGTACAAAGTAGACGCTCAGTCTCCCGAGTCTCATTTGCGCCAGTTCTCGAGCGAGTTCATCCGCGATGAGATTTAATTAAAATATGGAACGAGTTCCTTCGTCGCACTTGATGTTCATTAGATTTTATTTTACCTTCTCGCATAAGCGCAAATCCTGATAATATGCGTTCAGGAAGGTATCCCATACTCGACGGGAGTCCTGTCGGCATATCCTCCGGGAGCAAATGATTTTAAGCCTATTTTAAGCGTTGACGTCGGTACAGCTACGTATACCTCATATTAGTTATGAGAGAACTTATGCCAACATGAACCTCTCACCAACAAATCAGCTGCACTCCTTGTTTCTTGTACTAAAGAGTGATCCAACTGAACCTTCCAGAAGTCTTCCTTACATAAAACGCTCCTAATAATTACGCAAAGGTTTATTATTTCTACATTAGATAGCTCTTCTCAAAGATCATTGCTACATAGAAAATGTCTATTGTGCACTATCTAAAAATATAACTGGTCGATGTCACCTATACCGGAAGAAATAAATTAATAACTAAAAGTTAAATAAATACCAATGTGTGTGTGTGTGTGTGTGTGTGTTAATAAATTTTGTAAAAAAAATGTGTGTGTATGTGTGTGTGTGTGTTGTGGCGTTTTCGTGCGTTGGAAAGAACTAAAAGCTACCCGCTGAAAAATGAAACACTCTGTACAAACAAGCTCTCGGGGAAAACCAGCTGTATTTGTAAAAAATGTGTACCTCGACCATGACAAAAATTGAAACACTACCTGCTATGAATAGGAATGTCTTATGTAAAATTTCATTTATATAATACTAGCCGCTCCGGCTCGCTACGCTCGCCTCCACGTCCAGCCGGGGGGCAAGCCCCCCGGACCCTCCATTAAATTGCTCGCTTCGCTCGCAAAATGTGGCATGTAGGGAATTTTACTCGCTTCGCTCGCAAAGTGTGGCATGTAGGGAATGTTGCTCGCTTTGCTCGCAAACGGTAGATCCCTAAGGGTAGGTTTATCGTGTGTAGAGGATGTTGCTCGCTTCGCTCGCAAACGGTAGATCTCTAAGGGTAGGTTTAACTTCTGTAGGGGATGCTGCTCGCTTCGCTCGCTTGAGGAAGTTATACTGCCCACCCAACTTGGCAGACGTTTTTTTCAGTTGGGAAATCTTACAAACAAATTAAATCTTATAAAACTACGTGGAACCACGAAAAGTTTATTCGGGGATGTTGCTCGCTTCGCTCGTAAGGTATACCTGTACATGTGTAGGGGAAAACCCGTATTTATTCTGTTGAAATAGGCCTGCTCGCAACCTTGTGAAATACCTGAGTCATCGAACCCTTCACGTCAATTCTTGAGCCTTCTCTCGTCCACGGCACAATAATTTTAATCGCTTCGCCTCGCTTCCCTCTCGCATTTTGACCAATTTCCCGTCACTTTTTTCGATATCCGATTTCGGATTCAGATTCGGCGGGATCAAAGCCGTATTTCGCCCGCGAAAACCGTTCCGAAAAACGTACCTTTACGGGGTATATTTTAATCGGAAAAAACGTAGTTTTTCGTCGGACTTTTCGAGAAAACACGGTCCGTACTCTCGCATTTTTTTGACGCATTTCCCGATACTTTTTTCGCGATCCGATCGCGCCGTCGTCTTCCTCGTAGGAAAACCTACGAAACCGGTATTTTTCCGGAATCGTCAACGGCCGTTTAGAGGGGTAGGGGAAGCGGGGAAGTCCAAAATGCGCACATTAACGCGAACTTCGACCCCCCTCCCGCCCTACGGCCCATGGTTCGGCTGGGATTAGACAATTTTAAATTCGCTTATACACCCTATCGGAAAATCCCAAGAAGATCCCCCCACTCGTAGACTCCCCCCATTCAGCCGTTTGGCCGTGCATAGACACGACAGACAGACAGACAGACGGAGTTTCATTCTTATAAATAGTATAGATTTGAACAGTATGATGAATGTGGGTATGTTTCATAGAGAAGTTACATGTGTGCAGAGGTCGGGAAATGAAATTTTATTTACCGTAGGAAGAACAATAGACGAATTGGATTTAAAAGTTATTTATGTATAAATGTATATATTTCGCTCTCGCTTATAAATACCTATGATGGGCAAATGACTTAACAATATTAGAAACAGATGGCCAGTATGATGTTATATTGTGACTAAATATAAGTTAAGATAAGAAGTACCTAATTATTAAATATGAAAGTAACATTAAATACGAAATTAAAATATTAGGAATAAAGTTGAATATGTTTTCTAATAGGTACGCATAATAACATGAGAAATGATGTAACTATGATGATGCGGCTTACAAAATGTAAGAACATACTCCAACAATTTGTAAAGCCCCACGCGACCTTGTGTCTTGGGGCTCCCAAGTTTGATTGTTACATTTCGATATAATAAACGTATTTCGTATTGCTACATAGAAAATTACTTATCAAACTGTGTGTGTGTGCGCGCGTTCGAGTGCGTGTGTGAGCGTGCGCGCGCGTGCTTTTGAGCGTGTGTGTGTGTGTGTGTGTGTGTGTGTGTGTGTGTGTGTGTGTGTGTGTGTGTGTGTGTGTGTGTGCGTTCGAGTGCGTGTGTGAGCGTGCGCGCGCGTGCTTTTGAGCGTGCGTGTGTGTGTGTGTGTGAGTAGTTGTGGTTTTGTGTGTGTGTATTTTGAAGAGCTGCTTTGGCTGTGCTTAAAGTTTTTAATGAAGAACTAAATCCTAAATACTAAGAGCTATTAACGATTTCTACTGAAGCAATAAGAATAAGAGCCCCCGTGGTAGAGTAGGCAAGGGAATGTTGAAACGTCAGAAATGCCGCCCGGGCCATAACTTGGGACAAACGCCCTGAGTCGTCCGGGAACATCCGTGATAACTCATTGTCCAAACTCTGGGGTAAAGCTTTAGGGACCACAGTGACGTCACTACCTGGACATCTAAATCACGTCGCTCGGCCCAGCATAAAGATTCATCATTCTTCCTTCCCATCTTCATCACTTCCATTTCCTCCTCCTTCTCCGCTCCTCCGCCGTTCCCCTTGACTGATGTGAATTTTCAAAGGGCCCTCGGCCCTCACAACTCACCCCGAAACCTCACAACTTGACTTGGAAGGTCCCTTTCAACCAAATACGTTACTATTTCACCCCATACTGAGGAATGCGGTCTCTTAATGTAGTTGGAACAGTAACATTATACATATATTTATGCCTTCTATACGTATCTATACACTGCACAGGATGTACAACAAACTGATCAGTAAGAAGCTAGAGATCAATGGGGTATTTTCTTGGTTATTTTTTATTAATCACTCGATTTTTTAAGTGCGCGAAAAAAGGATGCAATTCCGATCTAAAAGAGCAAAAATTGTGAAATACTGAGTTTATGAAGATATTCAATAGCCAAATGTAATACATGACTTTGAGGTATTTTTTCGTGCTGAACCTCGTAATCAAGTTCATTTATTGATATTTGCAACGCCAAGTTGGGAAAACACCGATAAAAATGCATTTTAGTACGCTTTATGCTGTGTGAAAATGTGTTGGAAAAGTGCAATTCTGGTCAATTTTCCGGTGTTTTCCCACGTTCGTGTTGCAAATAAGTACCAATAAATGGACATCATTACGAGGTTCAGCACGAAAAAATACCCCGAAATCATGTATTACATGTGGCAATTGAATATCTTCAAAAGCTCAGTATTTCACAATTTTTTGCACTTTTAGAGCGGAATAGCGCACTTTTGGAGTTCACGCGCACTTAAAAACCCAAGTGATGGGTAATTTCCTCATGAAATTTCACGTTGAATTCGAATTTACAATTAAAACTGTGGGTTCACATTTGAAAAACAAAGTTTCTGTCATTTGCTTCGTTTATGGCGCAAGTGGCGCGCGCGAAAGTATTTTTCCTGAGATCTTCGTAAAAAATTATGAAGAATGGCGTTGGTTTCAATTTTTTACGCTGGATTCAGGGGAAATGAAGGGGGAGGGGGGCGTAACCTTTCCGTGGGACACCCTGTATACATTTATTTTTTTAAATAAATAAATAAATAAATTTTTTAAATTAATTTATTTTTTAACATTTTTTTAAATTCATTTATTTATTTATTTATTATTACTTTTTTGTATTTATTTAATGTATAGTTTAATCGTTTCCGGTAGGTGACATGGTGAAATTATGTTTCGATGATGCACAGTAGACTCAGTTTGATAGGTATCTAATCTTCTATGGACCAATGGTCCTCATAGAAGGGCTATCAAATACAGAAATGATTAACCTGGTATGATGAACCGAATAAATGCTGTAGTTCTTATACCATACTGTTAGTATATATTATTACTCAAACTTCTTTCGATTCTTCAAACTGTTTGCGATGAATGGAGAACCGATTGAAAGGAAGGAGAGAAAGAGAGGTCTTAAATGTCTAGTTACAACTGTTTTCGCCATCGGCCAACAAAATACAAATTCACATTAAGTTAAAAACCATGTCGGACATTCATGAACTCATAATTTGCGTTCTAGCGGTCGAAAACTGAAATCTACTGACTGGAGGTGCTTAAGAATATTTACGCGCACTTCAAAAGCACTCCATCCATCACCCGATTCATACGAGGCGAACCCATACGTTCCCGAGCCATCTCTTTTCCATGAGCAATAGCTTATCTAAAAATAAATAACACTATTTGGTCCTCAATATATACATATCCATTTCCCAAGGTAAGCTTGAGGTACAGCTCCTACAAACCTGCCTGACAATACATCATTTCTTACTTAGATTCCAAGATTGAAAACCGTGAGGTCTCCAAGATCATAGGATTTCTACTCATTTAAAATCGACGACTAGTGTCCATTACTGGATTCATATACATAAAATATACGGGGAAGTTGAATAATAAATTATTAACAGAGGCAGAATGTAAAAGTTATATTGAAAGCCTTGCCTTGAATGAGCTTGGGTCAGTAAAAAGCAATTTTATACTTTAAATATTAATAAAACCTTTAGTCCACAAGCGTATAGCCTTCCATAGTACGATGAAACGAGCACTATACCAATGAGGAACAAATTTTTTCAAAAGAATACTCAGTTAATAAATACATAACGGCAAGTAACGTATGTGGATGAGGTCTCGTTGACGCCATATGGGACGGGGTTCTTAGGATAAAGTCTCAAATTTAGTTTGGGAAAATTCAACATCAGAAGAAAAACAAATGATGTGTACACATTATTAGGCGACTACATTAACAGTGTCCCTTCAACGTATATTCGGTTATAACTGGTTCACCCTTGCGTTGCACAGGTTGACTTGAATATACGCAAGCCCCCCCCCCCCCCCCCCCTTACCAATCACATTTTGGGACACCCCTATGGATGTTATTCAAAAATGTCCTTACTTAAAAGCACTTACTTAAATTACTTACTTATAAATTACGTACTAGGACCAAACTACTGAGATCAACCCCACTCCCTCACCACAAACACCCCCCATATTTCAAATTAAAAATATTCTTGCTAGGTAACCCAAAAGAACGTTCATGCCAATTTCATTCGTCCGAACATCAGATCACCAGTTCGTTCGATGATGACCAAATCATCCCATTTAACCAACCCCTCCCTTTTTTTCTTACCACAAACACCCCCTATGGTTGAGTAAATGTGTAAATGCATTTATTGTGCATAGGACATAAGTCCCACCTCGCGCACAACCAATCTAATATTGAGAACAATATACTTTCAGAAAAAAAATAAAAATAAAATAAACACAAAATAGTAAAAAAATACAATAACTAACATCAAAATGCGATTAAAAAAAATTACTTTATAAATTTAAACAAAGAAAAAAAAAACGTAGTAAATAGAGACTATCTGTAAGGGAAGATGGGGAAAGGGGTAAAGATACCAAAATCAGAGATGAAAATGAAGGAGAAGATTTTGGAAGGAGAGGAAGCAAGTAAGATAAGGTAGTTGGAAGAGTGAAGAGGAAGGAGAGAAAAATAGAGAAGGAAAGAATGAAGATGATGGGTTTAGTCTGAGAGATAGTGACGCTCGACCGCACACCTGAAACTGCCATACGTCCCGGCATTCCGCACCCCCACAGGAAGAGAATTCCATGCCCTCGCCCCAGAAACAGCGATTGAATTGCTCATCATCCTCGACCTATGTTCTGGAACGGAAAGGTTTTTGGCTCTTGTGGATCCTCCAAACTGAAAGAGAGTAGTAATATACGGAGGGTATGCTTGATGGAGAGCCTTGAATACAAAGCACAACCCCTGGATCATGAGGTACGTCACAACATCCATACCCAGCAGTTCACTAGCGTATGCCGAAGTGTGACTATGGGGTTTGAGCCTGAAAACGTAGCGCACACAAGCATTGAATACAGTTCTCAAAGTCTTAAGGGCAGTACTGTCAAGTGACCAAATAAATAGGATAGATGAATAGCTGAAATGAGGCAATAAAAGAGATTTAAATAATTTCATTCGAACATGGAACGGAGTACAATATGCTAACCTATTGAGAGATTTAAGTGATGCATAAATCGACCTGGATATCTTGGACACATGACTATTCCAAGACAAGGTCGAATTAATCATCACACCCAAACTTTTGACTACCTTAGAAAAAGGAATTATGACGCCATTAATAAGGATGGGAGGAGTATCATGAGACACCAAGTCCTTTTTGAATATAATTATAGACTGGCACTTCCTCGGATTAAGAACCAAACCATTTGCACTGCACCACTGGTGGATCTCATCTAGGTCCAAGTTGCTATTCTTTACAGCCTGCGAGAGAGAGATATTATCTGTAAGACTATGCTGATAAATTTGACAGTCATCAGCATATAAATGATATTTTGAGAAAGTCAGAGCTGAAGGTAAATCATTAATAAAAACTGAAAAAAGAAATGGGGCCAATACAGATCCTTGGGGGACACCAGAAGTAACGGGAAGAGGCCTAGAGGATACATTATTAAGGAATACATTCTGAGTTCTGTCAGATAAGTAAGAGTAAATGAGAGAGCAAGCACTGGTTGAGAAGTGAAAAAAACTAGACAATTTCTGGATAAGCAATAGGTGATCTATAGAGCCAAATGCGTTAGTCAGGTTCAGAAGGACAAGTATAGAGCATCTATTGCCCTCCAGAGCCCTACGAACATCCTCAGCAATTCTGACCATAGAGGTTTGACAACTGTGCTTAGGTCTGAAGCCAGACTGAAAATCAGTGAAAAGATTATTAGAATTTACAAATGTGAGCATTTGATTCAATAGGCAACGTTCAAAGGCCTTGGAAATAGCAGGAAGCAAAGAGATTGGACGAAGGTCATCAAATTTTTCTACAGCTGAAGATTTAGGTATGGGAATTACCAAGGCATTTTTCCATTTTTTGGGATAAGAAGAGGATGTAATAATGAAGTTGAAAATATGATGACCATATAGAAGGCCATATTGATGATTGCTTTGACCATGATAGCGGCCATATTGAAGGCTGAAAGAAATTTAAATAGCCTGTGATTGAGGTTGACATAATCTAAACATATTCGCCCAATCAGATCCCCAGTTTGTTCAGTGATGTTCAAGATACCCCCATTCCACCTCTACACCTCCCTCAAAATACACATTATGGTTCAGGTTTGAAAATTCCAAATGGTTTGTGATTCAAGTTGGAGTATTCCAAACATATTTAATCAATCAGGTCCTCATTTTATTTTATTTTCGAGTTGCCTGTGATTTGAGTTAGTGTAATTCAAACATATTTTAGCAATTAGGTGCCTCGTTTATTCAGTGATGTCCATGATACCCCATCCCCCTCCAACTCCCAAACACCCCCTACGGGTTAGATTGAAAACTTGAAGTAGTCTGCGATTCAAGTAAGAGTATTTCAATGATTTTATACCAATCAGATCCAGTTTATTTAGTGATGTCCAAGATATTTCATCCCCCCACCCCTAATAGTCGGGTTTGAAAATTTCAAGTACCTAGTCTACGATTCAAGTAGAATAATCCAAACATTTTCGACAACTCAGATTCCAAGTTGGTTCAGTGACGTTCGAAACGCTTTAACTCCCCCACCCCCTCCCCTTCTATTGTGGGTCAGATTTGAAAAAGTAGTCTTTGAATTGAATTAGGGTAATCCAAACATATTCGACAATCAAATCCCCAGTTCGTTCAGTGATGACAAAGATACGCCATTCCCCCCCTCCCTCCCCCCCTAAAACTCCCTACGGGGCAGATTTGAAAATTTTCAAGTAGCCTGTGATTTAAGTTAGAATAATCCAAACATATCCACCCAATCAAATTCCCAGTTCGTTCAATGGCGTCCAAGATACCCCATTTCACCCCCTCCCCCTCCCCCACCCCAAAAAAACATCCCCTCTGGCTCAAATTTTGAAAACTTCAAATAGCCTATAATTTGAGTTGGACTGATACTGACATTTCCAACCATTCATATCAGTTGTCTAATGGCCCCCTGTAACCGTAAGCGGACAAACATATGGACTGACAGACAGACACTGAAAAAGTTCCAGTCAGGCAATTCGATCGAATGAACGAATTTTCGTAAATTAGGTATCGTACTATATTATGTTACTTACTTTGTTTTGAAATTTGAGCACTTTGAGTGCAAAGAAATTGTTAACTACAAATTTCGTGGCAAATAAACTCGTTATAAATCATATTCTACAATTGAAAACAGATTTTGGATGTTTAGCAATTTTTCAGTTTATTTAATCGAGTTTTCAGCGAATATTAATGGAATTTCAGTAAATTTTCCACATTAATTTTGTGAATTCATTTTTAAATGTTCTATTTCATCGTTGATAAACTCCTTTTTTTTTAATACTAAAACTCGGATAAAAATATAAATTTAACGATTTTTTACCGTTTTTAGTAATTTTTAGTGATTTTGTTAGCACATTTTTAGTAATTTGACCAATTTAATGTGCTGAAAAAGTGTTGGCCAACAAACTAATCCTTTCGCTTGGAAAGCTTGATTTTTTTGGCGCAAGAACGGAATTTTTATCTCAATCCTAAGAAGAGTTATCGTATGGAATGACACATATGTATGAAAAAGCGTTGAATTCTAGGATTCGTTTCAGAATGTCACAAAACGGATTTCAATAAAGAAATTTTTCGAAAATTTTTATTTTAAAATTTTGGAGTCATAGCAGTAGCTTTCTACGAAAATTGGCTAAAATTGAGAAAATGGTACCAATCGTCTACAAATAGCATGAATCAGAGGAGAAACGCAAAATTTCATGATTCTAATCAATGTACAGACAGACATACGTACGATTTTATTAATATACTCATAGATTGTGTGTTACTGGTGGATAGCCTAACCGTCGAAATCAATCTAAAATTGTATTTGTATATTCCGTGGAAATAAACGTCTTCCCATTTTTAAAAATTGTTTCCCCTTCATTTTTCTTTTTCGGCGAATTTTCGTAGAAAATGAGGCCATTGAAAATTCAAAAATCAAAGCTTTTGAAAAATGTTTTCATTGAAATTTGTTTTGATGCATTCTGAAACAATTCCTTGAGTTTGCGCTGTTCCATATATATATATATATATATATATATATATAATGTGTATTTATATGTGTGTCATTCCAGACGATAACTCTCCTTAGGACAGAGATGAAAATTCTGTTCTTGCACCCAAAAATCGAGCTTTCCAAACGAAAGGATGAGTTCGTTGGCCAACAATTTTTGAGCACATTAAATTGGTTAAATTCAAAAAATGTACTCGACAAATCAGTAAATATGGATGAAAATTACCAAAAATCGTTGTTTATAATTTTTAGCAGAGTTTCAGTCTAAACTAAATTATCAACAATTAACTAGGACATTAAAAAAAATTTGCTCAAAATTATGCTAAAAAATGTACTTAAATTTCATTAATATTGGCTTAATAATCAATAAAAACCAAACAAAAAACTAAAAATCCAAAATTTTGTTGAATCACCGAATTTCATTGAGTTTGTGTTTTTTTGCCACAAAATTGGTTTTTAACAATTTCTTTCCACTGAAATTGCTCAAATATCAATACAATTTAACATACCTATAATTCGATGTATAATTTGGGAGAATTCGCTCATACGCTCCTGCTTCATGACTGGAACTTTTTATTTATTTTAACGATTTCCTTGCACTCAAATTGCTCAATTTTCAATACAATTTAACATATAATACAAAAGGTGATTTGGGAGAATTCGCTCATACGCTCCTGCTTCATGACTGGAACTTTTTTAAACTAATATTGAGGAAGGGTTCGATTTTTTCTAGGTCGATTACGAAGGTATTTCGTTTTGAAAATGATTAAACTAAAATGAAATGAGCCGATTAGCTGAGTTTGGAAGGCGAATCTCAAATATTCTCTACAGTAAAAGAGTGGCGAAGGCTTCAACAAATAACCAAGCGAGGATCGCCGTGTGTGGCTTCGGCTGATCGTGTATAATCTTCTAGTAGTAGAACGGATATTATGGCCCCCACCGCGCCTGGCATGATTTACTCAATCACGATCTAATACCAGAAACACCACCGCCTGAGTAAATCAAACAAAAATGCCAATGCATAATAGAAAAAAATGACGGGGCTCACAATCCCATATACAGATGGGTGTGATAAAGTAAACTTTACGAGACACCACGCGCCTCCAGGCCCCTGCAAGTTCTTTAGCCTCATAAAGTAAAATTAACCGATGGACCTGAGATGATAAGACGGACTTCTCAGAGGTGGGCGCAAGTTAGACCCTTTCTCTTCAAAACCCTGCACATAATTAATATCTATGAATTGATATAAGAGCCATGAGCAACTACTCCGTGGCTTCAGGAGTCATTATAAAAGGCTCATTGTATTTACGATCTTTTGTTCGGATTCGAAGCTTTCAATCCAAACTACGATACCACCGGGATGTGATTGGTGGTATGTCCGAGTAGAGGGGAGGAAATAATTGGTTATTTGATGTACAGCCCTGTTCCACATCATCCTGAGCCCCGTCCACGGGACTTAATTAAAGATTATTTTTCATTTCCATCAATAATTATCAAATCATCCTTCAAGCTTGTTGTTTGGATGGTGGTTGCAACCGACAGGGTTATAATGTGTTCCAGCACGGATGATTAAGGAGCAGACAGCTATCATCCACATTCAGTTCAACACTTCCGAAATTCTATTCACATCCATTAAAACCCCAAACTCTCACCATCATAGTTCTTGAAAATTCATTGGGAATAGTCCCAGAAAAATTCCATATGAATTTTTCTGGGACATATACTCGTATACCTACCCAACAACTTCCCAAGTTTGAACAGAATCGGTCCAAAAATTATGAGGAATGGACATTATAAAAAATTCACGTTTGCGCATGCGCTCAGACTACTATTGATCCGGAGGCAATGAAAGATTACAGGAGGCTATCTAGAAGCTAACTGGCACAAAACCTGAAAATTTCATCAAAATCGAAAATTTCACAAAAATCCATAGGACTCGGAGTTTTGCTTCTGTCTATCAATATAATTTTTGCGCATGCGAAATGGTTATTACTCCACTATTCGCAATATAATTCATAGAGCATCTTTCTAGAACATATACCCAACTATCCCCCGAGTTTGAAGGAATCGGACCAATACATGATGAGAAATTGACGTTATAATAAATTCACGTTTGCGCATGCGTACAGGCTACGATTGATCTCAGGGTAATGAAAGTTATAGAGGACCGTCTAGGAGTTCACCCCACAATCCCTGAAATTTTTATCAAAATTGAACTAAAACTTGATACAGTTTTGGCGTGATTTACCAAAGACAGCTACAGACAGACAGACTCGAAACCAAAATTGATCTGCAAGCTCTGAAACGCAAAAAGCATGTGAAAAAAAGAAACGTCGATTTTCTGTGGCAACCAATAAATTAAAATCATGTATGTATTGCAAGGTACAGAATAAATCGTTTATAACGTCCGCAGAAATACCGTCAAAAATTGGTTGTTACAGCCGGTACCTTGTCATATATCCGATAGTTTCAAGAAGTATGTTTGGAGGCACTTGAATTTCTATTGTTTATATATAGTATTTGCAAATAGAGTTAATCTTTTTGCAAATCAAATTAATCTTTTGGCAAATTTAATTATACTTTTTACCAATAAATTTAATCTTCATACAAATAAAGTGAATCTTTTTGCAAATGCTATAAACTGACTTAAAATGTACTTATGGACGTATGCATACTTGAAAAAAAGAAAAAGGAAAAACCCTCGAATGACAAGCTTGGATAATGAGGTAACTTTCTAACAGTGAATTAAGGGTACCCGGAAAGTGTACCGTTTTCGGGATAGTTTAACGTTGGTTTCCCTATCTCGAACCGAGATAATTCGATAAACTTTCCGGGCACCCTTAATTCACTGTTAGAAAAAAGTTACCTTATTATGCAAGCTTGTCATTCGAGGGTTTTTTCCTTTTTTTCTCAAGTCTACATACGTCCATAACACAACATGGAAAGTTTGTTAAAAACAACGCAAAAAGATCAACTTTATTGGTTAAAATATTACAATTATCTGTAAAAATATTAAATTTATTTGTAAAAAGTTTAATTGAATTTGCCAAAAGATTACTTTGATTTGCAAAAAGATTAACTGTATTTGCAAATACTATATATAAAATGTAAATAGAATATACATATGATTATGAAAAATTAACGTTCTAAGAAATTCTCTAAGACATATTGTTGGTGAGGAGGGCAACACAGAGCCAACTGACTTAGTACCTTCCCTAAACTCCTACTAGTGTGAATTGAGACACTGAGGAACTGCTGATCTACCTTCCCCAAACGTACACTAGATTATGTTCTCTATTTAAGTAGGTATTTATTAAGAACAAAGACCCACTAGGTTCCTGCAAAATTCGAAATAACTTAACAATCTCAAGAAACAAAGATATTCTACAAACTCCGTGGTGGGCCTAAGTACTTTTCTCTTTAGCACGGTCATCAGCAATCATATATCTTCATACCTACTTAAAATTGATTGGGTAGGCAAGTAGATACTTTTGACGTCAATCCATGTAGAATTAAGAGCATTATAGTATTATTTCAGTATAAGTAATAAGTGTAGTATTTCAATAATCATTCAGTTGATGATCTTCATGCACCATGCAGGTAGAGGCCTTGGAAACGGATGTTGAATGACAAACAATGAACGTGCTGGGCCACAGTATTGACATGGATATGTCTTTGCTCTGGGGGGTCAACCAAAAATTTCCGTGACGCAAAATTTGTGTCACAATTTCAGTGTTTTTCACGTACAACCCAGCCGTTGCTAGGGGAATGGAACTTCCGCAGTTTTCATCGCACAGAAATCGTTCGCCACTCGTTGGAAAGCGCTTGGTTTATGTGATAAATGTTCACATCTCAAGCTACCAATTTCCCCCTCCTTAAGTACCTGGCTACATTCCTAAACTAAGTTGATTGGACTATAAACAATTTTAATAAGCCGGTTACAATATTCTTAACGTAAAGCAATAGCATCATTTACTCCACTCCATAGGAAACATTTTCATCCTCTTGACAACAGTCGACTGTTAACAACAACTCATTCAGCATAACAACATTTCTATAAATAAATCGTTGTTTTGCTGGAATTAGTCGGGATGCGGCCCAGGGATTAGTTTAAAGTTGAAGGATTTGTTTACAACTCTCGAGGACAACAATCAAAGACATATCCATGTAACAAGGTATCTGCTTGTAAAGCAGTGGAACTCGTTTACGAGTTTTTTAGATGACCCCCTTCTTCAATTGACCGTTAAGTCACCTACAACTTACGTTAAGCCTACAAGCAACAATTATAAATCCGCTTGCGTACACGTCCGCAATTTTACTCTCAAGCACGGTCATCGGCAAACATATATATTTATTCCTACATAAAACTGATTGTGTACCAAATCACCAATCAGTGTAAAATTACGTGCATTAAATTTCATTTTTGTACATTATGTATTATTTCAATAAACGTGAAGTCGATGATATTCATGCACCATGCAGGTACCTCCTACCTTGGGAATTGGATGTTGGTTGATTAATACCAAGAAGACTCAGTGCATTGTAATATATAAATATGTTGTTCCCACTGACCCCATTCCTCCTATACTAGTAAATGGTGTTCCTATCCCATATTCCACTGATATTGTGAATCTCGGCGTTCGCTTCAACTCCAACCTTACGTGGGATGTACACGTAAAACACATTTGCCGCCGAGTGTATGGAGCACTTCATTCACTTAGGCGCTTAAAAATTTTCACACCTCATGCACTAAAGAAGCAACTTGTTGTTTCTTTAATTCTCCCTTACTTCCTTTACTGCGATACAATATTCAGTTGTTCATTGGATTATAAATGCAAGCAACGCCTAGAGGTTGCTTTCAATAGTTGTATCCGGTATATTCACAACTTGAAACCTCGAGCACATATTTCTCCATTCAAAGCCTCTTTGGTAGGCCTCGACCTCACCATCTATTATAAATTACGCCACCTTGTCGCCATATTCAAGATATGCAATGGACTAGCACCAGAATATTTGAATTGCCTCATCTCTCGTGCTCTCTCTGCTAGATCCAACGCATTGAGAATTATCCAGCATCAATCTCGAGCACTGGCTTACTCATTTGGTGTTGCAGGAGCGAAGCTGTGGAATTCATTGCCCCTTGGGGTCCGTAGCCTGACTTCCATTGCTCGATTCAGGCGTGCTGTAGGATCGTTTCTTGCGCGCGACAACTAGCTTGCCCCCTCCCCCTTTTCTTCTCTCTCTCATCTCTTTTCATTTCCTCCTCCCCTTAATTTTTCTGTTTCTCTTCTTTTACCTCTCTGTATCTTTCTTCAATTCTTCTTCACAGCACTCACTAGATTCTGTTTCATTTGTCTTCTTCTTTTCTCTCTCTCTTTCTTTTCTTCTCTTCTTCTTCTTTCCTCTTGTTATTTTAAATATTTTATTTTAAAAAGGATTATTTTCTTTGAATTTTATTATTTTTGAATATATATATATTTTTTTTTTCACTTACTTTTCTTTCTGTTAACACATTTTGTATTACTTTAACTTGTTAGTTTTAATTTTCCTGCCCACCACTCATGTAAATGATTGTATATATAAGGGCCCCAGTGGCCTCCATACAAATATACGTTAAATAAATAAATAAAAAATACATCACCCACGATACGAGAAGACTGGAAAAAATTGTTTTGTGCAACTCATATCACTCGCAAAACTGCGCACGTCCGCCAAGTTCCTCGAAATTGAATTCCTAGAGTTGTGGAGGTGCACGTGTTACTATTTGGTTCCTAGAAGGTGGGTAGAACTGGCTGTCACTCACTAGAGTGCTTGCAAATGGACTTTGGCGTATTGAGTCCACCTTCCAGGAGATCAGGCCCAAGGGCACTAGTCATTATTTGACTTTTAGGAATATGGCACCACTAGTAGACCCCCATACTACTGCAAACAAGCTAATTCGGGGTATTGTTTTTCCCCTCTTCCACGTTTAGAAGCTCCTATATTATGGAATCCTGTCAAGTTCCATGCAAGAGTACCTGCCTACCAATTCCTAGAGTTGAGATTGCTACACACGACTAGTTTCACATTCTCCGGATTTTAAGGGCACTAGTCATTATTTAACTTCTTGGAATATGGCACCACTAGTAGACCCCCATACTACTGCAAACAAGCTGATTCGGGTTATTGTTTTTCTCCTCTTCCATGTTTAGAAGCTCCTGTATTATTAAGGCCTGTCAAATTCCACGTAAGAGTACCTGCCTACCTATTCCTAGAGTTGAGATAGCTACGCACGTGTACTCGTAGTTTCACATTCTCCGGATTTCGCTTGGACAGTTGACCAACGTTAGGCGTAAATAACAAAATTCGGCGTATTCTGTGTTTATCCTCTCGTTTCCCCCTTACCTCAGGTTCAGAACTGTCAGATTATGAAGGCCTGTGAAATCCTGGATTCAAGGATTTGAGACATCACACCATTAGTTGTTATTCAATCCCTAGAAATTCAGCACTACCTTAACAATGTAGTTCAAGACTCCCTTTTAGCAAATTTTTGTATTTTCAATCTATTGCAACTGCTCGGAAAATTTAAAAAATTCCAGTCACGCTAATTGATCGTATGAGCGAATTTTCGTAAATTATCGTACTAGATAAAGACTACATTGTTTTGAAAATTAAGGACTTAGAGGGAAAAGAAATTGTTAACTACCAATTTTATGGCAAAGAACTCGTTCTAAATACTATTCTGGATTCAAAACAAGATTTTGGATTTTTAACTGTTTTGGAGTTTTTATCGATTTTTTTAGCACATTTTAATGAAATTTATGTACATTTTTCAGCATAATTTTGCACACAAATTTTTGATGTTCTATTTTATAGTTAATAAACTTTATTTGAGCAATAGTGGGCTAAAATATATAAATTTCACCGCTTTTAGCCGTTTTTTCCTATTTTGAATGATTTTTTTCAAATTTGATCAATTTAATGAGCTCAAAAATGCTGGCCAACGATCTCGTCCTTTCTTTTGGAAAGCTTGATTTTGTGGCGCAAGAACGGAATTATCATCTTAATCCTAAGGAGAGTTATTGTAGAGAAGCACACATATATCATATTATATTTTTGCAAAAAATGTTAAATTTCATCATCAGATTTGTTTTCCGATTACGCCTCGATGTACACGTTACTCCATATTTTCTCAAACTTGGTTGGTTGAAAATTGATGAAAGGATAAATCTTGCCATTGCAACAATTCTTAAATATCATAAACCCAAATATCTGTACAATAGATACAAATTCCTTAATGATATTCACAATGTCCCTACTCGAAATGCTGTTCTGGCCCTGGAGATCCCAATTCACCACACATACCTATATAGCACTGAACTAAATTATACAGTGAAAATATACTCGTAAGTTTATTCGATCTAACACTTTCTACAAATAATTTTAAAAATAATTTCAAAAGCATGTTATTAGAAAAATATAAAGTGAATCATTGATTTCATTTTCGTGATTTCGCAAATCAATAACTAATTGTACTCTGTTGATTCAAGAGAAACTATTTTTATTACCTCTACCAGAAGTTACGCGTTATTTTATTTTTCATTTTGTGTTCATTTGTTTTCTTAATTTAGAAGAAGTATATTTTGTTTTGTATCAAACAATATAAAATGCTAATCATGTTAAATTTTGTCATTTTTAGATTTAATTTAAGTTACTGTGTCAATACGATTGTACAAGGAATGATGTTCATATAATCTGTACAGGGAGGAAGGAAGGGAGGACCTACGCGGTCCAATACCTTCAATCAATTAATTTCTCTCTCTCTCCCTCTCTCACTCACTTTCTCACTCTCTCTCTCTCTGTCTTTCTTTCTTTCTTTTTTTTTAGAGAAAATCCGGGTCCCCTTGGGAAAGCCGGGCCCCGGAGGTAATGTACCCAGTGACCCCCCCCCCTCTCTCGGGCTTGCTGAGATGTCATGTTCACCATTTTTGGTTCTGTGGAACGTGAGAGTGCGATGAATTGAAATGTGTGTCACGTTCTGAGAGAGATTGTATTTATTTGCACGATTGATCAGATATTGGGAAGATATATTGACCCACGACTCTAGGGTGTAAAATAAAAACCACAAGACACCATTACACTTTATTTGCACTCAATTTATTTTGCAGCACGGCTGCTCTTTGTGCCACTTCCTCTTCTGCCCATATAGGACAAAGCGTAAATAGGGGCATAAATTGAGGAGTCCAGACGTAGTTTACCATTCTCGTCCCTGCGAAAGCCCCCGGGAAGGCACAATGGCCTAGGTTAGATGGATCTGGTAAATAATTCAAGGGGGTGACTTTAGGGGTGGAGGAACTGCGAACAGGGAGAAAAGGCTATGCGCGGGTGCGGTGTTGGTCCTGGACTCAAGTTTCCTACATTGGCCCTTCCGAGCGCCTACCAATCCCTTTCTGAAACGAATTGACGAGGGGAACCTTTGCTGGCCCTTCGCTATGTCCTTCTCGCGAAGGGAGACCTCTTCAACAAACATATATGTCGTGAACGGTGGTTGCAATGTGGGGCTCCAAAGCGACCACAATACAGTCGGGTACTCTAGTGCTGGACAAGGCAGTATCCCAACCCTCACAATGCCCACAGCCCTTTTCCAAGCATTTACATAATTTATTCGGGATCCTTCGAAGGGGTCAAGGAATTGACTCATTGCGAACAATACTGAATACCTTCAGATTCAAGCGGCTTGGTCATTTATTTGTGAACACGTGCCCTTCTTTGAATTTGCATAAAATACAACTAATCCAAAGAGCCATTGTCCCATGATGCCCCGTCTTTGAAATGATATCCCTCCTGAGCGTCGCTATCACGAAGTCCATCTCATTGTTCTGACCCCTGTGATTGGCTATCCTCTGCAACCAATCAGGTGCGTTTGCAGTCGAGGGATATTTGCGTGTTCGACTCTAGCAATTGTAACCGTCGTGCCCTCTCTTCAGGGGAATTTATCCAGGTTAAACCTCACTTCAGCCTGTTTGCATTCTATTTCATACCCACATTGAGGAGATATAGAAAACTAGGTCCTACTTCCCAACCTGCATTGGTACGTACTGCGTTGGAATTTAGGGTTGCTTTTTATGATTCCGGCAGATGATGTAGGTACCTACCTATTCAAGTTAGGAGGCTCTATATCCCATCTATATGATTCATGATACATCTATTTTAACATGGATATGTTTTTGGGCTGTGGGTCATTCTAAAATTTGAGTTACGACACCAAAATTTGTGACGACCCGGCACTTTAGATTATTATTAACTCCAAAAGTGAAGGCTAGGTAGAATTTCTATTGATTTTTCACGTACAACCAATGAGTTACTAGGGAAGAGTAACTCCCATAGTTTTCATAGTATTAAAATCGTTCGCCACTTTTTGGAATGCTCTCATTTTATCACAACATCTCATGACCTCTAAGCCATTGTAGTGTCAAGGAATGCTGATTTATTACTCTAAGTTATAAACTAATATTGTTTTGTAACCATAACGGAATAATCTTGTGAAAAGAAGGCACTACATGGTTGGTATACAATTGAGTAGTAAGTACCTACTGGCAAGCAGTAGACATATATCCATGATCTTTTGTTTTTCCCATCAGGGGAGAAATTAAAATGCATGATTTGACATGGTTTGAAACGGAGTAGTTTGATTTACAATGAGTTCCGACGTCACCTATATACTGCAGAACTTGAAGACTGCATTCCAGCAACAGATTACGAATGGAATTTTTAACTTGTTATTTTCACATTTATAAGAGAAGTTTCACTTAATCCCAGTCCATAATCTTCTTCTTCTTAATTTGTTATTTGTTGAAAACATGCAGGCTGCCAATTGATGACTTCCTTGTTTCATTAACATGAGTGAGCCTTGCTAATATTCATGTTCTCCTGGATCATTAAAATGCAATTATCGGGAAATAACGTGAAATGCATTTCAGCTTTAAACTATATAATAGACAAAAACTTGCAAATTATCTTTATATATAATTCCGAACGGTCGGTGCAAAAGTGTCGCCGTTTGTCTTTATACCCTCCTTGATCGTGTTCTAGGCGGTCCTTATCACGAGACCCTCTCGAACGATCAAGTTTGTCCCCCACCCTGGCAACTACTTGGAACCGTTCCCTACAAGAAGAACTGTGAGTTCTTCAATTCCGTTCAACTCGGAGCAGCTCATGAGTCACAAATGAAAAGTCACATTTACGTTTCTAAACTGTTATGTGATCGTGTTATGAGACCACGAAACTATACACTTCATTCTGATCTACATATCCAACTAATCTACATTTTTACTAAGGGATTGACTACTTGATGTTATGTATCTTTGAGATGCGAGCTTGCGAGCATCCAGACCACCAAACTATACACTTCATTCTGACCTACATGTCCACTAAACAGGTTGAACGGAGTTGAAGAACTCACAGTTCTTCTTGTAGGGAACGGTTCCAAGTAGTTGCCGGGGTGGGGGACAAACTTGCTCGTTCGAGAGAGTCTCGTGTAACGGTTGCCATCAATTCATGGTCAGTAAGAAACGTAGTGTAGTTACTAACATCTAGGAGAGTTATTTCTGAGACTTTATAAATATATAATTCTGAACGGTCTTTACATATAATTCCGAATCAGCACGGCCCCAAGTTAGTTGCAAAAGTGTCGGTAAATAAGAAACGTAGTTATGGGGTCTTTTCTGATCAGCTGAGTGAGCTAAATTTTTTCCTGTTCACTGTAGGAAGTTGAAATTTGATAGGTAGACTCTCTGGGACATTAAGAGACGAGTGAAGTGATGGGGTCTTTTCTGATCAGTTGAGTGTGCAAAATCCTTTCCTGTTCACTGTAGGAAGTTGAAATTTGATAGGTCCTGCGACATTAAGAGACGAGTGAAGTGATGGGGTCTTTTCTGATCAGCTGAGTTAGCTAAATTCTTGCCTGTTCACTGTAGGAAGTTTAAATTTGATAGGGAGACTCTCTGTTTATTAGGCTGTGGCAGTAACAACAGTTGTTGTCACGGTAAGTAATAAAGTAGTGTAGTTACTAACATCTAGGAGAGTTATTTCTGAACGATCTTTGAAATTGTGAAGAACTTCGCGGACGCTTTGCTGGAGTGGTACCAGACACATCAGGACGAAGACAGCTGTAGCATCTCCTACACACAACTCAAAACCAGTTCGACATCTACGAGTACTACCGATCAAGATACAATCAACGACATAAAGAAGGAGATAGAAGAGACGGACGCGCAGATTCACACGCTTACAAAGAAACGAAGAAGACTCGAGATAGAATTACACCATCATCTCACCATGACCAAATTCTGAATTCCCCGATTCAACTTTCGTTTAGTCTCATAATGGCGAGGACCACCTCAACTAGTGATATTTATTTTATTACAGTACTTACATTTTGATCGGTATTTCCTCTTTTTTAATCATTTAATAACATCACCTTAGCTTTGCACCAGGTGTCATAACGCCGCAAACAGGTAGGACTTATATCGTTACTATAATATGCTGAGTTCCTGTTATGTACTACTGTTATACGGACTAGATTAGGGCTTTCCAAGCCCTAACAGGCCTCTAGTATTGTATAATATTAATTGAGTATCTTGCCGCAGCATGGAGCGACACACAATTAGCGCTAGCTCTTGGATAATCACTATAATTATTTTTCGACGTTGACTTCTACAGTCAGTTACCTAGCAACCAGTTGGAAAAATTGATTGTATAGTTTGGTGGTCTGAATGCTCACAAGCTCGCTTCTCAAGAATGAAAACTATGCTAAATCAATCCTTTTAGTGAAATATTGATTAGTTGAACAAATAGATCAGAATAATGAGTATAGTTTAGAAGACAGGATGCGGATGGTTTGGTTGAGAAGAAGTGTAGGTAAATTTTGAACACGTAAATAGTTCACGAATTCGCTACAAAAGTGTTAGTTGTGCCTCGCTCCGTGCTGCTGTGAGACAATCCTTAATAGATTGGCTTGTATATTTCAACAATAAGTGACAACAATTTCAAGTTAGTGTACTTAATTAATATAATAGTATAATGTATATTAATATAATATAATGTATAACATAATATAATACAATATAAACTAATATAATGTTGGAATGTGGAGTTGGTAACTTGGATTTGAGAAATTGAGTTTGTAATTCCAACAACTTTATTCTCTGGGAAATGTTCGCGTCCAAATACTTTTAGCACTAAATGAACCTGTAGGAGAGCTCATGATGCTTGCCATGAAAATATTTCTTCTAGAACATCAAAATTCAATTTTCGAGGAGTAGCGTGAAAACTAACTTTCAGTTCTTGAAGACTGGGGGGAACACGCACTAAAGCGTCGATAAGAAGCTCGATAATGTTTCTAGAAGCAGGAGAAGGAATAAATCGTAGGGTAACGGGAGAAGGGAGAGGCGATGCAATGGGTCCTGGCAGGAGCTGATAGTAAGCTAACTGCCACTTTGGGTTTCGCTCCCCCTTTCCACCCCAGACCGGCTTGTTAACTAGAAAATGGTGATAATTTTGATAGATTCCTTCCTCCTTAGCTCCGCCTCAAGCCGAACTGTCCCGCTGTCAATGCTGCGGAAGGTCCCCTTAGCCGCCAGGAAGTTGGGGAAGCGAGAAAAATGACGCTAAGGTGCTCTTAAACGGTCTTGACGGTGAAGGGTGGATGCGAGACGTAGAGAAATGATCGTGGGCCTACAGTTCTTCAGTCGACTATGAATTCATGTGAGGGTCGTCATTTAATCACTGATGGAAACGTTCTCTACTTCCACATAATTGGGAGTTACGATGTTGAATTTCGTATTTTTTAATAGAGCAGTTTTATTTTTGAAGCGAAGCTTTTATACGGAGTCTCCCCGTGAAAATCGTCATGGCCCGAGCGTCAGTCATAATCCGAACTGTCCCGAACGATCCCGATTCTACCCGAGGCCTCCCCGGTCTTACTTTCTCTAATCTACTACGCCAATCATCACTTTCATAGAATATAACAATGAGAATAATTGTGTAGAAATTACTGAATGTACTTCTGATCTTGATGAACAGGCAGATAATTAAGCTTTGTAAATGATTTGGAACTTGTATGTTAAATATTGTATGTGAGAACTTGTATGCAATAAAACTGATTTTGCAAAAATTGAAGGATGTAAATTATTAAAATTATATGAAATTAATTCCAATTAGAAGAGATTGTTTATGAGTATGAAAATACTCATAATTCTATTCTACGCTTTATGATATAAAGCTTCGCTTCCTTCGGGCGTCCCTAAACGGCCCCATTTATTCTATTTTTTTTTCTAGACATAAGAACACTAGTGAGGCAAAATTGAATATGACCGGGCAAAAGCTGAATTCGCTTTTCGGAAATTTTACAATCAAGTTGAGCCAGCAATGCACTTCAGAAGGATCGCTATCATAGTGCGCGTTTTGACAGTTCTCGAACTCATCAGAACTCTGGGACGGGAAATCCCGGGGCGTTCTGCACTGCGAACGATTTCAGAACTTGGAAGTGAAATAACCTGTGTTGTTGTTTGTAACCTCACTCAACTCGTGTTACCTTCTGGTCTCTTTTTCAGAATATTTTTAGTTCCCGTGAATATATTGCTTATTATGCCCGTGAATATTACTTAACCATTACTCTACCGACAATAAGAAAAGGTTATCAGAGTGTTCCACCGAAGTTCAGGATGAGAATGGAATCTTGTTAGGAGTGACGGTATCAGACTCTCCGCAAGTTTAACAGCGTTTTAGATTTCGCCTGGAAATCGCGTTGACTTTATATCACCGTTTTAGATTCGCCTTCCACATTTCAGACCATCTGTTTCGCCGTTAAGAGATTAGTGGATATACGTATATTTATCTACGTCGAAATGTACCAACGTTGAGAGATTATTGGTTTATTCTTTAATGTAATTACAAAGACGCTTGCATACGAGTCTGCAACGCATTGGGACATTTTCATGTGTTTACCTATGAATGGTCAACGTCATTTCTGATTGTCATAATCATCGTTGTGGCCACTTGGGACAATTTTTTTCGTGACGATTTTTTTGTTATGTGCCATATGAAAGACATGAAAATGTCAAAATAAAAAAAAATCCACGATGACTGAGGAGTATACTAACAAAAATCTGAGTTTCGTGGATGCAGACGAGATCCAACTATGACTCCAATCTCGTCCTCATCATTTACAAACCAAACCATCGTCGAAACTATCGCTTTCCGAACTTGACGAGCTAGTTGACATTTCGATCATAGAATAGGTACTTATACTAACGTATAGAGACTAAAGTATGATTTCGATGAAGAAGAAGAGAGTTTTTTACTCCACGAGATCCGAAAAATTGTGAAATGCGCATGCGTTAACTACGTCCTTGCGTTTGAGTTCTGACAGTTCCGAAAAAAAACGGGGACTGCCAGAACCGTTCGGAACTGGGTTCACAAAACACTGCGAACGTCGAACTCGGCGTTCTTGGCGTTCCGGAACTGGGCTTTCTGGCACTACGAACGACAAAACTCGACTGCGCTTGCCCAGAACCGTTCGTATAAGATTGTAGCATGTAGCCTTTTTCGGCTCCTTCCTTATTAATTATTCCTAATAATCAATTATTGCCTTATTAATTATGTGTAACTAGAGGCCTGTTAGGGCTTGGAAAGCCCTAATCTAGTTCTTATAACAGTAGTACCTAACAGGAACTCAGCACATTATAATAACGAAATAAGTCCTACCTATTTGCGGCGTTCTTCGTTCAGAAATAACTCTCCTAGATGTTAGTAACTACACTAAGTTTCTTACTTACCGTGAATTGATGGCAACTGTTGTTACCGCCAAAGCCTAATAAACAACTCTCGTTGATAAGGACCGCCTAGAGCACGATCAAGGCGGGTATAGAGACGAACGGCGACACATTTGCACCAAACTTGGGGCCGTGCTGATTCGAAAGAGCAGTCTAACACTAAAATCGGCTCGCGAAGTTCTTCACAATTTCAAAGACCGTTCGGAATTATGTTAGGGCTTGGAAAGCCCTAATCTAGAACACGATCAAGATAAGCACAGAGACGAACGGCGACACTTGGGGCCGTCTAACACTGAAATCGGTCCGCGAAGTTCAATTTCAAAGATCGTTCAGAAATAACTGTCCTAGATGTCAGTAACTACACTACGTTCCTTACTTACCGTGGCAACTGTTGCTACTGCCACAGCCTAATAAACAGAGAGTCTCCCTATTAAATTTCAACTTCCTACAGTGAACAGGAAAGGATTTAGCTCACTCAGCTGATCAGAAAAGACCCCAGCACTTCACTCGTCTCTTAATGTCCCAGAGAGTCTCCATATCAAATTTCAACTTCCTGCAGTGAACAGGAAAGAATTTAGCTCACTCAGCTGATCTGAAAAGACCCCATCACTTCAATCGTCTCTTAATGTTCCAGAGAGATCAAATTTCAACTTCCTACAGTGAACAGGAAAGAATTTAGCTCACTCAGCTGATCAGAAAAGACCCCATCACTACGTTTCTTACTTACCGACACCTGGGGCGGTGCTGATTCGGAATTACTTATAAAGACCGTTCGGAATTATATTTAAAGTCCGCTAAGTTCTTCAGTTTCAATTTCTTCGTTCAGAAATAACTCTCCTAGATGTTAGTAACTACACTACGCAACTGTTGTTACCGCCACAGCCTAATAAACAAATCTCGTTGATAAGGACCGCCTAGAACACGATCAAGGCGGGTATAGAGACGAACGGCAACACTTTTGCAACAAACTTGGGGCCGTGCTGATTCGAATGAGCCGTCTAACACTGGAATCGGACCGCGAAGTTCTTCATAATTTCAAAGACCGTTCGGAATTATATATAAAGATACTTCTTTAATAGTGACATGTGAAACATCAATCTACTGCTCGAGTTCTATTGTATTCTCTTGAGTAGTTCATCTGTTATTGCTGGATTCATATGAATGAGTGAATGTATTTGCTAGATGGTCTGCAAAAGTGGTTGCTTTATCTTGATCGGTTTTTGCCCATCTCCCGTCAGCATTTCTTATGGGTGAAGCCTGAATTATCGGCCTTTTGAGCTTTTTGGTAGCCTTCCAAGGAGAATAATCCGTATCACGATGACTTGTAAATTCCGTGATATAGTGGTCATGGGTTTCTTCATTGATTTCCTGAATCAAAGACCACAGTTCACTTTCCGCCTTATTCATGCTGATTTGTGGCTGGGGACTCAATGTATGCAGATGAATAAATTTGATTTCTTGTGATTGCTAACAATTTTCTGCTAATCGATTATATTTTGGAAAATTCAGACGAGGTACTTTTAGGTGGGTATAAAACTTCGGTTCCCCCTATTCCTGACACTATAGTCACTCTGAGGTGTTCTAGAATCATTTAAGTCTTATTGAAAACACCGCGTTTCAATCAAGTTTTATATGAAATGAAGAGATTGATGAATTATAATAGCTTTTAATTATTCATTTTTATGGAGATCCCCAGAAATGTATTTTGGAACACCAACAATCGAACCATCAATTTAGGTGCACACAGAAAAAACATCCAAAAACTCAGGGAATATATAAGTCTGGATGAATTCGGAATAAACGCCTCTTATGCATAAAAATTCCCAAAAAACTTCTGGAAAAATTGCTACAAGGGACGAAAAATGGCTAAACATTTTAAAACTGACTTTTATCGCGGAATATTATTTTACAAAAATAGTATCTAATACTCCAGGAGCTAAATTTTGACAATTTAGTCCGTTCTGAGTGAGAAAACCTTTGTCTGCCATTTCAAAAGTGGTGGAATACAAGATGGCGGCCTCAAAAAGATGGCCTAGTTTGGCCACATAAAAGTTTTCTTCTGATAATTCCTAAAGCGTACATCCTACAGAAATTTTTATACGTAGCAAAGTTGTAGAGCATGAAAAAACAAAACGATTCGATTCCAAAGCTCTGAATAATCTCTTAAAATAAGCGAATTACAAACAATTAAAAATCGGGCTAATTTTGGGCATGTCATCTCCTCCCCCCAGAAAGAGAATCAGAACAATCGAAATTAAGTCGGTTTACGTCAACTTCACTAATAAAAGAATTGACTAGATAGGTACCGGTTTATCTCTACTACAAAGTTATTAGTTATGCTAACGAAGCTAAATACCCAAGTATGAAGCTCGATGCCAGGCTCAGGTGGAGAGCCCATGTTTGAAAAAGAAGGAAGAACCCCTACTTCAATTCTGAAATATTTATTGGCTAATAGGGGGACGGTCGAAACTGTCGATCCAGAACAAGGTAACACTGTATACCTAACCAGGTCCTCAAACCTGTCTGGACCTATGGAGTCCAGCTATAGAGTTGCAGGCCCGTAGCCAGGGGGGGGCCAGGCCGGGCGTAGCCCGACCTGGCAAAATTTTCGCCCGACCTAGATCTTGCTAGGAAAAAACATGAATTGTATAAACAATTACGTTAAAATTAGAGAACAACATGTTTTGTAGAAAACCCCCAGTAATTCGTACAAAACTAGCCTACAGGTGTTTTCCCGATAGTTAAGTAAATTATTTTGCTGGCATTACCACATATTTTAGGTAATGACCTGCTCCGACTGCTTGCTGACCAGTGACCTTGACATCTATAATCTGTAATCATATCTGTTTAATGATCCTTGAGTAAGTGTTCTTAAAATCAGAGTTTTGAGCAATAATTTTAAAACAATATTCTACCAAAGTTGTTTCCAATATATTTACTATTTTACTTTTAAAGTTAAATTACAACCTAAAGTGAAAGTAGTAAATGGTTCTCAATATATGTATACGGTACCATACACTTGGTTAAAAGAGGGAAAATATAAAATAAAGCAATTAGAATAGTCTTATATTACATTATTGAATTGTATACTATAACCAGTGACTACATAAGAAAATAAAATGTGTGGTGTAGAAATATTATAGGTTTTTAGTAATCATTCCGCTTTGTAGCGTTAATAAGTGCTCACTTCGAAGCAAAATCTGATTGATATGGAAACTTAGATAATGGGGTATAAATCGATGAGATCAGCAATACATTAGTTAAAATTGTGAATTCAGTGTATCGATTACGATACTGAACTTATGTTTTTGGCTCGCCCCTCCTTAAATGTCGCTCGCCCCTCCTAGACCTCCATCCTGGCTACGGGCCTGTAGAGTTGTATGGCTCAATCAAACCAAGGCATCATGCAACGTTTCCACAATAATGTACCTACTACGAAGTAATGTTAAGTCACCGTGGTACTTTCGAAATGAACTTCTCCATTACGATCTTCAGGTCGAAACAAGTGGACATAAAGCGCCAACTTGCCTACTTATGAAGCAGTGAAGTGAAAAAAATTAACTCTCATAATGAACAAAACTCATTGGAGTATCTTATTTTCGTATACTTTACCCTTTATATTTTCCAAGTAATATTGTTCATTATGAGTTATTACTTGATGCAAATGACATTTTTCAACAAAAAAACCCCTCCATAGACATATCATAGTTTATTCACCCCGTGATTATGATTCTACGTATCTAGTACACAGTTTCGGAACATTACGTTGAAACTAGTGTAAGTATTTGTTCAGAACGATTTTCCGCGAGTTACGAGTACATACCCACATACCGAGTGATACACAAACATACATTTTCCTGATTCGTAACGATAATAATGTTTCCAGCTTAGGTTCCGGCCCATACAAGGGGGAATTCTAGAAAACTTCCGTTCAAGCCGATTTCATACATTTCCTTCCTGTTGTCAAAAAAAAAAGGTTAAAACCAGAACTTTTTGATCAAACTCTACATACACATATCAAAAAATTGTTCGAAAGTATATTTATATAGGCACTTTATAGAAAGGACTATAGAAAGTACATTACTAATCATAAGAAACGCTTGCATACGAGTCTGCAACACATTGGGGCATTTTATGTCTTTAGTTGCAGACTCTTTTGTAAGCTCTAAGAGCCACTCAGCAGACCCTGGGCATCGTCAAGTAAATGTCCTAAAGAGGCTACATACGAAATTACAGCTTCCTAGAGCGTAAAGTATAGAAATTACCTATTAAAATGATTAAACCACCGCTTCACAAATCAAACCGTTCTCGCAATATTCGGATCACCTGCTATGAATCAAATGATCGAAACACCAGCTCAATGAAATCATCAGAAATTAACAAGAGGTTGCAATCATTTTCACAGTATCAATTATTGAGAATGATCACCTGTGTGTAAACAATTATTCATATAACCATGCTCATTAATCAGCTTGTTGGCCACGCACTTCGCTGTAGTTAACATAATATGGTTGGATAAATCGAGAGCTTTCGAACGAATGGTCAACGAATTTTGTGAGATGAAAAACGACAAAGTGCCCTTTCCCGAGCAACGACTCGGTTGTAAGCGGAAATCATCAGAAAACCAACCGTAACGCTTTATTTTAACGCTTTTTTTACGCTTTTTTCATTTATGTGCCAAAGTAAATACATCAAACGTCAAAACCAACCGTAACGCTTTTTGTTAACGCTTTTTTCGTTTATGTGCCAAAGTAAAGACATAAAATGTCAAAATGCTGTAAGTTTTTGCGTAGTTCGATAATTCTGGAACAATCCATACTATAGGCACATGCCTCCTCCTTAATCTGACAAATTTATTAGATACTTTCATGACGAATGCATCACCTTTTTTTTGTACCATGCTAAGCGACCTAGTAACTGTCGTGTGAAATGTAAAACGGAACCCTGTTAATTACACCTCAGCTCCTAAAGATATCAAGAAGTGGCTTTGTTTGCCATATTGTTGAAAAAGTGGAAAACAGGTTATGTAAATGAGAGGTTTGAAAACTTCTGTTGAATTCGAGATGCCCCTCGAACGGATCTCCTCCCAGAAGGCAAAGCGGGGTTTAATTGAGATACTATACCCGTGGACATATCCTTAACGAAATTAATTACCATAAGAAGGCAAAGGCATTCCCTCCAGTGAGAAGACAAAAGCTGGTGATATATATCGAAGTTGGGGCGGAGTCTTTCCCTTTTTGTCTTGGCCGGGAGGGTGGACGAGGGTATATTGTCAAACAACAGGACCAAAAAAGCAAGAAGGGGAAGAGGAGACGTACCAGTAGAAACTCTGCAGGCATACTTCTTCGTCTCTCCCTTCCAAAGATCCGAGATAAGTATTTTATACCCATCACCTCCTTCTGTTTAAAGGTTACCCTGCAGTTATCGCCGTTTTGCTGTCTTGGGTTTCCTCACCTAACCCAGAAACCAGCTGGTGATGATCGGTTTCCTCGATTTTTTATACAACTTAAATCCAAAATACTTTAAAGCTGCGGAGTGCGGAGTCCTGGACCAATTCTAGCAATCAATGTGATTGGACGATGGTTCTGTGAAAACTATCTTACATTGAACACTAAAAAGTCAAAATTAATTATTTATGGAGGTATGAAATCATATGTTTACGATAAAAATTTAAGCATCATACTACATATATGTAGATCAAATAATAGCTGTTCCTGTGGGAAAATAGAACGTGTAGCTGAGCCTAAGTATCTTGGGTTAGTCTTGGACGAAGAGCTAAATTGGAAACCCCATATTGACTATACTCACAATAAAATTAATAAATACATGTACATATTCTATAATATTCGACACACACTCCCAAGAAATACGATAAAACTAATTTATTACAGTATGCTACAATCTATACTTCAATATGGTATAATTGCTTGGGGTGGGACATTCTCAACCCATAAAATTACATGTACGCGAGAAAATCATTGTAAAAGTTATGCTGTATTTCCCGATTAGGACTCCATCTGACAATGTATCTAATATCGCTAAGCTATTTATTATAAGGCAATTATATGTTAAAAATTTACTTCTGCAATTCCATAAGGATCCACAAATAATAGGTTCACAACGTAATCCAATGTATATAACAAGGTACGTAGCCGCAGGAAATGTAATTGCACCTAGACCGAGATTAACGTTGTCAACTCACAATCCAAAATTCATTATTTACATTATCCACAGAGCGCTAGAGGGCCATATGAAAAATGTTCAACGATTCACAAGACAAAACTATGTACAAGAAACATATTTTAACCTGGCTTGTAGAAAAGGGGGAAGCGGGATGTGAAACTGTTTTAAGCAGTATTTATGTACAGTGATTATTTTTGAAAATATCTTCTCTTGAAATTATAAGAACATTATACGCATAACATTATATTTTCAAGTACCGATTGTATCATAGAGTAAATAGATTGTAAGACATGAGCGAATCACCAAGACCTACACACGGGCCAAGCCTATCGTTGGGAAAGAAATCGAAAGTGAGCAGCTTAAGTTGTTCAATTTGTACCATATTTATAATATACATTTGTATGATTAAATTAATTAATTAATTAATTATCGCCTGATGTTCCTGAGTCATGAATTTCCAATCCGTTTCGTTTTATGATCTGAGTTCCACTGTGTTACATAAATATTAATGATCTGCTTCAAGTTTGAGATTTAATCGTAAGTACCTGTCAGGAACGCTGGGGAAGGGGGTAAGCTGTGGGTGGCACTCTGTGGAACTAAACGCCATTAATTTTCACCTAATACGGAACGAAATAGGGGGAAATAACCTTTTTTGCGTTCCTTCATAGGTAGCATGTAAACAGTAACATCAGTAACCATGCAGACTAGTAAATTCTTGCAAAACATCGCCTACCCTACACCTAGCCACCTATGGTAGGTACCTATTTATCATTTATTATAATATACTTTGTTAAAAATTCAAGCTAGAATATAAATTTTGATGCATAACAATATTGAGATATAAATCTTTCCAACGTATCTTATAATTTTGTCTTGGTTTCTTTTTGTTTTCCTCCAATTTCATCGTTTTAGCTTAACCAAAATTAATTAAAGTTGATTAATTTGATTTAGTTGACAACATTGAGAAATTTTGGTGTTCGATTAGTTGAAACCGAATAAAAAATTATAAAATTAGTTTAAAAAGTAGGAAATTTGTTGAAAATGGTATAAAATTATTGAAAAAAGCATGAAATACCCAGGAAACATCTATAATCCACTTCATATTTACATGAAACACGATTTATCCCTTACCTATTACCTCGAAATAGACGCCAACAAATAGTGTTTTTAAATCATTTGAAGAAAAAAGCGAGGTGATTTCATGTACATAACAATCTGTGGCTGGAGAAATTAATCTCTGTAATATAGTCTACCCAATCAAATACTAAACTACAATAACCACTCGTTGGAAAGCTCTTGATTTGTTACATAACCTTCGGCAGTAAAAACATTCCTCCTAGTCCCGGAACTCCATAAAATCACAATGTTCTCTTTTAATTAGCTTATATTGACATTTTTGAAATTTATTCCAAGTTGTATCATCTAACATCATCACCATGTTTGACTTCAAGTAAGCAGAATTTCAGTTGTTAATTTTGGTTTTAATGGAAAGATCATGATCAGGGCTCTCTAAATACGTGAATATGATAGGTATCTCTTTATCTGGCTATAATTGGGTCTTAAAAAAATCAGATACTGCTACGTCAAAAACATCCCCAGGAAATAGGAAAACCTTACCCCTAAATCGTACCTGTTCCTAAACGTGATTTTTTCATGAATCCATAAATATAGGATTTATGTGCGTATACTCAATATTGTTTTGTTTACAAATAAATGCGAGCAAACGACGCCCCGTCTTTCTCGGAAAACCCTTGGCATTGATAGAGTTGTATTTTGAAACGAGCGCGTCTCCTTGTAGAATGCGTTGTTGCGCCCGAATACCTGCTAAGCGTGAAGATTATTTGTGTAGTTTCTGTACGAACAAATCCCTGGATTATGTTAAAATTTCTAAAATTTCAGGGATTTATATCCAGCGCCTTTTTCTTGTTTGTAAAATAGAACCTTGTAATTGAAGTCCCAGTTTCTGAACTTCTGAGAGAATATTTCTAGACAATCTCGACCCTACCGAACTCCGAATATTTGAAATTTTTGAATAAAATCCGCTTTTTAAGCAAAGCGAGTCTGAGTAAATATTTTGTGGTTCTGCCTCATATATGGCAAAATTAATCCTTCACAATGCGTTTTCCGGAAAGAGAATTTTAATGGCTCCAATTTCCACTATTTTTGAGCCTAAAAATGTTGTGTCTTGTTCCAAATATCCCAATTTGAGACATGAAGAAAAATGTTCACTATGATTATTCAACCATGAAATTTATATTTACGGACTCACGAAAAAATCACGTTTAAGAACAGGTACGATTTAGGGGTAAGGTTTTTCTATTTCCTGGAGATGTTTTTGACGATTCCCCGTCAATATGGCAGATCGTGTTCGTGAGAAAACCTTCATTGCCTTCCAGACACCTGTGGTCATTTGCCCCACCCGTTGGGTAAATGCGGGCCACGATTTCTTGGTACTGTGACGTCTCAAGTAATTCTTTCTTGCTATTTTATGTCAAAACTTGCACGAATTTTTAGTGATTTCACGCTGATTTGAAGGGTTCCTTGAACATTACCATGTTGCAGGTAAATTGTCTTCTAACACTTGCGATATGATGGAAGTGGCCAAATATCAATACATTCGATTACCATTGACAGTTTCTGAGAATAGTCGACGGTATATTCATGCATTATGCATCATAACCTCCAAAAGTTAGAGCGTGAGGGACGTCATAGGTCTATAACTTACGCCAAATTCCCATATTTCAGCATCTAAAGCATATGCATTGGTGGACCCGAGTATCTCTAGAATGGTTATTTGCTCTTTAATTGGCACGTATACATTGTTTTTCTGTGATTTCTCGCAGATTCAATGGGTTCCTTGCACATTACCATGATTCAGGTAAATTGTCTTCTAACACTCTAGCGATATGATGGAAGTGATTATTCTGCAGCTGTTACGTCTACGGTTGTGATTTTCGAACGGTGAAAGCGAATGGACTTGTATCTTTGTTTTAGGTTGAGTCATGTTTTTACCCACATGACCCCTCGTACGGAGCCGCTACGACCAAGTCCTGATCAGCTGAGCGAATTAAATTTTAATTTAGATTAAATTTAGATTTAATAAATTTAGATGAATTTTGATAGCGATACTCTCTAGGACTTCAAAATACGTGTATACTCAGGGGTTCTTTCCTGATCAGCTGACAAAGCTAAATTCTCTCCTGTTTACTCCAGGAAGTAGAAATTTGGTAGGGAGACTACGGGACATTATGAAACAAATGAATTAATGGGCTCTACTCTGATCAGCTGTGTTAGCTTAATTGTCTCCTATTCACCAGAGGAATGTGAAATTTGTGATATTTGAAAGGTAACTTCTCTTGGCATTCTTGGGCATTAAGAGATGAACAAAATTACAGGTTGTATCCTACTCAGCTACGTGAGCTAAATTCTCTCCTGTTCACCCCAAGGAATTTAAATTTGTGAGGGAGATCCTCTAGAGCAACAAAAGTCGAATGAAGTGACTCCATCCTGAGCAATGCGTACATTCCAACCTTTTCCTCCTAGTCCACCAAAAATGTATGATGTCCCCTTAAAAAGACGCTCCGCGCACAAAAGATGCCAAGCCACAAAATGCATGATATCATAAAATTGTGTAATTGGCAAAAATCGGCCAAGCCGTTAAAGAAGCGGTTCACTTACAAACGTAGTCAAAAAGAGTGAGAGAATCCTACTGTTAGCTTGGCCCCAATTGGATGATATTTTGCATTTTGTGGCTTGGAATATTTTGTAAGCAGTGTGCCTTTTTGGGGGTTTAATGTATTTCAATTTGAATATAGGTACCTACAGGAATCTCCAATAACTCGAGTAGTTGCCAACGGTAGTATTAATCACAAGTTAGACAATTTGAAATAGCTAATCACAGATATAAAAAGTAATAGATGAGTTTTCGAATCAAGAACCGCCACAAAACTGATAATCTATATCTACTCTTTATATAATACTAGCCGATCGCTCAATGAGTTCACATTGTATAGAGCGCTTGAAATGTTTGAAAAAAAAGCTCTTTAGTCTCCTCGTTAAGTAGATTAAACATACGGCATCCCATTTGGCAGGGTTCGAAATCATTGAATAATTATGTCTGACAGGATAACAGCTTAGAGGTTACAATGAATAATCAAATTGGGAATGGTTTGTGACCTAAGTATTTAGTGGTTACCTTTTAATTAAATGTGTCGAACAATCGAAGTTTCATGTTCAAAATGTGGCTTCAAATCCGATTGATGTCTTCAGAAACATGTGGCTTATGGAAGAAGACTGGGAAAAAAAATCTGGAAAGATCAGGCTTAAGGGGGAGAATGTCAAGAACAAAAAATAAGGTGGCAGACCATTGCATGGAAGGCCTTTGGAAGCTAAGAGATGGCGAGCGAGATCCTCCCTCAAGTATCCAAGCTTAACTAATAAAAGAAAAACAAAAGCCTCCGAGAGATAGGAGATGGGGAAGAGGGTGGAATTTATTTCCAGGAGTGAATAAATGCGGGGGGCTAATGCGACGTAATTGGTTTGGGGACAGTAGTGTACGAAGAGCATTGTCCTGTCAAGAAAGTCGTACTATTTGTATCAGAGCGGAACAATGCAGGGGAGGAACGGCCACGGTGGAAGGAGGGTATGCCGTTTGAATCACGATCCCGAGCTAATGTATAAATCTCTTGCCACGAAACCACCGCGCGACTTGGGACGAGGGGTCTTCAGCAGATAAGGAGGAGTGGGGGGGAACGGGGGTTTTAACAGATGATATCGTGGACGCTATTGTCCTTAGCATGGGGCCGGCCATATTTAGACGTTAGTAACAAGTTAGGAGAGACAATGCAGTCGGTGAAAGTGAGCTCAGGTACATTCGCAGAGTTCCTACTGAACGCTGTAAACGCAGATATTTCTTGATGCACTTTGTGGAATGATTGTATTTAGCACCTTTGTCGATATTTATGATGATAAGAACTGCAAAATCCGTGCAACTTCAGGTGAGTACATTCGCAGAGTTCCTACTGAACGCTGTAAACGCAGATATTTCTTGATGCAATTTGTGAAATGATTGTATTTAGCACGTTTGTCAATATTTATGATGCTAAAAACTGAAAATCCGTGCAACTTCAGGTACATTCGCAGAGTTCCTACTGAACGCCGTGAACACAGATATCTCTTGATGCATTTTGTGAAAAATGCTTGTATTTAACACCTTTGTCGATATTTATGTAGCTAAGTAAAACCTGCAAAATCCGTCCAACTTCAGGTTTTGTATTGTCCTTAGCATAGGGCCGACCGTATTTAGGCGTTAGTAACAAGTTAGGAGAGACAATGCAGTCGGTGAAAGTGAGCTCAGGTACATTCACAGAGTCCCCACCTAACGCTGTAAACGCAGATATTTCTTGATGCATTTTGTGGAGAGATTGTATTTAGCACCTTTGTCAATATTTATGATGCTAAAAACTGCAAAATTCGTGCAACTTCTGGTAATTTGCAGAGTCCCCACCTAACGCTGTAAACGCAGATATTTCTTGATGCAATTTGAGAAATTGTATTCAACACCTTTTTCGATATTTATAATGATGAGTAAGACCTGCAAAATCCCTCCAACTTCAGGTATTGTATTGGGTTGTCCTTAGCATGGGGCCGGCCATATTTAGACGTTAGCAACAAGTTAGGAGAGACAATGCAGTCGATGAAAGTGAGCTCAGGTACATTCGCAGAGTTCCTACTGAACGCTGTAAACGCAGATATTTCTTGATGCACTTTGTGAAATCATTGTATTCAGCACGTGAATGCAGATATTTCTTGATGCATTTTTGATGCATGATTGTATTTAACACATTTGTCGATATTCATGTTGCTAAGTAAAAACTGCGAAATCCGTCCAACTTCAGGTATTGTATTGTGTTGTCCTTTGCATGGCGCCGGCCATATTTAGACGTTAGTAACAAGTTAGGAGAGACAATGCAGTCGGTGAAAGTGAGCTCAGGTACATTCGCAGAGTTCCTACTGAACGCTGTAAACGCAGATATTTCTTGATGCACTTTGTGGATTGATTGTATTTAGCACCTTTGTCGATATCTATGATGCTAAAAACTGCAAAATCCGTACAACTTCAGGTACATTAGTAGAGTTCCTACTGAACGCTGTAAACGCAGGTATTTCTTGATGCATTTCGTGAAAAGATTGTATTTAGCACGTTTGACGATATTTATGATGCTAAAAACTGCAAAATCCGTGCAACTTCAGGTACATTTGTAGAGTTCCTACTGATCGCTGTAGGCATATCTTCATGCATTTTGTGAAATGATTGTATTCAGCACGTTTGCCGATATTTATGATGCTAAAAACTGCAAAATTCGTGCAACTTCAGGTACATTCGCAGATTCCCCACCAAACGCTGTGAACGCAGATATTTCATGATGCAATTTGTGAAATGATTGTATTTAGCACGTTTGTCAATATTCATGTTGCTAAGTAAAAACTGCGAAATCCGTCCAACTTCAGGTATTGTATTGTGTTGTCCTTTGCATGGGACCGGCCATATTTAGACGTTAGTAACAAGTTAGGAGAGACAATGCAGTCGGTGAAAGTGAGCTCAGGTACATTCGCAGAGTTCCTACTGAACGCTGTAAACGCAGGTATTTCTTGATGCATTTCGTGAAAAGATTGTATTTAGCACGTTTGACGATATTTATGATGCTAATAACTGAAAATCCGTGCAACTACAGGTACATGCACAGAGTCCCCACCAAACGCTGTAAACAAAGATATTTCTTGATGTATTTTGAGAAATGATTGTATTTAACACATTTGTCGATATTCATGTTGCTAAGTATAACCTGCAAAATCCGTCCAACTTCAGGTATTGTATTGTCCTTAGCATAGGGCCGACCATATTTAGGCGTTAGTAACAAGTTAGGAGAGGCAATGCAGTCGGTGAAAGTGAGCTCAGGTACATTTGCAGAGTTCCTACTGAACGTTGTTAACGCAGATATTTCATGATGCAATTTGTGAAATGATTGTATTTAGCACGTTTGTCAATATTTATGATGCTAAAAACTGAAAATCCGTGCAACTTCAGGTACATTCGTAATGTTCCCACCCAACGCTGTAAACGCAGATATTTCTTGATGCATTTTGAGACATTGTATCTAACACCTTTGTCGATATTTATGTTGCTAAGTAAAATCTGCAAAATCTGACCAACTTCAGGTATTGTATTGGGTTGTCCTTAGCATGGGGCCGGCCATATTTAGACGTTAGCAACAAGTTAGGAGAGACAATGCAGTCGATGAAAGTGAGCTCAAGTACATTCGCAGAGTTCCTATTGAACGCTGTAAATGCAAATATTTCTTGATGAATTTTGTGAAATGATTGTATTCAGCACCTTTTTCATTATTTATGATGTTAAAAACTGCAAAATTTGTGCAACTTCAGGTACATTTTTAGAGTTCCTACCGAACGCTGTAAACGCAGATATTTCTTGATGCACTTTGTGAAATGATTGTATTCAGCACCTTTGTCGATGTTTATGATGCTAAATTGCAAAATCCGTGCAAGTTCAGGTACATTCGCAGAGTTCCTACTGAACGCTGCAAATGCAGATATTTCTTGATGCACTTTGTGAAATTATTGTATTCAGCACGTTTGTCGATATTGATTTATGATGCTAAAAACTGCAAAATCCGTGCAACTTCAGGTAAGTACATTCGCAGAGTTCCTACTGAACGTTGAAAACGCAGATATTTCTTGATGCACTTTGTGAAATGATTGTATTTAGCACCTTTGTCGATATTTATGATGCCAAATCTGAGAAATCCGTACAAATTCAGGTACATTTGTAGAGCTCCTACTGAACGCTGTAAACGCAGATATTTCTTGATGCACTTTGTGAAATGATTGTATTCAGCACCTTTTTCATTATTTATGATGTTAAAAACTGCAAAATTTGTGCAACTTCAGGTACATTTTTAGAGTTCCCACCGAACGTTGTAAACGAAGATATTTCTTGATGCACTTTGTGAAATGAATGTATTTAGCACCTTTGTCGATGTTTATGATGCTAAATTGCAAAATCCGTGCAAGTTCAGGTACATTTGTAGAGTTCCTACTGATCGCTGTAGGCATATTTCTTGATGCACTTTGTGAAATGATTGTATTTAGCACCTTTATCGATATTTATGATGCTAAAACTACAAAATCCGTGCAACTTCAGGTACATTCGTAAAAGTTCCCACCGAACGCTGTAAACGCAGATATTTGAGAAGCAATGCTTGAAGTAGAAGCTTTTACTTATTTTAGCAAGAATAATCATTACCTTCACTTCGAAGGATATGCTTCGCGAAAAAGAGTAAGGGTTACCAAGAGTACCTAAGAGTTCTTACTTACTTAACAGTTACTTATTGTCCATTTAGGAATACAAGCGATCCTTTTTAACTTTTGAATACATAGGGATATCAATTAGAGGATTTTCTCAGAAAATGAAGTAACTGCAATAGCTGCAAAATTTCTAAAATAAATATTTTTCAAAAATGACTCCATGGAAATCCGGTTTGGCACTTTGGAACGATCCCTGGATTTGTACACTTCTTCACATGTATACAGGATGTCCCAAAAGAACTCCCTCCCCACTATTTTTTTTCTTTTTTTCTTAATTTCTGAGATATTGAATTAAAACTTGTAGGAGGTTTTTGGGGTGCCTAATAATAACTTGTAGGCAGATAAAATCAGCCAAAGAGAATTTTATTTCCTTACCTTCTTCTACTGTGGAAGAAAACAGTTCTTCATATGTAGGTACCCATACTAGGTACCCTTCCAGCCAAACATCTGGCACGAGACCCTTTTTGTTCCAAGGTACAACATGGTCTTATTTTGGAAAAATGGAAAATACCCAAACCTCAAATTTTTCTCATTGAAACTGTTATGTAATTTGGTTTCCAAAAAGCATGAAGAACCATAACAGCTAACCATCAAGCAATTGCATCAAAAAACGTGGGAGAAATGAGTCAAACTCAACGATCTCAAGAAGTTACTTTGTTATTACATTCGGCACTTATGAAACTACACTGAGACGTTATACCTGCCCAGAGAAGACTTTAGCCGTGGAAAGCTCCGCTAGACAGCAGCACAAGCTTGGGCTAGTTCTAACGTTTCAAGGTACAATGTGATCTAGGTACAAGTCTCCCCTATGTCTAAAAGCTGCAAGAGTTCCTACCAAGTAAATACTCTGGTAGTTGCCATCAAGTCTACTGCTCTCTCATAAACGTCATGTTTTGATTATGCATATGAATAGGCTGTTGAATCTAAATTATGAATTTGAATACAATTTAAGCTAGAGTAAGTACCGGTGAATATTAGGTAGCGAATTCAGTCATCGAACATTATATCATTGAAAGAAATTTTCTACGAAGTCGCCTCAGTCCCAAGAACAGAGAGATGAACCCAGCGAGGTCAGGCACCCCCAAAACCACATCCCTTGCATTCATTTCACCGTCCGTCACCGAGCTTGGCTTTCATTGCCTCCGGTTTGAGTTACAACAGTCTTTTTGCAATCTTCCGTGACGGATACGCCGCATTCATGAGAGCTTGCCGAAGAGCTTTAAAAAAAATAGCGGATCTACCTGACACTTCATTGTCGAAATGCGGCGAGGTTTCCGGCGTTCATTATAAGCATAGGGAGTGAGAAAAAAAAGATACAAATTATTACGCAAGAGTTCATTACTTTTGTATTAGATCTACGCAAATCAGAGGTCTGTAATATATACAGGGTGTCCCCTAAAACACCCCCCCCCACCCTCCTGCTCAAATTGTTAATAATGGGTCAATTGTTAATAATTTTATTTTTATTTTTTCAATCAGTTTTTTTTGGAAGGATCTCAAGAATGAAAAAACTCCGCTTTGCGCACGTGCGCAAACTTGCGCTATTGACATCAACTTCGTTATTTTGTGGTAAAATTTAACAGAATTGCACTTTTCTTACATATTTCCACAAAGCAGAAAGCGTACTAAAATGTAGGTTTTTCTGTGTTTTCCCAAGGGTGTTGCAAATTTCAATAAATGAACATCATTACGAGGTTCAGCACGAAAAAATACACCAAAATCACGTATTAAATGTGGCAATTTAGCATCTTTAAAATTCAGTAATTTTATTGTACTTTTAGAGTGGAATTGTTACTTTTGGAGTAGAATTGCACCCGTTTGCGCGCACTTACAAAATCGAGTGATGGGTAAATTCTTCATGGAATTTTAAGTAGAAATTTAAAATAACTAAGTTGATGTCAATTGTGCACGTTTTCGAACATGCGCAATGCGCAATTTTGTTATTTTTAAGATCCTTACAAAAAACATTAAGACTGGAAAAAAATATTTTTGGCCCATTATTGACGGTTTTAACGGAGGGGGGGGGGGGAGAGTTTATAGGGACACCCTGTATAACATCAGTACTTATGACACATTAGTCATTTAGACAGTTTAAAGATCTCGAAATCGGTGAACTACTAAATCGCTCATAAAGATGGCTTAATTTTCCCATGTTATAATTTTTCTCTAATAATTAATTCCTAAACCGTAAATCCTACAGAAATTTTTATAGGTACCTAGTAGAGAATAAAGAAACAAAACCTTCGAAACCAAAACTCTGAATTATCTCTTAAAATAAGCGAATTACGAAAAATTTAAAATCGGGCTAACTTTGTGCCAGTCCTCTCCTCCCCCCTCTAGACGTTTGCCCTTCAAAATCACCTAGTGGCGTCAATATTGATCTGATTCAGGTCTGCTGAACCTCATTCGATTCAGAGTTAAATACTTTCCAAAGTTCATATCGAGCATATTTTAGCTGAGAACTTTCCCCATTGAATTACAGCCGAACTCGTGAATTTTATGTCATTTGACACATAAAGTTTATTAAAACGGCCTTTTACTTTTTAATTTAATGGGAAACGGTTTCAGTTAAAATATCTTGGATATGAACTTTGGAAAATTCTGCTGGAATTTAATTTTTTTTTTCTTTTTTTTTTTTAGAATGCGTAGTCACGTTTCAAAAAATTTTAGAAATTTTATTTTTTTCTCAAATTCGGCTATGATCGAGCTGTTGTTGAGGTCGTTAGATGGTACTTTTTAAGAATCCAGTTACACTTTGGTTATAGAAAATTTAATTTTGATTCCGAAAATGTGGTCAAAAGATAGAATTGAATGAAGTGAGGCAGAGAAATTTGAGTTTACAAGGAAAAATTCACGGTTTATCGAGAAAAAAAAACTTGGAAAAAATCATATCTCAAGAACGGATTGAGATAAAAAGTTTCAGTCAAGTAGTATGATTGTATGAGCGAATTTTCGTAAATTATTGTACTATATTATGTAACATTGTTTTGAAAATGACTTTTGAAATGAATGATCATATAAATTATTTTTAATCATGTTTTGAAACATTGATCTGAGTGAAAATAAATTGTTGATTATCAATTTTATGGCAGACAACATTCATACATTTACATCACATTCACATTTACATTTACATTTCATACATTCATAATCGCTATAGTATTTTGTGCTCTACATCTTTGGTACGTATAAAAATTTCTGTAGGATCTACGGTTTAGGAATTATTAGAGAAAAATTTTAAAATGGCCAAACTAAGCCATTTTTATGAGGCCGCGATTTTATATTCCACCAATTTCGAGGTGGCGGACTAAGATTTTCTCACTCAGAATGAACTAAATTTTCAAAATCTAATCTCAAACCTTCTCCTGAAATGACTAACTATTTCCGGCCTGGATATTACATTACGATTAACGGTAAAAAACATCTATTTGCCGTTTTAAACGACAAAATGCGTTTCAATGTTTTACCAAAGCGTTGGGTAATTATTATTAATAAAGAGGCTATCCATTTGTAGTACAGAGGGAGCAGACACTATTAATGAAGACCTTCATGAATAATGAATTAGCAAGTCGGATGATTACTTCGTTGGAAACAAGATCGTTCGTCAGGTTGAGCTATGGTCCAATCTTATTAGTGGTATAATAGCTACGGAAATTAGCATATTTAGCTACAGTTATGCTTGAAGCTCCAAGAAAAACCTTTTATAACTGGGTATAAAGTTGCGATTTTTCTGTTTAACAATATTCTGAAACTATAAACCGGGATTGAAACAGAATAAAAGTAGCTAAAACAATGAAAATAACTGTCCAAGGAATCGAGTGTATAACATTGGTTACTTACGGATGGGTTAGGGATTATTAGGGGGGGAGAGAGAGAGAGAGAGAGAGAGAGAGAGAGAGAGAGAGAGAGAGAGAGAGAGAGAGAGAGAGAGAGAGAGAGAGAGAGAGAGAGAGAGAGAAAGAGAGAGAGATTGATTGATTGATTGGTTTATTTAACGACCAGGAATGGTTAGGGTCTTGAGGCCCTCTCTTCCACCTTCCCTGGATACAAAAATACATGGTTTCCTCTTACAATCGTAATATAATAGTAGTGATAATAATGATGATTATTATAACAATGTAATATAATGATAATACAATGGATAAAGTAAGATAAATTGCTTGTCAATTTAACGATTCATATCGACTTCTTCTACGTTCCATCGATAAATAAGATAGAATCATTTTGGTTATGCAGTGAACCACTTAAATTTAAAATATCTTTTCTTCGATTTATTAATTTTGATTGTAGATGATAAGAACTTATTCCACAATAATTCCACATCATCTTAGTTATATATAGTATTGTTCAGCAAATATGCAATCACGAAATCAATATTGTTCCAGTAAGTGTTGCTTGAGCGCCTCTCTAAATGTTTCGGTTTTTTGTTCTAAGTTAAACCTATCAACAAGTTCATTATAAATTTTCGTTCCTTGAACAAGAAATAATCTGTTAAAAATCTTCGTTCGATGACTTGGAATTGGCATAAGCCTTTCTCTATATCTTGTTTCCCTTTCATGTACATGATTCATAAATACAAACTCATCATATAGATACTTGGGTCTCTTGAACTTTAAAATTTTGAACATCATTACTGCAATTTGTAATTTCTTTCGTTCAGCTATTTTGAGCCAACCTAACGACTTATAGTGTTGGGTCACGTGATCGTCTAATTTCAATCTGAGGACAAATCGAATCACAGAGTTCTGGGCTTTCTGCAACCTGGCTACATTGTCACTATTCAGATCGCAGAGAGCAACGGGAGCATAGTCAAAGTATGGGAGTATAAGTGATTGAGCGAGTTGCTTGCTGACATAATAAGGGAAGTTGCTCGCTACTCTCGTTAGCTGGTAGATGCTTTTAAAAACGGAATTGCACATTGATGTTATTTGTGTATCCCAAGAGAGGTTGCTTTGAATAAGGATACCAAGGCTTTTCACCTGGGCTACATATTCCAAGGGGATTGAGCCACAAAAAACTTTAGGAGAGAGAGAGAGAGAGAGAGAGAGAGAGAGAGAGAGAGAGAGAGAGAGAGAGAGAGAGAGAGAGAGAGAGAGAGAGAGAGAGAGATGACGTATTTCATAAATAAACAACCATTTACAAAGTTCCTAAAAATAACGGAAATATTATTGTCTGGCATTAGGCATAGCCCGTGTGAGGAAACCGTAATTCCCACGTCTGTGTAGTTTTATATAATAATTGAAATAAACTTATTATACGTTTTGAAGAAGGTACCATAAGAATCTTTTAATGATGGGATGAGTGCCCGCTTTCAGTTTAATAGTAATTTATCAATACTAGGAACCACCGTAGCCAAAATATCATGTGGCATCCATACATTTAATAAACTCCTGAATTAAATTTAAAAGTTAATCGTCAACTTCTGTGAATCCCAAAGCGCCTTTGGCTTGAAGTTTGAAGGAGTTGACTGAACTTCTTCTGATTCGGTTCTCTCGGTATAACTAACCTGAACGATGATCTCCATTTCACATTCATTTCCAATAATCCAAGACAAGATTATGATGAATAGTTGGATCGGCTAAAGTTAGTAGGAATCGTCAGTGCGACCCAAAGTTCTCATGATTTAACTCAGCGATTCTCAACTGGGGCGGTGCAGACTAGTTTTGGGGTAAGGGCAGTTTTATCAATTATCTACATTAACTTCAGGATAGCTATACTGAGTATAGCGCTATAGTCCAGATAAAGAATGTGAGTCGTTTATCAATGCCGAATTACCTAGCGGATAAAATTATCCCTCAGATAAATTCATCCTCATTGGTGTCTGTAGGCGACAAAATAAGGGCGATTTGCACATGGAGCTACCACAGAGTAGAGTAGGAGCTACATTTTCTTCGTGGATCGACTATTAAAAAAACCGGGTCTGACGTTATTTCCACAACTATCCATCATGTTATCAAGCTCGGCAAGCAAGAAACCACCACATTTTTGTCGTTTGCTATTCGCTTCATTTCTAGAAAGAGAAATACATATCCGAATTATTATGAATGAATTACTCTGATCAGTAAGTTGAGGACATAATTTCATCTTCGATCAGTGTTAGAATGTAAAGAACGGTATCCTTGTCCAACCGAAACCTCAATAAAAATACGCGCTCGTCCCATATTAGTAGGTGATCTACACGGGGTCTTACTAGGTATAAACGGTCTTCTTTTCCTTTCAACGAATTATGCTACGATAGAATCTTTGCCGTTGCTACTATTTGGAGACAAATCCCCAAATATATCTGTTGGAAGGTTCAAAAATAAAGGCAATTAAACTTGAGATTCAATTAAAATTTTTGTAAATAAATTAACTTGTTTGAGGTTAGAAAGCTTTACCTCATTAAACCTCATTAACCTCCAGTTATAATTGAGGCGCCTCACTGCAAAAGGGCCTAAACCCAGTTTTGCTGATTTCCCAATATTCGCAAAAAACTATTCAGGACAAATCGTTAACGATATACTTCTGAAACCTTTTATAACGTATTCATATGAACTTATAAAAATAAAAAAAACTTATGAAAATAAATTAAACGAAGAAAATGAATAGGAAATTGAATTTTGAGGCAGAATTCTAGTACACATTTTTGCATATGGAACCTTTTGTCATGACCAAGAGGATAAAGGACGTTTTGTAACAATAACATGGCGATATGGGCTGTTTTGACAAAATAACACGATGAACTCCAGTTTCGAATCGAATTTCATATTTTGTATTTCAAAAACAATAAATTATTGACACAAAAATAATGGCTGTTTGTTTGTTAATAAAAAATAATATATTAATATGTTAATAAATTCGAGCACAGCTAGTGGAAAATTTGAATTGAATATAATTCATTCAAACTCTTTCAAGAAGACTTTCTTCTCATGCCCTTCACAAATTTCTTCTTCTAGCTCTGAAACTGAGCCCTCAGTATTTGCAGCAATTAAATACATGTAAAATGAGCAGTCTCCTATGGTGCCCCAGTCCGCATCGAAGTATTTTTCTAGAAGTTTTTCGACATCTGCAACCTTGGGTGCTTTCAAGGTAACACCAAAAGGTACTTAACCAGGCAGCCGGGACGTTATTGATTTTGACACCTTTTTTCGTCTTGCTGCCGAGTTTTAGTGAACATGAATCGCATAGCTTCATTGAATTTTAAGTGCCAAGATGTCGTTGTGGTGTTTTTTTTTTTTTTTTTTTTTTTTATGGGTCTCTATCATGGTTTTCCAATCGTAAACCTTCATGACCCATTTTGAAGACAGTGCAACACTCTAATGATCACGCCAGAGTTTCAAACCAGACTGAAAACCAATGCTAAAACAATAGGAACGATAGAAAACATACACAGAACTTCGAAATTTAGTTAGACATTAGAAGCAATGTGATTTGTCGAACGGATATGGATTCTTCTGCCGCACCAGCCCTCACAAATATAGAAACTTGCAGCAATAAACAATGTTTGAGATCGCTTTTAACGAGGATAAAGCTCGTTTTGACGAACTCGTGATACTCCAGCACATGCGTTGGGCTACCAAGAATAAAAGGAAAGCATTAACTAATTTCTTTTTAAAACGGATACAGGCCCTTTTGCAGTGAGGCGCCTCAATTGTTATCCAGCCGTCCAAGGACCAGATAAATTAAAACGCCAGATAGGGTATAACTAGGGATGGATAAACACCCCCGATTTTTTAGTTTTCAACAAACTTCTTCTGGTCTCCATTCGTACCACGAGAGGGGGCGTTGGAACGAGTCCAGCTCTTCAGGGGGACAGTAGTTTAAAAAAAGGTTGAGAACCACTCACTTAAATGAATAACAAATGAAAAATACGATCACCTCATTACCTTGTCCTTGTAGTCTCGTGGTTTTAGAGGGGAACTTTGGGTTACAAATGGTAAGAAATTACAATAGTCAGTGCTAGAAGTTTCTTTATTGAGTTGTTGAGATCTGCATGTAAGAGCAATGCAATATATACACAGTTTTTATTGTACAATATTTGCAAAGTTTCTACTGCTTCACTACTGCTTTCAATAGCACATTAATTGAAATAATTCAATTAATCCACTAATTTCCATCTCAAATGAATACAAATCTTGTAGTTCTTCATCTAGTAGAAAGAGTAGTTCAATGCATCTAAGCCAGGTGTGAAATACCTGGTAATATAATGTGAATTAATGGTTGCATCCTTTTTCTATTGTTTAATTTATATTATTTGTATTTATATATTATTTTATTGTATTATTGTATTATATTGTTTGTATTCTTGTACAAAGTATTTGTACCCATCTTAATCGAAAATTAAAATGTACCTACCTACCAATTAAACAACAATTTGCGATATACGTCACTATTCACAGTTTCAGAAATATTTTGCGTAAACATTTTGCGTAAGCGGTAACTGAAATGGCCACACTTTAACGACTTGTAGGGGAAGGTTTCAAAAATTAAAGGTTTTCTGATTTGTAGTCTTGGAAAACAAAAAAAAAAAAACGGGCCGTGAATCAAGAGGACACATGTATCCAGTTCCGCTGTATACTTCGTATGAGTCAATAATTCACGAAGGTCGAACCCATAAAAATATAATAGAACAGTTAATGGGTTTTAAAACCACCCTTTTTGGGGGAGGGAGAAAATCCGACCAATACTTGGGTAGCCGGGCAATTTATGTTTGCTTTTATAATTTATTAAGACATTTTTCTTTGTGTTGACGGTATCCAATATATTTTTTTAATTTGCCTCTCCCAACAAGTTCCCCACTCTTCAACCGCCGTACAGTTTCGGTAGCGGAATTAACGACTTGAGGGCGCCCCTTCACAAGGAAGAATCTTGTTGAAATATGGCAACAACAATTATTAATCGATAATAAATGGAACGGGAGGGGAATAACCGGGGAGCAAGAGTTATGAGGGATGATTTAATTAAGTCTGAAGCGCAGCCGTTTCGAAGCGAAAATGCTAATGTCAACATCGGGCAAGGAGAAGGTATATCAAAAAATTTGTTCCTATACGAAATATAGGACAGATTGAATGCGATTGTTGCAACAATCAATCCAAGTTATAAATATGTATTAATTCACCGGTCGAGACCACATTTTTCCCAGCCTACTAGGTTTGAAATTGGTTTAAACAAATAGCTGAGCAAAGCCTTCTACGAGACCATCATCAGAATGTGGACTGGCCAATGCGTCTCCAAAGCCTGTCTCCATAGAATCGGAAGAAGAACCACCGACTTATGTGAGGTCTGCCAAGAACCACAAACGTTGTCTCACATAGTTTAGAGTGCCAAAAAATTGCTGTAGAACGAGATGAAATTATGGAAGGATTACCAGGACATTCTCCCTTCTTACATCGAATTCGTAGAAAAATGATGGTTTCCAAGAGGCTTCCTCGTCGAGTCGTCGAAAACCGAAATGTTGAGCAGCCAATCAGAGCAACTAACCTCCTAACCAAGTTTTAAATAATGAATGATATCATTACTTGTAAAACAGTTTATCTATCTATAACTTATCTATCTGTAAACTTAAAATTCGAGAATTTAAGCAACTTTATCGACGCGTCAGTTGGTCTGAATAACGAGAATGACAATCGTATTTTATTGATAAGGATGTTTCGCGCTGGTGCATTGGATTCGATGATTCGACGTCGAAACAGCTGGACCATGAATCACCTAACATCTCCCAACCGTTCAACCTCCTAACAATTCTTCGAACGAACGATATCAACGCCTATGATCTGCTATATAACTATAGGTCGACCAGAGATGGTCTGCGTTCCGAGGGCGGGCCCTATGCGGCAGAAAAGAGAACTACTCGTTGAAGCAACTTTTGGAAGACGATGATAGATTAATTAAGAAATTATAGATTATAGGGTCTTTAACCTCTCTTCTACACTGCACGGGTCATAATGACCCGATGAGTGCGATTTTACACGTAGAACATGGTGCAGTGGTAAGAGGGGGTTTTGGTTCCTCTGTAGATTTCCAACAGGCTCCCTGTAGCTGCTGATGTGGATGGAACCCAGTCAAAGGTAAGCTTGTCAGTTTTGAATTAAGTACGGGAAAATGTGGTGAAGGTCTTCATGACCCTACAGTAGGGTGCCCGCTATTTTGAGAGAGGTGGAATTTCGATGACCTCTACCCGAAATTTGGTTTAAAATGTTTAAAAAAAGACCCCTGAAGTTTTTTCAGATTTTTCGCATAACAAAAACCTACCCCGGTAGCTCGATTTTGGATTTTGAAATACGCTTTTTTTGGCGAATATTAGACTTTTGAGTATAACTTTTACAAACTTGAAATACGCTTGTACGCATTGAAATACGCTTTTACGCATCGAAATACGCTTTTTTCGGCAATATAACGTTCTCAAACTTCTTTGTAAAATTGTGAAACTTTGTATACTTACGTTTTTGGGGTCGCTGAAATCGAATATGCAGTCAAAACAAGTCGACAGCAACAACTTTTGATAGTTTGGAATCTCAAATCGTCAAAAAATGACTATTTTTCAAAATTCATTGTAAAATTATGAAAATTTGTATTTTTACGTATTTCTGTTCCAATTTTCATTAAATTCAATTTTAAAAAAGCAAATTCGGGTTCAGTGACTCAAAAAACATAAGAATACAAATTTTCATAGTTTTACAATGAATTTTGAAACATTGTCATTTTTTGACATGATTTTGACGATTTTGAGATTCCAAACTATCAAAAGTTGTTGCTATCTACTTGTTTTAACTGCATATTCGAGTTCAGCGACCCCAAAAATGTAAGTATACAAATTTTCACAACTTTACAAAGAAGTTTATATTCAAAAGTCTGATACTAGTGAAAAAAAAGCTTATTTCAAAAACCAAAATCGAGCTACCGGGTTTTTTGAAATTCAAAAAATCTGAAAAAATTCAGGGGTCATTTTTTAACATTCTGACCCAAATTTCGGGTGGAGGTCATCAAAATTCGACCTTTCTCAAAATAGCGGGCACCCTACCCTACAGTATACGATTTATACATTTTAGTTTAAGCAAACAGCTGTGGCTTACTGAGAACCTGAAACTCAACTGCAAAAAAAAAAATCATAAACTTTGGTCCAGTACTTTTGGAGAAAAGCTCTGGATGACGGACGGACGGATTATTTTTAATTCGATCGTTGGATTCTACGCATCTTGAAACGTAAACCAACAAATTTTGAGGGGGGTTACAATTTTTTTCTTGGTCGATTACAAAAGTTTATTATTGAAAGCTTGACTTCATCAATTATTAGGTATTGTATTATTTTATGGGGCGTGTAGGAGTTATGTTAAAAATGTTCAAATAGTTCAAAATTGTTTGCTCAAAGTTATTTTAAATAAAAACAATAGGTTTCCCACTTTGCAGCTTCACAGGTTAATTAATGTACCAACTATTCATCAACTTTTTATTTTTCAATCTTGTCTTCAAGTATTTAGGAGAGGCATCAAACCGGAGCACATACCTCAATATTGTCAACTTCTAGGAATTTTATAATGGGTGGTATTTTGTTACCGAAAACTCGCCCAGGATTTTTTAGAAGAAATGCCTATGTGTTGGCTTTGAGATTCTTCGTTTTCCATAACATTAATCCTTTCAGTTTCAATAATTGTAACCAGTCTTTTAAAACAGCTTTGAAGCGCGCGACTAATTTTTAGTTTAGAAATTAGAAATTGTGTTTTGATTTTTTCTTTCACTCTATTCTGCGATTTTGTGAACTCAATAAATTCTTAGGTTCATAAAATACCTATGTATTATTTTTGTAACTTCTTGTAGTTATTTTAGCGAATTTTTGAAGAAAATTAAGCTATTGCTCTCGCCTCAAAATTTGTAGAATGTGAATTTTTGAAAAAATTTTATGCAGAAATCCGTTTCAGGCTATTCTGAATCATATTCTGAAGTTTAACGCATTTTTTTATGTATGTATGTATGTATGTATGTATGTATGTATATATGAGTAGTATAGGAATGTACGTTCTGGACCACTGACTTCAATCTCTGTTAAAACTACTTTTGTGCTAAACCCTGTTAAAAATGCTTTTCTGTTAAATCCTGATAAAAATGCTTTTCTGTTAAACCCCTGATAAAAATTTTTACCACAAAACATCAGAACAAATTTTTTAACACAAAACATCAGAACCAGTAATTTTTTCGGTTTAGTGACTTAAATTCCTGTTAAAACTTTTTTTAACACAAAACATCAGAACCAGTAACTTTTTCATTTGGGGGGGTATGTTAAAAGAATACATTCTATAATAAAATGAGTAAAAGCTGTTATTATTTTCCTTAATGAAAAAACTCTTAAGATTTCTAGAGTCTCATGCTATCTAGCTTGGTGTTTGTGAACTAAAGGAAATGATAAATAATGCGAGATTAATATTCCGTACGCTATCTCAAAGGAGGTCAGCTAGTTGACCTTGCATTCCCATTTCAGATAGTTCTCTTGCAGTTCCTATCTCAATATTCAGTTTCTTTACAACTGTTCAACATGGCACAACCATCCAAGTATTTAAAGTTAACTTACTGTGATGATTTAGACTTTCATGATCGAGTTTACAACTTGGAAAAATATTATCAACAGTGCTTAGAATTTGTTGGAAAACTGAAAAATTGTGAAAGTGTTCAAGATGCGCGTGAAATGGTGACTGATAAACGTATTATGATACCAGAGAACCAACATTGTGACTTTCATAAACTACTGAAAATTCCAAAACCTACAAGAATAATATCAAGAAGTGTGGAGCAAATACATCAATATCTTCTGAAGTTTTTGGTTTTTGATCATGATTTTGAAAAGGTAAAAGTTCCTGATCAAAATAATATTATGGAAGTGGAGAATTACCTTATAAAATCTGGTGAAACAATTAAGAAGCAAACATCAAAACTTTTTTATAACACTTCTGCTTATGGATACTACTTGGAAGTATACTTTCAGCATGTGAAGGCAACAGGAGGTGATTGGAATCACTGTTTGAAAGAAAAATTTCAAGTGTCTTTAAGTTATAGTAAAAAATTGAGAAAAGTGGGTGTGCTTGTGAAAGATCATCAAAAATTCAAATGGTTAAGTATGTCATTTAGATTGTTTTGTTTACATTTGAAAAGTATAGAAATGATGTTGAAAAATGATAAATATAAACGTTTCTGGAGTTTGACATGAGAAAGATTCACATCTTGCTGCCTGTGACCTTGGAGGGGCTCCTGTGAGAGCCCCTTCAAGGTTCTTTCTTCACACGTCAGAAATATTATTTCTGTTTTTATTGAGATATTCCCAATAAAAATAATTATAAGATTTTGTATTATTTCCCCCTTTTCTTTAATACGATTTAAGTTAATAAGTTTAATACGATTTTTTTTTTTTTAATGGAGTGATCTCCATTAAAAATATATACCTTATAAAATAATTATAAAATTTCCTGTTTAATCATATTTTTAGTAGGTTCATACACGAAATTCGATCCACTTAGTGCAGTAATATTTTAAAGAGATCGACCCATCAGAACAACCTTGTTCAATATGTTTTAATGAAGAACCTTCATTAAAACTAACAATTTTAAACTATTATTTTTTTTACAAAACTACTCTATCTTGAAACTCTTGGATGAAATTCTCACTCAAGTTTTGATTTTTAATTATTTTATTCCAATCTACTCTATCTTGAAACTTTCTGATGAAGTCTTCGGATAGTTTTTGCTCTCTAGAAATCTCACACCAATTTACTTTGTCTTGAAACTCTCTGATGAAGTCTTCAGATAGATTTTGTTTATATGAAATATTAAGCCAACCTACTCTATCTTGAAATTCTCTGATGAAGTCTTCGGATAGTTTTTGTTTATATGAAATAGTATCCCAACCTAATCTATCTTGAAACTCTCTGATGAATTCTTCAGATAGTTTTTGTTTATATGAAATCTCATACCAATTTACTTTGTCTTGAAACTCTCTGATGAAGTCTTCGGATAGTGTTTGACTAAATGAAATTGCACACCAATCTACTCTATCTTGAAACTCTCTGATGAAGTCTTCGGATAGTTTTTGCTCTCTAGAAATCAATCTCCAATCCACTTTATGTTGAAACTCTCTGATGAAGTCTTCGGATAGTTTTTGTTGTCTAGAAATCCCATACCAAGGTATAATATAACCAGGCTCTTCAACAAAATCTCTAATAAACTGTTTATGTTCGATCGAATCAAAATTTAATATGAGGGTTTGTGGATTTACATTTAAGAACATACATTTATTTTTATTTGCTGGAATATTCATAGTTTTGCAAAAAATGAAATAGTTATAAGCATTTGTGATCTTGTCTCGAATCTCCATGCAAATTTCAGTTGGTAATACGATTTCGTTATCCATCTTTTATTATAGAATATATTCTTTTAACATACCCCTCATTTTTTTTATCCACAGACTTTACATCTTGTTCACTATGTTTTAATGTGGATTCCTCATTAAAACGAACAATTTTTTTTTACCAAAAATCTTGAAACTCTTGGATGAAATCTTGAAATTCTTGGGCGAATTCTTTACTTAAATTTTGATATGTGGATATCATTTCCCAATCTAAAACATCCTTGAACTCTCGAATGAATTCTTTGCTTAAGTTTTGACAAGATGAAATTGCACACCAATCTAAAACATCCTTGAACTCTCTGATGAAATTCTCAGAGAGTTTTAGTCTAGAAATATAATACCAGTCAACTCTATCATTGAACTCTCGAATAAATTCTTCAGATAGTTTTTGCTCTATTGAAATACAAGCCCAGTCAACTCTATCCTTGAACTCTCGAATGAATTTCTCAGATAGTTTTTGTTCTGATGAAATATCATACCAATTAACTTTATCTTGAAACTCTCTAATGAATTCTTCACTTAAATTTTGTTTATATGAAATATATTCCTGTGGTGAAAACCACCCCCTCTTTTCAACAGCCCTTTTCAGGGCTACCAAAAAGAGGTAGACACAACACAAAAATATTTACAAGACTTCGAGTTATAACTCCGTCAAACAAAATATTTCACCAGAGAGAAAATACTAAATTCTCTCTCAAAAGTGAAATATTAACTAATAACACACAAGGCGACCTCCCTAAACATTTACTGGGCGAGAGAGATGCGACAAGCATCTCGAAACAAGTCGCCTTGAATGAGAAATCGCAAACAGAAAAACTCAAGGTCGTCAGCCACCCCCGGGGACCCCGTCGCAGCGACGGACGTGGGGAAACCACCCCGAAAGACCAGCTCAGCTATCATACTCGCAGATACTGAGAAAACAATGTGCGAGCCAATGAGATTACACAGTCGAATTAATGAAATTAAGCGGACCAACCAGGAGGCGGCAGGAGGCGGCCACCTCCCTATAAATACCCCGCTAGGAGCCCTCCGAAATTCATTCTACTCTCCGCTCTCGACGACGACACCTCGAAGTACGAAGAATTCTACACGCTCTACGCTGACGAACCTTCTGCATTCCGAGTTCATCTCAAGAACGGCTTCCTACTGCTTTCTACAAGGCCTACCTTCTCTCCACACAGATCTCGCATTGGCATCTACGAGTCCAGTGATTATTCATCCTGCTCATTGCCCAACGTAGTTCATCTGTCAGGACGCCACCCGGTACATCTATCGATATTCTCTTTAGATCGTACGCCCGAGGGACGTTCCGAGCCGTGTCGCCCGGGTTTCGTAGCAATAAGCTCGTCACCGACCGCTGTGGGCACGCCGGTAAATTACTCTGCTCATCCGCTCTAATTTACCGTCCAAGGAAGTCTTTTTCAAGACTACGAGGTAGGACCCTGACATACGAGCATTGGAAAGACGCTCTGTCAAGCGAGTCCACCTCCCAAACCCTCTATTTCTATACATAGAGGCATCGAAACGAGCTAAAAACTCGGTTATTTCGATGGAACGTCGGCCGTCTTATTTCCTCATGCAAGGGGAGGCAGACGACGGCGAAGCCGGGCCGCGTAGCCCCCGTAGCGCTCCCTACAGGCTACCCGGCGAATCCGCTGAACCCAGCGATGGCGCAAGGCTCGATCCTCACGACGGGATCGCCTTCTCACCTGACGTATTCGTTAAAGAAACGTTCGATCAAGCCTCGCCTATACAAAAGATCGAGGATACCTTTCAGACCCGCTCTGAAGCCGATCATTACGATTCGACCAAGCTGTCCGAGTACCCACAATATTCGACGCAGGCCTACCCGGCCGATCCGAGTGTCAAATACACTCCAAATGTGCAAAAAGCGAAGGATACTTTTCAGTACCTCAACCAAGCTCAACATATTCCCCCTACAGATATAAATCTTAGGCCGGAATATTACAAAACGGCTCAGTACCAAACTGATCGAACCCAGCACCCACTATGCGAGCCCAGTGCTCCACGCGGCTGCGACACGAACTATCTCTCAGTTCAGTCCGCCAAGCAAGTTGACCTTGGCGGATCCGCTCACATTCCTTACGGGAATAACCCAGGGACTAACCCGCATAATCAGAATATAAATGTCCCACTTGGCCTACCTACGCCAAGTAAAACATATTTAAATCCACTACAAATGGTGACCCCGCCTTTGAACAGGCTTAACACAGAGCATTTCGTTCCCTCTTATGAAGCTAGTGGATTTCAGGGAACCACTGCGGGCGTGCGACCCCCGCCGGGCCTCTAGGCCCCACATCTCACGCAACATCCCTCTACACAAAGTGGCTTTCGAGCACTTTTAGAGGAGATGGGAGATTATCAAAAACCAATCTTCCAAAAGAAGAATATCGATCGTGCACTCGCCGAGTTCGATCAATACTGCGTGCGAAAACACCTGAGAACGCAGAACGAATGCTTCTCAGCTATATACAAGTGGGTACCAGAAGAAATGAGGGAAGCTATCGACTCAGCTTACCTCACGGCACCCCACGCACCCTACGACGAGGCCAAACAGCGCCTACAGCGAGAATATGGGTTGTCCTTACAGGACAGGCTCCTCGCACTCGAGGACCCCGCATCTCTCGCCAAAAAACCCAGCACCAAGTACCACGAAATGTACTCTAAAGCTGTTGGGTACTTTTCGGAAGCTCTGATCACTCAAAAGTGGATCGAGACTCTACCCATCGAGGCACGAGGTATGGTCGCAGCTCAGCCTAACACGACCGCCCGGCTCGACCTAGCTGATACGCTACACGCGTACAAAACAGAGAATACCTCTCTAAACATACGAGGAGTAGAATCTACTCCGAAACCCACGAATACTGGTTTCAAAAAGGCCCTCTCAAAACAAGCTGAGTTCAAACCCCAACCAGTAGAGAGTAGGCCTCACAAACCGACGGCCTATGTCTGTCGAAACCACGCACGTTTCGGTAACGAAACTCGCAAATGTGCAGACCCAGAACACTGCACTTGGAAGACAAACACTGCTTCCAAAACTAGCAAAAAGGCAGCGACTATAAGCCAGCCTAAAAACTGGGTTTCAAACGAAAATACTCAAAGATCGGTACAAGAAAGTACCGTTCCAACCTCCGACGTAGAGAGTTCGGAAAACGAATAACTGCCAGTGTATCTGAGCCTATACACCGGCAGTCTACTGAGTATAAAAGGCTTTTTTTCAAGTGCAAACTAAATGGCACTGAATTTCTCATCGACACGGGAGCAGAAGTGAACATTCTGCCCCACAATGTCACAAAAAAATTGGGCTTAAAAATTCGTAAGTCCAACGTTAAGCTCACAGCAGCTAACGGAGCCCCCATAGACACACTAGGGCGAGCTGACACGACAATTAACATCGGCCTCGGAGACATGACCACCGATTTTATGATCACGAAAGTTGATCTAGCGATCCTAGGTATACCATTCCTCGAGTCTTGGGATATCGGAATACGGGTCAAACATAAGTACATTTATAAAGATAAAATAAAGAGCTATGCCGATCAAAAAATAGCTGCAGTCATGAACAAAAAATTCACTGACGAACAAATAGCAGCTACTATCCCTCATCGTGACAATAACCCTCAACCAGAGGACGTGCAAATCACGGAGGACGAGAACATTCGCTCTATCATTGACAAATACAATGAAAAAATGAGCAAACTTCAAGGAAAGTGGAAAAACAACGGGGTTTACCACCGTATAACCACGGAGGGAACACCAGTACACTTCCGAGCAAGACCCATGGCAGGCGAAAAACGGGCTCAAGTCAAAAGTACTTTTGACAAAATGCTTTCAGAAGGCATAATTGCACCATCAGATTCCGAATGGGCATCCCCGTTACACTGTGTGCCAAAAAAAGACGGGTCATGGAGAATCACCGGCGACTACCGTTTCCTGAACGCGAAAACGAAGAAAGACGCCTACCCTCCTCCTCACATTCGCTCTTTCCAAGCGAATTTACATGATACACGAATCTATTCGACAATAGATTTAAAATCGGCATATTATCATATTCCGATGCACCCAGATGACGCTCATAAAACTGCAATTATTACACCCTTCGGTCTTTATGAGTTTAAGAAAATGAGCATGGGTTTGGCCGGAGCGGCCCAAACATGGCAAAGATACATGGACAGCATCATGCGAAAATTTGATTTCGCATTTGTATACCTAGATGACATACTGGTGGCTTCAAAAAATTATAACGAACACATGAACCACCTAAAACAAATTTTTGACAGGCTGGGTGAACACGGACTTCGGGTAGGTTTTGACAAATGCGTTTTTTCAAGACCTACCGTCGATTTCCTCGGTTTCACTATCTCGAAAGAAGGAATCATTCCTAAACGAGATAAAATAGAAACCATAGAACAATTTCCTAGGCCGATAGACGTACGAAGTCTACGCAGATTCCTAGGTATGTGTGGTTTCTACCGAGCATGCTCAAGCAAATGCGCTCACTCGGCACACCCTCTGTATGACTCCAGTCAGTCAAACAAAAAAAATAACAGAACACCTATCGAATGGACATCAGAGAGAGAAAAAGCTTTCAACAGCTTAAAACAAGCAATGATCAAAGCAACATTGCATAACATTGCTCACCCACACCCTACAGCAGAGTGGAGATTAGTCTGCGACGCATCCGACACACACATCGGAGCGGCACTAGAGCAGGAAATTACAGACAAACATGGCTCGAAATCTTACCAACCATTGGGATTTTTCAGTAAAGAAATTCCGGAACAATGGAAGAACAAAGCATCATTCGACAAAGAAATGTTCGCCGTTTACCAAGCTTGCATTCACTGGCACAATGACTTGGACGGCAGATCTTTTCATATTTGTTCTGATCACAAGCCTCTGCTAGGCACGATGCTTAAGAAAAATGCACATTTTTCTAAAATGAGATTAAGATGGCTAACATACATCTCTCAAATGACGAGTGACATTCGTCATATTCCCGGAGAGAGCAACGTCGTCGCCGACGCACTCTCCAGACCCTTCGATCCGGTTGAAATTCAAACAAAATCGATTTCAACCCAGACGGACGAAGGTCCACCCATAGCCGAAATTTCGCAAATTACGGCTGCAATAGAGTGCAATCTTCTACTGCACATTTCAAATTCACAAATTCGTTCTCCTCCTAACGCAGAGGACAAATTGAAACTCACACGAGTTGAATTCCCTCAAGGAGAAATTTGGTGTAACCTAGACCTAGGACACCCTAGACCTTATATTCCAAACGAAATAAGGCAAGAAATAATCAGCCAAATCCACAATTTGGGACACCCAGGTATACACTCTACAGTGTATAAAGTTAAACAAAGATATTTTTGGCACGGACTCCGTGCAGATGTCTCCAACTGGGTCCGAGCGTGCGAAACTTGCCAACGAGCAAAAATCACGCGCTCCGTGAAGCTCCCTTACTCCGAATTTGAAACGGCTAACAAATTTTCACACGTACACGTTGATATTACCGGACCCTTACCTTTAGCTAAAGGAGGGAAACGTTACATTTTAATGATGGTTGATAGAGCAACGGGTTGGCTAGAGGCAGTCCCTCTTAACAACATCGAAACAACCACGATCACAAACGCCTTTATCAATATTTGGGTAGCTTCAAAGGGCGTACCTAAATACATCACAAGTGATCAGGGCACTCAATTCGAATCAGATCTGTTCAATTCCATTATGGAACGTCTCGGAGTAAAACATACTCACACGTTACCATACAAACCATCGACAAACGGAATGGTAGAACGCAGAAATAGATCTTTGAAAGAGGCTCTCAAAGCACAAAACGAAAATTGGCTCGACGCACTTCCAAAAGTTCTACTCGCCATGCGTACGGCAGTAGACCCTGCAACTGAAACTACACCTTTCCAAAAAGTTTACGGAATTGACGTACCACTCCCAGGAGACATTTTCGTAACTTCTACAAACCTTTCGGAACCTCTTTTCTTCCGGCCTACGCATATTAAACATAATAATACGAAATATGCCGTAAACATGCCCAAAAATTTGGATACATGTACTCATGTCTATATCAGAGTGCCCACACAGCTCACCTCTCTGCAATGTCCTTACACGGGACCATTCAAAGTGGTTAAAAGAGATAAGTTTTCAGTTACAGTGCAAATTGGCGAACATACGAAAAAAGTTCCCAAACAGCAAATAAAACCAGCTTATACTCTACACTCGGACGAAGCTGTGTCACGAAGCCAAAATCAGGCAGAAAGTAAGGAGAAAACTCCCCGAAAATCCGCCAGAGGGCGCGTTCCCTCTAACAAATTCGACGAGAAGTGGGTGACTGCACTCGAAACAAGCCACGCCCACTTTTCTCGGGTAGGAACAGTGGGAGATATAAATATGGAACACCCCACGACCGGAGCTCATACCAATCTTGACCATGGCAGCCTCCAAACCTACAACTCAAGAACACATGCTGACAGAGGAAGTCGAGGAGTTCCTCCTCGCCGAGGAGAACCTCCCGGCTCCGCTCGGCCCGCTCCCGCCTTCACCAAAGAGGGAGACGCAGCAAGAACACAGCGCTCCCAGGGAGGTCGTGTGGAGAACGCCTCAGCCCTTCAAGCCACCGGCTCCACCCGCCCAACCACTACCCACGGCTCCACCCGCTCACCAGCTCCCCACGATGCCACGCAAGTGGATCAGCTCGGGCGACGTGCCCGTGCCTCGGTGGGAAGAGATGAGCACAGCGGGGTGGACGGAGCCGGAACGAGCACCTCCGCAACAGCCCAGCCGCGGCCGCGGGCCAAACCCTCGCGGGTTTGGCTCCCGTCGGCAAAGCTCGGGCCGGCCACGGCCGCCCCGCGGCGCTCGTCGAAACCGACGAGGCCGGGGCGCACCACAGGCGCGGGACGCGAGGCCTGCACCTCCGCCTCCGCCCCAACTGGCGAGGTTCTCATACGGAGAATTCCGTGTGGACCTCCCAGTTCTCCCCCACCGGCGTCGTCGTTAATAACACGACGTCTTGGGGGGGCCCCTGTGGTGAAAACCACCCCCTCTTTTCAACAGCCCTTTTCAGGGCTACCAAAAAGAGGTAGACACAACACAAAAATATTTATAAGACGTCGAGTTATAACTCCGTCAAACAAAATATTTCACCAGAGAGAAAATACTAAATTCTCTCTCAAAAGTGAAATATTAACTAATAACACACAAGGCGACCTCCCTAAACATTTACTGGGCGAGAGAGATGCGACAAGCATCTCGAAACAAGTCGCCTTGAATGAGAAATCGCAAACAGAAAAACTCAAGGTCGTCAGCCACCCCCGGGGACCCCGTCGCAGCGACGGACGTGGGGAAACCACCCCGAAAGACCAGCTCAGCTATCATACTCGCAGATACTGAGAAAACAATGTGCGAGCCAATGAGATTACACAGTCGAATTAATGAAATTAAGCGGACCAACCAGGAGGCGGCAGGAGGCGGCCACCTCCCTATAAATACCCCGCTAGGAGCCCTCCGAAATTCATTCTACTCTCCGCTCTCGACGACGACACCTCGAAGTACGAAGAATTCTACACGCTCTACGCTGACGAACCTTCTGCATTCCGAGTTCATCTCAAGAACGGCTTCCTACTGCTTTCTACAAGGCCTACCTTCTCTCCACACAGATCTCGCATTGGCATCTACGAGTCCAGTGATTATTCATCCTGCTCATTGCCCAACGTAGTTCATCTGTCAGGACGCCACCCGGTACATCTATCGATATTCTCTTTAGATCGTACGCCCGAGGGACGTTCCGAGCCGTGTCGCCCGGGTTTCGTAGCAATAAGCTCGTCACCGACCGCTGTGGGCACGCCGGTAAATTACTCTGCTCATCCGCTCTAATTTACCGTCCAAGGAAGTCTTTTTCAAGACTACGAGGTAGGACCCTGACATACGAGCATTGGAAAGACGCTCTGTCAAGCGAGTCCACCTCCCAAACCCTCTATTTCTATACATAGAGGCATCGAAACGAGCTAAAAACTCGGTTATTTCGATGGAACGTCGGCCGTCTTATTTCCTCATGCAAGGGGAGGCAGACGACGGCGAAGCCGGGCCGCGTAGCCCCCATAGCGCTCCCTACAGGCTACCCGGTGAATCCGCTGAACCCAGCGACGGCGCAAGGCTCGATCCTCACGACGGGATCGCCTTCTCACCTGACGTATTCGTTAAAGAAACGTTCGATCAAGCCTCGCCTATACAAAAGATCGAGGATACCTTTCAGACCCGCTCTGAAGCCGATCATTACGATTCGACCAAGCTGTCCGAGTACCCACGATATTCGACGCAGGCCTACCCGGCCGATCCGAGTGTCAAATACACTCCAAATGTGCAAAAAGCGAAGGATACTTTTCAGTACCTCAACCAAGCTCAACATATTCCCCCTACAGATATAAATCTTAGGCCGGAATATTACAAAACGGCTCAGTACCAAACTGATCGAACCCAGCACCCACTATGCGAGCCCAGTGCTCCACGCGGCTGCGACACGAACTATCTCTCAGTTCAGTCCGCCAAGCAAGTTGACCTTGGCGGATCCGCTCACATTCCTTACGGGAATAACCCAGGGACTAACCCGCATAATCAGAGTATAAATGTCCCACTTGGCCTACCTACGCCAAGTAAAACATATTTAAATCCACTACAATTCCCAATCCACTTTATGTTGAAACTCTCTAATGAATTCTTCAGATAGTGTTTGGTGAAATGAAATATATTCCCAATTTAACTTGTATCGAAAATCTCTTATGAAATTCTCAGATAGTTTTACGTTATGAGAAATGAGATCCCAATCAATAAGATTTTCATACTCTCTTAATATATCTTCAGTTACTTCTGCACAACTAGAAAGATTATCAGAAAGAAAATGCATATTTACTGGAATATTCGTTGCTTTACAAAAGTTGATATGATCAACCGGATTGGTTATCCTATCTCGGATTTCCATGTAAATTTCAGTTGGTAATACGATTTCGTTATCCATCTTCTATTTTATTATTATTTTCTTTTAACTAACCCCTCATCTGAATTGAATACTTAAAGATGGGTCCCCGGAAAAAAAAAATATTTTCTATAATAAATAAAGAGATATGGGTTTAGACGACGAAGCATTAGATTTATGTAAAGAACATGGAGGTTTCTGGAAGTTTGTAAAGACACCTAAATTTCAATTTTATGAAAAAAACGTTTACGCACTAGAGAATATTTTACATGAATTGAAGGAGTATAGATTTAGTAAATTGATGCTTACAGAAGGTTTATTTGGTGTCGATGGTAAACCACCACTCCGTACAAAGGAGGAAGTAAAGGCATTCCTTAATAAAACAAATATTAAGGTTCCTAAAAATGCCACTGAACATCAACTTAGAAAATTGGCTTATATTGTGTATAAAGTCATACTGAAGAAGCAGTTTGAGGATAATTTTCACGCTTGCTAAAGTTCGGAATGCTTGAGGTATGAAGGAGATTTTATTTTTAATGAGCTGTGTTCATTAAAAATTCTTATGTCATATCTATAAGTGTAATCCATTTATTTTAAAATTTCGTAAGTTGTAATTCCTCGGGATAAAAAGTTCCTTGGATTTCCTCTCCATTTAAATCTCTTATTCTATAAGTAACTGGATTCGTTTCTAAAATCTCAGTTATTTCAAAAATTTCTTTCGTCCAATTTGCTTCGTATTTGTTTGCGAAAGTTTTCTTTGATTTCGTAATTCTTACACGATTTCCAATTTTAAATTTCTTTTTTCCATTTTTTCCACTCTTTTTAAATAAATATCTCAGGATTTCATTTTCATTTCTCGCGTCAACTTGAGCAGGTGTCATTCCAATGGAACAATGAACGTCTTGTTTGTTGTATTCATTAACTAATTCCTGTAGAATATCGATCCAATTTTTATTTCCATTCACCTCGAAACGAATTTTCATTTTCTGATTTAAAGTTCTGTTGAATCTTTCTACAATTGCAGATTTTTCTAAACTTTCCGTGTGATACATTTTAATTTTATACTCGTCTAAAAGTTGTTTTCAATTTTCAAATTCTAAACCTTTGTCCGTGTGCAGGAGTTTAGGAGTGGAATGGTTATGAAATTTCACATTTTCCAAAACGCCTTTGAAAGCTTTTGAAACTGCTACTCCGTTTTTCTTTTTTAATGGAATTGACCAAACGTACTTTGAAAAAGTATCAATGATATTCAACATGTAACCGAACCCCTTGTTTTCATTCTCGTATTGTTTCATTATAATCAAGTCCGCAGCCCAAAGATCATCTTTTCCATGAGTAACAATTTTTCTTTTCTGAAATCTTTTTCTAACGGGTTTATGTAACTCTTTCGCAAATTCTAACTTTTCGTTTTCAGGTAAATTTATAACTTCAGTTTCAGGAATTACGTTAGTTTCCTCATTCGGATTTTTTATAAATTTACTTTTGTTAGTCTCACATTTCACACACTTAGAAGCAATTCTCCACCTTCCGTTTGCAGTTTGTACAATTTCCGCGTTTATATTTTTTGTTCTTTTCTTACACTTATGGCAATAAATTTCATCCTCCATGTTTTATTTAAGTCTAATACGATTTTTTTAATGTGTCCGGTACCTTGCCTTCTATAGCCCAATCAAAAATGGCACGAATTGGTGCTTTTTCTCCGTTAGGATCTTGAATGAATTTGCTCTTATGAGTTCTGCATTTTGCACATTTAGTTGCAATTCTCCACCTTCCGTTCACAGTTTGTACAATTTTCACGTTTATATTTTTCGTTTTTTTCTTACACTTACAGCAATAAATTTCGTTGTACATTATTTATTTAAGTTTAATACGATTTTTTTTTTTAATGGAGATCACTCTATTAAAAATATATATATAGCTTATAAAATAATTATAAAATTTCCTTTTTAATCATATTTTTAGTCGGATTGTACACGAAATTCGATCCACTTACAATAATAGCGTAACACGTAGTACCTACTGTGCTACTTGTTGCTGCTTCTACAAATGTATTGAAATCAACATTGAGAATCAAATTGCTTTTACCACTAGATAGACTCTGAGGTTGATCAGACAAATCGATGCTAAAAATTGGATATTCTTTTTTGAAAAAATGAGGCATGATGTATGGAATAGATTGTTTAGAACTTATAGTCTTTTTGAACTCTAAAAATGCATCGTAAGCCAAACCATATCTATTTTTATTGAAATCTAAACCCTGCGTTTCCTGAGGATACCTTATTCCACCTAATTCAAGCCAATAATTTCTCACATCTTTATGATGGAATTCAGAATTGTTTTTTGTCTGATCGTTCAAAACATCAGTTTGAAATACCACGAAGCACCATAATGGGTTATTAACGTTTCTGTAAACGCTAGATAAATCGAACTGTAACGAGTTTCCAGTAACGTTCCTAACTATGCATTGCCAACTTTTAAATTGGAGTTGATACGGAGTGCTTCTCAAATCTGTGATCAAATTAACTTTTGCTTCATTCGTGTATTCAATCACCGGAACTCTCAAAACGAAAGAGGTAATTTCTACAACACCTTCATTAGGAATAGGAGATTCTCTATCTTTTTTCCATCTAAAAATAATATTATTATCGCTGTTTCTCACAAAAGTTATTTCAAAACCTCCCTTGAAAATTGTAACTGTTAAATCTTTGAAAAAACCCAAACCTAAGTCACCAAGGTAACCAACAGCATTGAAATTCCCTCCTCCGATAACTATTGAGTTGAATCCTGAATTCATACCTTGTCCGTTATAATCTTTTGGACATTCTTGAGTGACAAAACCTTCCACCAAGCCACAAATGCCCGGATTTTCAATTTCATCTACTGTCACATTATGTTTTTTCACTTCTATACTCGAAAACATATGACCTACGAAATTATCTACCAACTTAACAGTATCTAAACCTGAATACTCCTTGGTTGGATCTTTTGACTTTAGAACTCCCTCCACGTTATATTGTATATCTTTAGACAGAAAATCGTCGCCTAAATCTATTTTGAAAATTGTTCTTTTATTCTCTGCATTTAAATTCTGAGTTGAAGTTGGATTAATGGTACGAAATTGCTTTCGCACAATAAAGTCTTGATATTTATCAAATACCTTTTTAGTTTGATGCATACTTTATTATAGTAAATATAATTTTTTTTTATTTTCAGACCCGGTAAATTACCGGGTCTAAAAGTTTTAAAAATTTCTTTTAACGTGAACAGTATAATTTTTATTTACTATGAAAAAATTAATTACTTTTCAGCAACAAGTAAGCTTTAATATCGTTGAATCGAATGGGTTCGTTATTTCCCGTGGTTGTTGACAATTTTATCATATTTATTTCTTTCAGTCCTTTTCTTAGTGGAATGAAAACTACTTTCTTTGGTTTTTCCGTGTAAATAGTATTAGGTGACAGTGGTTTCTCTATGAAAGAAACGTGTAATAACTCATGTTCAACGTGCAAAAGTGGGTGTTCCTCGTGATTAGTAAAGCTGTTTTCCGTAATGTTGCAATGCCATTCGATTATTTTGCTCGAAAATACGAGTTGAGTAGCATTGTTATTTGACACGTAGTTGGTGTTCTTTTTGAATGAATTATCGGAACAAGTTCTCAATTGGAATATGTCACAAAAGTTACCTTCATTTATAATTTTCATATCCATGGGGAAGTTAGCAGCAATTCTGTAACTATCGTCAGTTAGGTGTTCGAGATTGAATTTCAAATTATTCGGATTAACTTTCTGTATATCTTTCTGTATATCTTTCTGTATATCTTTCTGTATATCTTTCTGTATATCTTTTTGTGTATCTTTTTGTGTATCTTTTTGTTTATCTTTTTGTTTATCTTTTTGTTTATCTTTTGGTATTTCTACCGTCTGGTTTTCGAGCTTTTTCAAAGTATCTATTTTCGCTAACAAAATACTTTGAAAACTAGTCAAATGACTAATCAACTCGGATTTGAACGAACTCATTGTGTATTCACCATTAAGTTCATGCACATCATCGTAAGTTTCATCGGGGAAAGGAAATGTGAATGAAAACTTGAAGTTTTTTATCTCAAACGTTTTCCTAGTTGTAAACATCAATGCTGACATGCCCAACTGATACTCTTTATTCGGATCGAGTGGAATCGGTTCCTCAAACCATATTGTATCTCCTGAAATTTTTATAAACATTATTTATTTATTATATAATATATAATAAATAAAATGAGTCATGAATACAATATTGATCCTCATCCATTTGAATCAAACAAAGTTCATAATGGATTACTACCGCTTCCTCTTCGATGTTTAATAGTTGGAACAAGCGGATGTGGAAAAACCACTCTATTGTACAACCTGATTACTAAACCATGGGGAATTCCCCATGACAATCTCTACATATGTTCCACAACTTTAGAACAAGAATTTTATAAAGGCTTGAGAAAAAATAGTGAAAAAATAGAGGCTAAAGTTGAAATGAAAATAGTGCATTTTTACGATAGTTGCGACGAACTAATTGTACTAGATGAATGCCTACCAAACAGTCTTGTAGTTTTCGATGATTGTGTTAATGTTGAACATCAACGAGTTATAAAAGATTATTACGCGAAAGGGCGTCACAGGAATATTTCTTGCATTTATCTAACTCAATCATTCACTAAAGTTGATAGACAGTTGATTAGAGGCAATCTGAATTTCCTGTGTATTTTCAAGCAAGATCCAGATTACATGAAAGTGATTTACGATAAGTATGCTGGAACGGATTTTACTTTCAAACGATTCAAAGAAATATACAACGAATGTTGGGACGATGATTTTGGATTTCTAACGATAAACCTAACAAAACAATTAAAAGACGGTCGATACATGAAAAAGTTTGAGAAAACGTTTCTCGAGTCGGTGAATAAACGGTCAAAAACACCGTTAAACGATCAAAATAACCGTTAAAATAACCGTTAAAATAACCGTTAAATTTGGATTTAAATATTCGACAAAAAAAAAAAAATTTTTTTTACTATAATAAATGTCTACTGAAAAACATTTAGAAAAATTTTTGTTGAAAAAATGTAAGGAAATTTAAAAAAAGATTGAAACTCGTGATGATTCAGAAACTAGTAATCAACCTGATGATTCAGAACCAGAAAATAGAATTTTCCTGAAAAAACCTAAAAAAGAAATAACTGTCAAGGAAGCTAACGAAATTCAAAAACAAAAACAAGAGTTGAGACGTGCTTTCCGAGAAGCTAGAGTAGATAAGTTTAAGGAAAGAGAAACTCGTAATCAACCTGATGATTCAGAACCAGAAAATAGAATTTTCCTGAAAAAACCTAAAAAAGAAATGACTGTCAAGGAAGCTAACGAAATTCAAAAACAAAAACAAGAGTTGAGACGTGCTTTCCGAGAAGCTAGAGTAGATAAGTTTAACGAAAGAGAAACTCAAGAAAAGATGTTTGCACCCATCACTGAAAAAGTAGTTGAAGTAATAAATGCTGTGAAACAAGCTGATGAAGACATCATAAAGAAACTAGAAATTGTTCCCTACAAGCCAACTAGTTCTCCTAGAAAGAAAGTTGTAACTTTTGGACCAACTAATACTTTTGACATTAATCCAAACGAAGGAGCTTCTGCACTAGTTGATACTGCGTCAGATGATACCGTAGTAAACACGAGAAGTAGCTTATCAAGCATCATGGATATGGTAGATCGGAATGAAACCCCATCGAATAGCGTTGGTCCGAAAGGAATTGGTCCTATTGCGAGACTTTACATCAGACAGGATGATAAACAATTTGGTATATGGGGAAAAGAGGACAAAATTTACATCGGAGACCAACAAATTCAAGTAAATGGAGATGCAATCGTTATTCAAAATGAAACTTACAAAGGAACTCACGGATTATGGCGTTTGTTAACTGATCCTCTAGGACCTGATCCTGATAAATACACTAAAGAGGATTTGAAAGTTTACAAGAAAATTCTCATTCAAACGAACTCTCTATACCAAAAGAACGATCCAACTACCAATAAAGTAAAGTCTAGTACGGGGAAAAAATGGAAAGATTTGATCGCACCTATTTGGAAAGAAATCAAAGCAAGTAAAGTTGGTTCGGGTTTGATAGAATATTCTGAAAATCCAGTGGAATTTAAATACATTGACAACCTCCAACAGCTGCTACAGCGTTTGTTCTATTTGCACGCACAAGAACGAGCTGGTAATAACAATTTTCACAATGAAAAATTAGGAATTGTAAAGTTTATAAGCGATCAGTTGGAAAAAAACATAGATAATCCCAAAGGAATAGAATATCTGATGAAAGTTGTAAACAGTTTGCCGAAAGGAATTATTAAAAGTGGATCCGGAGTTTTAAATACTTTGCTGAATAAACTAGATGGTTTCGTACCTGAAATGCATTTACCCGGATACAACTATTGTGGCCCATTTACAAAACTAGATGAACGATTGAAAAGAGGAGATCCTGGAATTAATAAATTGGACGAAGGCTGTAAGCTACATGATATATTTTACAGAGATCACACAGGCACGAAAGAAAGACACATAGCGGATAAAGCACTGGAAAAAGTAGCAAAAGAAAGAATGTTCGCGAGTGATGCAAGTTGGAAAGAAAAAGCTGCTGCAGCTGTAGTGATGGGTGGAATGAAAGGTAAACAGGTTTTTGGTATGGGAGTTGAAGGTATGGGAGTTGAAATGAGTAAACAATCCTTTGGTGAGGAAGTTACAATGAGTAAACGGTCCTTTGGTATGAGAGTTCGTTATTAAAAAAATTTACTATAATAAATAACTATGATTACGAAAAAAATAGATTTAACCGAAAATCAACTAACCAAAATGCGAGCCGCTTACAAGAAGCGCAGAAGTGTTACAATTCTTTTGACAGCGAAACAAATTTCAGGAAACGGAAAACATAAAATCAAACTGTGGGAAACTCAATCAAAAGCATTTGAAAAAGCGAGAGGAGAAAAGAAAGGAATTACGTTAACTTTGGATTACGAACAACTACAATTGAATCACACGGGCGGATTCTTACCATTGGTGTTTGCAGGAATGGGAGCACTTGGAGCGTTATTAGGTGGAGGTGCTGCAGTAGCATCTTCAGTAATAGATTCGAAACATAAAGCTGCTGAAGAAGCGGAAATAAAACGTCATAATCTCGAGATGGAAAAACTAGCTCAAAAAGCAAAAAGTTTAAGTATTGGGTCCGGTTTAAAAAAACGAAAAAAACGGAAAACTACCAACCTTTGAGTAATTTAGATTTACATCGTTTCGCGAAAAATTTTAAAATAAAACATTTCCGAGGTATTTTCATGAAAGATGAACTTCCTGATCGATCTAAACCCGTTGAATGTGGAATAATTAATTTAGAAAATTCTTATCAAAATGGTAGTCACTGGACTTGTTATTTTAAAAAATCCGAAAAAGAAAAATATTATTTCGATTCCTATGGAAACGCACCACCTCCTAAAGAGTTGGTAAAATACTTGGAAAATAAACATATTTTTTACAATTCCGAACAAATTCAAAAGTATAACGATCCTCCAATTTGTGGTCATCTGTCTTTGATAGTGTTAAAAGAACTTTCAAACGGAAAAGATTATGAAACTGTTTTAAAAACATGTAGAGGGAAATTGAATTCTGAAAAAATCTTAGTATAATATTGTTGTTTTAATGGAAAATTTCCATTAAAACGTTTTTTATTAAACAACCTTGATGTTATACATGTCTCTCCCATTTATTGATTTGATGATTCCATGGTACACTAAGCAAACACCGTACTCAACTAGAGCTTGGAGTTCATTTTTTTCAAATTTTTCAATATATCTTTCTGGTATGAACACTCTAAATTCTCCTAGATTAGCTATAACAGCCTCCCACGAGTATTTCGTTGGCACGAATTCAAAGTTTATAATTTTGTAAGGTTTTCCGATTTCTAGTTCGGAAAGCTTGTTCGTGTTGTTTTCAAAATTAATTTTTTTCAATAGCTGCTCCCTATTCATTTCTATTTATTTATTATAGAATATATATTTTTTTAAATAGGGGCGGTGATTCACCGCCACTATTAAGGCAAACACAAGACACTTTTATTTTTAAAACCCAATTCGTAAAGGTGGTGTCTAGTAGACACCGCCTTTAAAGGCAAATACAAGTCGAGAATACTTAAAAATTTCTTTTAAAACTCTTAAGAGGGGAGCCAAATTGGCCCCCCTCTTTAACGTTAAAGTCGAATACAAGTCGAGAACATTTAAAAATTTCTTTTAAAACTCTTAAAGAGGGGGAGCGATTTGCTCCCCCTGTTTAACGTAAGAAAGCTCATAATTTTAGAGCCGACGCTCACATGTGAGCCGCGGCTGGAATTCAAGCCGCGGCTTTTTCATTTCATACGATATTAAAGGAGACAACAATAACGAAACTACCACAAACTTGATGTTATGCATGTATTTTTTCATTTTTTGATTTGGTGATTCCATGGTAAACTAAACAACCACCGTGCTAGTTAAAAGGATCTCTACTATAATAGACAAAAGAAAAAGGTGAGGGCGATTCACCCCCACCTTTAAGAATTCAAAAAAAAATGAGGGGCTAGTTAAAAGAATATATTCTATAATAAAATGTATGATGCGAGAAGACATTGTGAAAAGTGCGATATTAGCACTACTTATAAAAATTGGGCTAGACACCTAAAGTCTAAGCGCCATGGAAAAAACGACCCGGACCGGACAATGACTATCAAAAAACCTAGGAAAGCGAAACCTGTATTTGTAAATCCGAGGAAATTACACAAAGTATTTAATTTTAGTGAAAAAGTATTTGAAAAAAGCAAAGAACCGAAAACGGAAGTTGTAAAAAAGGAAGCTGCATTTAAATCTAGATTAGTGACTTACGATATTAAAAATACGAAAGGATTTAAAGATGCTTCCAAATTTCTTGACAGTATTAAAAAAATCGTAACTGGTTTAATCAACATGAAACTTAGAGAAATGAAACTAAAAGTTAATGTAGTTTTAATCGCAGAATTTAAAAAAGGAACTAACGAAAATAACACGGAGTATCAGGAACTCAATTTCAAAACTAAAAACGTAATAATATTGCAGTTAGCAGAAGTACCAAATTGTTACGAGGAAATGAAACAGAAAATTCTAAATGAAATGGAAACGTTCGAAATAAAAGGATCTCAATGGCAACTTCACAAAATCAAGCATTTGGAACTGAACGTTAACAAGTACACTCCTTTGAGAGGATCGTCTTACATCTCACTCCCTGCTTTTCTAAAAAGTAGGAAAGCAATCATAAATGTGAAAAATGACGATAATAAATGTTTCCTTTGGTCTGTTCTTTCAGCTTTACATCCAGCAGACAACCATTCTGATAGAATAGGAAAGTACATAACATGGGAACATGAGTTTGATGAAGCGTTGAAAGATATCAGTTTTCCTATGAAACTTACAGACGTGAAAAAATTTGAGAAAAGAACTGGGATTTCCATTAATGTTTTCTGTTTGAATGAAAAAAATATAGTTCCCTTGGAAATAATGAAAGAGGAAAAGGAAAGGCACATTGACTTGTTGTACTTAAAAAACGAGGAAACTGAACATTATTGCTGGATTAAAGATCTGTGGAAACTGGTAGGCCCTAGTCAACTAACAAAAAACCACAAACGAAGGTACTTGTGTAAAATGTGTTTAAATAGCTTTGGAACTCAGGATAAACTAAACGACCATAAAGAATACTGTGGAGCCCATAAAACTGTCAAAGTAGAACTACCAGAACCTTATGATAATGTTTTACAATTCAAAAATTATAGACACTCTTTAAAAGTACCATTTGTTATCTACTCGGACTTTGATAGTTTGCTTGGAAAACTTCAAACTTGTCAACCTGATGAAACTAAGGTGTTCACTAATAAGATACAGAAACACGAAGCTAGCAGTTTTTCATATTACGAATATTATAAGCCTCCAGTCGAATATTCTGGTCCGGATTCTCCAAAAGTATTTTATCAGAAACTGAAAGAGGATGTTTTGCACATTGCTAAAGAATATTACGATAAAATAGTGCCAATGAAAGATTTAACCGAAGAACAACAAAGAGAATACGATAGTGCTGAGAGTTGCCATATTTGTGAAAGATATTTCGATACAAACAAGGAGTTTCCACCTCTCGTGGAATCAAGGATAGACGTTATACTTAAAGCGAAAGAATACTTTGAAGGATTAAACGATATGGAAAAAGTAGAGGAATATGAGACAGAACTAGAATATTTACTTTCTGAATTGATAGATTTGAATTCGCAAAAAGTAAAAGATCATGACCATTTGTCAGGGGAATTTAGAGGTGCTGCCCATGCGGTTTGTAATTTAGGATATAAAAATCCAAAGTTTATACCTGTATTTTTCCACAACCTGGCTGGTTACGATGCTCACCTATTTGCAAAACAACTCGGAGAGGATGAAGGGGAAATACGATTGATCCCAAATACTGAGGAAAAGTACATTTCATTTTCAAAGATTCTCAGTTATGACTCTGGAAAATTGGATGAGAAAGGAAACCCAGTAATGAATAAAATTGAAATAAGGTTCGTGGATTCGTGCAAATTTCTAGCGAGCTCTTTGGTAAAACTAGTAGGATACCAAGCAAAAGATCAATTTAAAGAATTAGAAAAGCATTTCAGTCCGGAGAAATCGGAACTTTTGAAAAGGAAACTAGCTTACCCCTATGAGTACATGGACTGTTTGGAAAAGTACGATGAAACATCTCTACCTCCTATTGAAAAATTTTACAGCACACTAAATAAACAAAACGTAGAAGCATCTGAGTATAGAAATGCGCAGGAGATTTGGGAAAAATTCAACGTAAAAAACATGTGGGAATTTACGAAAATTTACAACAAATGTGATGTATTACTCCTGGCAGATGTAATGGAAAATTTTAGAGATATAACCCTGGAGTATTACAAACTAGATCCAGCTTGGTATTATACAACTCCTGGATTGGCATGGGATGGTATGTTGAAAATGACAAAAGTAAAACTGGAGCTGTCGACTGATTACGATAAAATTTTAATGATTGAAAAGGGAATTCGCGGTGGAATATCTCAATGTAGTAACAGACATGCAAAAGCAAACAACAAATATATGATTGATAAATATGACTCAACTAAACCTTCCAACTATATAATGTACCTTGACGCAAACAACTTGTACGGATGGGCTATGTCTCAGTACTTACCATACGGAGGTTTTAAATGGGTAGATAACTTGGACGATTTAGATGTTGAAAATATAAGTGATGAGTCTCCCAAAGGTTATATTTTAGAAGTTGACTTGGAATATCCTAAAGAACTGCATGATTTACATTCGGATCTACCACTTGCACCGGAAAACAGAATCGGAAATACGAAATTACCTAAACTGATGACGACTTTGTACGACAAAGATAAATACGTTTTGCACTACAGGAATTTGAAACAATGTCTGAGCATGGGGATGAAGCTAAAGAAAGTACATAGAGTACTGGAGTTTGACCAATCGGATTGGTTGAAAGTGTACATTGACTTCAACACGAACCTAAGAACGAAAGCAAAAAATGATTTTGAAATAGAATTTTTCAAATTTATGAACAACAGTCCATTCGGAAAAACGATAGAAAATATTAGGAAAAGAGTCGACATTAAATTATGTTCAAATGGAAAGAAACTGGAATCATTGATAGCAAAACCCACTTTTGATCGTAGAACGATATTCACTGAAAATTTAGCAGCAGTTCACATGAAAAAGACCAAAATTCTTTTCAACAAACCCATCTACATTGGCATGAGCATTCTGGAAATTTCTAAAACTCTAATGTACGACTTTTATTATAACACAATTAAGAAACAATATGGAGAAAATGTTAAATTGATGTACTGTGACACGGACAGTCTGATCATGGACATAAAGACTGAGGATGTTTACTCGGATGTTAAAAACAACATGATCGATCAGTTTGATACGTCCGATTATCTGAAAGAAAATGCGTATGGAATTCAGCAGGTGAATAAAAAAGTACTTGGAAAATTCAAAGATGAAATGAACGGAAAAATAATGGAGGAATTTGTTGGACTAAGATCGAAACTTTACGCGCACAAAACGTTCGAGAATCAAAAAGAAACAAAGAAAGCGAAAGGAATCAAGAAAAATGTTGTTGAACAGGACATTAAATTCAATGATTTCAAAGAATGTCTGTTAACTAAGAAACCGATCTACAAAAAGCAAATGATGTTTAGATCAAACAAGCACGATATTTATACCATTGAACAGAACAAGAAAGCGCTCAGTGCCTACGATGATAAAAGGTATATTCTGAAAAATGGTATGGATACTCTTGCTTGGGGACATCATACGATTGGAATAGAAAAAGAAAATTTCGTAGATCATTTGAAGGAACTTACGAAAACGCAAAACGAGAAAGAAATGAAAAAATGAGGGGTAAGTTAAAAGGATCTCTCCATTAAAATAAAAATGTCTCATCCATTTTTACAATTTTCACTTAAGCATGTCGAATTCATTGAATGTTTCGCATATATCGATAGAGATAGAGATATGAAAGTATATAGATTTATTGAGCAACTAGTATACGGAGAAATCTCCGCTGATAAAATTGTAAATTTTAAAACACAGTTGAAAAATGTAGGAGCTGAAAATTTTGTAAATACCGTGAAGAAAACAATGCCTAAAGAACCGGAAAAAGACGTGAAATATAAAAGAAAAAATATTAAAGAAAATATGTTGGAAAATTACGTTATTCGTAATAAACGAGATAAGAAATTTCTACAAGAGTTGAACGTAAAGATTTTTTTAAAGATGATCCCAGATAAAAATATAATTGTGGACGATGGTAATATTATCGATATAAAATTACCTTGATCGTATTTTAACAACTTAGTATAATATTATTGTTTTATTTCGTATGAGATTTTGCGGCTGGAATTCCAACCGCAAAGCTTTATGGCGATTTAACAATTTTAGGACTCGATAATTGGAGCCGAAATATTATTGTTTTAGTGGAAATTTTCCAATAAAACGTTTTTTTATTATTAAACAAACTTGACGTCATGCATGGGATTTACATTTTTTGATTTAATCATTCCATGATACACTAAACTAACATCATGTTTCAGTAGATTTAAGAACTCGGATTTTTCATGACTGAGTGAAAATCTTTCGGGTAAAAATACCCTGAACTCCCCCAAGTTAGCAATTATACTCTCTTTGTTTGCTTGAGAGTATTTAGTTTTTACAAACTCGAAACTTAAAACCTTATACGGTTTTCCTTTTTCCAGCTCCGTGAGTTTATTAGTTGTGTTTTCAAAATTTATCTTTTTCAATAACAGTTCCTTATTCATTTTTATTATAGAATGTATTCTTTTAACATACCCCCCCCCCCCCCCCCCCCAAATGAAAAAGTTACTGGTTCTGATGTTTTGTGTTAAAAAAAGTTTTAACAGGAATTTAAGTCACTAAACCGAAAAAATTACTGGTTCTGATGTTTTGTGTTAAAAAATTTGTTCTGATGTTTTGTGGTAAAAATTTTTATCAGGGGTTTAACAGAAAAGCATTTTTATCAGGATTTAACAGAAAAGCATTTTTAACAGGGTTTAGCACAAAAGTAGTTTTAACAGAGATTGAAGTCAGTGGTCCAGAACGTACATTCCTATACTACTTGTATGTATGTATATATGTATGTGTCATTCCAGACGATAACTGTCCGTAGAATTGTGCTAGAAACTTCAAACAAATTTTAAAATGTTAAGGACACAAAACAAAAGTTCAATTTCGTTGGTTTCGACATTGATCGGATTACATCTTCGGGTTGAAATTTTCAAAAATGTAGTCAAAAATTGCAAAATAGCCTGTTTTTTGCGATTTGTTGTGCGCAATAATTTTGTTCAGCATACTAACATGTGGTATGTTTGGAATCAGCGTAAAATTTCGTATAAGAATATGTATCATGTTTTCAAAAATTTCAAAGTTGAAAAATCAGTAAAAAATCGAAATAATGCCGTTCGCTAGTTGTAAAAATAGGTAATATTTGCATGAAACATTGTTTCAACATTAAAACATGATTTTCTTCTCTAAATAACAAAGTAAAAGTAAAATTGACTGTACTGTGGGAAAGAGTGTTAGATGAAGCAGTTTTCATGAGATTTGCCAGTTTACAGGATTTTTTTGGAAGAGTTGTAAATTTTTGAAGATTTTCAGAAATATTATTTTTTCAAAATCGTCAATGTTTGAGCTGATGTGAGGGTCTTCAGATGGTACGTTTTAACAACCCAAGTACACTCTTCTTTCGGGAAATTCATTGCTGATTCCACAAATGAGGTCAAAAAGTGAAATTAAATGAGGCAAAGTGGAGACATTTGAGTTTAAAAGGAAAAAACGCGGTTTTCCTGAAAAAACTCAATACGTCATATCTCGAGTACGGATTGAGATAAAAAATATGCGGTTGGCGACATTTCACCACACTTTTGATGCAGACTAACACACAGAAATTTTCGTCACTTAAAAAGTGCTAAAAAAAATCACTAAAAATTGCTGAAAATAGTTAAATTTATATTCTTTGGCAGAGTGATGCTCAAATGAAGTTTATTAACCGTAAAATTAAACATTAATAAAATTATGTGCAAAATTATGCAGAAAAACGTACTTAACTTAAATTAAAATGTGCTAAAAAATCTATGAAAACTCCAAAATCTCTTTTGGAATCGCAGAATATTATTTAGAACGGGTTTTTGGCCATGACATTGGTTGTTAACAATTTCTTTCCCCTCAAAGTCCTTAATTTTCAAAACAATGTAACATAATATAGTACGATAATTTACGAAAATTCGCTCATACGATCATGCTGCATGACTTGAACTTTTCTGTTTATTTCTTCGCTTTTTTTTTTTCTATTCATCTGCTTTTTAACTTCACATTTTACTTTATATTCGCTTATTGTAGGGCTCAGCAACTCCACTAAAGAGCACAAGTTCTTTTGAACTTATTCTTCTTGTGGGCAAAGTTCCCATTTATTTGTTTTCAAATCATTATTTATTCATAGAAAGCTATGTATTAATTTTTGTAATGTGAATATTTTTGAATTTGCCAAATAAATGAAATTAAATGAAAATAACAAACCAAAAGGTTCCAGATGGAAACGATATATTCGGATGACTCAGAGTACTTGTACAACCCGATCCAGGACTAACCCCGATCTGACTTCAAAAGCAATCGCAATAAATTGCAGTGAAAAACCACTGAAAAAGCGTCTTCGGGACAAAACCCCAACGAGTTCTATTGTAATTCAAAATTAGTTCTCTCCGAGCTCCAAGTTGAGGGGACGTGGGGGGAAAATACGAACTTAATCCACATCGCATTGTTATGGGACGTGGTCTGACGTCGAGCGGACGGACTCGCATTAGCACATGTCATTTTAAATCGCCGATAGATTACAATAAATAGTCCTGATTATAAGAGGGAACCGGTCACAAGTGTCGTCTTACATACAAAGTGGCTCATTTTCCCCGTAGCCCGTTCGAGCTTTACAATACAGGATCTGGACACCGTCCGTTTTCATGTTGTATCGACCGTATTTTATGGTGACGCTGTCGCGGCGTCTGTCTTGATACATCACGGACACGTTTCTATTATTCCGCGCCGTTTCCGCGAGATGCCGCATTAGCCATAAATACTCGGGAATGGCCGTAGGAAGATGGTTATTAGGTAGAATCATCAATGCACATTATTATGAAAAAGTTCAAATCTTGCAGCATGATCCCATGAGCAAATTTTCTTAAATCACCTATCATATTATAATATTGTTAGGAGCATAGCTCCATTGTGTTATTATGAAACTAGCAATGTTAACTGCATGTGTTTAGGTTGTTGTTGAGAAGAAGAAAAAGTGGTTGTTAGAGAGTTGTGTATTTTTGTATTGACGGAATTTGATTTATTGAGCTAATAAAGCATCCTGTTTCTGATAAATCGTGTACGCCTTACAAGTGGTGTCAGAAGTGGGATTCTCAAAGAAGTACGCTGAAGAAGAGAAATAGTATGACCACTCGTTCAGGCCAACCTTATTGTCGGGAGGAAATCACATCACCAAGAAGTGAAGCTGAAGCTGTATTTGAACGAACGAATGAAGGACCTGCGGTAAATCGTGCTGATGCGCCTCCCCAAGAAAATGAGACAGAGAATGCACAAGATCAGAAGCTTGGGTCACGCATCGATGACATGCAGCAGATGCTGACTACCATTCGTGCAGAGATTCTGGATGAAGTCAATGCTCAGCTACGAGAGTTTGCCGGTGATCTGATGAGGGAGCTGCAAGGGGAACTCCAGAAGTGGTCAACTCAGAAACGCCGGAGTGAAGCTGAACCAACTGAAGGGCAGCGGCATCAGCAAGTGACCAAAGGGCAAGTGAAACCGGGACGATATAATGGCACTAACAATTGGGGGTCTTACCTAATAAAGTTTGAAAGAGTCAGTAGAATGAATGGCTGGGGGCAAGAAGAGCAAGCAGTGCAACTCATGGCTTCATTGGATGACTCCGCCCTTGCAGTAGTCACTAACCTTAAGGACCCTTCATTCCAAGAAATGGTGGATGCACTGGAAGACCGTTATGGAACTAGAGGAAGGGAACATCTGTATATGCACCGTTTGAGAGGGCGAAAACAAGGGCCAAACGAAGACCTGACAGCCTTTGCAGCTGAGTTGGAGATGTTGGCGCGGCAAGCTTTACCAGCAAACTCTCCATCCACCCTTGCTGATGGCATGGCTTTACAGCAGTTCTATGAAGGTATCAGGAGTATGGAGCTACGAAAACTGGTGTTAAGCTTCCCTACTACATCACTCAAAGGAGCCCTGGGCTATGCACTGCAAACAGATGCTAATCTGCAGCGAGCTATTGGAGGATCCAACCTGCCAGCTGTAAGAGCTGTGGAAGATGATCAAGCCGAGATCCGGGCTGTAGGAACAGAGCGGACAAATAGGGATCCTTATACGTGTTGGCGATGCAACAAGAAAGGTCACAGGTCCCGATATTGCCCTACCATTCAGTGCTGGACTTGTCGCCAAAGTGGTCACACTTCATATGATTGTCCGAAAGGACGGGAGTTGCCAACGGGAAATGTGGAGCGGTCCTAGGTGGGGGGCGGGCTAGGACACGCAAGCAAGTAGCACCCAATAACTGGCCCACAGACCCGACAATCATATGCCGGGTAAGTTCGGAAACTTCGATTGTTGTTGAAGGCTCTATCAACAGCCGCCCCTGCTCATTGATTGTGGATACAGGGGCCATGGTCACAATTGTCCGGAGAGGTGTTGTCGAAGGAGCCACACAGAAGGGCAAGCTAACCAGCTTAAGGACAGTGACTGGAGCTGAAATTCCAGTGGATGGAACAATCAAGGTGGCAGTAGGGTTGGGTGGAAGTGACAAACGGATGCATGAAGTGTATGTGGCAGATATCCGAGACGATTGTATCCTTGGGATGGATTTTCCAGTAGCAGCCAGATGTAAGATTGATGTAGCTACTAGGAGAGTGGAAATGGGAAATGAGCAACGAGCACCAACTGTAATTCGAACAGTGAAGGAGGGGAATGAAGATGTGGAGGTTGAAGTGGTAGATGGAGAGCAAGGATGTACAGGACTCTCGACCTTGGAAGAAGGTCAACACAGGTTCAGCCACGTAGAAGACCTCATAGTCTGAGTGATGACCAGCAGCAACGGATGGCTGGGTTGGTACGCGATTTTGCAGATGTATTCGCAGCTCACAAGCAAGAACTAGGAAGGATTGATGGAGTGGAACATGTGATTGTAGTGGATCCCAACACTCCCATTAGACAAAGCCCTCGAAGAATACCACCGCACAGGTTGGCGGAAGTTGACAGAATGGTGCAGGACATGGAAAATGCAGGGGTCATAGAAGTATCCAGTAGCCCCTGGGCAAGCCCAATTGTGCTCGTTAAGAAGAAGGATGGTAGTACACGATTCTGTATTGACTACAGACGACTGAACAATGTCACAAGGAAGGATGCACACCCCCTACCACATATAGATGACCTGCTGGTGGCGACAAATGGTAGCTCATGGTTCTCGTCTCTGGACCTCCAAAATGGGTATTGGCAAGTCCGCATGAGAAAGGAGGACCGGGAGAAAACAGCATTTTGCACTCCAAGGGGTCTGTGGCAATTCCGCGTCATGCCTTTTGGCTTGTGCAATGCCCCAGCAACCTTTCAACGGGCTATGCAACGTCTTCTCCATCGGCTGGTGCGGTTGGGCCGGGTGCGAGTCTACCTGGACGATGTGCGACTAGATGCCAAGACCTTTGAGGACATGATGGAGTGGCTCCGGGAGGTCTTCCAGTTGTTTCGAGAGCAGGGCCTCCGGCTGAATGCGAAGAAGTGCGACCTTTTTCGCAGGAGTATAGCGTACTTGGGCCATGTAATTTCAGAACACGGTGTCCATACAGATCCAGCAAAGACTGAGCAGGTCAGAAACTGGCCGACCCCGACATCGACCAAGGAGGTCCGAAGTTTTGTGGGTTTCTGTTCATACTACCGGTCATATGTCAGAGACTTTGCACAGTTAGCAGGGCCATTATATCAGCTGGAACAGGCCAAGGAAGGGTTCACATGGACAGAGGAAGCTGAAAACGCCTTCAAAGAATTGAAGGCAGCTCTAACTCGGACTCCAGTGCTTGCACATGCAGATCCCAAGCTGCCATTTCTGTTGGACGTTGATGCAAGCGGACGGGCTATTGGAGCTGTGTTGTCACAGCAGCAGGATGGGGAGAAAGTCATCGCTTACTTCAGTCAGTGCCTAAGCAAGTCTGAGCGGAACTATTGCGTTACCCGGAGAGAACTGTTAGGGTTAAAGAAAGCACTGACGCATTTCCGCCACTATGGACTTGATAATGGGGCACCAGTGATTGTGCGGACTGACCATGCTTCTCTGCAGTGGTTGAAAAACTTCAGGCAACCAGATGGTCAGATGGCACGCTGGCTTGAAGAACTAGCCTCATACAACCTGCAAGTTGAATACAGAAAGGGAACAGCCCATGGGAATGCAGATGGACTCTCCAGACGTCCATGCGCAGCCCAAGCATGCAAATATTGCATGCGACAAGAGGAAAAGGATGCTCAAACAGATGTTAGAAGGATACAACTGGAAACTGATCTAGAGTGGGAAGAGGAACAAAAGCAAGATGTACACCTGGCACGTGTGAGGGCTTGGGTGCAAGAGGGCAACCGTCCTGAATGGACAGTAGTGTCCACCTGTGGACCAGAGGAGAAAGCACTGTGGGCAATGTGGAATAGACTGAAGATGGTGGATGAGGTTCTGACTCGAAGGTGGGAGAATGAAACGGGAACCCAGAGTTGGTATCAGATCCTCGTACCACGCCAGTGTCGGCATATGGTTTTAGAGGTTGCTCACAACTTGGGACACTTTGGAGCGAAGAGGATGATGTCAAGTTTGCGAAGACAGTTCTATTGGGTTGGCATGACACGGGACATAAGGGAGTTTGGAAGAAGCTGTGACACCTGTGGGAGCCGTGGGAGACCAACTGGGAGGAAAGCACCTTTACAGACCTACACTGTTGGAACACCCTTTGAGCGAGTAGCAGTAGATCTCTTGGGGCCCTTCCCTCGGTCTGAACGAGGCAACAGCCACCTTGTAGTGGTGATGGATTATTTCACTAAATGGCCAGAAGCCTTCCCAGTGCCAGATGCCACGGCAGAAACTGTAGCCAGAGGGTTGGTCGAGAATGTCGTGGCCAGATTTGGAGTTCCCAGAGAGTTACACACGGACCAAGGACGTACATTTGAAGCAGAGCTGTTCAGCGAGGTTCTGAATCTCTTGGATGTTCGTAGAACAAGGACGACGGCCCTGAGACCACAAAGTGATGGAATGGTTGAACGGTTCAACCGCACGCTAAAGGAGATGCTCTCCAAACGGGTGAGTGACCACCAAATGGACTGGGACGATCATGTGCCACTGGTCTTACTCGCCTATCGTGCGGCAGTACATCAGGCCACTGGGTTTTCACCTGCACAGTTAACGCTAGGAAGGACACCTACATTGCCCACAGCACTGTTAACAGGGGTGCCCCCAGAAATGGTAACAACATCGAATTATGCAAAGACACTCGCAACAGCATTGGATGAGGCACATGAGGTAGCCCGGCACTCGTTAGAGCAGATGGCAGCTGATGCCAAGCGCCGATACGATGTGCGTGCTAAAGCTCCCCGATTCGACTTGGGCACTCGAGTCTGGTTGTACAACCCCCGCCGGCAAAAAGGACTCATGCCAAAGTTGCAACGGCCTTGGATGGGACCCTGCATCGTGACAAAACAGCTCTCGGACGTGGTCTTCAGAGTGCAGCTACCCAACAGGAAGAAACGTGTGGTACATGCTGATCGCCTGAGGCCATACCACCAACGCGTAGAGGAAGAGGGGGTGTGATGTTAGGAGCATAGCTCCATTGTGTTATTATGAAACTAGCAATGTTAACTGCATGTGTTTAGGTTGTTGTTGAGAAGAAGAAAAAGTGGTTGTTAGAGAGTTGTGTATTTTTGTATTGACGGAATTTGATTTATTGAGCTAATAAAGCATCCTGTTTCTGATAAATCGTGTACGCCTTACAATATGTTAAATAGTGGAGAGTTTTTGTAATTCTCGTATAGGCATTTCTCGTAAACACGAAAACAAGCTGTTAGAGCGAGCACGATGAATGCCAACGTTTCGCATTGATTTCTCGTAGCTTTTTCGTAAGCCCGAGAGAAAGAGAACTCTTATAGAGACGTTAACGTAACTCTTGTAGTCAGTAGAGAGTTTTTGGCAACTTCAACTTTACGTCACCCGTTACCGTAGTCTTGAGGGAGCAAACGAAGATGCTAACCCAAATGGAACCAGGAGAACGGTTGCCTTAATTTTGATGTCACGTTAATGGTGGTTGGGTAACGCGATATTTTCCCCGCAGCTGTCTTGTTGTCTGCTGGTTGACTAATCAATTTCTTCATTTCGATATGAAACGCCGATTTTAAATCCTGAAGTCGAATTTCATGTTAGTTTCAATACAAATACTGGCTAATTTCTCATTTTTAGTGTTCAATTCGTAAACAGGGGATGGATAGTAAGCCTCAAGTGTGGGACACCGCGGTTTAGTTGCACTTATAGGTCATTAGTCGTTACGAACTTCATGTTTTTTTTGGTTTTCCGTTGGGCAAATTATCAACAAGTATGAAGAAGTATTTATCTCTATGACTATGAAACAGGATTTTACCTGACAATATCAACAGTGAAGGCAGCACTTCACGCAATGTTCACGAGAAAATAGCTGAGAGTTCAGGTAAACTAAGAACAATACTGCGAAGAAGTAGTGTCTTAAAACTCAGTTTTCTCATTTAAAATATGTGAAATAACAATAGAAACAAGGCTCTAATCGACCAAATAGAGCCTGAGCGCAAAAGAACGGAACTTTTCGATCGAGTTGAAGGCTAGTAAAGCTGGACAGCGGAGGCGGACTTCAGATGGCACATTCGGTTTCTACGCGACTTGAAACGTAAAATAACCAAGTTTGAGGGGTGTTCAAAAACCTACCCTCTACATCAACATAATTAGTTGGTAATGATGCATTTGAAAAGAAAAACTATTATATTTACTTCAGCAGTATTCGAGTAATTTTGAGGTGAGCAGTAGGGTTACATTTACAGGAAGGTTAGGCTGGTGTCGTGTGCCTTTAGGTCCCCAAACGGGTGACGTTAAATGAGCCATTCTAACGTACGACGTTGCTAACGTCCCCTCAAGGTCACGTACTCTTGGGTACGTTAAGGTGACGTTAAGGGTACGTTAGTGGTCACCAAAAACTCTCTATTATAGAAGTGTACAAATCATTCTAGTAAATTTAGTAAATCCTCTAGTAAATTAAAAGGAAGCGTAAAATCGAGCAACTGATGTAATTTACGTTTGTGCATGCGCTGAGTGAAATATTTGTTTGATAGTGATGGAACTGAAAGGGGACAATCTAAAGCCTAACTAGCATATTTCCTGAAAATTTAATCATAATCGGACGAAAAATTTAGAATTTAGGTTGCAACAAGGATTTCCAGACACAGACAGACACAAACCAAAGTTATCTGGGGTGGTCTAAAACGTAAAATAAACCAGGAATTGCCCCGTCGTTGCGGGGTAAGTGCACAAGTGGCGTTCTATTAGCATTCTTTTTACGTGAGAATACCGCAGGGGCAAATGCCAAATAGTTCATTTTCTGACGATCATTTTGCTCCAAGATTTTTCAAAATCGGATTGAAATTAAGTGAGATATCATATTTGACACCCGGTAAATCGTGTAACATGTGAATATAGGAAAATTCAAGAAAAAAAGAACTAATAGTAAAATGTCAGTTTCTGAGTGAGGGAAAACAGGCAAGCAAAAAAAGATTTACAAAACGTAGAAAATATGTATTTATTGGTTACAACATTTTTTTTTTACTCCGTAGGACATAAACTTTGAAACTTAGAGAGTGACTTAGAGTTATTTAAATCACGAACACGGTAGAATAAAAACTAGAATAGAAATCACGAACGCTTTGAATAGAATTAACTTGGAAAAATAGGAAATACTTGGAAAGAAAGAAAATGTCGACTCAAAATCACTGTGAGTCCTTAATGTAAATGAAATTTGGAAAACTCGAAAGTAAAAACGAATTCGGAAAACTCGAAAGTAAAAATGAATTCCCCCCTTCTACCAATTTTTGGAGATGAAATTTTTGTTACTTCTTCCATTGATGCTGAACTTATGTCATCATTTAGAGGTAACTTGAACGAAACAGTCTTATCATTTATTACAGAATGTTTTCTTACATAACTAAAAATGGGTTCACCTTGCTCAAATGAAATCACCTCTGCAATAAAATGTTTGGTTGTTGTCTTTCCATCAAACTTCACAACAGCCCAATCACCAACAGCCAACCCAGTGGTCCCCTGTGTTCTCATTTGATGAATATTCTCCTCCTGTATGAATCCCCTCTGCAAAAGTTGGATAACAATGTTCATGATGAGAGTCTGCAGAACTAAAATCGTCATTCCCTGATTCCATGGGGGTCGTTTCTTCAGGTTTTTTCTTTTGAGATCTGTCAACATTTACAGCCTTTTTCATGCTTGCGTTTTCTTCATTGCTCTGTGTTAGCCATTCATCAGCTTCTCTTTCAGCTCCACTTTCAGCTTGTTCTTAGCCATTCTTGTTACATATGCATCAATATCCTCTTCATCGGAATCTCTAAAGTCATCCCCTGAGTCTGAAGAGCTTGATTCTGACAAGTTCCTCTTTTTGGAATTCTTGTTCTTAAGTTTTCCACTGATATTCTTGAGGTTTTTATTTTTGGTTGTTATTTTACTGTTATTTTTTTGCAACCTAGCAGCTTTCTTCTCTTCTTGTAACTTTTCCTTTTCTTCCCTCTCTTTTTGTAGGACTAAAAGTCTTTCATATGCTTCTTCTGATGTTTATTACTTCTGATCCTCGTGCAACCCTCGTCTTCTTCTTTTTACCTGGCAACTTGTGGCTTTGAATGGTTTCTAAAAGCAACTCTTGGAATGATTTATGTTGTACTGAGCTCGGTACATCATGGTGTCTCGATGAATCTTCTTCGGAAAGTGTCTTGATCAAGTGGTTAGTGGAAAAGTTAGTATCTACTTACTCCAGTACCTATCTACTTGCTTGATAATTCAAAAAGTAAAAAAGTACCTATTTAAACAAGTAGGTACTTGAGATTTAAATGGGGCAAGTGCACAGTACTGTGCACTTTCCCTTTGAATTGCTGTGCACTCTCCCCTACACCTACATATTTGTGGGGGAAGAGCACAACGTGTGTTTTTTTCCAAACAAAAGAAACTTAAGCAAAACACCAATGCTATTATTAAACTATAACATTAGTTGTATTAACTTACCTTGTTAGAAATCAAAGAACTGCACTGTAGCTATGGATGAACTTGGATGGATAAAAACTTGCCTCACTCCACATCACTATTAAAATGGAAGGCCTGACTTTGGAAGGTTACAGACTGTTCACAGTTTACACTAGCGCTATCTATCGGTCCCAGAACTTAGATAATATGGTTTACTCTTAGCTCACTTGATGGCAACGTCATCAACAAAAACCATTAAAAAATCAAGGCCAATTGTGCACTTGCCCCGAAAGTGCACTTACCCCATGTCACCTAACTTTGATTTTTTCCCATTGAATACCCCATTGTATGTTTATATGTAGATTAGGATGTAAAATTGTGCTAATACCTAATGCAATATACGGCTGACATACCTAATGCAATATGCCACAAACAGAACAATTAGTAGTAGGTTGGGAGAACTGATAGGGTGCCAAAGAACGGGTCGTGTAAATGCAACGCTCTGTCAACGAGTGGGGCAGGGAGGCCGGGACCAGGAACGGGAAAAGGAGGTAGGGAACGGGTCGTGTAAACCCCTTGAGCTAACTGGCGTGTCACCTTTTTTGGGAGACGCGGTTGTGAGACGGCGATGTGTCTCGAAATTGTTTCTTATGATTTTCACGTACAACCAAGTCGTTGCTGGGCAAATAAAACTTCTTCAGTGTTTATGGGACAAAAATCGTTCTCCATTCGTAGGAAAGCTCTCGATTTATCACGCATTTCTTTCGTACTTGTTCTTCTATTTATGTCGTAGTGTTATTATTTAAGTATTTATTTTGACATGGATATGTCTTTGCTCTGGGGGGTCAACCAAAAATTTTCGTGACGCAACAAATATGTCACAATTTCTAATGATGTTCACGTACAACCAATCCGTTGCTAGGGGAATGGAACTTCCGTAGTTTTCATCGCACAGAAATCGTTCACCACTCGTTGGAAAGCGCTTGATTTATGTGATAAATGTTCACATCTCAAGCTACCAATTTCCCCCTCCTTACGCACCTGGCTACATTCCTAAACTAAGTTGATTGGACTATAAACAATTTTAATAGGCCGGTTACAATATTCTTAACGTAAAGCAATAGCATCATTTACTCCACTCCATAGGAAACATCATCATCCTCTTGACAACAGTCGACTGTAAACAACAACTCATTGTAGTGGCTTCTCTCCACAGTTATTTTCTACATTTCTATAAGTGAACCGTTGTTTTGTTGGAACTTTAATAGTATGTATAGTATGCTTATTGTGTCTCCAAGAATAATAGAATAAATTCTTTATCCTACATTTCGTCGCCTACAGTCCAAAGTTAAAGGATTTTTATACAACTCTCGAGGACAACCGTTATGAAATCCCCAATCAAAGACATATCCATGTAACATGGTATCTGCTTGTAAAGCAGATAGTGGAACTCGCTTACGAGTTTATTTATAAATGGATATAGTAAACAATGTCGCTTGTTTTGTAGTCACTTGGTTGAGAAGTTAATCTTAGTTATAGTAATTATTGTAGACGCGCACCATAACAGAAAATTACCTAAGTACCTTGTATGTACTTCATTCTAAATTCGATTCTATTTGCCGTATGAAGCTCCTGATAAATCTGGTTTTTATTACTTGGTCACTTCTGCCAGGCATGTTCCATGTTTCTTGACTTTCAGCCACGGGCTCTAAGTAATAACATCCGGGGGGTCTGGGGGCCTCCCCCAGCGGGGTCAAGGGATAGAGCCCCTTGCGAGGCCCGAAGGGCCGAGTTTCTAAACTCTCGTTTCCAGTATATTGTATTCTGTGGTTTATTCCTTCACGTATTATTTCAACAATAACGTTTCTACAGACATTAACTCTGATTTTTTTCATTATAATTTCCTGACGTACATTTCATTTATAAATTTTATCGTATCTCTCGGTATTGTGTGACTAATTTTGAAGAAAATTCAAATAAATTTCTTAATCTTTATGGGGTTCCCAATTTAGCTCTTCGACCAAGGTTAGCCCAAGTGTGGTGTTGTATTGCAAGGAAGCAGAGGGTCCCCCTCGGGATGGCGGGGGCCATGACGTCATCATACATATGAATTCCAAGAGCCGTTTCACTGGTTAGATACCCATCATATACCTACCACCTTTATGCAAAACCATCGCTCAGATCTTTCTATTGAACTAATAAAATATTACCACGAAAATTCATAAACGTATTATTTTTATACAAGCTTTGAGTTTTTGAATGACCTACATTAGGGAGTTCCCAGTGGATCCGTAAAACACAATACGTCGTGCGGTTTTGGCAATCCGGCGCCGTAACTCAGACGCAATGAGTTACGGTGACGCATCCTTCCCTACAGATACGTTAACGTAGAGAAAGAGCTTATCGACCCACAATATGTCTGTTGTCAAGTTATCAGGATAAGGGTCAAAACGAAATAAACGTCCTTATTGCCGAGCTTTCGGTTTATATAAAACCATCTTCAGGGCTCAAGGAACATTCACAGTGTCGAAATATAGGACACGGTCATCGATTTAGAAGTCAGTTGTCATATAACAAAAACAAGAAATGGTTGCAGCTGAGGCAGACAACAATTGGCACATGAACTGGACTCAAAAGAGTAGAGGCTAAAATTGTAAAAAATTCGAAAAACTTTGAAAAAATACACTGCTGGCAAGCAAACAGAACCCCCGGGTTTGGATTTTTTACAATTTTAGCCTCTACTCTTTTGAGTCCAGTTCATGTGCCAATTGTTGTCTGCCTCAGCTGCAACCATTTCTTGTTTTGTTATATGACAACTGACTTCTAAATCGATGACCGTGTCCTATATTTCGACACTGTGAATGTTCCTTGAGCCCTGAAGATGGTTTTATATAAACCGAAAGCTCGGCAATAAGGACGTTTATTTCGTTTTGACCCTTATCCTGATAACTTGACAACAGATACGTTAACGGATCGCAATCAGGAAAAAACATAATTTTTGTCTAAAATAACCTCCTTCCATGGACTCAATTAACCTCCTAGGTATAATTTTCTTCTTCCATGGATTTAGCGTTACAACTAGATCCGTTAAGGACTTGACGTGACTTTAAGGTGCGGTAAAGTTTCTCGTTACCACACGCCGTATTGAGACCGACGGATCTCTGGGAACTCTATAATGACTCCCTCAAAGAGTAAGGTAAGGAGAGTGGCGAATAACAAGTAGGTCTCCATTGGTCCAAGTACTTATGTTTCGATATAATACCGATATCAGTACCAATCTGTCGTTATTCGTTGATGCGATATCGTTTACCTTGTAAAAGGGGGTATCAATACACCACTACTTCGTAGGTACTATGAAGTAGTACCTGATGAACAAAGGGAACCTTGAAACAACCCCTAAAACCGAGGAGTGAGAGGGCGTTGATCGAATTATGGCGAGCGCTATCTGCAATCGGCTGAGCAGATTTACCTCGGATTATCACGTCATTTCTTATTCAGAAACGTTCCGAGACACGAAATGAGCCCTAGAAGTAGGTAGGTAACTCCCCCGCTGCAAAGTGTAGCCACTTAGTTAAGATTTTAATCTTTACGGGTCCCCCACGCCTCCGCCACGGTACGTAAACCGGCACCACAAACTCAGGCATTACGTACGAGGTAGTTTGGTTGTCGGCTGGGCAAAAGGGCGTTTTTAGATAATGTAAGAGATGTATAACATAATGTTATTTTACAACAGGAACAACGGCGACGTAATTTGTAGCTACGCACAAGAACATGTAAATGAACGACTTCATCAAAAAGCAAAACAGCGAAAGTTGCCAAACAGGCAAAGCAGCAGATTGTGTAACAGTATGGTCAACAATTTTAACAGGATTGGAAAAAAACAAGTTGACATTGATTACCATATTTTGATTCGGGCCTTTTTTGTTATATCCACGCATTTACAATCCGCATATCGGGTCTTTTAGCGAATTTTTGAAGAAAATTATTAGCGAATTTTTGAAGAAAATTAAGCTATTGCTCTCGCCTCAAAATTTGTAGAATGTGAATTTTTGAAAAAATTGTATGCAGAAATCCGTTTCAGGCTATTCTGAATCATATTCTGAAGTTTAACGCATTTTTTTGTATACATGTACATGTATGTATGTATGTATGTGTCATTCCAGACGATAACTGTCCGTAGAATTGTGCTAGAAACTTCAAACAAATTTTAAAATGTTAAGGACACAAAACGAAAGTTCAAGTTTGTTGGCCAGCATGATCGGATTACATCTTCGGGTTGAAATTTTCAAAAATCCCCTGTTTTTTGCGATTTGTTGTGGGAAATAATTTTTTCAGCATACTAACATGTGGTATATTCGGAATCAGCGAAAAATGTCCTATAAGAATATGTAGGTATCAAGTTTTCAAAAATTTCAAAGTTGAAAAATCAGTCAAAAATGGAAATAATGCCGTTCGCTAGTAGTAAAAATCGGTAATATTTGCATGAAACATTGTCCAAATTCAGATTGAACTACTCTTATGGAAGTATCCCTGTATAACCAATCCTAGAACCATGCTGTTTAAAACGTAGGTAGTAGGTGCTTGTTTAATAATTTGATTCCATGTTTGTCTATCAAAATCATAAACTAAAATTTCTCTACACGATCAATAGCGACTGAAATGTCGAAGATTTCTTCAAAAATTCGCTCATGGGGTCATGCTGCATGACTGGTCTTTTTCGTTATATGACCGCAATTCAATTTTAATAGGGCGTCCCCTCCTATAATATGTCTACAAAATACATTACATCAAGTAGTCTATCCCTTAGTAAAACTACAGATTAGTTGGGCATGTAGGTCAGAATGATGTGTATAGTTTGGTGGTCTGGATGAATCCCTTAGTAAAAATTAATACAGATTAGTTCGACGTATTATAGGAGGGACGCCCTATTGAAATTTAATGCGGTCATATAACGAAAAAGACTCAACAATCCGCAGAAATTCCGACCAATCCCCATTCTATAGAAAATGTTTGTAAATGCGGGGGTATATCAGAAAATACCCTTTGATTCTAATTGGGGCTATAGCGATTCGTGTTTTAATCCAATTTATGATTTGAGAATTTAAATTAGCCAGGGCCCCGTTGCACAACGGACTAGTAGTATTAGTAAATTTTACAAGTCTACAAGTCCTAATATTATTAGTACTAATAGTTTGTGTTGCACAATGATTCACTAGTCACTAATACTATTAGTGGAATTTTACAAGTTTACAAGTCGAAAGTATTAGTCGGCTGTCCGCCACAGTGTGGCAGGGACAGAAAAACAGTTGAGGTTTCTTCAACGTAAGGTTAGATATCCACTTCGCTTGTTTACGTTTTCGTTACCTTTGTTGTGCGAGTTCTCAAATCATTGAATCTATCTGATAGTTTCTACTTTTCCTCTTACTCCTCGCTTTTTAAGTTGTAGCGTAATCATGCCGTGTAAACGCATCGAAAAGAGAAGGTTAAAAGTCTGCGTCCTTAACAAAATAAAATCAATGAAAGCGCTATTGTTTGGAGCATTCTCCACCCAAATTACGAAAATTGACAAGAACAAAGCCTGGCAGGAAGTTTATGATTACGCAGCCTCAATCCTTGCAGTTCCTCTTGGAAAGGACGGCTGTTATATGAGAGATGTATGGTATATGGGAGATGTTATATGAATTTGTGCACTCCGTGTATATCAGACATGACATGGTATTGTCCACCACTTCCTAACCAGTGTAGAGCGATAAGTACCTGCTGATTTACACTCAGAGCACCACTGTTTCTTGTTTGGTGAGCGAGAGTAGACCCTAGCTCCATTACGAGCCATTCAACGTTGCTAGCTGACATTCTAAACCTCTCGTTGAATTCAAGATCACTGGGAAAAGTAAAGTTTACTCTCGGTCTGTAAATTTTACGACGACGGTATTGAGAAAGTGGAATTTCATCTTCAAAAACACCAAAGTCAAACAGAATATCGTCCAGCATGTTGAATAAATAACTCGGAATAACATTCTTTCACTAGAAAAAATACACTTGTAAACATTTTACCAGTCACCTTACTCTTGTAGGAAAATTATTAGCGTCCACTAATATTTTCCTCCACGCTAATATTTTGTAGATGATTGTGCAACAGTTACTAATAGTACTAGTGTAAAAACACTAATATATTAGTCGTCTCCACTAATACTATTAGTGCTTGTAGATTTTGGTTATGTAACACAAATTACAAATTATTAGTTCGCTTACTAATAGTATTAGTTACAAGTCCGTTGTGCAACGGGCCCTAGATCAGCGATTCCCAAACTGTGCTCCGCGGACCCCCGGAAATTATTAACAAATCTCTGATTTTTAGAAATAGAATGTTTGAGTCTGTCGTACTCATTGGTGTCGCCGAGGTGTGTAAGAAAGGTGGTGTCGCGTTTATTTATTAATTATGTATAAATTTAATTATTGTTACGTTTATTATTCATTTTTTATGGGGGACAACGCCAACTTGATTAACTAAATTACTGAAGTTTTTTATTTATTTAAACTTTTCTCATTTATGAACTTCTGAACAACTGGTTACAAAAAAAATTATAAAATAAAAATAAAAATTGCGGTCGCTTATTTTTCCTGTAGGAAAGGAGGAACTTGTACAACGCTAAGCAAAACATAACCCGATGAAATAATGAGAATTCACAGAACGTACTGGAAGAAGGTAAAGACGGACGTAGGAGGGAAATTCGAAGAACGGAGGAACGGAAAGGTGCACCTTGGATCACATTAGAGAGTTTTTGGTGACCACTAACGTACCCTTAACGTCACCCTACCGTACCCAAGAGTACGTGACCTTGAGGGGACGTTAGCAACGTCGTACGTTAGAATGGCTCATTTAACGTCACCCGTTTGTGGACCTAAAGGCACACGACACCAGCCTAACCTTCCTGTAAATGTAACACTACTGGGCACCTCAAAATTACTCGTATACTGGTGAAATAAATAATAGTAGTTTTTCTTTTCAAATGCCTCATTACCAACTAATTTTGTTGATAGCGGGTAGGTTTTTGAACACCCCTCAAACTTGGTTATTTTTCGTTTCAAGTCGCGTAGATAGAAACCGAATGTGCCATCTGAAGTCCGCCTCCGCCGTCGCGCTTTACTAGCCTTCAACTCGATCGGAAAAAATCCGTTCTTTTGCGCACAGGCTCTATTTGGTCGATTAGAGCTTTGTTTTTATTATAATTTCACATATTTTAAAAGAGGAACCTGAGTTTTAAGACACTACTTCTTCGCAGTATTGTTCTTAGTTGGCCTGATCTCAGCTGTTTTCTCGTGAACATTGCGTGAAGTGCTGCCTCCACTGATGATTATCAGGTAAAATCCTGGTTCATTGTCACAGAGATGTATACTTTTTCATACTTCTTGATATATTACCCAACCGAAAACCCAAAAACATGAAGTTTGTAACGACTAAAGACCTAAAAGTGCAACTAAATCGCGGTGTTACCCACTTGAGGCTTACTATCTTTGCGTTAAATCCATGCCTTGTTTACGAATTGAAAACTAAAAATGAGAAACTATCCCGTATTTGTACTGAGACTAACATGAAATTCGAATTTAGGATTGAAAATCGGCATTTCACATCGAAACAAAGAAGTCGATTAGACAACCAGTAGATAAAAAGATAGCTGGGAAAAAATATCGCGTTACCCAACCACCGTTAACGTGACATCAAAATTAAGGCAACCGTTCTCCCGGCTCCTTTTGGGTTAGCATCTTTGTTTGCTCCCTCAAGACTACGGTAACGGGTGACGTTGAGTTGAAGTCGCCAAAAACTCTCTATTCACTCAAGCGTCACCTTATTCCATTTTTTGCTTTCGAGACTACCTAAACGTAGCGGAAGCTTTTTTTTTCGGTTTGTTCTGCTACCCCGAAACCTCATTTCATGGAAGTTCTGCTCACTCGAAACTGGGATTTGAAGTTCCGAGAAACGTCACCAATACGTGCTGTCTGTCCTTTTGACACTCCACAGAAAGGGCTCGCAATGGAAACGTGGAGGGAAAAATAAACATTGGATGAACATGGAACACGCTCCATTTCAAATTTCAGCTTCGTATCTACCGATCCCTTATCCCAAGAATGATTTTAATAAGGCATTTTTTTTTTTTTTTTTTTTTTTTTAGGTCTCAGGATTTTCAGGACGTCCATCAGAAGCTAGGTCATACAGGCAAGGGTTCTTTTTCAATAGGGACCTACCTTGATTTGTGGCTATATTCTATAGAATCCCTCTCGAGCTGTTTACATTAGTAGTTCCAGTTGTATCAAGAATTTGTATATTTACAGTTTTACATGAAATCATGCAAAATAACATTTCATTGGTAGGTATTGTGTTTTCTCGAAGTACTTTTTCCCATTAAGTCTGTTGAAACTTCGACAGAATGTGTTCATATCATCAGGTCCGCTAAGTATAATGTATCATCCTAAATTACCTGCACTAGTTGAATAATTTTATAGGCTGAGGACCTGAATTTTTCTATTTATTTGGGTGGGTTACTATAGTTGCCAGATTTTCGTGAGCAAATAGTATTTTTGTGCAAAATCCCAAAAAGGATAGTATTTTGGAAAAATATATAGTATCACTAGGAAATTTAATTTATGCCCCTCATACTATTATACGTCAAATTTCATGATATAAAAATTGCACACTTGTGACTTAATAAAAGATAACAAATAAATCTATAATGTACATATTATATAAATATCAATCTATAAGATCTTAAAGAAGACTCCTTTTTGGTTTATTATTTCCAATAATAAGCCTATGTGATCGCGTAGCAAAAAATTTTTATAACCCCCCTCACCCCTCAAACCCGTTCTTTCGCACATAGACTCCATTTGGGGTCCAGTTGGTCCTAACGTTTAACCATCCCGATCGCATTACTCGCATAGATGCTATGGGCCAAAAACGGGCGAAAAAGTGTCTTTTTCGGGGATTTTGAGTGTTAGACGTGATAGATGCATGCCTGGCACGCTTGGCAGAGGGTCACGGTGGGTGGTGAGGGGGGTGAGCGGGGGGTGGAGTGAGAGGAGGCGCCGCGGCACCTTGTGGTGGCTGGAGTGACTAGGGGCGTAGCAGAGGGGTGTAGGAGAATGGATATTTATTACTTTTACGTGTTATACCCATATAATACACCGCGGCACCATGAGGTGGGTACAGCGTTCCTTCGAGGCATGAATATATGTTTTTTTCTAGGTGATATTCGTGTGTTAATACCAATGCTTTTCCTACGCATATCCTCATCACATATCCTCTCGACTTTTCGTACGTACTTAGATAATGATATTATTAAGGCAATAACTATTTGAATAGATAGGAGCTCAAATCGAGAAGTATAAACATGCGTATATAATTATTGAAGTATAGGTTGTGGCAACTCGAAATAGGACACGCCGAGGAGTCTGCACGGGCCTTATGACGTACGCAAGCCAACTAAAACTACGATCAAACTTAATTGAAAAAATAATAAACCTTTGTGAAATAATTTGCAGCGTTTTTCTAGTTATTGGGTGAAAAATATCATTGTAGTATCATTAGGAAATTTAATTTATGCCCCCCATATTAATATACGTCAAATTTCATGATATAAAAATTGCACACTTGTGACTTGATAAAGGATAATAAATCTATAATGTAGATATATAAATATCAATATCTAAGATCTTAAAGAAAACTCCATTTTTATCATGGATTCGTACATTTGCAGTTCCTATTTTCACAAAATTGTGGAAAATAATATCTCATTGGTTGGTACTGTGTGTTCTCGAAGTACGTTTTTTCCACTAAGTGTGTTGAAACTTTCTGAAATAAAACGTGTTCACTCATTCTGAGTTACCTATCTGCACTTGTTAATTCTAAATAAGCTGATGTCTGAATTTGTCTAGTCATTTAGAAGAAGAAGATTTATTTGGCAAACGAAATGCATACACATAAGCCTCGTGGGCCTTTCAGTTGTGTAAAAAGTAAAATTACAATAAAATAAAAATCAGCTCTTTTTTAGACTAATTGGGCAATAAGATAGTTAGGTATTTGTAGTAAAAAAAATATAGACAATTAAAAACAAAAATAAAGTATGCTAAAACATAATAATCAAAATAAAAATATTGTGGTGGGTTAGAATAAATAATTCAAGCTGCAAAATGTTTCTCAGCTAGCAAAAGGAAGGCAGAAAAGTCAGGGCAACGACGGATGGCAATGAGAAGGGCGTTCCATATCCTTGCACCAGCGATACGAAGGGAATTACCCAAGGAGACCGTTCGATGGGGTGACACATTCAAGACATGGAGCCTCCCAGAACGCCCATAGGCAAACATGCCCTCTAGGTATTCTGGTGTAGCAGGGCCCTCACCATACAAAAGCTTAAATATGAATGTACAAATTCGAAATTTAAAATAGTTTACTAAAGAACAACCAACTAATTTTTCTGAAAATTCAGTAATGTGGCTATATCGCCCCTTGTCAAATACATATCTGGCTACTGAATTGTAGCAAACTTGCAATCTATGGAGCTCTTTGGATGATAAACTTTGAGAAATGAATTCACAGCTGTAAGTGAAATGTGGAATTATTAAACGATTTTACTAAGATGAATTTTAAACCAGGAAGAGTGAAATTCTTAAACCTTCGTAAAGTGTAAAGGGAACTATAAACCTTTTTCAATATATGAGAAACTTGTCGATTCCAAGACAGCTGTACATTATAAGGAATTTAGGTGCCCCCCCCCCCCCCAGAGGTGCAATGGGGGCCTAAATCCTCATAAAAAGGTAGAGGAGGTAAAGAGGCATCCCGTCAGAGAGATACCACCCCTAGTCATAGCTTTTAATGAGCCATGTTCGGGGAAGGTTGATATTCCTGTCACCAGAAAACCATCCGACGCCAAACCAGCTGTCTAAAACGATCGAGAACAGCGCGTGGTTCCCATTGATTCCTCAACGGGACGCCGCCAACGCTATCTCTGGTGCTCTGACGGGAGCTTGATGGACCTCTCAGGAGGTAACTCTGTTACACTCCTCCCCTTAAAGACATACTTGATTGAAGATCAAGTATGGTAGTTGGGTGGAATAGTGAATAGCTGAGAACTAATGCTCATTTAATCATAAATAGCTGCATTGGCGTTTTGGATGGGGGAATAGAAATTAAAACTGGATTGTGTTCTTATGCTTCATAAGAAGTATCTTCATTGAACAATCGGGACAAAACGGATGCTCAACTATGGAGACTTATACTTTAGGAAATCAAAATATATATAGAATTTAATTTGCCCATCATTGGGGACTTTAAATTAAAATGCCCAACTATGGGGACTTAAATGGCGCACTAAGCTGGTAATTGACATTATAGCAATACTCAGGTGGCATACAATTGAAAGAAAATAATATAAAATGAATTTGCCCAACTTAGGGGACTTAAATTGTGCACTCAGGTGGCATAAAATTGAAAGAAAATATGGTATATAAAATATAAAAAGGGAATGAAAGAGAAATTATAATTATTTATGAAAATAATGAAATTATTTATATACCAAAGGGTGATAATGGGAATTCCTTCTGGAACCCCGGGCCATGTTTCTTCTGAAACATTAACGCCCCAAAAAATAGTGGATTGGACTACTAGGCGTCAGCCGTGCATAATCCAAACCACGCTCTGCTACCATATAAGGAATTTAGGTGCCCCCCCCCCCCCCCCCAGAGGTGCAATGGGGGCCTAAATCCTCATAAAAAGGTAGAGGAGGTAAAGAGGCATCCCGTCAGAGAGATACCACCCCTAGTCATAGCTTTTAATGAGCCATGTTCGGGGAAGGTTGATATTCCTGTCACCAGAAAACCATCCGACGCCGAACCAGCTGTCTAAAACGATCGAGTACAGCGCGTGGTTCCCATTGATTCCTCAACGGGACGCCGCCAACGCTATCTCTGGTGCTCTGACGGGAGCTTGATGGACCTCTCAGGAGCTAACTCTGTTACAACATCTAGGAAAATTCCCAGATCACGGACACTCGACACAGGCTTTATGGTGTGACCATCGATCCTTAGATCTGATAATGCGGTGGGTGACTTAATAGATTCTTTAGAAAGGATGATAAATTGAGTTTTACTGGGATTAATAATTATCGCATTATTATTGGCCCAGTCAACAACCCTTTCCATATCATCATTCAGCAACTCAACAGCCTAAGGCAAACCAGAAGTTGGTAATTGAATGAAGACTGAAAGTCATCTGCAAATAAATGGCAATTTGAGTTGACAAAACAAGACGGTATGTCATGATGAGCTACCCACCGCAAATTCGATTTTTTATTTTTCGATAAGTGCTTTTATGAAGAAGCATGCTTCCTTGGTGTTTCAACGCTGCCCATCTATATCTGCATAATTGAAATTGTTGATTCCTATAATGATTGTGTCTAAACAGTTATTAGTAGAAAACCCTAATATTTAGAAAATGGATTATTAAATCTTCTGTTCGGGCGGGGTTGTACTGCGGGATAGAAAAATTTCGTCACTTATCCGACTGTATCCTCTACGTAGTTAACCAGCCCTAGTCACAATGGGACTTGATGGCAAACTTCTCCAAAATGGAACTCAGCAGCGTTGAGCCCATCATACCTTATTTTTAATGAACCTGGAAGGAGTAAGAAATTGGTTGGAAGAGGATGGCCGGCGGATGTCCCTGGGGTCATTAGGAGAAGCTTCAAAAGTGAAAAAGGCCGACTGCAGGGCTGACATAAATTTGAACTCTCGACTTCATCTGCTAATTCATATTATTAAAGATTGTATTTTCTTTTCCCCTGAATTACCTACTTGTCGTTAAAAAAAAAACCCCTAATGAAGGAAAATTGAGGATTTGCTGACGCAACGGTTAAGGATATGAAGTCGCTATTTTACTGTAACTCGATGGATAGAGACGGGTAGAGAGGTTTTTGTGTTCTCCCTTCCCCCTCCATTAAACCCTTAGTAAAATATGTAAAATTATAGTAAATTTGAAACTCCTGTAAACTAATACTAATAAATGTAAACTATAGTAAAATTTGAAACTTCTAAAATATTTTGCAAAACTAGATCGAATTCATAATAGAACAAAAGAGAATGATGCTCTACATGTATATACCCTTCTTCCTGGGGCGTATTTCATAAAGCAACAAGTGACAAGATACAAGCCGATTTTATTTACAAGTTGTAAAGATGAGTGTGCAAGCGTTTCATAAAATTTATGATATGCTCAGTTGATAACAGGGGTGCCGAAGATTATTGCTCCTGCACTGTGTTGGTTATTCATACCAAACCCTTCAAATCTTATCACCATTCATTCAAACAAGTATGTTCCAAACTAGAGTTGGGAAAAAATCCGGTAGATGGCATTTTGGATATGTTCCTTTTTGAAAAACATCAACGAGCATCAATTTGAAGGAAGATGAGGATATATTCCCTTTTGATTGAAAAGAAAATTATCCATCATATAAGAATGGATGTGATCCCTTTTGATCCAAACTTCAAACTTTGGCCTTCAAATTCACAAGGATATGTTCCTTTTAGACGCTAACTGCTCATATAAATCGATTTTGATTATCCTACAGATTGAAAATCCGTTTTTTACAGATTTTTTTCGGATATGGCTCCTTTTGAAAGTAAACTCCTCAAAGGTACAAGTGTAGACTTGTAATGCACTGTGAAAATAAACAAGTGTATAGGCGAATTTGGACAAGTTACTAGTGTTTCCCCATCATCTTGAACAATTCACTGTTTTACATTTGTAAAAACATGGCCGATTTTTAACCTACGTCCTTTCACCTGTAAATTTGTTATTTTCCAGCATTGTGAATTGACAATTTTTCGGTGTAATTTGTGGGAATCATCTTCTGCTGAAGAATACAGACAAGAAAGAAGCATTCAGCGTAGAAGACGCCAAAGAAGTTTTCCGAACTGATTAATCATTTCCGCTGAATGAAGGAGAAAAATCCGATTATGCCAGCCATCAGAATAAGTTGAAATCAAATACACACTTTCTCCACTTTTGGTTTATTATTTCCAATAATAAGCCTATGTGACCGTATAGCAAAAAATTTTTATAACCCCCCCTCAAACTTTGTCACTTTACGTTTCAAGGTGCGTAGAATCCAAATTTGAAATGTCCGTCCGCCGTTCGCCGTCCGCCGTTCGCCGTCCGCCGTCCGCCGTCCGCCGTCCGCCGTCCGGGCCATAAAAGGCCTAAGAATTGACTTAAAAAACCCGTCCTTTCGCCCATAGACTCCATTTGGGGTCTAGTTGGTCCTAACGTTTAACCATCCCGATCGCTTTACTCGCATAGATGCTATGGGCCAAAAACGGGCGAAAACGTGTCATTTCAAGGCTTTGTTAGACATACGCACGCACGCACGCCTGGCACGCTTGGCAGGGGGTCACGGTGGGCGGTGAGGGGGAGTGAGCGGGGGGTGGAGTGAGAGGAGGCGCCGGCGCCGCGGCACCTTGTGGTGGATACGGCGCCGGCGTTCCTTCGAGGCTTGAATATATGTTTTTTTCAAGGTCATATTTGTGTGTTAATACCAAAGCTTTTCCTACGCATATTTAATAACATATCCTCTCGACTTTGCGTACGTACTTAGATAATGATATTATTAAGGCAATAACTATTTGAATAGATAGGAGCTCAAATCGAGAAATATAAACATGCGTATATAATTTTAGAAGTATAGGTTGTGGCAACTCGAAATAGGACACGCCGAGGAGTCTGGACGGGCCTTATGACGTACGCTAGCCAACTAAAACTACGATCATACTCAATTGAAAAAATAATAAACCTTTGTGAAATAATTTGCAGCGTTTTCGTTTATAATTCGTCTGTCTTCCAGTCATTACGCCTTGTCATGTACGATAAACATCCTGTCGTGTACTTAACACCGTTTTTATATTATGATTCGCTGACAAAACTTCAATGTCGGCATCCGACTTGACGTTGTTCATTTCGTTTGTCCCCACACGCCATTTTAGCGAATTTTTGAAGAAAATTAAGCTATTGCTCTAGCCTCAAAATTTGTAGAATGTGAATTTTTGAAAACATTTTATGCAGAAATCTGTTTCAGGCTATTCTGAATCATATTCTGAAGCTTAACGCATTTTTTTATGTATGTATGTACGAGTATGTATATATGTGTGTGTCATTCCAGACGATAACTGTCCGTAGAATTGTGCTAGAAACTTCAAACAAATTTTAAAATGTTAAGGACAGTTTAAAACGAAAGTTCAAGCTCGTTGGCCAGCATGATCGGATTACATCTTCGGGTTGAAATTTTCAAAATAGCCAGTTTTTTGCGATTTGTTGTGCGAATAATTTTTTCATCATACTAACATGTGGTATATTCGGAATCAGCGTAAAATTTCCTATGAGAATATGTATCAAGTTTTCAAAAATTTCAAAGTTGAAAAATCGGTCAAAAATCTATATACTTAATGCCGTTCGCTAGTTGTAAAAATCGGTAATATTTCCATGAAACATTAGCCAAATTCAGATTGAACTACTCTTATGGAAGTAGGTATCCCTGTATAACCAATCCTAGAACCATGCTGTTTAAAACGTAGGTAGTAGGTGCTTGTTAAAAAAAAAAAATAAATAATAATCACAACTTATGAGTTTACTCTGTGAAATATTCCGTCCTCCGATTCTCTCGGTCGCTCTCTTTAATGTTTTACGCTCAACTGTTTTAGGACTTGATGTAGCTTTAATACTGACTGTGGCTTAGAAAATATCAGCCATGATCAATACACGATCAATAGCGACTGAAAATTCGCTCATGGGGTCATGCTGCATGACTGGACTTTTTCTTTTATGCTACACTTGTAAACTTAGCTTCTACCAGTGTAACTTTTCTACACTTGTACTCTATGTTTTGGTGAAACACTTGTTCTAGTTTACCGTGCATTACAAGTACCTGTACTTGTTAACTTGTACACTTGTAACTTGTTGTTTTATGAAATAGGCCCCTGATCTCACACAAGCATCGACCGCCTGCCGGTCGGGGTAGGGAAGTCAGGCTCGGTCTGTTATGGCTATTTATTGAGAAAACCACACATGAAGTATTCTTGTAAGAGTCCAGAACATGAAAAAAATTGAAAAATCCAATTAGGAAGGTATGTTGTTATAATCATAGTCAATATAATTATCGTCAAGAGGAGGAACAGTGAAATGCGTCAGCGATGAATTCAGTGCGGCGTCCAATGACCGATTTTTAGATGTTTTCAGATCTGTAATAAAAAATATTATCTATAATAATTAAGTAGACATGGAACATGCGTTACCCCCAGGTGACAGTTAACAAAGTGGCTGATGTTTCAATTTCAATAGTAGTGGTATGTTTAAGGTGTCGACTCTACCTTAATAAATGTGTTTATGACATAAGGATCAACCTATGTGTCCCATGCGCGTCCCCTTACAACGTATGTATATAGCATTTCCCAATTGAGTTAAACTTTTTCCATTTAGGTTTAGTCCTTTTCCATTTAGGTTTAGTCCTTTTTCATTTTGGTTTAAACCTTTTCCATTTAGGTTTAGACCTTTTCCATTTAGATTTAAACCTTTTCCATTTAGATTTAGACCTTTTCCACTTAGATTTAAATCTTTTCCATTTGGATTTAAACCTTTTCCATTTGGATTTAAACTCAGGAAATTATCGTGGAGTTAGAGGTAAAAGTACCCAAGTCACAAATTCAACACGTGGGAAAATCAAATGCAGAATATTATGATTATTTAACTGTTGTTATTATTGGTGATCAATATCATCAAACTATGTATCCAACCTAAGAAAATAATCATATTTACCAAACTAACTTTTGAAATTTTAATTTGATTTTTGCACAATATGAATTTACCTCTTCGGTACTTTTACCTCTAACCCGACGTTATTATGCCACAACTTGAAAATTAAATCATGCAAGTGTTTTTTTATACACAGAAATGTAATATATATAATAATGAACAAATGTTTTTTGAACACAAGAATTTCTCATGAACGGAAGTTATAAATTAAGTTATAACTATCCGTTTCCTATTTTTTTACTTCTAGCCTAATGAAATTTTAGTAGGTAGGCACTTACTTACTATGGGCTAACTACTGACGTTTTGATGGAGTTTAAATCCAAATGGAAAAGGTTTATTTCTAAATGGAAAAGGTTTAAATCTAAATGGAAAAGGTTTAAATCTAAATGAAAAAGGTCTAAATCCAAATGGAAAAGGTTTAAATCTAAATGGAAAAGGTCTAAACCTAAGTGGAAAAGGTTTAAACCTAAATGGAAAAGAACTAAACCTAAATGGAAAAAGTTTAACTCAATTCGGAAATGCTATATATCTAGATAAGGAGGGCACCAACAATCCAATTCAAATATAATAGGTTAAGCCAAACTCTATTAAAATTAATCTCGAGGATTAAACCTTGGCGTCTTTTACCATCCAAAACTCGTTTAAACACTAGTTGTAATTAAGGAGTTAATCAAACGGAGTCTCGGCAAATAGCGGGATCAAAAGTTGGACAATTTGACGCGTCGGGAGAGTAAATTCATCACTACGACCACCACCCCACAGCTGATGTCAAGTTCTGCTTCCACTCTAATAATCAAATGATACTTCAGGATCTAAGCAGATTTTTGTACACGAAATTGGGAAGTTTTATATCATTCTTACTCAAAATCGTGGGCACTCTATACCGGCATGCTATTCATCATCCTATTATACTTAATGTGATGTCACTTAACGGGTTAGGTGTTGCAATGAACTGTTTCTCATGTGGTTAGAAAAGTTGGATAACATCGAGCGCGGTAAGTACTTGGATGGGTGACCGCAAAGGTCATGGTGTACCGTCGAAGTAGTTTTCACGATTCTATACCGCGACCCCCCACCCCCCTATCCATTCAAGGGGTCCATGAGTAGCTCGAGCGAAATCATCAGAACGAATTCTGATCCTCCATTTGAAGGACAGCGGATATCATCCGCGACGCCCGAGGCAGTCAGACGAAAAGCCCTAACTTGACTTATAGTTGTTTACTTTACTTGACTTTCTTTATGTGCTACTGCCATCATCTATTGTACGCACAATTTTCCCTCTTATCCTATGTTCTTGGCTGAAATCGGTGACAGTTTTACGGTGACTATTTCTACTTCAATTTAGAGCTTGTTTTGTTGTTCGATTAGAACTGATTTGTTTTTCAATATGTCAAGATATAAAATGTCACGAATCGCATCATGCAGTTGATCGCGTGCTGAATATTTGCCATTTTTCTAGAGGTACCTACTGCGAACGAAACTTATAAAAAACCTTGTGTAGGATAAACCTCTCCCTGCCTCCTTGTAAACAACTTAGAATAGGAGTGGAGATCGTCAACTCCTCTAGTCATAGTATAAAATTAGGCAGGGATGTCTAATAACTCACTTCACGAGTATCTTGTGTTGATTATTTCACCTACCTATCTCCTGCTATAAGTGGTACCTCCTGTAGTTAATTAAATATTTTATAAGCTGCGGTCAACCCCTCAACGAGCCCCGTACTGACGTCTCTGGTCAACCCATCGTCTTCCCTTCAGCTGACCGCCTGCCCGCTCCTATCTGCCTATAAAAGGATCTCACTTCCATATATAATGGACACACTGTAGACTGTACCCTCAGCGCTCGAGCCATCACCCTCATCGTAGAATCGCTACTACTCTTCCTGGACCCCCAGAATGCCTGAGGACTTCCGCTTTCTATTCAAGCTTCTGGACTTAGCCAATTTCCCAAACAAACACAAGTTCTGATGGCCCACAACACTTAAACGTATTCACGCGGTTCCTCCTGTCACCCCCCAAGTTTTCTGGCTCGCCACAATTCTGTTAATTCGTCTCCCTTTGGTCAAAAAATTCGAGTTTTCATCAAACTTCTGACCTTGGCTGGAGAGTTTCTTGTCAAGCTCAGTGGGTTAGCTGCTCACCCGAGTAGTTGAGCCTGGCCCCTTGGCCGTCCTGCGCCCCTTGAGGTCCATTAGAGCATCTCTGCTGTGGATTGCTCCAAAGTTTTACAAACAATAGGTCAATGCAGCTTCCCCTCTGCTTCTCTGTGATTTCAATTCACCATTGTACGCACAAGAAGGATGGCACAGGCTCCAGCTCCAACTTCGCAGGTCAAGCTGCTTCCTATCAATTCCTCCTCCACTACTGTCTGGCTGAAGCAGTTGAATCTTGAATGTGCCTCCAAGAGACTCACTACCAAGGAGGCTAAGTTTCGTGGAGACTTCCTTGCCCTGGACCCGAAAACAGCCGGATTAGTGGTTGACATCGATCCCCCTTGTGCTACGCCCTGCACGACCTTTTGGATGGTAGTCACCTCACTAAACATCCATCTGCTGCCACTCCTGATGACTTCAGCCTCTCTAAATCGTCAGCTCCGTGAATCTCCGTTAATTTCCAACCACTTCCAGTTTAAACTCGTTTGAATTTTTGGTGAAATTGGAACTTAGCCCGTATCCAATTGGTACTTCTGAGAAAAGTATGAAGGAATTGGCAGTGTGAAATGAGATAAGATCTCAGTGTAATAAATGAGAGGTATTTAACGTGAGGTGAGCAGTTCTTGAATGATGGAAAATTTACGATGAAGTTACATTTCTCTAAAAACGAATCGGGGTACGAAAAAAACGTACGATATCCTGCGCTAATTTCGTAACTCAATTTCATTCCATTTAGGGTTGCTACATTATGGCTAAAACGTATTCCATGCTAAAAGTGTCAATATTCAACATCCTCAATTCACGTTTCGTCATGTTCCTTAACAAATGGAAAATATTGATGGTATGTGGCCATGTGGAACATTTTAACATTTTTATCGTCAGATTTAATGAACTAGTATATGAACCGCCGACACGAGTACTTTAACGACCTAATTTGTTTCTGGTAATATTAACATAGACTCGTTTGAAACTATGACCCACCTGCGAGATCAGGCATAAGAAGATCTTGCATTGCGGAATCAGCATCTCTTTGTTGATTAAAACCGCTATATGCTGTGAGGTTTATGTTATTATTCTTGGAGTCCATTTCCATCTTCTTTATCAAATAAATAGCGGCGGCCGCTACGGTCACGGATATCGTGAAGAACCAAAACACAAGACATACGGCCATTAGATGAGACCTACAAAACGAACAATATTATTGTCGTGAGTATAGTCGTTACACAACCCAAAGCTTGATCTGAAAATATCAAAATAACACTTAAACACGTAGGCACGAAGTATCTATGTTACGGTGATAGCCCAGTGCCCGATGAATGTCCGACATTCGCCGGTGATTGACAATAATCACTACGGCTTTTGGTGAAAGCCCGAAGCATCACTGTTTATCGGGCTTTCACCGGTGAATGCTGAAAATGACCGAAGCTAGCTGGTGAATGTGCAAAATTGAATTAAAAATGTCGAGTGGAATCACAAAGAAATTACATATTTATTATAAGTGGAATAATAATTGGGGTCACCAATTGCTCTCAAAATCGTCAATATGTCGCCCATTCGGGTTCGTCATGGTCAATATAATAATTGTTCATTTGTTCATGCAACTGTCACTACCATGGCATTTGCTATTGCAAAGAACGCCACTGGACTTGCATTTACATTTATTAGTACTGCATTTAGTTTTGCAGTAGCACCGAGTGTACCCTGGCCCCCACATTTCGACACAAAAGTCATAACTTCGCGAAGCGTTCTTTTTATATCCGCGCGAATATCTTAGTTTGACATGTCTGGCAGATGCTGAAAAATACTATGATTATTTGATGCGTGATATTTCAGTACCTGCTTTTGAGTTCGTTCAACATGCGTGTACGACTACTATGACCTATTCGAACGTGAGTGCTGTACAGAATATCGAAAATTTGGTCGGTACTCACAAAGTAGAGCTAGGATATTTCTTTCGCCAGGTTTCAGTGGCACAATCAACTCTTTTCTCCATCCGCAGTCATAGCATCGAATCTCTTCAGACGCTATAATCACCGCTACATTTTTTACTGGAACTATTTTTTAAATTGCAAATTTCGCCCACAATTTTGTCGCACTTTGATTTTGGCAGGTAAAAGGAGTTGACATTTTTTTCAGTCGTAAGTTACGCTAATTTCGCCTCAAACTGCTTGCTATGAACATCCTTCGGGACACTGGGCACTGACAATCATCACATCGATAAGTATAGAAGGCCACTGACTGCGAGAGATTAGATAGTTCTAAGATCGAACTTACACCACTTGCTACGAGAGACTTGCTTGGAATTCGGGCTTTCAGTGAATGTCAACTATCGCCGGTGATTCTCAGCTTTGACCTATTTCGAGCTTTCACCGTAACATCTATACAAGAATAAATATACGTTCATTTACTGGTAAAATCATTCTCTGTTCACTGCGATGAACACCATGCCATAGTTTCTTGTGGTACTCTACCCCTTTCTCCCTGAGGAATGAGCTTGTAAGGTGAAAGAAAACAGCAAAAGAACTTCTCCGTTCAGGTTCCTAACGAATCAAATGAATGGAATGCAACATAAGCAAATGGATGTAACTGTATAATTAAATGATTTTCAGTGGCGAGTACCTAGTAGATGGAGAGTGGATTGAAAACTTTCAGAAATGGGTTCTTGGCTTCAAGCTCGGAAATCTGTTGGATTATTATTATTGTACTTCACAGAGCGTTTTGTGTTCGAAGAAACTCAGCCCCCAGTTGGAGGATGTGAGTTCTTTGACTAATTTTTTGTTCGGAATACCCCACATTGGGGGGCATCAAAGTATTGAAAGCTGCTGTACCTATAAGTATGCGAAGCACTCAAAGGTTATGAGGGATGCTGTTGCATCTGTCTCTTGAACATAGACTGCACAGAACATGGAGTCATAGGGTGCAAAGCTGGGTGAGCATAGAGTTGTGCTTCGCCACCATGAGTTTACTGAAGACGTGGTCCACCTGTCTAGACAATATACATGGGATATTTTGTTTGAACCATGTACTAATGGCCCTCCAGTGCATTGGTGAGTAGGCTACTGACTCAGGCCCTACAATTGTGGTTTGAGATACGGAGCAGATGGATACGGATACGGATACATGGGCACTAATTTATCAACGTAAAGACTTGCTACTCTCATTTTCAGTGGTATTCCTCAGTGAGCAGTAAAAATATACTAGGTAAAAGAATCTTCTAAAGCAACTTCTCAGTGAAGCTGAATCTTAATTATGGGAGCTAAATGAATGGATGAAGGAGTAAAAATCACAGGGATAACAGTCGTAGGTTATGGCCTTGGCGATTTCATAGAACATGAACTTGTACGTTTGAAGCCCTTTCTCCCAAGCAAAACAACATTTGTTTGCGAGAAATCATCACAAAATTCAACGATTGACATCCACTCACGTCATAGGAAATTATGCAATTTTCAATTACACAAAACTCACCTGTTGCATTAGTCTCCCTAATAATTTCATGTTTATATGCCCAAAGCAGCAGCTATGAATTTGCTAATATGTTGTTAATATCTATTCGGTTGTGAGATACATAATATAAATTTTTTAACTTGCTTAGTTTAGTTCAGGATATGTCACCTTTTAATGCTACCTGAAATATGTTATAAAGTCATGTCCACGAACTCTTTGATCAATGTTACTTGATGTTTTAACCCTCGAATCCATTGATTTCAGGAGCTAATTTTTGAATTGATAATCAAGAATACAAACTAAATTAAAAAATAAAAAGAACTACACATAATAATAACCTAAATTTGGATTTACAGTGCTATTTACTGAACAAATCCGAAGTTTGTTATTAAACAAACGGATCCTTGATTCAAAAGTAACCATACTAGCAACGCATGGATTTATACGTAGTGCAGTCATTTTTGCCGAACGTGAATGAAGCTTTTGATTAATATATTAATTTATAATTTATAATCTTATAAATATCTCTCAATGGTACTCATCTCATGAGGTTACTTGCTTTTGGGCAGTTTTGGTGGCAGGAGCTATTCTGAGAGCAACCTCGTTATCTGAAAATCGTGCAATTTGTATTTGTGATGGTTGGTCATAGACATAAAATAGGTGCAAGACCTAGCAAACTACCTTGAGGAACTCCAATTGTTTCCGGGCAACATTTCTATGCAGGATTATCTGGCAGGATTTCTGGGCAAATTTTGAAGTATCACTTTGTTTAACATTGAAAATAATAAACCAAAATGTGTCATGAAATAAGTTGTCGAAAATGAATGGAAAATTGTACTGTTGTGAGTTATTTTCCTAGCCAACAAATAAATAAAAAATATGAACGTCATTGTTTATACAAAAGTCAACAGAATTGTTAGTACAAAGTCTACTGTCAATTAACGATACATAAACGCATACAACAGCGTGATTTTTGGTTAGGTGGAGAGTTAAGAATATAAAAACCAATCAAAATACAAAATCAATAATAAGCGTAGTACAGTAAAATAAAGGTTTTCTTGCCTAAAATTTTATTCTGTGGCTGAACATGGAATTCTCTTTAGGACTTCATGAAGCGTGAACTGCACTGGAGCAAGGTAACTGACATTTCTCCCTCCAGTCTTAGTAAAGTCTTCAGAGACCCCTCTTTATATATATCCCAAAACGCTTGGTTTCCTACAACTAATTTTCTGCGTCGCCCTTCGATCTATTTTCTCGGAAAACTTCTCAATTTTTCCACTGACCTCTCTTTTGTCCTTATCATATTCTCGCTCCTTTAATGTCCTTCTTTGGTGACCATAGGGTGAATTTGATTCACACAGGGGCGGCTGTCTATATTTAGCCGAAAGAGTACAAAATGTGGTAACAAGAAAAAACGCTACAAAAGTTTATTATCTCTAAATTAGATTGCGCCTTCCAAAAAGGTTCACACTTTCACAGCTCCAGAACCCCTCAATATTACGCTATTTAGTAAATGCCGAAAATTTTAGAAAAAAAAAAAAAAACGGTCGTTCGAAAACGAAAGAAATTAGCCTCAGAGAGCTTATAAGTACGCCTCCTTACCTCGTAATTGTTTTCGAGGTGTCCCAAAGGAGATTCATCTAAACTTCAGAACTGTGAGTCGATTAGGAAAGAAATTTGCCTCAGAGATTCCACAGCTGATCAGAGGAGAGTTACTTAGTATTGATAAAAAAATTCCATTCTTGCGCCAAAAAACCAAGCTTTCCAAATGAGAGGTCGAGTTCGTTGGCCAGCATTTTTGAGCACATTAAATTGATCATTATTCAAAAAAGGGCTGAACAAATCACTAAAAATAGTAAAAAAGGCTGAATATCGTCAAATTTATTTATTCTTTTTTTTATTTTTATTTTTATTTTTTTTTTTGAGCAGAATAGAGCTTAAATAAAGTTTATTAACTGTAAAAGAGAACATCCAAAAATGATGTACAAAATGTACTTAAATTTCATTGAAATGTGCTAAAAAATCTATAACAAATGCAAAAAAGTTTAAAATCCATAATCTTTTTTTGAATAGCGGATTATTATACTTAGAACGAGTTTTTTGCCATGAATTTGGTAGTTAACAATTTATTTTCACTTAAAGTCCTCAATATTCAAAACAATGTAACACAGCATAGTACGAAATTTACGAAAATTCGCTCATGCGATCATGCTGCATTGGCTGGAACTTTTTTTTACATTTTTTTTTAATTTGACAACATCTCTATCTCTATTATTAATAAGAATGAAACTCCGTCTGTCTGTCTGTCTGTCGCTCTGTCGTGTCTATGCACGGCCAAACGGCTGAGTGGGGGGAGTCTACGAGTGGGGGGATCTTTTTGGGATTTTCCGATAGGGTGTATAAGCGAATTTAAAATTTTCTAATCCCACCCGAACCATGGGCCGTAGGGCGGGAGGGGGGTCAAAGTAATAATTAATGTGCGCTTTTTGGACTTCCCCGCTTCCCCTACCCCTCTAAACGGCCGTTGACAATTCCGGAAAAATACGGGTTTCGTAGGTTTTCCTACGAGGAAGACGACGGCGCGATCGGATCGCGAAAAAAGTATCGGGAAATGCGTTAAAAAAATGCGAGAGTACGGACCCGTTTTCTCGAAAAGTCCGCCGAAAAACTTCAGAACTCGGAACGGTTTTCGCGGGCGAAATACAGCTTTGATCCCGCCGAATCTGAATCCGAAGTCGGATATCGAAAAAAGTGACGGAAAGTAGGTCAAATTGGGAGGGGAATTGCGAGGGAAGCGTTTAACATCAGAAATTAATCGACCACGGGCCGCCGTTACACAACGTTGCTTACCTGAAGGGACCCTCACAGGGGGGTTCCCATTTGCACTTCTACGCAATACCTTGCGAGCGAAGCGAGAGCCATTTCAAATAATAAATACGGACTTTGTCCTACACATATACAGGTATACCTTGCGAGCGAAGCGAGCAACATCCCCGAATAAACTTTTCGTGGTTCCACGTAGTTTCTAAGATTTAATTTGTTTGTAAGAATTCCCAACTGAAAAAAACGTCTGCCAAGTTGGGTGGGCAGTACAACATTCCATAATAAACTTTTCGTGGTTCCACGTAGTTTTATAAGAATTAATTTGTTTGTAAGAATTTCCAACAGAAAAAAACGTCTGCCAAGTTGGGTGGGCAGTATAACTTCTTCAAGCGAGCGAAGCGAGCAGCATCCCCTACAGAATAAATACGGACTTGCGAGCGAAGCGAGCAACATCCCCTAATAAACTTTTCGTGGTTCCACGTAGTTTTATAAGATTTAATTTGTAAGTAAGAATTCCCCAACAGAAAAAAACGTCTGCCAAGTTGGGTGGGCAGTATAACTTCCTCAAGCGAGCGTAGCGAGCAGCATCCCCTACAGAAGTTAAACCTACCCTTAGGGATCTACCGTTTGCGAGCAAAGCGAGTAAAATTCCCTAAATGCCATACTTTGCGAGCGAAGCGAGCAACATTCCCTACATGCCCCCGCTTCCCCTACCCCTCTAAACGGCCGTTGACAATTCCGGAAAAATACGGGTTTCGTAGGTTTTTGAACGAGAAAGACGACGGCGCGATCGGATCGCGAAAAAAGTATCGGGAAATGCGTTAAAAAAATGCGAGAGTACGGACCCGTTTTCTCGAAAAGTCCGCCGAAAAACTTGGTTTTTTCCCATTAAAATATACCCCATAAAGGTACGTTTTTCGGAACGGTTTTCGCGGGCGAAATACAGCTTTGGGTCCGCCGAATCTGAATCCGAAGTCGGATATCGAAAAAAGTGACGGAAAGTAGGTTAAATTGCGAGCGGAAGCGAGAAGAAGCGTTTAACATCAGAAATTAATTTTGCCGTGTTCGCGAGAATGCTCTACGAAGACGTCAAGGGGTTTGTCAGGTATTTCACAATGTTACCTGCAGGCCTATTTCAAAAGAATAAATACGGGTTTTTTCCTACCTATATACAGGTATACCTTGCGAGCGAAGCGAGCAACATCCCCGAATAATCTTTTTGTGGTTCCACGTAGTTTTATAAGATTTAATTTGTTTGTAAGAATTTCCAACAGAAAAAAACGTCTGCCAAGTTGGGTGGGCAGTATAACTCCCTCAAGCGAGCGAAGCGAGCAGCATCCCCCACAGAAGTTAAACCTACCCTTAGAGATCTACCGTTTGCGAGCGAAGCGAGCAACATCCCCTACACACGTTAAACCTACCCTTAGGGATCTACCGTTTGCGAGCAAAGCGAGCAACATGCCCTACATGCCACACTTTGCGAGCGAAGCGAGAGCCATGTCAACAGAATAAATTCGGATTTTTTCCTACAAATATACAGCAATACCTTGCGAGCGAAGCGAGCAACATCCCCGAATAAACTGTTTGTGGTTCCACGTAGTTTCATAAGATTTAATTTGTTTGTAAGAATTTCCAAGAGAAAAAAACGTCTGCCAAGTTGGGTGGGCAGTATAACTTCCTCAAGCGAGCGAAGCGAGCAGCATCCCTTACAGAAGTTAAACCTACCCTTAGGGATCTATCGTTTGCGAGCGAAGCGAGCAACATTCCCTACATGCCACACTTTGCGAGCGAAGCGAGCAATATTCCCTACATGCCACACTTTGCGAGCGAAGCGAGCAATTGAATGGGGGGTCCGGGGGGCTTGCCCCCCGGCTGGACGTGGAGGCGAGCGTAGCGAGCCGGAGCGGCTAGTTTACAATAAAGCGCAAAATTGTAGGGTCCTGGAGCTGTTAAGGTGTGAACCCTTTGGATAGGCACGATGCGCCAAGTTTTGATAATTTACTATGTGCGGGATTTAATAATAATAAATTATTTATAGACCAATGATCTGCGAAGAAGGGCTATCTAATACAGAAATAATAAACCTTAGTGTAATAATTTGCAGCGTTATTTTCATGGGAAAGAACGGATTTTTTTGTTTCAATCCTAAGGAGGGTTATTGCCTTGAATGCACAGACTTTTTATTTTTTTCAAGCTACTGCAATACCTTTATTTTTCAAGAATTTTCGCCAACATTAATGAAGATTTCTTTTCTCTTATAATCTTACAGAATTTTTTTTTTTTTTTTTTTTTTTTTTTTTTTTTTTTTTTTTTTTTTTAAGGTTTAAGCCGCACTTTAACTAGAATAGAAGGGTCATTAGCGGCATTGAACAAGGTGTCTAAAGGGACACTGGAAGTGGCAAGATTCTAAGGGGGGCAATGTTGCCATCCTTGACTAAAAAGGAGCGCCATCATGGACTCCACCGGCAACTTGGAGGAGGAAATAAATGAGGGGTACAGTGATGACCACTGTTCAGCCACCAAAGTGGATTTTAAAATAAACCAAAAATAAAGTAATACAACTAAGACTAGATGCTATATGCAATCAGCAAAGTGAAATAAAACTACGACTACTTGTATATAAATATGTCATAGATCAGATATCACAGCTCGTAGTAGAGCTCAGCGGCTCTCAGGTACATCAACAGGGATCGAACCTTGTTCGGAGAAAACGTCAACCCGCTGATGGGGGTGATGCTGGACTCGGAGGTCCAATTTATGTTTGAATAATTTCTAAATTCTCCTTATTCAACATAGCAGGTACTTTTCATTAGAACGAATATTGAGAAACTCAGTTATTCTACGTTGTATTCATATTCATAATCGCTGCCAGGGGGTACAGTGAATTTCGTCCTTGAAGAATTCTGTGCTGCTTGGGCTGACCGATTTTCAGAAGCTTTTTCATCCTCATAAAAGAAAGTGTCGAAGATGCGACCTGCAAATGATGTATTGCAAATATTTTAAGGTAAGTATGTTATAGCGGAGAACTTTTTGAAATTACATATTTAAATTTTGTTGGCGATTTCGATAATACAATTTCATTTCATGCATGAATAGGAAATACCCGTTTGAAACTGACCAACCTGCGACGTCCACGTCAAAATAATCTTTGGGTGTGGTGACAGATTTTCGTAGATCATCATTCTTATATGTCGTGACGTCTATATTATTTTTCCTAGACTCCATTTCAATTTGCATTATCAAATAGATTGCGGAGGCAGCTACGGACACAGTGATTAGGAGGAACCAAAAAACAAGACATATGGTCATCAGATGAGACCTGGAAAACGAAAGTTATATACAGGCATACATCGTGATAACCGAAGTTTTAATTGCATAATATATACATTATGTTATATAACATAACATTATTATATTTATCATATGTAATATTATTATATATAACGTACAGACCTCAAAAGAATTAAGGGAACACTTTTCCTTGTAGACGCCAAAGACCTCAGATCAATCTGACAAAGTTCATATTTTATCTCATGATTAGGTTCATAATGGAGATGGGATGCACCCTATTCTTTATATTTTTCTCAAACACGGAGAAAGACTAGCGATATCATGCTCCGACTGGAGCCATAACAGAATGAATCGCACTTCTTCATGGTTATCAGCTCTAATCCGAGAAAGGAACAAGATATCGCATTTCTGGCTTCACCATCGTGTTCAGTACTAAAAAATATCTGAAAAGAGGCGTTACTCGGCAAAATATGAAAAAAAATTTTCTAAATATCAAATTACCCACCCCCCTCCGCCTCGGGTAGTCCAAAAAATTTAGTCCTCATCAGCCACTAGAGTGGGTAGGAGTTGACTCCTCTCCAGTTCTCATGCCAGGAAAGTGACCAGTTACAGGTTGGTCAGGTCTCACACCCAGCCAACAAATTCTACATGCAAACACCGACTGGCTTCTTGAAATGTCCACGCTTCAGGAGCAGTCATCCTTCAGCTATTTTTGTGTTATCTTGTTATGTTATATGGATGTGTTCGAGTGCGAGCATCGCTTGAGAAAAATGCTCAGATTTCATTCTGTTTTGGCTCAAGTCGGAGCTTGATATCACTGGTCTTTCTAAGTGTTTGAGGAAAAACAAAAATAATAGGGTACATATCATCTCCATTATGTATCTAATCATGAAATATACAGGGTGTCGCAGTTTCGGGCGCACTACCGGCTAGGGTTTGATTCTACTACTAATTTGTGACTTTTTTGTCCTTTAACATTAATATTATATATTTTAATTCACGCTAAAGACCACGAAAAAACGAAACTAAAGTAGCGGGGAATCTAATTTCTTTGCTATTCAACCTATGAATCTGGAATTTGAAGTGGAGAACCCTTTGGACGTCTACAAACGAATCATGAAGTCTAGAGCCCCCCAGATCAGCTGAGTGACATCAGCTAAGTTATTTACTATTCGAGGCTTAAGGCCTGTTTTCCTAGCGACAGGTTTTTTGCGCCGTTGACAACGTGATACGCCGGGCGTTCAACGTCGACCACTGATTCCCTTGAATTTAGTTAGGGCCATGTCATACGAGCGCTATTGCCGTCGCGTAGATGCCGTCGAGATAGCCCTGGAAAAAGTGCATGTCAAACGTGACGGCAAATGCGTCGCGTTGATGCCGTCCCGCCAACGCCAGGTGCCTGTCATACGTAGCGTCTTCCGGGCGCATTTGCCGTCGCGGCAATTATGTTATTACCAAGATGTACACCATCCAGTTAGGTTGTATCAGCTTCCAAAGGTGTTCCAGTTGTTCTGCCAGTGCTCACGCGGCAAATGCGTCCCGCTGGCGCTAGCGCTCCGTATGACAGGGTCCCGGCGTCACGTGCGCCGCGTCGCTAACGCGACCGTCCGCGTTGGCTGCGCTCAGCGTCCGGCTAACGCGGACTCGCCGACGGCATTAGCGTCCGTATGACATGCTCCATAAGAACCCCATTGCCGGGTTGGAGCGACTTTAACGCGACGGCATCTGCGCGACGGCAATAGCGCTCGTATGACATGGCCCTAAGGTGTTTTCCTAGAGAGCGCATCACGTCAGCGCAGAACGTGTTGCGTTGACGCGACTGGCCCAACCGCTCGAGGAGGAGTCAACTGCGAAGTACGCTGGCGCGATCCCCTTGAATTCCGGTATTTGTGTTGCTCCAATTTACGATATCCGAGGTTTTCAAGATGTCCCAAAGTGGGACACCTTCTTGGGACAACCCAAACCTTTCTCTGGTCAGTCTGAAGTATCTTTGGAATTTCTCTTCATATTGAAGCAATTGATTTTTGACTAAAACGCTGAACATTCCTTAATTTCTGCGATTTGAGAATACATCACTCACACGTTTCCTTACTTTGGCATATTTTGTTAATATGAATTTTTGTTCTTCGTCACCATCTATCATTTCTTTAATTATCAATGCAGTCATTACATTTGTCTTTCTCATCATGTTCTCCATTTCAGCAGTAGGTAAATGTTTTCACGCACACAAACACGTGGTACCTTCAACACAGTTCAACGCCAACTGAACAGATAAAACACGCCGCTAGGAAAACACTTTTACGCAGCGTAATATACTTCACGCTCCTGCCGACGTTTTTCAGGCAAATTTGGTTCCTGCTGCGCAAAAAACCTGTCGCTAGGAAAACAAGCCTTTAAGTAGCGGCGGGTCTAATTTCTTTACTATTCAACAAATGATGCTAAAAATTGGAATGGAGAACCCTTGGGACATCTAGAACCGAATCGTAAAGTCTGCAGCTTCCCAGATCAGCTGAGTGGGATCCGGAGCTAAGTTCTTTGCTATTCAACCTATGTAGCCGAAATTTGAAATTCGAATGAGACCACTTGGGTTGCTGCACGATCAATCGTTCGCTCTTCACACTGGTTTAAAGATTGAAGTAATATTAAAACATTGACAAAAAACAAGATTGTTAAATACGAGGTGAGCTTATTAGTGAATCACCTCCCAAAAACGACCTATGCGGAAGGTTTGTCTACGTGTTCAATGTTTCGCATATTTTGAACTCATAAATGTGTTCCACTGGTCGACGAAATATTCACACCCGCCCGCGACGTTGCCAAAGTGAAAATACCCGAGAAGGATTTTGTAAATTTACATCCCGATCTTTCGGACCTCACGCGATGACTGTTGAACTTTCTGTAGCATCACCTCTAATAAATTTACACAGCTATTTATCCGTTACCATGTTGTGATTTTCTGTGGATACCTAAGACTACCGCATCCAAGACAATCAATGCTTAGAGAAACATTCGCTAGATTTGGAATTTGGACTACCTGCGATGATGATTCCGGATAATGTCCCACAGTATACATCGAGTGAATTCGCCGAATTTTGTAAACGCAGAAGAGGTGGTGTCTTTTTGAGTAGACTTCACGTCGACTCCCTATCATCCTAAGACTAACGGATTGGTGTTAAGAGCAGTTTCCACCTTTAAGATAGGATGAAAGCTTCGTTCTCAGTGCGCGTTCTGACTCATCAGAACTGGGAAGAAAAATCCCGGGGCGTTCCGGAACTTGTGGAACCGCGTTCTGCACTGCGAACGATTTCAGAACTTGGAAGTGGAATAACCTGTGTTGTTGTTTGTAACAAACTTTTCATCGTCGAACCTTGGTACGATTTCGTCGAAAAAATTCGAGTTTCGTGGATGTAGACGAGATCCAATTACAACTTCAATCTCGTTCTCATCGTCTACAAACCATGAAACTTCACCACCATCGTCGAAACTATCGCTTTCCGAACTTGACGAGCTACTAGTTGACATTTCGATGAAGAAATTCAATTGAAGAACAGCAAACAACAGAACAAAGCGAAATTTTACAAGAAAAATTACAAGGAACACGCGGCAACCAAAGCCGAAGAGAGCGTATTATTTACTCCACGAGCTCCGAAAAATTGTGAAATGCGCATGCGTTAACTACGTACTTAGTCTCGAGTTCTAACAGTTCCGACAAAATTCGGGGACTGTTAGAACCGTTCGGAACTGGGTTCGCAGAACACAGCGAACGCCGAACGGCGTTCCGGAACTGGGCTTTCTGGCACCGCGAACGTCAAAACTCGACTGCGCTTGCCCAGAACCGTTCCGAACTGGCAGAACCCACACTGAGAATGAAGCTAACATCTGCAGCTGTAATCACAGAGTTAAATATCCGTTTACAAAACTTTCTGCTATCGTATACCACTCCGCAAAACACAACCCAGAGGACTCCCACTGAAGTGATTTTCAAACGGGACGCACGCACTTGTATTCATCTACTCCAACCATCGCTGACAGAAGCAACGTCATGATAAGGCGAGAACTATGTATAAAACCTTGAAGGGGGGGGGGGGATAAAGTATGAGTAGCCAATACAGATGGTAAAGGATTTTTGCAAGGATACCGTACGACGTAGGTCTGGTGAATACTCCTACAAGGTAGAAGTTAACGCGATTTTAAAACGGAAACGGTGACTAAAAGAGGATATTCCGCAATATATTTCAAGCTTGAGTTAGTGTTTGTTTAAGTTATGCCTACCAAACATTTCACTCAGTCGCGCTTCTCTTTCATTTTGCCAAGTGAAGGAGAGGTGTGAATGTACAATCCGGGTGTGAGTTTTCAAAACCTGCGGAAGTGTGATAGTCATATTTTTGTCTGGTTGGGTGTGAATGTACAATCGATCATTTCATTAATGTATTTGTATTTTTAGGCTTACTCAACATTTTGTTCGCCGGAGATCTTGATTAATTGAAACAGTCTCTCACTCAATTCATTCGAACCCACCTCAAGATTTAAATCTCAGGATTTATATGCTTAAATTGGTATAGTTAAAATCCAATCTCATTTATGCAATATCAAGTGACAGTTAACCAAGGTTGAGAAGTTTTGACGATGTTTTAAAGTTAATAAGATTCATTTAAAGAATTTCGTAGGTTTGTGCTACTCAATTTCCTCAAATTAACTCTGTTTTATTCTTTGTATGCTACCTGAAATATGATAAAAAGTCATGGCCGCGAACTCTCGGATCATAGTATTCTTTGTTACTTCCCGATTTAATCCGTGAATCCATTGATTTTGGGAGCAAATAGTCGAATGGATAATTCTGGAATATAAAACAAAACCTAACAATTTAACAAACTACAAAGTAAATACCTAATCCAAATTTTGATTGACTGACCGAACAGGATCAACAGGTTGTTTAATAAAACAAACGGATCCAACATTTACCGTCTAACCACGCAACCACTTTACACGAATTTTCGAGGAACCGGTATTGTTAACGAATTTAAATGAAGCAATTAATATGTCTCGATCTCTATTTTGGTACTCCCAAACTCTAAACCCTTTCTTAAGACCAACTATTTCCTTGGTCTCTTCATGTTCGAGTTATCGAGATCCCACCCGTATATTTATGTATCTGATATGAAATTCAGAGAGTATCCGGAATAATCATCAAGGGGAGGTTTATAGGTGTACCTTTGTGCGGCGGGTCTAGGTATACAGAGTATAATAATGCCAATATAATATACTATATACAGAGTCTATACATATGTGTAACTTTGTGTTTAAAAGCATGTATCAACTTGGGACAGTCGCAATTGACTTCCCGGTACATGTTAAGAAGTAGTTAGCGCAATCGCTCATTCTCCCTATTTCTTATTATGCTTTTGAGTTGGAATGTCCGATATCTTCAAACTCTTGAAATTTAAGAAGCCGCAATATCTGTTTGAGAATTTCATTTTAATTGTCACCAATTCATTCTAGAGACACTAGGCATAAGGAATGGATGATGCAGGTCCCTATTCATCGGACAGTTATGTTCAATATATATTTTGTTGTACAGAGTTTAAATATTTACAATGAATTTGCAGACATGTATAACACTGAGCAAAAACTGAAACATTTATTGCTCAAAATATTGACGTAATCTGGCTTAAATTTTGTCGTTTCTATCAACAGGCTCTTTGCTAAATGTTCATCAGTTGAGTTGGCCTTGTATTTAGATTTTGTGAATCCTTCCAAGAAAAGATTGGTTTGCACAGATAGCTGAAGAGAGAGATCATCGCGCGGGCTACGTGTCGGAGGTTTAGAAAATTATTTTTTGGGAGCGCAACGATGAATTTTCGGATATGATTACATGTCATTTGACTGCAGTTTAATGACTTCCAGCTGAAGATCCGGAGGTAAATCCCCAACTGCTGCAGTGAAAGGGTTTTGAAAATTCTGGTATTCAAAGATGGTCTCGCAGACACCTGATAAAATTTACCGCAAACTCATTCGGGAACTCTTCATCATCTTCGGTTTTAAAGGTGTTGCACGTTGGGAAACGTACCAGGTTTTTCATTGCTGTATGTCTTTCGAAAAGGGCCAGGCATGTAGCCAGAGGGGGGGTCCATGGGGTCCGGACCCCCCCCCCCCCCCCCCCCCCCCCGAAAATCTTTGATGAATTAAAAAATTATTCATGGTTAGGGTAGTATCTATTATTTCACTAGCACGAACTACCAACAGAGAATATTCGTCTAATGTGAAATTCTTCAGAAATTATTTTTATAATACTAATAGGTTGTGCTTTTAGCTCCAATACGTAGAGGTAAGATTCCTGAGATAAGAAGTTAGATATTTCGGTACACGGACATGGGTCATGTATACGACCTTAAAGACAGATCAACACCTCTAGCAATATACCTGAACGACCCGTGTAGCAACTCTTGCCGTGTATCAGCCTTGCCGTGTAGCAACTCTTCATACCTTTCAGCACTCCACGTTTTTATTATGGTGTTCAGAAGCCTTCTGACATCTTCCCCTGAAGAGATTCCTTTCTCTCTCTAGAGGACAGTACTACAGAGGAAGAAAATTCTCTCCGAATCTCGTATTCTCTCGGCTAGCCCTTGCACTTCATCAGCAAGGAGTGACACGCCGACTGCTCCCTGAGGTAACTCGTACTACTTTCCTTGCAGACGCATGGCTCTCTGCTTCAGCATGCCCCATCTTAATGTGGTCTAGCCTCCTGGAGAATTTAACATCCCGTCCCCGAAGCCTCTTATGAAATAGTTCTGAATAGGATCAGCATTTGGTATTGATATTACACTTTGAGTACCACGGTTGATATTCAGGTTCGCAATATTTGGATGTCTGGAGCGTATATGTAGAGTGAGTTCTCTTCTTGTGTAAAGCCTCTAGAACTATGGGGACATTGGGTTGCATTGTCTCTTTGACTATTCACTAAGGTATCATCCATGTTACTGTGCTACATAATTACATAGCTCCAACGATATCGTAACAATAACAATAATTAAGTTAAAATTTTTAGAATGAGTGAATGAGACAGAATTTGGCACTCAACTTCGAAGCAGGAATTTGAAGAAGTATGACTGGTAGTGTGAACCTGTCTGGTACGTTTTCCATCGGTTTTTGGTTAAAAAAAAAACGCGATCTAACACTTCGAAAATCAGTTTTCTTGCGGAGCGGAAATTCACACAACACATCACCATCCGTTCCGGGATTAGAAAATTCGTAAATTTACTTCATGGGATCTTGCTGTCTAGGGGAAATTTACCTATCCTATGTGCGTCACGGAGTTCTGTATTCCACCCCACACTCCTTACAATATCCTACGGGGAGAATGTGCCTAGATGTCTTCCTAACTTTTACGTAACGGGATCCTGCAGTACCTTAGAAATTAAGATTAGAAAAATACCTTAGAAATAAGATGGGTAACGAACGCCTTTCTCATTTGACCATGTGTCAATTCATTATCCACTGTCGTTCGCGGCTGATAATGGGCTGGATTTGATGTCTTTAAAAGCAAACAGAAAAGTCTTACTATAAACATTCTATGATCAACTAAATACCTAAAAATTGAACTTTTGTTGTTGTATGAAGATCAAGATTTATCATGACTGTAAAAAATCGTTTTAACTGTCACCTAAAATCCTTATTACGTACTGGCGAGGGAGGGAGGGGGGGGGGGGGATCTAGACCCACCCCAAGGCAAAATCCTGGCTACGTGCCTGAAAAGGGCCATCTTCATTTTAAAAGCCATGGGAGTTAGGAGTATAAATAAAAAATCAGGTTGTTCGTTCCTTGAAGTTTCAAGTTCAAGACATTCAGCATATGAGTAGCATCAACAAGAAAAGCTTATTTCCATAGTCAAGAAAAATATAACAGTTCTGGAATAGCATGATTTATTTTTTATCATAAGGTACATCTGGATACAGACTATCCATTTCAGCAAAGAATACCTTGAACTGTCGGTGGTTCACTGCATTTTTTCTAATAGAATTCACTATATCTGCTCCACGACAGTCATGACTTCACTTACATTGACACTTTTTCCTTATAAAGCTTCCTGGTGAATAATACAGTGAATGGCCATTGGTTTTTCTCTGATCCTACCCCAATGATAGATTCGTGAGATTCACAGTAGTCCCCTTCTCAACCGCCCACCAATTCGCTGGAAAGCGGTAGTGGATACACTTCGAAGAATTGAATGATGTGGAAGTTCTAGGGTAAGAATGATCGGCGGGCCAGTTTATAAAGCCCGCGGGCCGTAGGTTGGAGATTGCTAAGATTTGTAGCTTGGGCAGCGCTTGAAAGATTCAGTAATTATCCTCTCCACCCTCCACCTCGACAGCGAATCTGAAATTCCCAAGGTTTGTTGCACAACTAGACTTAAATTGGAATCGAACAAAATCAGAATCACGAAAATCGACGAGACGTGTCTGCAGGACGTCGAGAAAATTTTTCATAAAACACGTTTTTTCGGCTTTACCCCTCCATTCCCCTCTTCCATCACGGAATTCAAATTTTCCGGGATTTTTCGCACAACTAGACTGAAATTGGGATCGAACAAAGGAAGAATCTCAAAAATCGGTTGAGAATTGTGGCCTTGTGACACACACAGACGTACACCTATAATTTTTTTCACGGATTCGGCCAGAATGATCTGAAACGGATTTGTATACGGTTATTTTTTCTCACGCTTGGGTTGTCCCCCCCCCCCCCCCCCCTGGATCAATTCCAATAGGCGACCCTCTTGTTAATGAAGCCTTGCTTATAAGACATAGCTTCAGAGGGACGTCCTAAAAACTAAATCTTCTGCCTCATCTGATTCCCATTGGACCCCCTTTTGCCGACCCCGTTGCTGAACTACAGTTGGACAAGTTTGGTCTTAAAAGAGAGCCAAGGAATTTCCAAAGAAAGCACAACTTTTTTTGACAGTACCTAAGTTAAATAATTAGGATTAGCCAGGTAACTACATTTTTTCCTCTCAGTTGGTGTTCAAATGTTGGTTCTACCTCAATATGTTCCATTATCGTCGAAGATGAAAAGGGTACAGCGGGAAGTAGAACGCGTGAATCTTGTTTAAACAGTAATTTCCTTTATAAAATAAACACGGAGTCAACTTACAGAGAGGCAAAAATGAATTTCCGCCGGATGAAAAGGGAAGAAAGCACCGAGTCCGAAGGGAGACAAGATACAAAACATTTCAGACCGAAAGTTTTAGAAGGTTGAATTAAAACCCGGAGAGGGCGGTTTTAGAGGCATTCAAAAGTCATATATGGGCAGCCCGTCTTTATTATGACCCTAGGAAGACTCTCCCCCTTGGAAAATTATTCGCAAAATAAATTACAGGCGTTAAGGCTTGGGTTTGAATATTCGGAGAGTTTTATGCTTGGTAGGGGTGGGTTGGGGTGAGAGAGCTGGTAATAAGAAATGTGGTGTAAATGTGCCTAGAGGCCTGAGCTCCGTGTATAATTCATGTGAATAAAGTGTGTCCAGGTCCAAAGGGAAGAACAATGAAAACTGAAGGGAGCGCCCCGTGGAAGGGAGGAGACTCATTTCCAACTGATGTTTTATGGTTAGATGACGTCCTACTCTGGGATGGAGGAAAAGGGGTTGGAATGAATTAGGAGGGACGGTTTTCGTAGGATAAAACGTTGGAGGAGCAGCAATGGTGATGCTAGTATATCAGAGGAGACCAGGCTCTTCCGAGAGATAGGATGACAAGGGTGCAACAATAACTCACCCCCACCACCAACCTCCGACCTCCGTCCAGAGCTCCTACAGTACATTAGTAATAAACATTTGCACCCCCTTGGTCCTTTCCTTCTCCTATCTGCTAATGAAAGAACCCCCTTCCCGCCATTCTCAGCGTTTTTCACTGGTCCTTCCATATCCCTTACGCCCATTTGCCCATAGGAAATGTTTTGGAGTAGGTACATGGTAGTTACATAACTATTTTTGCGCAAGAACGATACACTTCTTATTTCTTGAAGAAAGAGTCCAATCCGTGGACTACTCGTCCTGGTGCCAAGGTAAAAGAAATTGATGTTTATGTCAGGAGAAGGTTTAATAGAATTTATATTTTAAGAACTTTGGTCAAAGAGATTATTTTCAATGAGAGAAAATAGTTTTGATATCAACAGTCTGTTTTAAGAAAGCAGACAAAGATTTTCTCACTCAAAAAGAACTAAATTTTCAAAATATATACAATCGCGTGTACGAAATGGACACCCTCGGCCTCTGCTCCAGTACTTTACCTATGATACTGCAACATAAGTTAGCCACAGTCTCAAAGTCGTAAGTTAGCGTTACCTGCCGGTTCTGATAGAAGTCTTCAAAACATTGACTCGTAAAAACGAGCTCCTACAGCAGGTAAGTACATGAGTGATAAACATTCGCATCCCCTTGGCCCTTTCCTTCTCCTATCTGCTAATGAAAGAGCCCCCTTCCCGCCATTCTCAGCGTTTTTCACTGGTCCTTCCATATCCCTTACGCCCATTTGCCCATAGGAAATGTTTTGGAGTAGGTAGGTACATGGTAGTTACATAACTATTTTTGCGCAAAAACGATACACTTCTTATTTCTTGAAGAAAGAGTCCAATCCGTGAACTACTCGTCCTGGTGCCAAGGTAAAAAAATTGATGTTTATGTCGGGAGAAGGTTTGATAGAATTTATATTATAAGAACTTTGTTCAAAGAGATTTTTTTTTTTCAATGGGAGAAAATATTTTTGATATCACCAGTCTGTATTACAACTGTTTTAAGAAAGCAGACAAAGATTTTCTCACTCAGAAAGAACTAAATTTTCAAAATATATAAAACCAAGTGTACGAAATGGACACCTTCGGCCTCCGCTCCAGTACTATACCTACGATACTACAACAGACGTAAGTTAGCCACAGTCTCAACGTCGTAAGTTGGCGTTACCTGCTGGTTCTGATAGAAGTCTTCAAAATATTGACTCGTGAAAACGAGTACAGTAGGTAAGTACAGGAGTAATAAACATTCGTATCCCCTTGGTCCTTTGCTTCTCCTATCTGCGAATGGAACTTTTCACTGGTCCTTCCATATCCCTTACGCACATTTGTTCAAAGGAAATATTTTGGAGTAGGTAGGCTGTACATGGTAGTTACATAACTATTTTTGCGAAAAAACGATACACTTCTTATTTCTTGAAGAAAGAGTCCAATCCGTCAACTGCTCGCCCTGGTAAGGTAAAATATTGATGTTATGCCGGGAGAATGTTTGATCGAATTTATATTCTGAAAAAAAATTTCCAAGAGATTTGTTTTCAAAGGGATAAAATATTCATGATGTCGCCAGTCTGTATTGCAACTGTTTTAAGAAAGCAGACAAAGATTTTTCCACTCAGAAGGAACTAAATTTTCAAAATAGGTATATAAAACCAAGTGTACGAAATGGACACCTTCGGCCTCCGCTCCAGTACTACTATACCTACGATACTACAACAGACGTAAGTTAGCCACAGTCTCAACGTCGTAAGATAGCCTTACCTACTACCTTCTGGTTCTGATAGAAGTCTTCAAAATATTGACTCGTGAAAACGAGCTCCTACAGTAGGTAGGTACATGAATAATAAACATTTGCATCCCCTTGGTCCTTTGCTTCTCCTATCTGCGAATGGAACTTTTCACTGGTCCTTCCATATCCCTTACGCCCATTTGCCCATAGGGAATGTTTTGGAGTAAGTAGGTACATGGTAGTTACATTACTATTTTTGCGCAAAAACGATACACTTCTTATTTCTTGAAGAAAGAGTCCCATCCGTGAACTGCTCGTCCTGGTGCCAAGGTAAAAAAATTGATGTTTATGTCGAGAGAAGGTTTGATAGAACTTATATTCTGAACATTTTTTTTACAGAGATTTGTTTTCAAAGGGATAAAATATTCATGATGACGCCAGTTTGTACTGCAACTGTTTTAAGAAAGCAGACAACGACTTTTTCACTCAGAAGGAACTAAGTTTTTTAAATATAGACTTTTCCCGAAATGAACACCTTCAGCCTGAGCTCCAGGACATAGGTACGACCACGGTTAGTTTACTAGACGGTACCTGTCAATCTGAAGGCGCTTAGGGAAAACCCAAGGAGCGCCACGTCACTGGTCCCCTCTGCCACCTTTCACTCGCCCTGTGCATTGCGCTTATACCCTCATTCACGTTTCTAATTTTGTTGGTGAGTGGAGTTTTTAAAAATGGTTTGCTGTGCCATAGCGACTTGTTCGAACAAAGACGGTGAGAAAAATCGTGGACTCTATTTTCACCGGTTTCCGAAGGATAAGGAGACGAGATCAAAGTGGATTGTGGCGTGTAAGCGTGCAGAGTCTTTCAAGATAGACAAAGCTCGGGTATGTTCTACTCATTTTGATCAGAGTGATAATAAGCGTGATTTGAGAGCTGAGTTACAAAAATTCCTCCGAAATTTGATTTGAAACCGGGCACAGCTACACCTGCTTTTGGGTAAATCTCCTGCTACAAAAATCATATCGACAGCTTTTCCTAACGATGATCGCAAAAATCGGTCGGAAAAACGATCTATTCGCAAGGAAATTCAGGCTGTTCTGAGTTCCAAAACGGAGACCGATTTAAAACTTGTTGAAAATCCATGAAAATCCAAAAAATTCATGAACTGTGTACGGGAAATCGAAGACGAATTTCAAAGATTTTACGGGAATTTTATTTGTCAGAACGCAGGAGTTTCTTCTCGTCTAATTGAAGTCGTAAAACATAAGAATCCCGAGATTGATGATTTCGTAGTTTCGTGCTTTGTTAGGACTCCAACATTTATCAGAATGAAAAATATAAATAAGTTACGAAAGGAAGAAAAAATTTTGAAATCAAGAAAACGGAGTGCTAGTGAAGACAGAAAAAATTCAAGAGAATGAAGAAACTAGTTGGATAAATTTGTATTTTTGTGTTATTACTATTACCTACCTATTATGTACCTACAATCAAAGTTTACTAAGGAATTGTTATGTTTTACTTCTATTTTTTTGAAAATAATCAAAGTAAACAACTTACGTAGAATTAATGTAATTACCTATCTGTAATTAAATATTTTTATTTCATTCATTATTCTTGAATATTCTCTTTTTTATCCTAGATACCTACCTTGCAAATTCGTTTGCCTCAAAGTAACATGTATCTGTTCTTTTTTCCGTAGATAAATGAGGAAAAGATGGTCTTTCTGTTTTTTTTCCCATCTAATTTCTAAAAAACCAAATTTTAAACTAGGAATAATACAGAAAATAGCTTTCAATAACAATCTATCGAAGAATAGTTGTTGATATGATCATTAGAGTTACTTAAAACGTTTGTTTTGCACTGATTCCGTGCGTATTCGAGAGGCTCCCGCAATGGTGAAGGGACCACCTACGTCATAGGCCAGGAGCCCCCGGCGTTGACAGGTACCGTCTAGTAAAGTAACCGTGGGTACGACACTGTAGTAGTCTTGATGTAAGTTAGCGTTACTTACAGTCTCAATTAAGTTAGCGTTACTTGGTGGATTATGCTACTCTACAGCAGATTGAAGTCTCAACGTAAAAGCGATACTTGCTGGTTCAGATAGATCTCTCAAATTATTGACTCGTGGACAACAGCTCCTTCAGTTGGTACTTGAGTAATTAACAATCCTTACTTAGTAGGTACTTACTTGGTCCTTTCCTTCTGCTAATGAAACAACCCCACCACTAGTCTTTCTATATCCCTTACGCCCATTTACTCGCATTACTCAACAATATCTTTCAGTTAGACCTATTAATAGGTAGGTATTTGCCGTTTCCAAACTAATTGTATGTATGTTACTTTTCCCCGTTCTGGAATTAAATTTCATGTCCCACGGTTTCAAAATCTATGTACATCTGTAGAGGGGACATATTTTTGTAAGCTATTGTCGTTCCTTACATTTTCACCCCACCTTTTTCTTCACATTTTTTGGTGAGTGAACTGAAAAAAATCACTGTAAAGGATACACATGCATTACTTAACAATATGTTCATCTTCTGAAATTCTGGAATTACTGAGGTCTGTAGTATCTTAGTAAAGATACTTTCTTACAAAGCTTGACTTGGTATAGAAGCTGAATAGAAGAGGGAATTGCATAATATAGGCGTGAGTAGAAAACCTACCTACAGATATCGCAAGGCATGTTGTAGTAGTTGAACCCTTCTTCATAACTTTGCTTTGTCAGATATGAAAAGGAGAACGAAATTATGCACGTCCCCCTATCAATGATACGCCATCTCTCACTCTCATTACCATTCGAATAACAAATAATATCGCGAAGAAGAATTTTTCAACTTGAGAAGGGGCTTCACAGCATGAGAGGCCCTGGATGCCAATATGAGAAGCCCGAAGGCGGGTAAAGGTCAGGACTTCGACTGATTTGCGACTCCTTGTTATCTCTTGAAAGCAAAAAAGGAACGCCTTTAAAGCAGGAGAGGAGAGGGTTACCTTGTACCATCTTCCTATCTGGGGACATAAAGACTTCGGCGCAAGGGCCTACTAATGATCCGTCAACCTGCCCACGTAAAGTTCCCCCCCAAGAGAGGGTACATTCACTCTCATTTACACGGGCGAATCAGTCGCGGCCGCTAATTCATTGAGACACACGCATTCCTTTTCAGCAGTCTCTTTTCCAGCAGACCACATTTGCAAGAATTAGTTCTTTTCCATATAAAGTAGGAACTCCCTGCTAGAAAGGTGCCTACTGGACGTTCCTACGTATATTTATGTAGGTACGTTCCCATAGTGCATTGCTGGAACTCACCACGTTACAGCTCAAACCACGACTCTTGGATATTTTTCGCAGCAATGCTATCGAGTCACGGTCCTGAGCGCCCTGAACTCGATTCTTCCAGTGCAGTGGTCCTATGGTTTGCAAGTTACGTGAACACTGAGAAGGTTCTCATAACTCGCAGGGAAGTGAAACCATACTAACTCAAGTACTAATTTTAGTAGGTACATACTAACTCTAATTACTGGAGTTGTGAGACTATAAAATGCTGTTTTAGATTCTTAATTGGTAGGTAACAACCTTTGTAACTGCATCAGTTTTGTGTAAATATGTGAGGATGGGCAGAAGAACCGTACGACGGCCGAGAATGCAGTCTGCCAAAAGCCTGAAGTGAATAGCATCATATCCCCGGTCCAAAGATTAACTCGTAGACCTCATCCTTCAATATTATCATCAAGGCTCACGTTTACTTATACTCAAGTAAATTCAGATCCCGCTTAATCTTATAATCATACTTATCGGGATGAATTTTCGAGCTCACGAAACGTCGACACCCCTTTCAAGAGTCACAGCATGGAATAAAAATCTTGTAAGTAGGGTTTGACACATAGCTCCCTCGTATCCGTAACATCATCATCAAGATCACTGAAATGTTTAATATAGTCTTGAAAGATGAGCCATTCAACCCCGAAAATGTCGAAATCGAATGAAAACTGTAGAAATTGTACTTGTGACAAGGATGTAAGGTTCGCGCGAGAGCAGCGACTGCTGATGGGACGACGTGATTAAACTCATATAAGGGTAATCAAATTGTCATTTTCCAACTACCTCCCGAACTTTTGCGAGATCGGACGAGTAGGCAATGAGAAAATTACGCTTGAAGGAATTTACGATTGCTCATGAGCAGTGAAAACTTGGTATCTACCTACCGTTTTCGTTCAAACTTTACGGTTAGTTGGGTATATATTCCCGAAAGATGCCTAATATTTATAACGCGGTGGTTTAGTAATATGTACTGCGCATGCACAACACTAAAATTGGTGGACACTGGCAAAACTCCGGGACCAATGGGCAGAATTTTATAAAATTTTCAGGAATTGTGAGAATGAATTGCTAGATGATTCCCTATGAATTGCATTGCCTTCAGGTTAACAATTCCCTGTGCGCATGCGCAAGTTTGCATTTCTTATAACGTCTCATCTTCTATTGGTCCGTTTTCGTTCAAACTCTGGGTTTGGTTGGGTATATCCCGAAATATCCCCTATGAATTATATCGTATGAATTATATCGTGATTGGTCGTGTAATATCTATTGCGCATGCGCAACACTAAAATCGATTTCACTGGCAAAATTCCGAGACTAATTTTTATGAAATTTTCATGAATTGTGCGGATCAACTAAGTCCATGTTACGATATGTGAGGAAGATATACTGCCCACCCGACTTGACACACTTTTTATGCGCTGATAGATTTGAAGGATTGAAAGAATATGGGACTGCAATCAAGAAAATGGGCGGAAATAAGGGCTGTAACTATTTTTTATTTCAAGTTGGAGGGTTTGAATTTAGATAATTTTTTGAGAGGATAAAGGCTACCATAAATCCTTCTACTCATTAGTCAAATATTTAACATGGATATTTTTTGAGCTGGGGGTCATTCTAAAATTTGCGACCGAAAAAATGCAACGCAACAACCGATAAACAAATTCGGTAACTATGCAGCAACAATAATGAAGCAGCGCTCTTCGGTTGCGTTATAATGGGACCATGAAAAATTTTGTTTTAACAAAACTTACTACCCATCTTTGGTGTACGACACTTACACGACTTACCTTACCCATCTTTGGTGTATGATAGCCTATTCCTACAGAGAATAGTCTATTTCAAATTTTCGTAGTTCGCCCCCTTCACCCTTAAAAGTCGCCCTTTCTACTGAAAAACGTGAGTTTTTCCCGGTTAAACTCGGACATACACGAATAAGTTCGGACATACGAGAATAACAGAATAAGTTTCAGTTGTACCTTCGGTAGCGTTATAAGTGAAGTGACTATAATAAGACAGAGTGCATTATTGATTGTACTTACTTACCTGCAATGAAGTAGGTAATACCTGCAACTCATTGTATGCTCTCCGAATGCTGCACACCGCTTGAGCTGTAAATCCTGTTATCCACGCACGGGTGGTTACGGCTAGTTAACAATAAATAAAGTTATCTGCCGAGAGCTTTGAAAAAAGGCGTAGGAAATGGGGTCTACGACGATTAGAAGTAGGCGAAAATCAGCCTCAGATCCCAAAATATGACGTCATCAGGGAAAACACAGTGCTATTTCCCTGATGGTGTCATCTTTTGCGATCTTTGAGCCTGATTTTCACCTACTTCTAATCGTCGTAGACCCCACTTCCTGCACCTTTTTTCAAAGCAGACAGATTTCTTCTCTCTCCGGTGTCTCCTGTATTTCACCCTAGGCGTACAAGAAGTATTGGATAATGCCTGTTGTATCCTTCAGACATAGGGGTAAAAGATGTGCTTTGTCGAGCCGGTCTGTCGGAAGTATGCCAACGAATATACCTGCCTACCTCAAAGAGATCAATAAACAATGTAAGGAGTTAATTGAAAGAGGTAATAGGATCTCACTTAAATGGATTCCAGGACATCAAGGGTACTATGGCAACAAAAAAGCTGACGAATTAGCGAAAAGAAGCACAAATTATACATTCCTAGAACCAGAACCATTTATGGGAATTACCCTTCAATTGTGAAAAACGAAAATAAATAATTTCATGTGGAATAAGGTTACCTCCAAAATCATGGAGAAGGAAAGTCTATACAAACACTCGAAAAACACAGGAACTACCAAATATATTTCAACCTGTACAGATTGGCTATTAGGACTGAATAGACTGAATATAAGAAGGGTAATAGGGGCTCTGACAGGACATTATGCTGTCAGATCAAAAATAAACAAAATAAACCCGAGAGTATCAAATAGATGTGCATGTGAAAACATAGAAACTATCGAACACTATCTATGCGAATGTCCTATATACTTTAGATCGAGACTTCTTAGTTTTGAAGATGCTAGATTAGTATAAATGTCATTAAAAAGAGTGATTGGAACACTATTCTTACATTTATGAGGTATCGGGGAAGGTTCAAAGAGTCGTTCTAAAAGGGATAAAAGTATCCATAACCTACATTCTAAGAAACAGTTAACCAAAATACATTCATAAGTAGGGTCCCTACAAACTCATCAAACGGAAACTCATCAAAAACGTGAGGTCGAGGATTTTTGAGGAGTTTCCCCTTTGGGTGGGACACTGGTCAAAACTGAATGGAAGGGAAAGTCGTCAAAAATAATTTCAAATAGAAATCAGATATATATTTGGAAGATGAAAAGTAGTTGACAATTATTTTTGATGACTTTCCTGTCCCCTGTGGAAACTGGTCAAACGCTCCTAAGGGGAAACTCATCAAAAGGAAAGTCATCAAACCAAACTTCACCGTGTGCCAGACCTAACCATTATAAGTGAAGGAAGTAACCGGATTTGGAGGCCTTCAGACCCCAGGCCAGGTAAACTCAACTGTGAATGGTACTTTGGTTGGTGATTTTCTTAGAATAGGTAATCGGCTTTTGTACAGCATTAGTAAAGTAAATCTCAGCTTGCATCATTTAAGGGGAAATGACCCGACCTCTAGTTCACAAATAACAAATACGTTTGGGTCAACGATTCGCGGACCGGAGTTGTTCCAAAAATATAATTCGAAAGTAACGAGAAGGTTAGGTATCACTTTGTTCTGTACAGTAGGTCTACTGTACTAAAAACATTTCTATGAATATTATCTAAATCGTTTGGTATTGAGTTGAACTGTAACAATGGCAGGTAGTTAACCCAAAGTAGACCAATATCCATCTACTACTACCACCATTTTTGACGAGTTTCCCGTCAGCTCCTTTTTGATGAGTTTCCTACAAGGTAGTTTTTGAGGAGTGTCTCGAAAGTTGTGGATTCTAGTAGAAAAAAATTTATACTGACTCATAATTGATTTAAACGGATAAATTTATTGGATTCTATTTTTAGATGAGTCGCTCGTTCATGGAGATTTGACGAGTTTCCACCCCACGTGGGAAACTGATCAAAAATAGGGTTCTACGATTTTTTTAATGAGTTTCCTGTTGTTGAGTTTCCCTCCCCTACCCCTATACCCCTAACGTCGGGGAAAGAATAAAAATAAGTAAATAAGATTAAAATAAATAAATCTAGGATGTTCAGACAAGACAATAAAACGTAGGTACTTACACTTACAACGTAAGTTATGATAAAGAAGCCCAAGGGGAGATTGGACATGGGCCTTTTCAGGCCAAGACTAAAGTCACTGGTCCTCTCCTGACTTGCTCGGGCTCCCACTGTTGAATTGAAATACCTGCCTACCTACTTTAGTAAGATAATATACATATTATCCATGTTACTTTTTTCTTCCGGGCAGCGGAGGAACTGAGAGCAGTTTACTCCTCAACCCAATATGTTGATCCCAACTAAGGCGTTCTATCAATGGGGCTCCGAACATGAGAAGCTCGAGATAGAGCGCAGCACGTAGGTAAACAATGACCTTACTGATTAGCTATCTACTATTAGCGAATTTTTGAAGAAAATTAAGCTCTTGCTCTCGCCTCAAAATTTGTAGAATGTGAATTTTTGAAAAAATTTTATGCAGAAATCCGTTTCAGGCTATTCTGAATCATATTCTGAAGTTTAACGCATTTTTTAGCGAATTTTTGAAGAAAATTAAGCTATTGCTCTCGCCTCAAAATTTGTAGAATGTGAATTTTTGAAAAAAATTTATGCAGAAATCCGTTTCAGGCTATTCTGAATCATATTCTGAAGTTTAACGCATTTTTTTATGTATGTATATATGTATATATGTATGTATATATGTATGTATATATGTATGTATGTATGTGTCATTCCAGACGATAACTGTCCGTAGAATTGTGCTAGAAACTTCAAACAAATTTTAAAATGTTAAGGACACAAAACGAAAGTTCAAGTTCGTTGGCCAGCATGATCGGATTACATCTTCGGGTTGAAATTTTCAAAAATGTAGTCAAAAATTTCAAAATGGCCTGTTTTTGCGATTTGTTGTGCGAAATAATTTTTTCAGCATACTAACATGTGGTATATTCGGAATCAGCGTAAAATTTCCTATAAGAATATGTATCAAGTTTTCAAAAATTTCAAAGTTGAAAAATCAGTCAAAAATAGAAATAATGTCGTTCGCTAGTTGTAAAAATCGGTAGTATTTGCATGAAACATTGTTTAAATTCAGATTGAACTACTCTTATGGAAGTATCCCTGTATAACCAATCCTAGAACCATGCTGTTTAAAACGTAGGTAGTAGGTGCTTGTTAAAAAAAATAATAATAAAATAAAAATAAAAAAATGTAATCACAACTGATGAGTTTACTCTGTGAAATATTCCGTCCTCCGATTCTCTCGGTCGCTCTCTTTAATGTAAAAGTACCTCCTAATAATAAAGTATGTATAAGTACCTCCTAATAATAATAAAGTATGAGTACCTCCTAATTATTTTTAATAATTTGATTCCATGTTTGTCTATCAAAATCATATACTAAAATTTCTCTACGCAATCAATAGCGACTGAAATGTCGAAGATTTCTTCAAAAATTCGCTCATGGGGTCATGCTGCATGACTGGACTTTTTTCGTATATTCCTTATTACCTATAAGGGCAGTCGTGATGAACACAAGTTGTTTTTGTTGTTTTGTCGATTTTTTGTTTGTTGGTGTGATTCTTTATTATTATAATTTATTTATTTATAAATAATATCAATTCCATTTTTGAAAAGGATTGATGAGGTTGGTGGTGCGGGGAAAGAATTGTAGAGCTAAAAGGGGTGACGCAGGTTACCGTCAAGGGGAAAATCATATCAACGAACATTTTCTTTAAGGCACTGCCTCCCTAGCGCTCAACCTTGTTAGTTCGGAGTCCAATTAATAGACCGAAATTTCTAATAGGGAGAAAATGGTGTAACTATACCATTAACCAAAATAGGGAGTATGCGGTCAATTAAACAACACATGTTTTATCGATCTCGCTAGTGACCTGAGGCAGGTTTATTGTGATAGCCTAATCTGTGGCTAAGTGGAAACTGAAGTTAACACATCAGTGGGAAAAAGAAGGAAGGTGGAGGGGGAGCTTGTTGCTTCGTCTGCCCCCACTCCTTAGGGGGTTTTATTTAAGAAGGCACGTCACCTGTAAATTCACGACGAATCATTGCAGGCCTCCTATCCTCTGAAACCGCCTTTGGGGAACAAGAAGAAGTGGAATAGATCCTTTTTACAAGGGCGGGGAAGCGAGTGGAAGGTGGGCACTTTTTGAGACGGAATGTGTTTGGACTATCAGCGACAATAATTCTGATCCCGAGCGACACGTCTGTCCATTAGGGCTCCGCTCACGCCCTCTGATCGAAGACTCAAAGGTTTGTCTCAGGTTATATTTCTCAATTTTTTTTCTTCTCTTTTTGGCTCGTTTGAAGTTTTTTTTTTTTTTTTTATTTATTTCTTTTTTTAATCGAAAACAACGATTCTGGTGGACGAACAAAAAACGGGAGAAAAGTTAGGTTTGCGTCATCAAGACGGGAATGCAAAATCATAGTATTAGGAATCTAATTCAGGCTTAATCATTCACGAACATTCCCATATGCGTATGAATGTGATGAAACGTTGTTTCTGAACAACAACCTACAATTATAATATGAAATACAATAATAACAACAACCATTTATTATGCTAAAGACCAAAAGTGGTATATATACAGCATTACAAGGATTTTTGCATACAACTTATACGGCACGGCTAGAAATTGAAAATAGATACCTATTGAAAATCAGAAAAAAAGGTGAAAATATTTTGAAAAAATGTAGGAAGAAATAAAAGAATTATATACCTAAGGATGGTTCAAGTAGTTACATAAAATTAAAATAGATTTAAAAAAATTAAGTAATAATATTAAAAATAAATAAAATAAAATTTGAAAAAACGCATTTGAAAAATCAATCTTCCACCAAATGCTTCCTTACTGCCGCCACGAACCGACCAATGGTGGGCAATGAGCGGATCGAGTTGGGTAGAGAGTTCCAGACCCGCGCCCCAGCAATAGCAAAAGACTTGGATTTGATCATCAAAGCATTGGATCTGTTGGAGGTTGCATGCGTTAATAGGGAAGTCAGGAAGGATGAAACAGTACCGAGTTTAATTTGGAGAATGAGTTTGAGATGCTGGAGGATGTAATATTTTTCTAATATTAAACATAAAAAAGCTTGCGTGCTGATAGAATGACGAGCTTTGATACTGTAAGCATAGCGAATAGATGCTCTGTGCGCTACGAGAAGCATTTTGTTGAGTGAGGAGGAAAGTGAGTATGAAAAAGCTGCATGAAATTGCTGCATAGAAGAGGTGGGAGAGAACAAGGGCTTGAGCCAATTTTAACTTGAGGTGATGAGGCGTAAATTTAGCGAATGGAGAGAGAGATCTATAAACCCGAAGACTTATCAAGGTGATGTGGTGGTTCCAAGAAAAAGTGTTGTCGATAAGCAATTGTCACAGCAATGAGGGTGAGGACCTTATGTTGTAGTTTCGTGTGGGTCCCTACATTCAAACCACTACAATTTGTATCCTGAAATGATATTTTTCTAAAGTTAGGTAATTTGTGTTCGGAAACCTCAAATCCTCGAGTTTTTAGTCAGAAGATGAATTTGTTCGTTGCTCATATTTAATTAGTTTGTTAAAGCTTAGATTCAAAGAAGTGGAAATATTTCCTAGCTGAAAAAAGTTTCGTATGGGTCCCCATATTATTATTGAGCTTTGGTCCATCTATAACATCAATATGTCTCATGGAAAAATATATATATATATATATATATATATATATATATATATATATATATATATATATATATATATACATAGGTATATATATATACTTATACCTATATATTATTTTGAGGTATTAAAGATGGTTGGAAAATATAGGAAACACATAAATAAAACTAACAAAATTGAGAGAATATTTTGCTGTATCGGCGTCGGCGTCTTCAGCTTCTTCGACACTTTCTTTTATGAGGATGAGAAAGCTTCTGAAAATCGGTCAGTCCAAGCAGTACTGAATTCTTCAAGGACGTATTTCACTGTTCCCCCTGGTAGCGATTATGAATATGAATACAACGTAGAATAACTGAGTTTCTCAATATTCGTTCTAATGAAAAGTACCTGCTATGTTGAATAAAGAGAATTTAGAAATTATTCAAATATAAATTGGACCTCCGAGTCCAGCATCAGCAACCTCAGTGGGTTGATATAATTATCATCCGTACCAGACAAGGCCCGATCCCTGTTGTACCTGAGAGCCGTTGAGCTCTAATACGAACTGTGATATCTGATCTGTGATGTATTTATATACATCTAGTCGTAGTGTTATTTCACTTTGCTGGTTGTATATAGTATCATGTAGTAGTTATCAGCCTGTTTTAAATCTAGTCTTAGTTGTATTACTTTATTTTTGGGTTTTTTTTTCGACCACTTTGGGGGCTGAACTGTGGTCATCACTGTACCCATCATTTTTTCCCCCTCCGAGTTGCCGGTGGAGTCCATGATGGCGCTCCATTTTAGTCGAGGATGGCTCCCCTTAGAATCGTGCCACTTCCAGTGTCCCTTTCGACACCTTGCTCAATGCCGCTAATGACCCTTCTGGTTGAGGTGCGGCTTAAACTTATAATAATACATAGCACCTGTAATAGTACCTACTTATTCCCCGTAGGGGGGGACCCTTCAGGTCCTACAGGGTTGGCGTCCCTGCGGCCCCGAGCTAGCGTTGGTTCACCCTTGGTGATAGGCCTAGAAGTTGATCCAACGTGCCCTCCATGTTTGTTTGTCTGATCTTCTGGCATCAGGAAACAAACGTGTTGGGTCTAATACTCATCCCTCCCTCTCCTTTCCTTTTTCCTGATCTCCCTTCAGTATTCCCAACACGGTCCTCACACAAACACATGTCACAACACAAAACACTCACACTACACACAGTGGCGAGGCTTGTGCTACAACCTCTGGTGGCCCTCGTAATGTGGAGGAGGGAGCAGCAGGTTCGGTACTCCTGCCGGCGGCGGTAGCTGTGGGTCCCGACGCCGCCTCGCCAGCGGTCCGTGGGCTGACCCAAGTAACGTTCGAAAAATCCCCCATGTCTTGTAGTACCGGTTGGCGGCCGGATTGGGATGTTGCAGAACATGTGGGGGCCCCCCTCTTGACCCACAACGGACCAGCGAAGAGGCTATAATCAATATGCCGGTGGAGGTAGCATTTGCCCCGATGTCGTAAGCGACACCACTGTACACTACACTTAACAAAATACACTCATACACACACACACACACCTACACACCTTTCCCCCCAAACCACCATGAAAATGTCCAATACAATTCTTGCGGGTACCAAAAGTGCCACCCGCGACTCCCCCGGGGCTCCCACCCCTGCTGCGGAGGTCTCCACTCCGCCTCCCCCAACTCCCCCTTCCCCACAAATGCCTTCCCTTGTGGAGGCAACCACGAATGACGAGGTTCCCCTCGCCATGAATACAGAGACTAAGGTCTCTGTTGTCAATTCAGACAAAACAGTGTCTCCAGCAGTGGAGGCAACCAAGAATGGTGATTTCTCTCTCACCATGAATACAGGGAAATCTAACCCTGTTATTGCTACTTTCCCATTGGAAGGTGCAAAAGATGAAATTCCTTTAAACACTGAAAAAGGAATCCCAAATTGTTCGGTCCCCAATAGTGGAACCCCCACTGAACAATCAGATGCTGTTGTGAAGCCTCTGAGCTCACCAAAGAAACAGCATGAGCAAGGCCAAATACCTAAAGTGACGAGAAACTTCTTTGATATTTTCAAGAAGAATGGATTTCCACGTTTTTATACGGTCGAGATTAAGGGGGATGGTTTTAAAACCTCCAGTCCCCTAAAAATCGGAAATGCGTTGGTGCGCCAGATAGGCAAACCAACTGAAATGAAAATCATTTCCAACTCCAAGGTTCACGTTAAAGTAGCCTCAGAGGAACAGGGATTAAGACTCGGAAAAATAGTAAAGTTGGGAGAGACTGAAGTCACAGTCACTCTTAACCAGAAACTCAACACTTCACAGGGCACGATCCGTTGCCAATACCTTCGATCGTGCTCTGCTGACGAGATCCTCGAGAGTCTCAAAGAGGATTCAGTCATTGAAGTCATCCCTCTTCAACGTGGTAGGCGCATCAAGGGGTCATCTGACACCTTTTTGCTCACATTTGCGTTACAAACTCCACCCAAGACTGTGTCACCTGGTCCCTTGCTTTGTGACCTGCAGGTAAGGCCTTTTATTCCCCCACCAATGCGATGCTACAAATGCCTCAAATTTGGGCATACTAGCCGCAGATGCAAGGCTGATCATGAAATGTGCGCCTGTGGTCTTCCACGACACAATAAGGCGGATACGCCATGCTCAAAGCCCCCAAAGTGTGCCAATTGCAATGGCCTGCACGGAGCACTCTCTAAGGAGTGCCCAATCTTTAAAAAAGAAGTTGCCATTCAATCCATTATGGCAACTGAAAAAGTCCCCTATCCAGTGGCCCGAAGAATGTGCAATGATTCTATTTCCAACAAGGAATCATATGCATCCAAGTTAAAGCAATCCGTTGAACGAACGCCGGCACAAGACCGGCTAATCAATTCCCCCCCAGCCATCAAGGCTGCCCCACTCCCCTCCCCCCCATCAACCACTATTACCACCCTCCCCCAACAATCCCCCTCCCCCACACTGAAGCCATCCTCCGAACCCCCCACATCAACAAAGGGGGATGGCTCTAAGAAATATGTGAAGGACACTTCTAAGGTCCTCACACAAAAATTCCGGACGAGGCGACGAATTACGTCGGCCTCCTCCTCCCCCAACTCCTCTGGCTCCGAAATGGAGCTCGACCAGGATCCAGCCAGTGGTGGCTGGACCCAGGTTAGAAAGAGGAAAGATGAGCGATCGGGGTCTGCATCACCACCCCCTCAGGCCCCTCCTAAGAAAAAGAAGGGCTGGCCAAAGGGCAAGCCCAGAAAGCAGCAATGACTGCCTCATTGTTCTCTCTAAATAATTTATAGATACTTATTATGACCACTCAACCTAATAACACCATCTCTGAGTGCTTCCTTCAATGGAATGCCAATGGTATATATGGACGACGTGATGAGCTGAGATCCCTACTAGGATTGTACTCGCCATTGGCAGTAGCATTACAAGAGACGCACCTGAAACCACTTGATGGGTTCAGTATGCGTGGCTACTCTACCCTCAGAAAAGACGTGACGCCCCAGCCCAATGGTCGGGCCCATGGTGGCGTCATGATCATGATAAGAAATAATGTGCGAGTCGAGGAGGTGCCTCTCAACACAAACCTCCAGGCAGTGGCTGCCAGAGTTGCAGTCCCCACCCCCCTGACTATTGTCTCCCTCTATCTTCCAGATGGAGTGTGGGATGAGGCCGCTTTTGTGGACCTCCTTCGTCAGGTTCCTAGCCCTGTGCTAGTTCTAGGGGACTTTAACATTCATAACACCGTATGGGGCTGTGACAATACCACAACACAGGGAGCCACTGATGAAGCCACGTTCAGAGAGTTGGATCTCCTCCTTCTGAACGATGGCCGTCCAACATACTTGTCGCCTATCCGTGGTACGATGTCCGCAATTGACCTTGCCATGTGCTCTCCCTCCTTGGGGGGTACATTGGCTTGGAATCCTTTGCCGGACCTTCATCACTCGGACCACTTCCCTATCAAAATTGATACAGAAAGTCGGCATTCACCTTTCACACCACTTCCTCGCTGGAAGTTGGAAGAGGCTGACTGGGCTCTTTATAAGGAGCAGATGGTACACGTCAATCTCAGTGGAAACATTGAGGATGACGTTACCAACTTCACCTCTGCTATCCTTGAAGCAGCATCAGCTGCTATCCCAAAAACTGACCCCACCAAGGGACGCAATCATGTCCCATGGTGGAATCGGGAAGTGCGAGAAGCCAACAAGGCCAAACGTCAGGCATTGAATAGATTCCGCCGAAGACGTACTACTGAAAACTACGCTATATTCAAGCGAGCCAGGGCGCGTGAGCGCCGGCTTAAGCGTCAGGCCCAAGTCAGCTCCTTTCGCTCATATGTCAGTGAAATTAAGGATGGTACTCCTCCTAAAGATGTATGGCGAAAGGTACGTGCAATGAAGGGTCTCCCGCCACCAACTATTCCATCTATCACCACACCTCTGGGTGATGTGGCTCGGGAACCCAAGCACGTTGCTGACACATTGGCTTCTCATTATGCCCATGTTTCCAGTGATGAAGCGTACCCGGATGACTTTAGGCGACACAAGGCGGAGGTTGAGATGGCGCCTCTCCCTCAGCTCGTGCCGTCGTCCATTCCCTCAATTGATATACCATTCACAATGGGTGAACTAGAGAGAGCAATGAAGAAATCAAACAAGACCTCCCCTGGGAAGGATACGATCCATTATGAAATGTTGATCAATCTCCCACAAGAGGAAAAGCACACTCTCTTGAGGCTGTATAATTCTATATACGCCTCAGGTAACTATCCTTCCTCCTGGAGGGAGGCTGTCATTTTCCCTCTGCACAAAGAGGGCAAAGACCCTTGTGAGGCTGCTAGTTACAGACCCATCTCTCTTACTTGCTGCATGAGCAAGATCCTGGAAGCTATGGTCAACTACCGCCTGGTATGGTTTCTAGAGAGCAACTGCCTCATCAGCCAATATCAGGCTGGTTTTCGCAAACGCTTCTCGGCGGTTGACCAACTCTCAGCTTTCGAGAGTTATATCCAGGACACCTTTTTGGTCAGAGAGCACGCCATTGGTGTGTTCTTTGATCTTGCTAAAGCCTATGACACCACCTGGCGTCATAACATCTTGCAAAGGCTGCAGCAGTGGGGAGTGGGCGGGCCCATGCTGGGCTTCCTCCGCAGCTTTCTTTCCCACCGAAAATTCAGGGTGCGCCTTGGGAATGTCTTCTCCGATCTCCACCCTCAGGAGAATGGCATCCCTCAGGGCTCTGTGCTTAGTTGCACCCTGTTTATGGTCGCTATAAATGGCCTCGCTGATAACATCTCAGAGGATATTCGTCCCTTACTGTATGTGGATGACTTGACTATCCTCCTGCGAGGCGATGATCTGAGAAATGTGAGTGACACATTGCAATGTGCTATTGATACCATCTATCAAACAGCGCGGATGCGAGGTTTTAGTTTTTCACCTGAAAAAACTACCTCCATCCATTTTTGCAGAAAGCGCAAAGCACATGATGAGTATCCACTAATGATTGGTGGAGTCGCAATACCTTACTCCACACACACACGTTTCCTTGGACTCATAGTTGACCGCCAGCTGCGGTGGACCCAGCATATTGAGTACTTGCGCCAGGCTTCTATGCAGGGTGTACAGTTGCTCAAGGCCCTATCTAACTATAGTTGGGGCGCCCAGTAGGAAGTCTGCAGTTTATGGATCTGCCAGAAAGTCCTTGCTGCGTAAGCTGGAACCTATATTAAACAAGGTTCTTCGTTTGGCCACTGGGGCCTTTCAAACTACCCTAACAGCCTCCCTTCAGGTGCTCGGGCGTAGTCAGCCACTAAAGATTAGGCGAAATCTACTGACACTCCGTTATGCAGAGCGCCTTCGTTATTTCCCAGGGCACCCTCTGCATACCATGGTAACTCTACCACCCCTGGATGTAACATATTCCAGGCTCCAGACTCGAACTCGCCCATTGGGCATTTGTGTTCAGGAGCTCACCAGGTGGGACTGCATTGAGAGATACCCTCTGGTCCCTTTTGAAGTCCCCCCCGTCCCTCCATGGACCTTGTCTGGGATGCGCATTGATTTTCGATTGAGGGTTGGGGTCAAGGGCAATACACCCCCTCATATCCTCAGATGTCGTTACTCAGAGGCAATCCAGCGATATGCTGGACACACTGTCTTATTCACTGATGGCTCAAAAACGCCTGATGGTGTTGGCCTTGCTCTTTGGAGCACCGACTTCCAAGTCACTAGACGCCTACCACCTGTTGCGTCTGTGTTCACAGCAGAGCTGTGGGCAGTGATGCTGGCGGTTCGACACTGCCAGTTATCGGGAGTTGGAAATTATGTGATCTGTAGTGACTCACTGAGTACCATCGAGGCGATTAGGGATACATATTCATATGATCCCCTAATACAAAGCCTACGTGTGTCACTACACCGAGCCACAACATTAGGCACAAACATAACTTTTATGTGGGTGCCAAGCCATGTCGGTATTCACGGCAATGAGAGGGCTGATGCCCTAGCAAGGAGAGCCATTGGTGATGACTCCATCGAAATGCTGCCTATGCGCATTGAGGATCAAATCTCCTACATGCAGCATAAAGCCAATTCCATCTGGCTCGAGCAATGGCAGGGCGAGGTCACTGGTCTGCGTGGAGTCCTTCAGGACCTTTGCCCGGTTGATCCTTTCGTAACCCTACTTCCAAGGAGGGACCGAATAGTGGTCAATCGGGTAGCCACTGGCCATACCCGTCTTACTCACAGACACCTGCTAGATCCAGTAGCTCGTGATGTTGTATGTGGGAGATGTGGGGGTGATTTGTCTATTCGCGACTTTTTGGAGGATTGCCCAGCCCTCATGGACCTCAGAGTCCAGCATTCACCCCCTCAGTGGGTCGATGTTCTGTCAGGACCAGACAAGGTCCAGTCCCTGTTGATGTACCTGAAAGCCACTGAGCTTTACAACGAACTGTGATATTCTGATCTGTGATATATTTATTTATTTATGTACATGTTTATTCAACTAATAAATATAGTATTTATCATTATATATTTATCGATAATATTTATGTATTTTTAAGGATCATCTAGTCGTAGTTTAGTTCTTATTACGGAGTAGGTCCGCTGTAGGGGTTACAAAGCGGTCATCGCTGTATCCCTTGAGGCAGAGTGCAGCGATGCCTCGTTTTGCGGGTTATTATTATTATTATTATTTCTCCCCCTCCGATCTGCCAGTGGAGTCCGTGATGGCAGTCCGTTTAGTGATGGACGGTCATCATGGCTCCCCTTAGAATCGTGCCCGTTGCAGTGTCCTTTTGACACCCCCTTCTTGATTGCCGCTAATGACCCTTCCGGTTGAGACGCGGCTTAAATTCTAAAAAAAAAAAAAAAAAAAAAAAAAGTACCTACTTATTATTATATACTAGGCACTATAACAAATATTTGTTACCATTACCATTATATCCCTACATATATCTCCTGCCACATTAATAGCGAGAAAGTGCAATTCTAATTATTTTTCTTTTTTTTTCTTCTTCATATATTTATTTCATTCTTAAACCTTGTTTTTCTGATCTCGATATCAAGTCACCTAGTTATTTATATTAATATAGTTATTAGGTATAAGTTGTCCTCGGCTTGTCAGTAATACATTTTCTCATTTATTGGCTGTTGCATATTTAGTCCTGAAGATGAGAAATAAATTTCCTTCTGGAAACGATGGCCTAAACACATTATTTCATTGACCGATCCTCACGATCCAGAACAAGATATTCTTTTTTCCTTCAGCTAGGAATTCAGTCTAGTTTTGGAAGGTATATCAGGAGTTTCAAATTTCATTATGGAAGTTTTATTATAGGAATTTGCTGTTTGTGGAGGGATTTTATTGGGGGGGGGGGGGGGGGGGGGGGGGGGGGGGGGGGGGGGGGGGGGGGGGGGGGGGTTTCATCATGCCATATTTTTGTTTTTCTCTTGTTTTAACTCTCAACAAAATTATATAAAACCCATTCAAAGGGACGTCCCTGTAAAGCATGCACTACTTACCAATAGTTAGGTACCTATACGTTTATATTTGACTAAGATGGACAACATTTATCCCAGAATATGCTTGAAGATATAAAGAACATTTCTGTGAAATTTCGAATAATTTAGTACAGAATTGTAAGAGCTATGAAGTTAAGATCATAAGGCGCCTGGGGCTCTAAAACCGAACTAGTACCACCCTTAAAATCGTTGATTATATTTTAGCTGAATATTACTGAGAAAATGAGTATCAACCACGACTAAGACCATTAAGTAATTTGTAGATTGGAACCTACTCAAAATGAAACACTTAAATTTCATAAGCAAATTGTACCTTCCACTTACTTAAATGTCATAAATTAAATTTGTAGGTATTTGTACCTTTCAAAATCAACAAAAAGTTCCAGTCATGCAGCATGATCGTATGAGCGAATTTTCCTAAATTATCGTATTGTATAATGTTAAATTGTTTTGAAATTTGAGCCTTTTGAGTGCAAGGATATTGTTAACTATTAATTTTAATGGAAAAAACGTATTCTCAATAATAATCTGCTACTTCTTCAAAAAGAGGTTTTGGATTTTTACATTCTTTGCACTTTTTATCGATTTTTTAGCAAATATTAATAAAATTTAAGTACTTTTTCAGCATAATTTTTTACATAAATTATACATTGTACATAAATTACTCTTGAAAGTAATTATAAAATGTTACAAACTCTGTGGGCCATTGAGGCTTAATTGTAATTGTATATATATGCCAAATAAACGCAATATCATAAATTTTTGAATGTTCTATTTTATAGTTAATATACTTTATTTGAGCAATATTCTGCTAAGAAAAATTATATAGGTAAATTTAACGATTTTTAGCCATTTTTAGTGATTTTTTAGTACATTTTTTGAAATTTGACCAATTTAATATGCTCAAAAAGTGTTGACCAACGAACAAGTCCTTTCGTTTAGAAAGCTTGATTTTTTTGACGCAAGAACGGAATTTTTATCTCAATCCTAAGGAAAGTTATCGTCTGGAATGACACAAAAACGGATTTCAATAAAGAACATTTTTCAAAATTTTTGATTTTAAATGTTTTCGATAAAAAATTTTCTACGAAAATTCGCTTAAAAATCATCAAATCTGTATCTGCTGAAAAAAGTTAAAATCGTTTAGAATGATTGGGCGTAGTAGGTACCTAATCCGGAGAATTCCATCATCGGAAATACCACTCCTTGTGTCATTTTACTCATCTTTCTTCGAAATCGTCTGACTGGGCTCGTCCAAGGTGGTTCGATAGCGACTATCGATACCACTTGCCACCACATTCTGACCAAGGGAACATATTGATTATTAGATAAAAGTGATATAAGTATTGATAAAATCATATAAATGTTAACAATGCGATAGATTCGTAGTTGTGTGAAGTATTATATAAATATCTGTATAGTTTGTAGTACCGAACCTGGGGATTGAGTTGCGGAAAAGAACGATGTTTTATATCGATTAATGAATCGATTCCAAGTGCAACCTGCAGAAGTGCACTCTAGCGGATAACTGCTGACAGTTTCTAACCTGGATGAGTCAGCCGTGGTGAAACTGAAGTGGTGTGTGGCGATCGGGCATTTGTTTTGAAAATATTGAAGCTATTGTGCGTCGGAAAAGTGATTTATTCATCTGAATTAGTAAGTTGATAAGTTTCTTTCGATCTTCAATTGAACCTGTCAAGCATTTGTAGCGTTCTGAATTGAAATAGGTGGTTGTCCGACGGACAACAAAATCACGTCTCCGTATCAATGGGTGGGTCGAATCTTCCTATTTATTCGCGTGTCGTTAACTTCCTGCTTCTTTAATTTTTTGTTTACAATCAAATTGTACCCATTTTGATGAAGAATACTCCTTTTACTTTTCCTTTTCTAACTCGTAATAAAGCATTCGTTCTTTTAGATTGGGGCCGTAAAAAAATGTTCAGACTTCTTTATTGCTTTCAAAATGGCCGTTGTATGGGAACGTTGGGGTCAGCTCCCATTCTGTTTTTTCTTTGTTCTAATTTCTTTCCGTTCAAGAAATCTACAATATGTATGCTCATATTCAGATTTGATGCCCTCTGTACGAATTTGGATTCAAAGAGGGAGATTATTCCCTTTCCAATCGTACCTCCACACCTACCTATAAAACATACTTTGTTGTCATAGGTACACATAGCTGGTAATGAAGTACCTACTTACCTACTCTTGGATAGAATGATGTTTCTAGAATTTGGAACATCACCAGTCCACGAATTCGAGCCAGCCCACTTAAGTTCTAATGGATTCGGAATCATGTTACACATCATATACTGTAATGACAGTCCATACAAATTTTACTCACATCTAAGTACCTACTCATTGGGGTGAAAATTTTACGTGTACGTACCCACCTAAGTACTATTTTTGACATTTTCACGTCTTTGCAATGGCACATAAACTAAAATAACGTGACGAAAATATTCGGATGATTTCCGCTTACAACCGAGTCATTGCCAGGGAAATGGTACTTCGTCGTTTTTCATTCCACAAAATTCGTTGACAATTCGTTCGAAAGCTCTCGATTGTCCGTCACTATTGCCCTTATAGGCAACAAAAGAGGAGCAAATCTGTAAGGTCCTTGTTTACGTGCTGTGCTCTACTTCGAGCTTCTCATATTCAGAGCCCGATTTGGTAGGGAAAGATGTTGGTCAGAGTAGCATTCTTTATGCTACTAGATGTTCAAAAACAAGGAGCCATATTTGCTCAGTCTCCGTAGAATTCACTTTTTCACAATGAGTAGTATAGTCAATTCTTTTTGGATTTGTTTATGCATTAGGAAGTGATTATTAGGAACGTCTTGAGTTACTACCCCCACCCATCTCTAAATTACCCTAACCATCATTTTCCAATGTCTAACAACTGCAACAAAGAAAACATGTACCGCCCCCGAAACTACAGTCCTAACCTACCCCGCTACAGGGGCGAGTATTTTAATGTGCATTAACCCTCCAAAAAATTAAGAAATCTACAGTTTCTCGTATTTGAACCTGGTACCTTACTATTTGAAGCCCCTATTAATTCCTGTTACACCATAATAGGGATCGTAACAACTATCAATCACCGACAGCCACTTGTCCTTACAATTTGTAACTGAATGGAGCCAGCGCTCCCTGTGGATATTGAACGAATCCGATGTTTCCACTGTCCCCTACTTTAGCTTTGTTCGCAGTGCCGGTTGGAAACGGTTACCAACCATTGGCGACCAGGTTTGTGATTGGTTTAGTGCGCATGCGTGACCAACACCTAATTTCAAACCGTTTGTGACCAAATCCGCACTGCGAACGGGTTTGACTGAAGTTAACCGTCGCATAGCCTCCAACAGCTGTAACCTGCTTGGTGGGCTCGCCTCATCCTTCGAATAGGTAAACATTTCATGTATGAACAAAGAACCTGAACCGTAAAGAGATGGCCTGCAAGACAACAGACAGGTTGAAAAATGAAAAATATTCATTGGGAACAAACCTTCCAACAGGAATAAAAAATCCATGCTCAATCTTTTCTTGCCTCCAGCTGATGATTTTGTGGGAGAATGTGGTGTTTATTTCGCGGGAAGAATTGAAATCGAAGTCGACCGTCGTTCTTATAATTTTTAATGTTAATAGCTTTACAAATAACTCTTCAGTTGAGATTAAGTAATAACATTTTACTGTTTGATTTTGTATTTCGTTGCTATTCAGACGAAGATTCCCATTCTAATTCGATGTCACCAATAAGATTTTCCGTATCACACAACTAGTAGGAAACTTTCAATACTTGAATAACCATAGAATTAAAACGAGGGTAAATGCAAAGGTAGAACTTAGTGAACAGTGCACGTCATGCAGATGTCAGACAGCTTTCTCATCTCGTTTGGCTAGCTTATCATCTCGTTTGGCTGGCTTATCATCTCTCAGCTCGCTGAGCTCCCGCTACCCTACATCTCACAGTGGAATGATTTGATTGGCTACTTCGAGTAGCGGTGTGGTGGGGGACAAACCGTCAGATCGGTCAGCAGAAATTTCTCTGACCGGTCTTACCAATCCACAACGCGTTTCAAACTGGTTTGGTGGTCACTGCGAACGGACCACTATGGATGCTATACAGTCATAGATTTCCTCAAATGGACACTGCGAACGCCCCAAACGCGTTTCCAACCATTTCTTACGGGTTTGATGGTCACTGCGAACAAACCTGATATTGAACGAATCCGATGTTTCCACTGTCCCCTAGTTTATGTTCAGATCATGGCCGGCGTTTCAGCCTATGGCAGAAAGTAATCTAAAGATTATCTGGCTGCTGCTATGGAAGCCCAAGGACAGCTTACCCCGCTCATGCAATCTAACGAAACTCCTTATAGGACATTACCTTGTTTTGATTTTGAATTATCCATTTTTTCGTGCTCTGATCATTCCCCCAAGCGTTTGTTCAAAATTGTAATCCAGTTTATCACTCAGGTCCTATCTTTAGAAAATAATGTACTTCTTCATGGTTCATCAGCGCTACTTTAACCACTTCCATAATAAATTTCTTCTTTTGTTACATAGGTAGGTGACCACACCTGCTGAACAAGATGAGCTACCAACCGTCTCCACAAAGCCGTTCAAGTAATTATAAATTTTCTTTATTTGGGATTTGGAAAGATAGAATAGAAAAATATGCTCATTGCCTGTAAAGTTTTTCAGAGTCTACCTTTTCATCGGAAGGAGTGTTCTGAAGATAAAATATGAATTACATACATTCTGAAACATGTATCATTACTATTGCAGTTGATTTGGTTCTATTGTTGTTTCTACATTGCTTTGTTTATTACAGTGTCACATGGCAATTATCAGGGCAGTGGCCCTGACGTGCCCATGGGATCATCCAAAGAGCAGACGCTGCTGTGGCAGCAGAACAACTATCTAGCAGGTGATTCAGGCATCCACTCAGGAGCGACCACTCAAGCTCCTTCGTTGACTGGGAAAGATGAGGAGCTAGACAACGACTTGATGTTCGAATTGGACCCTGGCTTCAGTCAGGGCTTCACACAGGAACAAGTTGAAGGTGAGTAATTTTGTTTAATGATTTTGTTATTGATTTAAGTTAAGTTAATTTATTACCTAAAATTGGTAGATACATTAATGTAAGCGAAAGAATTCGGACTCTGACGTTTAACATTCTGCGTCGTTCATAATAATACCATCCATCCATTCCACCTTCTTTTTCTTTCTTACATAATCGCAATGTTTTAATAATAGTGAACCTTTAAACCTGTTAAATCTTATAAATTATAGAATTGTATGCCTTTTAGTTGGTATTGAAGTTTTCTAGACTAGGTGTTATCTTTTTAATTCTCAATGTCTTCTGTCTCGCCTTTCCAAGGATTGCATCTTTTGTAAGTGAAACTTTATTTATTATATTTACCATAATAATGGTACCAGATTGCTACTATTCTAGAGTCCCTGAGATTATTTTTCTCCGATACTCTTATTGATTTAATGTGTTTCCATCTTAGAAATGAACCAGCAGTTATCACAAACGAGGTCGCAAAGGGTTCGTGCGGCTATGTTTCCAGAAACTCTGGAAGAGGGCATCGAAATCCCTTCTACACAATTCAATCAAGGGCAAGCTTCTGCAGTGCAGAGATTGGCTGAGCCCAGTCAGATGCTGAAACATGCTGTTGTTAACCTCATCAACTATCAGGTACAGTTAGTTACTCTTAATATTTAAAGGGCCTCGTAGGTCTTAATAAAAACCCACTATTTTTAGGTACCTACACATTTTGATGAAACTGTCCAAAATTGTATTTATCCTGGTCTCATTTGATTCTACTTTTTGTCCTCTACAAATAAAAGATTGTGTCTAAGCAAATGAAAAATATAATCCAATTCCCCTAAGTGAATTTATTCCGACTTATTTTTTGAAAATCACATTCAATTTTTTAAAACTAATATGTGGTGAACATAATACTTGGCGTTCAAGAGCACCGTCACTGCCGCACCCCCTACACCTTTCCAGATGCCCCCGTGTTACCCCTTCCCGTAAAATTCTTGAAGGGGAGAGATGTGCTGCCCGAGCCCCCCCCCACCACGAAAATCCGTATAATAAATCAGCCTCCTTTTAATGAAACAGGCCTACGTAATAGATAAGACTGATTTTTAAAGTTTAGTGGTCTGGATGGTCTTAAGCTCGCATCTCTAAAAGAAAAAAGAAATCCTAAATCAATCCTTTTAGCAAAATACAGATTAGTTGGACAAAGAGATCAGATTTACGCATAAAAAGATGTTACGGATGTCGAATATGAAGAAGAATTTGATCTAGATGGCACTGGTGATGGGACGTTGGACGTGCTGTAGAACGTCTAGTGAATATAATGGACTTGATTCAACATATTAAACAAAATCTCGTCAATATGTTCGGTAGCATCGATTTTAATATGTGTACCAGTAGGTGGAAAAACTTTATTTGGAGAATATGGCTTACAAATTTGCCATGACAACACACGACCAGCACTCACTCACTGGAGTAAACTAATCAACTCTCTTATTTTTCCATCAAGATCAGAGGCAAAATAAGGCTGTTATATTGGAAGAAGAAGAAGGTCCATAAGGACAGGGATACATCAACCCACCAATTCCAATTCGGTTTTCTATAGTAAACACTTCTGTGTGCTTCAAGTTATACGTGATCTTTGACTAGGTTTTTTATTACTTTAAAAAAATTTTTGAAAAAATCAAAAATGTTGGTGTAATGCATAGTTTTGTTCTTCAGATTCTCTAGTTTCATTCAAAATTTAAACCTCAAAGATCTTAATTTTTCAAAACTTTACCCTCCTAATACATATAATTTCAAGTAGGTACTTCCAGAGCTTCTCATAATACAAAGATAACTGAATACTCGCTGTCTCGTTCTTAGAAATGTTTTCTTGTTGCATGTTCGTGTTCAGTTCTTCACTAAAGACTACTGTTACGTAAACCCCAGGCCCGTACCGTAAAAAATTAGTAGGTGTCTAAATAAATACTTACTTCTACTTTCTAAGCAAATTTAGATGTTTTTCTTTGTTTAGGATGATGCTGATCTGGCCACCCGAGCCATCCCAGAACTTATCAAACTCCTTAATGACGAAGACCAAGTTGTTGTTTCCAAAGCCGCCATGATGGTTCACCAGCTGTCCAAAAAAGAAGCTTCCAGGCATGCAATCATGAACCTGGAGGTAAATTCACTTCTCTGTATTAATTTTACTTGTCTAAAAGTAGATAGGTAGTACAATGTAATACAATTATTGGATGAACTTCATGAATTCATGATTAACTTGCTCATCCCAGTAAATTTCAATTGTCAGATTGTGGAAGCATTGGTGCGTGCCATTTCCAACAGTAACGACCTCGAAACGACCAAAGGTGCTGTGGGAACCTTACACAACTTATCCCATCATAGACAAGGCTTGCTGGCTATTTTCAAGAGTGGAGGCATCCCAGCTCTTGTTAAATTGTTAAGGTATGGTAGGCAATTATTGTGAATGTTACTTAGGGTTACACGTATCTTGAAAAACAGCCAAGATGAAATGTGAATGGCATAACTATCTTATAGAAAAAATGCATACGCAGTTCCTCCATCCTTTATTCTAATTACTACATACATTTTCCTTTGCAGCTCACCTGTTGAATCAGTATTGTTTTATGCAATCACCACCCTCCACAACCTCCTCCTTCACCAAGAAGGTAGTAAGATGGCTGTAAGAGTAGCAGGAGGGCTTCAGAAAATGGTTGCTCTTCTTCAAAGAAATAACGTCAAGTTCCTGGCTATTGTCACTGACTGTCTCCAGATCCTTGCATATGGGAACCAGGAGAGCAAGCTCATTATATTGGCATCTCAGGGTCCAGCTGAACTGGTGAGAATCATGAGAAGTTACGACTATGAGAAGTTGCTGTGGACCACTTCCAGGGTATTGAAAGGTCAGTAAACCATTAGGAAGAATTTAGTTTTTGTTGTAGGTCATATTGTATTGTTTAAGTAAACTAGGTTAACAGCTAGTTTGTTTATAAGAGCGTTTTGATTCCAGTGTTATCAGTCTGTGCAAGCAACAAGCCTGCCATTGTTGAAGCAGGGGGAATGCAAGTTCTTGCCGTTCACCTCAGTTCTCAGTCTCAGAGGCTAGTTCAAAATTGCCTTTGGACGTTGCGTAATCTGTCTGATGCTGGGACCAAAGTCGATGGTCTGGAAGGTCTGTTACAAGGTCTTGTGCAGCTATTGGGATCCTCTGATATAAATGTGGTCACTTGTGCTGCTGGAATCTTATCGAACTTGACCTGTAATAATCAGCGCAATAAGATAATCGTTTGTCAATCGGAAGGAATTGAAGAACTTGTAAGAACTATAATATCTGCTGGTGATCGTGAAGAAATTACAGAGCCTGCTGTAAGTAGTATCTATTAAATATGTAAATGATTATCTTAACTGGTCTATCATTTCGAAGTATACATAGTGGCAACTATGCCATATCTTAAATATTTCCAATTTCGTCCCTTTGTTAGAATACCTTTGTTTTTTCTAGGTTTGTGCTCTTCGGCATCTGACTTCTAGGCATCCTGAAAGTGAGATTGCTCAACACACCGTCAGATTATATTATGGTATCCAGGTTATTGTCAAACTTCTCCATCCTCCATCACGTTGGCCTTTGGTGAAAGCAGTTATTGGTCTTATCAGAAATTTGGCACTTTGTGCAGCAAACCACGCACCTCTCAGAGACCATGGTGCAATCCATCATCTCGTTAGGCTACTTATGAGGGCTTTTCAAGACACACAGAGGGTACGTATTAAGAAACGGACTAAAAACTTAACACTGTATTGTATTTGATTACTTGATTTGCGTAACTTGTTTAGTTTCATTTCACTAATAAATTATTGGTTTGTTTAGCAACGTTCAAGCGTTTCTAGTGCTGGGAACACCACACCAGCACTTTACGCTGATGGTGTGCGGATGGAGGAAATAGTGGAAGGAACAGTTGGTGCGCTTCATATATTGGCCAGAGAGAGTCACAACAGAGCCATCATTCGAGGTCAATTGGTGATACCCATCTTCGTACAATTGCTTTTCAACGAAATTGAAAACATTCAACGTGTGGCCGCTGGAGTTCTCTGCGAGTTAGCTCAAGACAAAGAGGGTGCAGAAATGATAGAACAGGAAGGTGCCACTGCACCTCTTACTGAATTACTGCATTCTCGAAATGAAGGTGTAGGTTAGTACAAGGAATTGAAATTCTGTATATTCTAATTTAATGTTTTCTTCCCCCTCAAAGCCAATCATTATTTTCCATACCACTTCTGGTTACTTTCATAGATGAAAAGATTTGTGTGTCTCCTCCAAAATCAAAATTTCTATTCAAATTGTAAAGTTTTTAATACATTTAGTTTCATAACCGCAAATCCTTTCTACACTCGTAACTTTCTCAATTGTCATCCAATTTAGATGAAATTGTCGAAGAATGTATAGGTCAAGCTCTTGATGGTGTCCTGTCAATACTGTTGTATTGACTATTGCAGTAGCTCCTGTCAATACTGTTGTATTGACTATTGCAGTAGCTCCTGTCAATACTGTTGTATTGACTATTGCAGTAGCTCCTGTCAATACTGTTGTATTGACTATTGCAGTAGCTCCTGTCAATACTGTTGTATTGACAATTGCAGTAGCTCCTGTCAATACTGTTGTATTGACTATTGCAGTAGCTCCTGTCAATACTGTTGTATTGACTATTGCAGTAGCTCCTGTCAATACTGTTGTATTGACTATTGCAGTATCATTGTGTGCTCAAACCTCAAATTCATCTGATACCCACAGCCTAGTGAGTGAATTATCGTGTTCCATTTCATTTGGATGAACAAAACGTTAAACCCTTACACACAATACACCGATCCTAAATCCTTCCTTAATTTTCTCCTGATTTCAATAACACTTTCGGGATTCAGAGGGTTAGGCCCTAGAGAATCCCTTATCACCTTTACATGGAATTATGCATGCTAATTCATCCGAAACTTCCCAAAAATTATTTTAGTTATTCTGAAGTGAAGATGGTCTGTTATAAATTATGTTAAACTTGGATCAATAGTAGCCATTGTCCATTCGCATGCCGGATATTTCGTGTCGGTATGACTACTGTTAGTCCCCAATGAAACGTTTTGCATTCCCAACAGTGGCACCGTTGTACCTAGCGTTAAACCTTTGTAACGTGCGTAACTCATAATTTCTATCCAATGTCATTCAATTGCTTTACATCAATGGTAGCTATGGCCAGTACCCATATGTGCAAACTTATGGAGAAATAATAGAACTCGTAATTTGGAGTGGGACAAAATTAAATTAATGACATTGTAAATACCCAAAGTGGCCTGTTCAGTGGGTGCCACTATAGGCGCCTTTACCTTGTTTGTGCTTTTGACGTAGCTATAGACTTTAATTATTATTTTCTTTACTTATAGCTACTTACGCTGCAGCAGTATTGTTCAGAATGTCTGAAGATAAACCCCAAGACTATAAAAAGAGGCTTTCCGTCGAGTTGACCAACTCGCTCATGAGGGAAGATCAGAACTTATGGAACGGTGACTTAGAAATGGCTCCAGACCTCCAGGTATAGCTCCATACATTGTGTGTTTTAGGTATATATTATCCAATGTCACATGTTAGTACATTTACGTGACTTTCATCATAATTCATTGCTTTTCTTGTTTACGAGTTGTTGAAGTGGTTATTTAAAATATTTCGAAATTATCACTGTATAGTATGGCGGGAACTAAGGAGGAAGGTGGCTGGCCTTCTTGGGTACCTTCTCTCTCTTAGTTATCTTGGTTCTTCTTGGTACTAAGCGGTTGTAGGTTCTTGAATTTGTGTCTCTCTATGAGAATCAAAATATGATTTAAGGACCTAATGATGAACAATAGGAAATGTAGAGATTAAAAGTGAATAAGTAAAGAAATTAAAACATATACCTATTAATAAGCACCTAGTGATAAAATTTTTAAGCTTTATATTTTAAATACGTCTATCAATAGAAAAACGGAACTAACCCCACGTACGGTACTAATTCCAAGCACTCCCACAGAAAACCTGCTTTTTTATTGAAGAAATAGATGTGTTTGTATGCAGTGGAAATCTTGCCGAATTAATGCATTCCATCTGTGTTGAATATGGGTTAACCACCATCACTGACTCTAGATATGTGACGTCACAGAGGTTTACACTATAGATAGCTTTGCTCTTCCTTGCCAGTATCTAAATGATAGAGATTTTCTCCCAAGTTTAGTCCATTCAGAAACCATGTAACATGTTTCCATGCTCTCAACTCTACTTCTCTCCCCAAATAACAAGAAATAGCGCCATCTTCCCCTAGGATCCACTCGTTATGAGGCTCCGAACTAACAAGGTCCGCCGTTAGGAGCAGTAGAGGGCGCAGGACCTAAGTACCTTGGTGGTTGGCATGACTTTCCCCTTGTTGATGCCTTGCTTCACCCCTTTTAGCTCTACAATTAGTTCCCCTCACCATCAATCTCATCAATACTGGTCAAAAAATGAGAATTATGTTAATAATGAATATATTATTATAATAAAGAAACACATAAATCAACTTGTGTCTGTCACGGCTGCCCTTATGGGTGATATTCTCGAGACTTGGACACTAGCGCATCCTTACATCGTGGCAAGCGAAATCGAAGTTATTTCACCTTGTTGTCATGGTGACGAGTAAACATATGCGAAAATGCCCCATTTATAGTCACAGCTGGACAACAGCATAACAAAGTCTCACCTAGTTCCAAGTCAATATTTTCATTATTTGTAATATGCAAGGTGATAAATTGTACTCAAATTACATCAAGTTATTATCAGGAGATGACCTCTAACGCTACGAACGCAAGATTAGTCTGTGCGGTCGAGATCCATATGAAATGTCTGTTGGGGAGTTGACATATAAGTGTTCTAGATGATCCAAACATCAGCCGCAAAAATGTTGTGGATTACCTATCTAGTTTTAGAACTGTTCTTTGAATCAATTGAAACTAAAAATCTTTAGAGTACTGTGAAAGTGGTCTTGTGAAAGGATGTGTTATGAGAGCTCTGTTAGACCGGAAGAGTAAGTTGTACCACATGTGGAAAGGTGAGTACCTAGAGGTAAGGTATACCTACATACTTTCCGTATATTATTACTTGTTCATGTAGGTACTTCATTTATCAAAACGAAAGTAGGTAGGTACCTAATTACCTTTTTTGTCCATAAAATTGGTGAAACTGCAAAACTCGCGCAATAACTGCACTGCCAATGCCGTCTTTATGAAATCTTACCTTCAGAGGAATGCATTTCAAGGTTTTTTCCTTGCAGCTGGTTTTTAATTCATGTTGCATATTCGATATTTGACAAACTTGCTAATCAGCGGTTGTATTCGTCGGCAAAGCAACGACCCACCTACTTTGTTTAGGCACTTTAAACCAACAGCAAATCTGGTAGGACGTACGTAACTACCTAAGTAGTTTCGTTTCTTGGTATCTCTCCTTTTATTCATTCAATATAACAAGTAAAGCTTCCTCAGTTAAGCATATTACTACGAACTTATAATAAAACGCTGATGAAGCTACCTGAGCAATGGCTAGGTACCTACACAGCAGTACAGACACCTGAGGAATTTTCAATCATCTTCTCTTTACTATTTTTCAGGTTAATTATTCTCAAAGCTTAAACGAATCTTTAGTTTTCTGACACTGATTAACTACTACAGTTAGTAGGCTCCTAGTCCAAATAAAAACTCGTTCACGTTAGATTGGTATTGTTGACAGCAATCTACAATCAATTATTGCGCTGGCAGGCATGATTATTATAACATTTAGTCGAATTGAAACTTTGTATTGCTACAATATTATACTTTTTCAAAACAAAACTGTTGAAAAATGGCCTTATAACCACGAATTATGTTGACGTGAGACGGCAAACTTCTTGTGAGAAATAGGTTGGTTGAGTAGTGGCCGACTTTGGCTGAAACGCGAACCTACTCCAGGCGTGACGTCACGAGAATATGGGCCATAGGCATCAAAAGTTTAGCTAATCGGTTAGGTCATTGTTTACATGCCGCTCTCATGTACAGAGCTCCATTCACACTGCATAACCATGTTAGAAACTGAAGTACCTCCCTGTATGTATGAGAGAGAGAGTTGAGAGTTGAAGCATTTTTTATTTAACAAAAATCCATCACAAGGATATTCATATATTTTTTGTGCCATCCTGGGCCATTTAACATACTACATTACATGAAAACTTAACATTTAATCTATTGCCATTCAACATACAATATTAATTAATTACTTTGTAAATATTTAACTTATTCATCATGCGACCCACAATTAGGCACAGACTATCTTTTCTACTAGATTTTCATCCTGTACATTTTCCCTTCTAGCTTATACTGCGGGATGCAATCCGTCGCAGGGGCCCTGTATGTATGATGTTAATAGTTGGCGAGTTTCCGTTTCGAGAGTAGGTGTAAGGAATTATTTTCCCCTTATAACTGCTTAAAAGTTTCTTATATTAAATTAAATTTCTTAGGACATGCTTGGTGAGCAAAGCTACGATGGAATGTACACTCATGGTCCGCCCAGTGTGCACAGCAGCCATGGAGGGAGACCTTACCAACAAGGTTAGTACATACTGTTTTCACGGTTTTTCGATTAACTTTTTCTATCTTTATATTTCATTTGTTTACCTATAATTATGAAATTAAATCATGTACTAAGATTAAAATTTGTTACCTCATCAACCTCACGGATAAAAACTTCCGAGGGTCCTTAAAAGGAATGCCCTCTCTCCCTTGTTCATATAGCCAACACAGATCGCAGTTTTTTCTGGCTTCGGTTCTGCTTGAAAGAAATTTCCTGTGATATCATTTCTAAATTTGGGGGGACAAAATAAATCTTCCAAGGCGCTCGGACAGCTTGGAAACTTTGGCTTTATGAGCTTCTTTGAGATTTTTTTTCCTGATAATTTTACGTTTCAGACCTTCCCCAACATCCGCATATCCGGCTACTCTCATAGCTCCTGGCTATTCAACTGTTTAACATGAAATCAATTGGGGATCAGGTATTTGTGTGTGTTCCTCATTAGTGACCCTGTGTTATCTCTTTTTGAATGTTGTGACCATTATAATTTGCATTGGTGAACGTTTTTCAGCTTATCTATGTTTGTATCTAATAAATAGAGAAAGGTTCCCCAAATTTACGTTATTTTGAATAAAGCTGTATTTTTATGGTACAGGAAATTGCAAGTGGCTTTATGACAAAGCCACACTCGAAATAGCTGCTGATACTATCCTCAGTGTTACTAACTTGACAACTAGTAACTGTTGCTCATGTAGCCACAATCAAGCATTCCATTAGCGAATTTTCGTAGAAAATGAAGCTATTGCAATGGCTCGGAAAATTTTAAATAAAATTTTTTGAAAATTTTCTTCATTGAAATCCGTTTTGGGGCATTCTGAAACGATCCCTGAAGTTTGCGCTTTTCCATATGTAGATATGTGTGAGTGTCATTCATTCCAGACGATAACTCTCTTTAGGATTGAGATAAAAATCCCTTTCTTGCTCTAAAAAATCAAGCTTTCTAATTGAAAAGATGAGTTCGTTGGCCAGCACTTGTTGAGATCATTAAATTGGTCAAATTCCAAAAAATGTGCTTAAAAAAATCACAAACGGTCAAAAACGGCCAAAAGTCATTAAATTTATAATTTTTAGCAGAATTTTTGTCAAAACAACAACTTAACAACGTTATTAACAATTAACTGGGTTATTAAAATTTTTTGCACAAAATTATCCTAAAAACGTACTTAAATTGCATTAATATTTGCATAAAAATCTATTTAAAAAAAATGCAAAAACTAAAATAAAAACTCCCAAATATTCTTTTGACGCGCTTAATTTTATTTAGTATGAGTTTTTTTTTAAACATGAAATTGGTTTTTAACAATTTCTTTGTAGCTGAATTCCTCAAATGTCCATACAATTAAACATATTATAATACGATGGGTAATTTCAGAAAATTCGCTCATACGATCATACTGCATGACTGGAACTTTTTTTTTTTTTTTTGCTTCAAATTCTGATTGATTTCTCACGAAAACTCGAAATTACCAATTTCTAACCCGTGTTCTCATATAAAGGCCCATTTCCACTGAGCGCGCACCGTTCACAAACAGGGTTTGAGAATGTTCTTGAACATGGTGCGCGTGCTGTGGAAACACTCGGCTGCACCGAGCAATGTTTGTGAGCAGCGTTTGTTCGTGCGCGGGCTTGCTCCATCGACTTCGGGTTTTCCGGGAATGCTCATGTTCTTTGCGCGTCCTGTTGAAACAGCTTCTCGGCGCAAGCCTTTTCAGTTCCAGTCTGCAGTCTCCTTTTCCCATTAGTTTGTAATTCATTGTAGTCTTGCGTTTCTTTAGTGTTTTTAATAATGGAGTGGATGATCAGGGAGCACGTGGAAGGAACTTTCGGATCAAGCAAATGGGCGAGAACAACTGCTCGGTTGGTTCGGCGCATGCTGTGGAAACGCAATTCCCTTTTTTGCGTTTGCAAACGTTCTGCGCGGCGCAGACCTGTTTGCAAAACTATTGAGAATGGTGCCCGCTCAGTGGAAATGGGCCTTAACATAGGAAATAGATGCACTTAATGCCTTGGGTATTACGAAGCCCTTAAGATATAGACGTATCTGTCATAAAATCCATTTTCCCATCTTCCGGTTGATGGATAGCCATTCATTTCTGAATGTTCTCACAGCTGGTAGCTTGAAAAGAGTGTAATGGCACACTCCATTCTCATATGAGTAGTGTTCTTATCCTTTATTCAAAATAATTGATTTGAGCATGTGATTTTTTTCAAGGTGTCTGAATGGATGCCTCTGCTCTCAATAAAAGGTAACAATGTTTGGGTGTTGACTTATCCCAGCATGTTATGAGAACGAACTTGTTTTGTTTTGTCATTACTTTAATATTATCTCGCTTTACACATCCTTAGTTGCAATCACTGCGTTATCTTTTGAAATTCATAGACGTTATTCTCTAGTTGATGATGTGGTGGTACTCTAGTGAACAAACGTTCAGCTTGATTCTCGGTGATTATTATTTTTTGAAATTCAGCTATGAATGAATTGTTTCGATCTAAAGTTTATTAGTCTACAGTTTTTTGTTAATAGGCATGTAGAAAGTGTTTAGCCAATATATCCAATTTATTTAAGATATCGGGAATCATGAACATAGATGGGTTTTATCTTTCATATAGGTAATGGAGAAAATTTTACCCTTACTACATAAAAGATATATTAACATACATACAGCGTTAATCAGACCTAAGGTTTATTTATTATTTTATTTATTTATTTATTTTTTTTCAGTTATTAACTTTAATTTTATTAAAAACAGGCTGCTATCTTTCCAACACATGTAAAACATTTTGGATTTGATGGTGTTCATAAAATTGGAAACAATCAAATGTTCCTCCAACATAACAACGGCCGCTCTATCTTCCAATTCCAGTGGCTTATTCCACTTATTGGCGAGTACGTGGGCAGCACACTTTACAAAGACAGTGAACTCTTTCTCCATGGCCCCGTCGCACAAGCAAACCAAGGGGGTGAAAGATCCCCGACAGTCCTCAGCGGCTCGATCATTCTTCAAGTGCTTGACGTTGGCTGCTGTTCGAGACGTTGTTTGCTAGTCCAGGAAAAGGTAAGAGGCAGCGTCCGCATTCACTATGCGGTTATCAAAAAACGCTGGCCTCCCACTCTCCCAGACCCTGCTGATCATGATCTCTCCTACCAGAGCGGGCTGACCACTGGTAGCCTCCTGCATGACTGGTTCAGTTACTGCACTCCCCCCCCCCCCCCCCCCCCCCTAGGCAAGGTTGGCTAATCCGTCTACCACATCCCTTAGATCGACGTGTCCTCTCTTCACTATTCCTCCCTTTTTGCAGTTGAGTGCATGAGTGACGTCAAACTCTGCCCCACAGCCGTCAGAATGCGCTGGGTGGGCTAGAGGGGTATGGGCGATTGTGTCTCTAAACTGTGTGGCTGATAAGTCGAACCCGTCTGCAGCGGTGGGCACAACCGAGAGCCATTGAGAGGATCCAATAACACGTCCGATGACCCTCTGCTGATTTGGCTGTAGCTGTCCAATGAGGTCCATGATCTGTTGGGCTTGATATGTTTCCCTTTCCTTCCTTTCTTCTCTTAACCTACGGTTAATTGGTTCTATGGAGCTCTGAAAACTTAACTATCTGATGTATAGTTATGCTTAATACAGCGCATACATATAGGATGAGTTGTTCCTGTACACACTTATGGGCACAGAAGACAGATTTCCATGATTACCAGCTTTGTTTCGGATTCTTATTTTCATTTACGGCAGATTTTTCTGATATTTTTCTTTGAAAACATATTTACGTCCACACAGCTTCAGAAGCATCCTGGTGGAAGTGCAAAAAGACGATCGGGCTACAGAAGGGTTGGGCGATAAGAGAATGGAAGGGAACCATATGAACCGCGGCAACCCACACCTCCTCTCGCCATTGTGCACTTCATTATAATGCTACAGATTCCTTTGATTCTTATTACAGGAATTTCTTTTCCAGAGGGTCGCAGTTTTGAGAATTTATAAATACCCCCTCACTCTGTATAGGTGTAGGTACTGTGTGATACAAATTTATGGCTGATGTAACCATTTGAAAGTATGAAGTTAAAGCAAACAACGACGACAAATTATAGGACAGAAAATTTGTTTCCGTTCCTAAAAGTTCCTGTAACTGATTTACTCGCTTTATTTCAATTTACAGAAGTACCTGTCAGCTTTAGTAATTTTGTGAGAGTTATCTAGACACTTCACCATTAGTTAGTCACATCTAGATAGTTGGCAGCACTGCCCCACAATAAAAGAATGCATCAATTTATTTTTTATAATTCACTGTGCTTAGTGAGGTACGTGTTGTAGATTAAATTTTAAATGAGTGTGCTAGTTGTTGCAATATGCCATTGTATTTACTTGAATGTATCAGCAAACAACATATAAATAAGCTTGTTTACCTATTCGCTCTGAAGAGCTTTGATTGGTTTGGGATTGTTGGGCTAAAAACGACACGGGTTTGGGATCAAAGCACATCGGTTTTGGGATCATTGAATAGTTTAGTAGCTACGGTTTTGGGATCATGACATCCATGACTCCAAACGTTCGTTTATTGAGTGTAGGTACATACTTTAATATTTTCACATCGAATTCTAATGGTTCTTTTCACTGTCGTCAAAAATGTCACACTTTCGTCTTCGTATGACGGACAGTACCTGGTGCTCTCGCTCGACAGGTACTTAGTTCATTATGTCCTTGTCGTTGGTATACTTCTCCCATAGATCCTCCACGTAGCAAAGCATGTCTGCTGAATCTTATCGTGGCTTGCTGTCAGTTACCTATGAATTAACAATTGAAGGAACCACGCTTGTGACAGAAGGTACAGCCATAAAGGGTACAACCCAGCAGCTTTTTCGAAGTAAACATGCATAGCTTCGAATTGAAAACCTTCCTTGACGAGCGATGGACACAGTGTCTTGCCTGCCATCCAATCTTATCTTGATCCCTAACCAGTGGCATTGGGGCGATCCCAAACGCGTGAACTTCTCAGCCCCGCTTCACCTCTCATGATCCCAAAGCTGTGACAGGCGCTTTGATTACTGCTATTTCTGATGTGAATATCTATCATAATCACGATTCGTATTCTCTCGACACCATGCCGTTTTGGAAACCAGTGGCTTTGAACGTAATTTTGTTTTCAGGTTATGACCAGATCCCCGTTGACTCGATGCAGGGGTTGGACATAGGGTCTCAGCACGACTCCAACTATGGACCGATGGACGTAACAACCGCTGACCTGGGATTTGATGCTCTTGAGGAACTTCCACCACAGCTTCCGCCCCACCCGCCTCAGGACAACAACCAAGTCGCCGCTTGGTACGACACCGATCTATAGTTGTGCGAGTATAGCGTGTAACGTTTCATTTTTGTTCTTAGATTTTAAATGTTATTCCTCTAAGTTATTTTTTATGTTAACTACTTACGTTTATGTTTATCAATTTTTATATTTTTGCTGGTAAAGAAGCAAACTTTTTGTTTTAATTTTATATAATATTTGTCTTTAATGTAACTGTGGTTAAACAGCTACATACTTAAATTGGCCTATATAACCAGGAGCACATAAACCTCGAAAAATGTATTGTTTCCTCATAAATTGTTATTTTCATAAATTTAGAGTTGGGTAAACACATTGAGTTATTAATTTTCATGTTTACTCTTTCATATGAGTTGTTGATAGAGGTTAGGATCCAGGAAAGCTTAAAAAGAAATGCTGTTAGTTATCACTACTGATGACACTAAGAGATGTACCTTGCTTCAGGTGATATGCAAAGTTGACTAGGTCGTATCCAATTTTCCCTGCCCCAGCTATTCAACTGTACATTTGCATTATATTGGACCGTTCTTGAACTTATGTACCTACCTAACTGCATCATCCATTCAGATATGGACCAAAGATTTGATTGATCATTTTTTTTTTTTTCTTTTCCACCTTTTGTAACCGTAGTGAGAGGTTACTGCTGGTATGATGCTGGTGCTTCGCTGATGGCACAGCTGATGGACTGGGTTTCCACTGACTCTTATACTGGCTTCATAAATGCCACTCCTAGTGCCTACTGACTTGAGCAGGTCGCATGAGAATCTGAATACTTTTTGGCCTGAATCAATTAACTTATTCCTCAGTGTTTGGCACAAACCTGTCAGTGAGACAACCCAACCACAACAGAAGCTACTCTTGATATAATGTCTAAATCAATATCGTAGGGTTTTTTTCTCTTCAACAGATTAACACAATTTGGTTGGTACTATGGATGTTGCTGAACGTGATTGGGCTCTGTACACAAAATAATATATTTCGTTCTAGACTTTGAATGGTTCGCACTCGTGATATTGTTATTCTGTGCCTCTGAGAGAACTAAGTATCTTCGATTTAGATACCAGTTTTTTATTGTTTGGATTTTTGTTATCACGCCTTTGAAAATTTTGATCTTAATGTCAACCTTTGTATGACAATAAATCAAACAATGTCAGTGCTGCAATACAATCTAGCGAGAATGGTCTTGATAAGAATAGTTCCATTAAAACACTTCTTATTAAAAAGAAAAGATTTGGTTAATTCCTTGGTCAGGTAGTTATTCCCCATTGGAACCTCGGGTTTTCTAATTATACTTAATTGACCTTTCTCTACTCTTTTACCCATCAATGAGAAAACAAGGTGCGAGGAAGCTGGGTTGTCCCCTTCAATGCTAGAATTGCGCCAAGTAGTTCGAGTTATGTTCTGCTGGCTAAGTCTAAATTTCTCTTCTGAGTACTGAAGTAAAACACAGGACGAATGAAAATCTATAAGGATTCACTTGTATTAAAACTGTCTTAGCATCATAGTTTTATTTCTGTGTCGAGCTATCTTTCATGTTTCAAAGATAACTTTTCCTGAAACGATCTGGAAGATGTGCTACTTTAGATTGAAGTAGCTATTTATTTGCAGAACATGTCCATTACAATAGTTATGCTCCAGGGAAAATAACTCTCACAGTCGAAGAGGTTTGGTCACCCTGGCCTCATGGATCTGATCGTTAGAGTGTCGCAACTTCGGGAAATTAATAATAGAACTCCTGTCGAGGTATCAAATATTTTTGGCCCGTTACAGTGGCACAGTCGGTAGGACTGTCAATTGTCATTCGTCCGACCCCAAACCAGCCGAGACAGCTGGTATTCGACTCCGGGGAAATGTTACGCTCCAGGAAAATAAATTTCACAGTCGAAGAGGTTTGGTCACCCTGGCCTCTTAGCTCTGGTCGTTAGAGTGTTGCAACTTCGGGAAATTAATAATAATTTCTCGTAGTTGTGACGACGCGAGTTCGAACTCTTGTCGAGGTATCAAACATTTTTGGGCCGTTACACAATAGTACAAAGTTGATATTGATGCCCCTAAAGGCTTGTTGTTTACAAGCAGTCATACACGTAGCATGTATCAACTAGGATAATGCCGGGACAGATTTATTATTAGTGTACTAGATGGCGTTAGGAAACATCAGTGTGCTGTAGCTTTTAGGGTGGTCCTCCACTGGAAGCGACTATATAAGCGACTAACCCCATAAGCTTGAAACGTATTAGAGCTCCTCCACTGCAAGCAACCTGAGCGACGCGACTTCGCGTATTTTGAGGCGACGAGCGACTGATCCCATCCGGATGGGATCAGTCGCTTGTCTTCGAGCGACCTGGCTTCCCCCTCCCACGTTTTCTCGGCGCACCCTTCGACTGTGAACGGCGAACCTCTACATCTACTGGATATTAATGTTAATTTTTCAGAGGAGTTACGTTGAACTTTTCAATTTTGCGCCTCAATTACATTACCTTGTTAAAATCAACACTCTATTTTTTTTTTAGGAGTTACGCTGAATTTTTTTTTCTGTACCTTCATTACATTCCCTTATTATGATTAACAACAATAATTACAAGTAAAAACGTAATGAAATTTCGTAAAAATCGTGTTGAAATTTCGCTTTCCCAATTCTTTGGCGAATTGCTCAGCCTTGGCCTGGTCCTGTTTTGGGACGGTCGGTGGGCGGGGGAAGGAGAGTTATCACACTGTATGATGGCACTGACTTGCATGCACTTGGTCTAACGCAAAACCTTTGGCTGAATATCGTTACTAAAACGTATTTCCCGATAAATTTACAATTATTTTGAGTCGCAGCTTAAAATTTATACCTTAATAAGCACGCCGAAAATTCGAATTATCCAAAATAAAATTCGAATTATCCACGATTTTTTAGCATTGTTTAAATGCAAAATGCTAGGGACCAAGAGAAACATTCGAAATAAAAAAGTTCGAATTATCCAGGTTCCACTGTAACTATCTATGTCGTCCATTTTACCAAAAATAAATGTAGTCTACTACACACCACCACAGACTTCGCGCGACTAAGTCGCCTCCAATGGAGGAGCTCAGTCGCGTCCCAGTCGCCTCGCGGAAGTCGCCTTGTCGCTAAGTCGCTTCCAGTGGAGGACCAGGCTTATTCCCCATGTCTTGTATTTTTCTCATGAATGAAGTCACAACGAAATGTTTCTGCGGGACATGGTGTCTTCATGGTTCAGCACATCCATACATCCCCAGAGTTTCCCTTTCTACAATCACGATAGCATCATAGGGTGAACGTAACTCCTGGTTCCAACTTCCAGTTCATTTGCCCTATCTGCTTCATACAACTTTCTGGACTATCTGTGCCTCGTGTACTTATTGTTATGGTTTAGTAAGTATTATTTGGTATAAGTTATTGAGTATTAGTGAATCATGTTTAAATTTCCTTGTTTGTCTTCCTCATTAATCCCACCCCTTCCATTGTGTGATTAATTTACTCGTATATTTGGTTGCTAATCCATATCTGTTATCGCAATAAAACGTGGCAATATCATCGTATAAAGACTATTATATTAATGATAGCAATTATTCTTGATTTTGTGAATGAAGAAACCCTTTTTTTTCGTGGTGATGTAGAGCGTGCCTTCCTAATTTTAGTTTAATTAATTCCTAATTGATAATCGTATGACAATAGGTAGATAGGTACCTGCTAACTTCCGTTCTTCTTCCTTTCATTTATAGGATAAGAATACCCCTGCAAATTATTTATATAGTTAGCTACCTACATATATCACATTGCTCCTGGCTTTACTTTATTTTATTTTTATTATTTGGGTTTTAATGCGAAACCTTAGTATTATTTTGTATTGTATAATTATATTGTTGTTAAAATATAATTGAAATTTCAGAATTTGTGTTTATTTTCCATCCTAGTATTCCCATTTTTGGAATCGGCGGTAAATTGTTTTTTGAGAACACAGGATTTTCATATTTTACACCAGTCAGACTCATTCGTTCAAAAACAAAGTTGGGTAGGAACTACCTAGGTAATTCTTTTAGAAAATGGGAATTTAAGAAATTAGCCACTCCGTACAAATTTATCTTTGATACCGTCAATTTTCACAAAAACTGCTTCATCTACTCTTTCAGCGGTGTAGTCGATTGGAGGAACAAATTTTACTTTACTTCGCTAATTAGGGGGAAAAATGTGTTCTGATTTTGAAAATCGTGCGAATTTTGGCATGAAATGAAGCAATTGCAATGGGTCAAAAAATTAAAAATGTTCACTTTTGTTCGTGGAAATCCGTTTTGAGGCATTCTGGAACGATTCCTGGAGTTTTTCAAACGTTCATTAACTCATTCGAATCGTAAAAGGCTTATTCAAATGTGTTGGGCCCATACGTTCCTTCAGGATTAAACACCAGGAGTTAGCTGGGTAACCATCTTCTCCATGGCAAGTCTCAACATCAAAATCCCCCCCCTCCCCCCCAACTTATGTATTTCTTCCAACTTATTCTATCTTGGAAAAGGCAAATTTAATCCGAAATATAGCATTCGCACGTTGAATTAAACCTTTCGCGAATTGAATTAAACTTTCCGCGAATTGAATTAGACTTTCCGCAAAATGAATTAAACTTTTCGAAAATTGAATTAAACTTTTCGCAAATTGAATTAAACTTTCCGCAAATTGAATTAAACTTTTTGCAAATTGAACTTTGGCGAATCTGTTGTTTTAATCAAGACAAAATGTAAAACTCCAACAAAATGTATATATTGTAACAAATTGTGCAAGTGATGAAACGAGCACCGAAATTGTAGATTTAAACATAATCCAGCACCTCATGAAGTTAATCTGAAGGTAAATTGTTTATTTATTAATAACAAAACTGAGCTCGCAACGTATCCACCTATAGTTGACATAATTGTTGACATATAATTGATATAAAGTTGATTATATAATTTATAGGAATTAGCAAGAAGACTTCTAAAAGCAAAAGGTAATGGAGAGGTCGTCCAAAGGCAGCAGTTGGGAGCAGCAGAAACATATCCATCACGTAATTTACACAAATGCTGAGCCGTCATATGAGGATAACTTTGCTACCTAGCAACAGGGAGGGATCAGTGTTCCTTTCTTGATCTTTTTTCTTTTAAATTTAAGCCGCGTCTCAACCGGAAGGGTTTCTTAATGTTATTGATCTTTTCACGTATGTAGGTCAATTTGCGGAAAGTTTAATTCAATTTGCGAAAAGTTTAATTCATTTTGCGGAAAGTCTAATTCAATTCGCGGAAAGTTTAACTCAATTTGCGAAAGGTTTAATTCAAAGAGCGAATGCTATATAAAAACTAGCTTTATTTTAGCTACTTATTTTTTTCTAACAAAAATTGTGTCAAGCTACTTCATTGATATACATATATGTGTGTGTGTGTGTCAAGTGAAATGAAAATTCCGTTCCTGCCCCAAAAAAACCAAGCTTTCCAAATGAAAGGATGAATTAACTGGTCAGCCCTTTGCGCAGTAAATTGCTCAAATTTCAAAATATTTCGTCTAAAACTCACTGAAAATGGCTCAGAACTGCTAAAAATTGTTGAATTTATATTTTTTTTGCAGACTTTTAGTCAAAAGAAGCTTGCACCAACAATGAACTAGATCATTCAACAATTTATGCACAAAATTATGTTTAAAAATGTAGGCTTAAATTTCATTAGGTAATATCAACTAAAAATTTATAAAAAATGCAAAAAGCTTGTAATCCAAAATATTTTTTGCTGAATTTTATTTAGTTACCTACCTACAGCGTTTTGCCACACCTTAGAAAATTGGTAGGTAGGTATTCATCAATTTATTTACTTACACTCAAAATGCTCAAATTTCGAAACAGTGTAACATACCTACTTATCTAATACGATAATTTACGAAAATACGCTCATACGATCATGCTGCATGAATGGAACTTTTCAATGGAATCGAAGGTTTTCTTGAAAAATTAGGTAGGTACCCTCTATGAACCTACGAGCTTGGAGTCGACTTCTACGTAGATAGCTAGGTAGGTACCTACTATTTGTCCAAGCTCAATCGAATAGTAAAACTTACAGATCTCTCTAATGCCTATCGTTATAACCGAGTTTTTTACACTTTAACCAATTTTTGGTTTATTTGTCATGCACAACTGTCAGTCACGTGTTTCTATGTTTTGAGCTGTTCTGAAGGTCTTAGAATGGCACTTTTTAAGAACCCAAGTAGGTACACTATTCTTATAGGGAATTCAACGCTGATTTCGAAAATGAGGTCAAAAGTTGAAATTAACTGAGGGAAAATGGAGAAATTTTAGTTCAAAAGAAAAAAACATGTTTTTCCTGAAAAAAAAAAAACCCTTTAAAAACTCATATCTCCAGTACGGATTGAGATAAAAATATGCGGTTGGTGGCATTAGACGACATTTCTGATGCAGACTAACACAAAAAAATTTCGTCACTTATCCGGTTTCACCCTGTATATATAGACGCAGTGATTTGCGTAGAAGTGCCATCCATTACGGAAATAATTTACCTTTGTGTTTTAATCCGCAGAATTTTCAAAATGACCAATAAACGACATGTAGGTACCTATACACAGTGACAAACACTCTTGGGTAGGTGGTGAGTAGGTACCTACCAGAGACTTTTCTATCAAATCCTCCAAGAGGTACCAATATATTTCTCTCATCCATAAAAATATATTTTCAATTACTTCATAAGAAGTTACGATGCATCTATTGAAGAAGTTCCAGAAACATTTTTTCAGGTTAATAATTATAGATTTGAATTTTTTTAGCCCTTCCGGGCTTTGGAAATCATCTTCTTCCTCCATGGTACACTTCGACAATGCACCTCTATCGTGACGTCACATAGTTCCCAGCCGCCAGCGCCTCTATCGCCAACAATTTCATTCACAGTGCTGGCTTCTCTTCATCACTCATCAACGATTTGACAAGCAAAGATTTGTAAACAGTTTTCCACTGTATTATACAACATAACTTTAGTGTTTGAAATTCGTTCGTGGTACCATTTTTAATGTATATTTAGCCTTATAGAATCTTCCCCTTAATATCGAATTTCGGAGGGCGTTACTAGCGTATCTCAGCGGCTGTGGTACTTTGTGGAAACAGTGATCGATCGATACTCAGAAAGAGATGTAATTCGCTCCGCAACAACCTGGTTGTTTTTAGATTTTTTCGACGAACGATTGCTCAAATTCGACTTTTGTAGTTACTGTGAAGACTTCAACAACCACACCATCCGTTCAAGAGACAAAAGTGAGTATTCATGCGGATTTCAAGATCAGTGTTCTATATTATTACCGACGTATCTGAGGTCATTGGTTCTAGCAATGGCGTTGCCCTTTTATCATAATGTTAGAGTTTTTATATGTATGTAATACGTCTTTCGATTGGCGGTAAGTACCTATATGGTTGGTGTGACAAAAATCATATCATATATATATTATAAACAAGTAATGTATGACTCACGATGTACCTACTTGCAATCGTGCCAGCTCACACTTATACTGGCTGATGGGTTTTGTTTTATTTGTAGGTAGGCAGGTCCTTTTTGGAATGTTGCGCCCTATTCTTGACATCATGTATTATGACTTATGTAGTCATAATATCTCGACTATAATTTTCATTTCTTCACTACCTACTCATAGGAAACAATATAAACATTTATCTGCATGATTTCACCGCTTATCGTCTAATGCGCCTCTACCTTAATGTTTTGAAATAAATAGCTCAACTGTGACTCATTTCCGGGTGACACCGACTGCTCTCTCCTAATTATCTGCAGGTTTATGACAATCTTGGAACTGGTTTAAGATAATGCTGCATTCGAGTCTGGTTTTCAAAGATATTCCTAGACAGGTTTAGTATACCTACATACTACCTTAACACTACAAAGTAAAGAAGGTACAATGTTTCAAGTGCTATACTGCTATTGAGCGTTGTACCTATCAGATCTTATATTTATTCATACAGACCGAAACCTTCATTAAATAGAAAGCTATAATTAGACACTGTATATAACTTTACCCCGCATAATTCCCAAAATTACGTTGATCACCACGCATAAATTCGTGTAGGTACCTAGGTGCATACCTCTTGTTGAGAAGACATAACCGCAAGCCGTTTGAATCGAATCTAGGAGGCACCGTTGTTGGTCGAGGAGTGAATATATACATATAGATATTTGTACGGAAAATGCTGTAGCCTTTACTTAATGGTGGGTAAAAATGACGAAAGTACAGAACTGGTTCAGCTGAAAGTGGCTCGATTATGCTATAGGCGCAGGTACATTAAGGCATCGACATACATAAATATTGTATATTACACGAATTCAGATTTGGAAGGTATTTTAGTTTATAAAAACGCCAAGTTTAATGATGGGAATCCAGACTGAGCTTAGAATGTACAATTCTTCTACAACACTGTTCCCACTTTAAGTGAATATGTACTGTAGTGATCTTCACTATAGTTTACAGTTATTATTTTAATTATCCACAACAGTTATGTACTATGGTCATTGTTTACAATTATCTAATGATTCTATTCTACTGTTAGTTAACAAATTATATTAGCTATTCCTTCGCGTTCTGAAGTGAAGACAATAATACTTATTGTCTTTAGGTAATAGTTGTAATAATTTTATCAAATACCTGTCACCAGTTCTACTTGAAGGATCAGGTACGATATTGGTGACCTTAATTGTACATTGAACATGTCAACCGCCAGAGTGAAGGCTATTAAAGCCTGCCGCAAGTTCATCTATAAAACCTTTTTTCTATCAAATGAAACCTTGTTCCAAATCAAATGAACCTCTTTTCAACCAAAATTAACGGGAGTCACCAATACGTTCGATGTCTTCTTTGTGGCTTATTCCTTGATAATTTTCTCCCAAATGCTGATTAATTCCCAAAGATCTTGTTATTTATAATACGTCAAAATTTGTTTACTTTACAGAAATACACAATGTTTGGAAAAAGGTTTCATTTGACTTGGAAAAGGATTCATCTGGTTTGGAAAAAGTTTCGTTTGACTTGGACATGCTATAAAATCATAAACTTCTATCTTGACTTTTTTCCACCTGAAACACATTACTTAGTCGAAACACTGTGCGACGTCACGCTTGGCAGGGGGGTCCGGCCCAGGGGGTGGGATGACGTATTTTTTGCCTAAATTTAGAAAAATCACTATTCTGCTTATCGTAGAATAGTTCTGTTGGTGTTCTTAGAATTTCACTTGCTTTCATTCAAAAATATAAAACAACCACCCTGGTATTCCGTATTCCTGGATAAGATTCATTTAGTTTCTTTATAGTTTCCTCTTACAGGTGTCTGGAAGGCAATGAAGGTTTTCTCACGAACACGATCGGCCATATTGACGGGGAATCGTCAAAAACAACTCCAGGAAATAGAAAAACCTTACCCTGTTCCTAAACATCATAAACTTGATTCCTAAACGTGATTTTTTCGTGAGTCCGTACATATAAATTTCATGGTTGAATAAGCGTAGTGAACATTTTTCTTCATGGCTCAAATTGGGATATTTCGAACAAGACACAACATTTTTAGGCTCAAAAATAGTGGAAATTGTAGGCAGAAAAATTCTCTTTCCGAATAACATATTGTGAAGTATTAATTTTGCCATTATATATGAACAGAATCACAAATATTTACTCAGACTCGCTTCGCTTAAAAAGCGGATTTTATTCGAAAATTCCAAATATCCGGAGTTCGGTAGGGTCGAGAATGTCTAGAAATATTCTCTCAGAAGTTCAGAAACTGGGAATTCAATTAAAAGGTTCTATTTACAAACAAGAAAAAGTCCAGTCATGCAGCATGACCCCATGAGCGAATTTTTGAAGAAATCTTCGACATTTCAGTCGCTATTGATCGTGTAGAGAAATTTTAGTTTATGATTTTGATAGACAAACATGGAATCAAATTATTAAAAATAATCAGGAGGTACTCATACTTTATTATTATTAAACTAATCTTGTAGAATTAAAGGCAAATGTAGGTAAATATTCATAGATTTCGATGTCCAATGTGGTCAGTATTGAAGGCAGTTGAAATCTTAACAGTATCCTATCATAACATCATCAAATCTTGACATGAAATAAAATAACATACCGACGTCATATGAAAGAAACGTATTTCCACAGCCAATCGATGATGAGGCTTTATATTACGAGTGATATAAAGTCAGTTTCATTCGAATCTAGTATCCTACAGCAAGAAATTGACAGACAAACTGTAGTCTCTGTGCATCTATTGACAGCCTAAATTATGGGGAAGTGTCATCAGTTGTAATTACTTTTTTTTTTTTTTTTTTTTTTTTTTTTTTTTTTTTTTTTTTTTTTTTTTTTTTTTTTTTTTTTTTTTTTTAACAAGCACCTACTACCTACGTTTTAAACAGCATGGTTCTAGGATTGGTTATACAGGGATACTTCCATAAGAGTAGTTCAATCTGAATTTGGACAATGTTTCCATGCAAATATTACCGATTTTTACAACTAGCGAACGGCATTATTTCGATTTTTGACTGATTTTTCAACTTTGAAATTTTTGAAAACTTGATACATATTCTTATAGGAAATTTAAAGCTGATTCCGAATATACCTCATGTTAGTATGCTGAAAAAATTATTTCGCACAACAAATCGCAAAAAACAAGCTATTTTGAAATTTTTGACTACATTTTTGAAAATTTCAACCCGAAGATGTAATCCGATCATGCTGGCCAACGAACTTGAACTTTCGTGTTGTTTCCTTAACATTTTAAAATTTGTTTGAAGTTTCTAGCACAATTCTACGGACAGTTATCGTCTGGAATGACACACACATACATACATTCATACATACAAAACTGCGTTAAACTTCAGAATATGATTCAGAATAGCCTGAAACGGATTTCTGCATAAATTTTTTTCAAAAATTCACATTCTACAAATTTTGAGGCGAGAGCAATAGATTAATTTTCTTCAAAAATTCGCTAAAAGGTGCTGGATATAAATTCCTGAAATTTTTGAAAATTTAACATAATATATTTACGGATTCATGAAAACATCACGTTTAGGAACAAGTACGATTTAGGGGTAAGGTTTTTCTATTTCCTGGAGATGTTTAACTGACGATTCCCCGTCAATATGGCAGATCTTGCTCATGAGAAAACCTGCATTGCCTTCCAGACACCTGTGTACTGTTGCTTCAATTTCCCGATTACTAAAGAAATAGTGAATTGTAACATTTACGCTTGGCATGTACTGTATTTTACATCCAACCCCTGCTCGTGGAACCGAGTTTGTGATTCCGATTGGACGTGGGAGCTACGGCCTGGTTGAAATCGTTGCTTTCATCAAACATCACCCTTGTCCGACCTAATAACATGATGTAGGGGGTGGTGTTACGGGGGTTCCTTTGGTGTCTGCGCGCCCTTCCCTCCTTACTCGCCTCGCCTTATCGATTGTTTTTATTCAACTGGGTCTGCCTTCTGTTTATTTGGTTCCGTTCTTCTCTTCTCTGCTGAAGCTTTGGAAAAAAATCCATTCACGCCTCCATTGTTTTCAGAAGTACCGTTTGAGTCTTCCTTTCATCCTGATCGTGTGTAGGTACTGGTCGGATATGAGTTCGCTGGCCAGCACATTTTGAGCACATAAAATCGGTCAAATTTCAAAAAGAAAAGAATCCAAAGACCTCGCACTCAGCGCGAGAGACGTCGAAAGTCAATTCAGTTCAATTTTAATGTACAGGGTGTCCCATCTAAACGGGCCCATCGGGAAATTACAGCCTTGCGGTGCGAGCTATCGAAAAATTGAACTGGACCTTTTTTTATAGTATTTCAACTCAGCTTCACGATGCGGAAGTCCGATTTTTATTTTTCCATGTTTTAGGGTCTCAAATCATTGATTGAAACTGACGGTTTCCTCTTGACACCCCTTTTTTATGGGTTTTTCCGATTCTAGGTTGAATTTAGAACAGAAAAGGCCTCCATGAAATTTTCTTTTTGGGGCTTCGTTTCTGAGTTATTCCACTTTTTGCGAAATACAGAAAATCGCCGATTTCTTTCAGACATTACCAACACTTTCACTTTAACATTACACTTGAACCGCTTACGATTTAAAAAAAAGTTTTCCAAATCGTCGTTTAAAAAACAACCCCTCAAACTGTTCAGTACTATTACTCATTTATTAGAAGAACATATGAGACGCCCTATTCTGGACTAATGTAAGGTTCTTTAAGATCATAGTGTAGACTGAACAATAAGTATCAAGAAGCTGTTGTTTCCTTGGCCCTTGAATACAGTTTGCAGGAGAAGGAGCAGAGGCTGCAGATGGAGCAGGTGGCATTTTCGATTTATCACAACACAACTGACTGGAAGCCTCCTTGTGGTACATTTTTTAAACTGTATTCTGAACAGTGATTCTGTGTGTACTGAACAGTTTGAAGGGTTTTTTTTTTTTTTTAACGACGATTTGGAAAACTTTTTTTAAATCGTAAGCGGTTCAAGTGTAATGTCATCCCCCTGATGGTGATTGTTGATTATGGACGCTGGGGTCTGATGATAGATAGTTTAATGCTGATTTCAAAAGTGTGGTGAAAATCTCAAAAATTGAAGATAAAAATAGTGAGAAAGTGTTGGTAATGTCTGAAAGAAATCGGCGATTTTCTGTATTTCGCAAAAAGTGGAATAACTCAGAAACGAAGCCCCGAAAAGAAAATTTCATGGAGGCCTTTCTGTTCCAAAATCAACCTAGAATCGGAAAAACCAATAAAAAAGGGGGGTCAAGAGGAAACCGTAAGTTTCAATCAATGATTTGAGACATGGAAAAATAAAAATCGGACTTCCACAAAAAGTGGAATAACTCAGAAACGAAGCCCCAAAAAGAAAATTTCAAAGAGGCATTTTCTGTTCCAAATTCAACCTAAAATCGAAAAAAGCAATAAAAAAGGGGGGTCAAGAGGAAACCGTCAGTTTCAATCAATGATTTGAGACCCTAAAACATGGAAAAATAAAAATCGGACTTCCGCATCGTGAAGCTGAGTTGAAATACTATAAAAAAGGTCTAGTTCAATTTTTCGATAGCTCGCACCGCACCGCAAGGCTGTAATTTCCCGAAGGGCCCGTTTAGATGGGACACCCTGTATAATCCGTAGGTGTTACAAGGAGTTCCTTCAATACATATTAAAAAATAGCACATGATATCTTACCTTCATTTCTGCCTCAACAAGCAATGTTAGACTTTTACGTATGATGCATCAAATAAATATTTATAAAGGTATATATAATTTACGAATAATAAATGAGCACTGCATAGTTAACATTGATCACAATCAATAATGCCTACACTCTACTGCCAAATTTCAATAATAATCCAGAGACATTGGCAAAATTTCCAAAGCGGTGTTGATGTTCGTTCTATCTCTTGTAGATTTTCATCTTCTTCTTGACCTGTTTTCTGGAAATGTTGGGAGGGGACGGAGGAGGAATATTCAGATTAATCTCCACGTCTGACTCAATAGATTTATAATCCTCCAACGTACTTCGTCCATAGTAAATGAAAAGTTTTTGACATTTTATGTCTTTACTATGGCACATAAATGAAAAAGCGTCACGCGGGGAGAATCACGCGGGGAGCGTCACGCGGAGATTCCCTAATGATCCCACGATTCTGAGATTTGGTATGTAGCTCCTTGAGGGACTTCTGAACACAACTGACCGATCCCAGATCAGCTGAGTGGCTCTAGAATCCAGTTTTTTCCCTAATGATAGCACGATTCTGAGATTTGGTATGTAGCCCCTTGAGGGACTTCTGAACACAACTGACCGATCCCAGATCAGCTGAGTGGCACTAGAATCCAGTTTTTTCCCTAATGATAGCACGGTTCTGAGATTTGGTATGTGGAATGAGTAAAACAAAATTTTATTTTGAAATTTATTTGAATGAAAAAAAAAAATATTTTTTTTTTTTTTTAAAACGTGTTTTTGCAATAAATTTCCACAAACAAAAGTACAATACGGGGTTTTATAGGAAGGGGAAAGGGGGCGCAAAGACATAAAATGTCTCTCGTGGTTGCGTACTTGTACGAAAGCTGTATCCACCGTATGCGTTTCAAGAGGTTCTAATACCAAGTTCAGATTTAGCGAATTTAGTTTTCAAAATGGAAGAGTTTTTTCGCAATCCGATCGCGCCGTCGTCTTCTTCGTAGAAAAACCTACGAAACCGGTATTTTTTCCATCAACCAGTAATTCATCTCCAATCAAGACGGTATGCTTTTCCCGTCTTTTCTTGCTTGAAACAACTTGGGCAAGAGATGCTTCCTAAATTCCCGTGTTCGTCTGTCAGAACTCGGATGTATTAAATTGGGATCCCTTGAACTTGTAAATGTCCTGACGTACTTTAGATTTAGAGAAATTATTAGCAAAATGAATGTGAACTGGTCTACTTCTAGAAGGTTGGATGGTGCCTAAACGTCTTACACCTATAACTTCATAATAAATTTAATTCCGTTCTAAAAATGTCCATCGCCTTCCTCTTGATAATATTCATGTTTTCTTTCCCTTCTAGAACGTTATGAAGAATAAGATCGTTTCTGTTGTCCGTGTGCCGGTTCCCTTTCGTATTATTTTGCTTCCGAGACTGCAAGGCAGCGGAAGCTTTGTTTTCAATTTCGAAATGAAAAAATTTTTTTTGCTCCAAAATCAAAATTTCCACTTGCATTTTGCGTTTCAGAGCCTCCTGAACAAATTTGGTTCCGTGTCTGTCTGTCTGTCTGTCCGTCCACATTTCCTTGTAACAGCCATAACTTCCACAATTTTGATCCGATTTTAACCAAATTTTCAGGGATCATGCGGCTTAAGCTCTAGATGGTCCCCTATCAACTTCATCATGATCGAATCAACGGTAGCTTCTGCGCCTTGTGACGGTCATAACTCGGTCAATGTTGAACGGATTTCGGTCAGATTTTCAGGGATGATGTGGGTAAGGTCCCTTGAGGTCCCATAAGACAATCATCATAATTGCATTAGCGGTACGCTAGGCGCATGCGCGAAAGTGATGTTTTTGTTACGGCCACAGCTTAGTTTGGAAAATGAACAAATCGGGTGGTCCATCATGCTCAAAGTTGCCAAAAAATATCCCCAAGGATGTTTTAATCATGAATTTAGATCAAAATATTAATGAAAGCCTGTAAATCAATTAAAAACTCCTTCAGTTTTGATCCGATTTGGACGAAATTTTCAGGGAACATGCGGACTACATCCTGGATGGTCCCATATTAAAATCAACATTTTCCTTAATAATTTCATTTATTATATGTACCATTCAGCTTCCAATTTCCCACCTTATTAATTCCCTGATGCCAGAACCGGTCGTTTCTAGTTTTCTGGAATTTAATGGTGACATACTGTGAAGGTCACGAGGAAGCTCATGTGCCATTTCCTTGGCAGTGTATTTTCAGAGATTGCTAGATTTTCTTCTATACTGTCAATTCTGTTATTAATTTTTTTTTAATGAGCAAGATAGTTTCTTAGCTGTTAGCAATTTCTTGCGACAGAGTCAGCATCATTCATTCATATTGACCTGTGAATTCAAAACATTTGTATGTTCCTTCAAAATGCAGTCGCAGTTTTGAAGTTTGGTTGTGATTACGTCGAGGCATTGAATTACCTGATGTAACTCGGAGGTTGACATTCTCGTAGTTGCAATTATTCGACGCGACACCGGTCGTCTCTTCGAGTACTGCTGACTAAGGAATACGGTATTCGGTCGAGTGGATAGTCCTTTCCCTTCGGTAAACAACAAATCACCAACCAAACTCGCAAAAATGACCTTTCTAGCGTCGAAAGTCAACATTACAAAGCATAAATTGTATTTTTGAGACGAAAATAAAGAAACAAAGAAATCAATCAGGAAGCATGTTAAATAATTATGTTAGGTCAAGCTCGTTTTACAAAATACGAGGGTTAGAAGAGAAGAAAATTTTCTCATGGAATTTATATATATATAAATCAATTGCTGTCCGTTAGTCTCGCTAAAACTCGAGCACGGCTGGACCGATTTGGCTAATTTTGGTCTTAAATTGTTGGTGGAAGTCCAGAGAAGGTTTAAAAGGTGTAGTTGTTGATATTTTGTGATAGTGACACGGCAACCATAACATTTCTTTTAGGCACTGGACAAAACGTTGAAGATCTTCGTGAAAACCAAAATATTTATGTTGACCACCCGTCAACATAAATATTTTGGTTTTCACGAAGATGCCCTCCCGGCAACCATAACATGTGACAATTGACAACCAACTAATATGTCGATACCTCAGACAAAGAGTGCATCCTTCTATCATTTTGAAAATATCAAATAATGTATTTGATGGATCAAATCAAATAAAATATAAACATTTTACCTTCAAGAATATTTTTAATCTGAAATATGAGTGCTGTTTGTGGTGAGGGAGTGGGGGTTGATCTCAGTAGTTTGGTAATTTATAAGTAAGTACTTTTAAGTAAGGAATTTTTTGAATCAGATTCATAGGGGTGTCCCAAAATGTGATGGGTGAGGGGGGGGGGGGGGGGGGGGGGGGGGGGCTTGCGTATATTCCAGTCAACCTGTGCAACGCACGGGTTAACCAGCTAGTTTTATATAATTGAAATGTTTCATAGCATTAAACTCATGACACTACTTGGCAACATCAGCAAGCAAAATAAGAGGCAGGCTTCATATCTGAGAATACAAACATTTGTTGAAAGGGAAGATTCAAACTGCTAAATCCTTAACGATCTTTTGTGACATGTATCAACATTTTACACATTTCGAATTTCTTTGTAGGTAGAACCTGTGTAATTTCGTAACGCAACTCTCGTTACACCTTTATACTTTTAACCTCGCTTATCGTAAAATTTTGTAACGTAGTTTTGGGACATATTCATACTTTCAACGCCTCATATTATTAGCGAATTTTTGAAGAAAATTAAGCTATTGCTCTCGCCTCAAAATTTGTAGAATGTGAATTTTTGAAAAAAAATTATGCAGAAATCCGTTTCAGGCTATTCTGAATCATATTCTGAAGTTTAACGCATTTTTTTATGTATGTATGTATGTATGTATGTATGTATATATGTATGTATATATGTATGTATGTATGTATGTATATATGTATGTGTCATTCCAGACGATAACTGTCCGTAGAATTGTGCTAGAAACTTCAAACAAATTTTAAAATGTTAAGGGCACAAAACGAAAGTTCAAGTTCGTTGGCCAGCTTGATCGGATTACATCTTTGGATTGAAATTTTCAAAAATGTAGTCAAAAATTTCAAAATAGCCTGTTTTTTGCGATTTGTCGTGCGAAATAATTTTTTCAGCATACTAACATGTGGTATATTCGGAATCAGCGTAAAATTTCCTATAAGAATATGTATCAAGTTTTCAAAAATTTCAAAGTTGAAAAATCAGTCAAAAATCGAAATAGTGCCGTTCGCTGGTTGTAAAAATCGGTAATATTCTTCAAAAATTCGCTCATGGGGTCATGCTGCATGACTGGACTTTTTTGTGTACAGTAGAACCTAGAATAAATTCGTAACTCAACTTTTGTGACGCCTTTCGACTACGAAAAGCGTGCTTAGAAAAATCGTTAAAAATGGCTGGAAACGGCTAAAAAGTTGAAAAAAATTATTTTAGCAGATTTTTAGTCAAATGTTGTTTGTTAACGATAAACTAAAACATTATATGCACAAATCATGCTAAAAATGTGCTTAAATGTCATTAATATTTGCTGAAAAATCGATAATAACTGTCAAAAAGCTAAAAATCCAAAATGTTTATTGAATTGCAGAATATTATTATTTAGAACGAGTTATTTTACCATAAAATTGGTGGTTACAATTAGTATACCTCAAAGCGCTCGCATTTCAACAGAATTTAGCATGGTAATATACGAAAATTCGCTAATATGATCCATGCTATACTTCCTATACATCTGTGAATAGTTGAGTAGGTAGTCACGTTTTAGAAGAAGGGAGGGAGGGGGGTTGGTAAAGGTAAAAATGATTTTAAATGGTTAAAATCCATTCTTTTATCTTGCATTTATGACAATTAGGTTGTTGCAGTGGGTGATGTTGCTAGTCAGGGGCGGAAAATTGGTAAATAAACGAACTTGTGAAGTTCATTTATAATTATATCGCGAAGGGGCACTTGAGGACGTTTTACATGTAGTATTTCTCCGAAATAGCTCGACAGTTCGTTTAAAGGCACTTTTAGGATTTGAAAAATCTCAAAAGTCCCGCGCAAAGCGAAAAAAGAGAGAAACCGTATGGTTTCAATATCCCCTAACAGGGTGCTCCTCTTGTTTTGTCCAACCATCTTCGCCAACCCTGCGAGGCCCATGAATCATCACTAGTTGAAAGATATTCCAGAGCCGCCCCATTCTACTGCGAATGGGTAGGGCTGGGTGGGGGTAAAACGTCCTCAAGTGCCCCTTCGCGATATAATTATAAATGAACTTCACAAGTTCGTTTATTTACCAATTATATCGCTCGGGGCACTTGAGGACGTTTTACATGTAGTTTGTTCAAAGATGAATTGGGGCGGCTACCACCTCAAGGGTAACACGGAACCAGGAAATAGGATAGGGGTTGTTCACCACAACTTGATTACACAATACATTCGAGGCAAATGAAAACATATAATTTATTCTCTAACATGAGTGCTTATAACAGCATAAATCAAAACAGAGACTTACTTGAGTGAACAAAGTTTGTGAGATATCCACTATCCAAAATTATAAACATACTTAAAAAGAAATCCGAGTAGTCGTTATCCGCAAGACGTCGGTGGCATCATCTGAAACCGGCCCAAAAAAGCTATAGTTATATGAGTGCCAAATATTATGATTTTCCTGAGTGCTGAGAAAAAACATGAGCCATGAACGAAGTGTGATCCGTCAAAGGTCTATCATAAAATTTTGCAAAGACAGAAGATCTGTCAGTCCACCCTGCAGCTCTAAAAATAGTTTTGAGTGGAGCTCCTGCTCTATTAGCAGCTGACACGGACGCATGCCTGGTAGAGTGAGGCCTGAATAACTCATGAACTCCCGCCTCTCTCAAGACCTGATTTACCCACTTTGAAAGAGTTTGGGGTGAGGCTGCAGAATATGGTGGCTTACAGGTTAAAAATAATTTTGAAGTCCCTGCCGGTCTATGGGGGGCAGTTAAAGTCAGATATCTTTTAAGGAGAGTTGCCACGCACAGATTTGGGCGTTCGGGAAAGAAAGGTATTGACAGACACGGTTGATTTGCATGAGCGCCTGATGTTTTCGTTCGGCTTGATATAAAAAGCTTCACTCCAAAGCCAGATATGGATACAATGTCTGTTAGCTGAATAGAAAATATGGTTTGTTGGCGTTGTCCAGTGGCAAGGAGAAGCAAAGTTAGCAACTTACTAGATAAATTAGCTAAGTCAAATATGGGTTTGTCTAGCCAATCTAGCACCATTTGTGGATCCCATGTGGTATTATATCTGGGAGCTGGAGGCCGAATATTAGAGACTCCCTTTAAAAATCGAGATATGTCACTATCTGCACCTAACTGAGTGCCAGATAAAAGGGAAAGGGCTGATCTGTAGGTATTCAGGGTAGAGTATGCCACCGCAGTGGAGTCCAACACATGTTGAAGAAAAATGAGTACCTGCCGTGGTGTAGGCGACCAGGGATCTATAGATTCCTGAGTGCAAAAAACCCACCATTTCGAGAAGCAAGAGTGGTACTGGGCATAAGTACCCGAAGTGAGAGAGGCCAACATTGTCTCCACGGCAGCCTTAGGAAAATTCCTTCTCAAAAATGCTTGCCGGATAATCTCCCTGCAATCAGTGACAGCGTTCCCTCCAAAGGGTGAGTCATATTTCTGAAAGGAAGAAATAATAAATCATGTTGCGGCCCAAAGTACCTCGGAGGTGAACATAACAATTGGAAAAATAATGGGTACCAAGGTTGAGCTCCCCAATCTGGAACCACCACTATGCCCGTGGCCCTATCTGCTATGATTTTTCTAAGAACCTTCAAAATAAGTACAAAAGGAGGGAATGCATAGAAGTTTAGGTCGGTCCATGAGTATGTGAAAGCATCCACCCCCACCGCTCTGGGATCGGGGAACCATGAGAAGAATTGAGAGCATTTAGCATTAGCTGCTGAAGCAAAGATATCGATAGAAGGCACCCCAAAACTTTTTATAATCTCATGAAATATTTTGTTGTTCAGAGCCCACTCAGTGTGTCCCGGAAGAAGTCTGGAACACTCATCCGCTACTGAATTTTCCTTGGATGCTATATAAGATGCGAAAATGAAATTGTTTCTCTTTTCACACCAGGCCCAAATCCGCTGTGTTATAGTAAATAATGCGATGGACGCCATAGACCCCTGACGATTGACACACCCTATGGCCGTGGTATTATCAGCCCTGATAAGGATTCGGGAGTTAGTGATCCGATCACAAAAATGCTGAAGTGCTAGTTCTATGGCCCTTAATTCTAATATATTTATGTGTGAAAGAGACTCCTCTGGGGACCACCATCCATGAACCTTCAGGTTACCCTTGGACGCTCCCCACCCAGATAATGAAGCATCAGTGGTAATCATAAAAGCATAGTCATCATTATGCAGTCGGTTGGATAAAATTAAAATATTGTTCACCCACCACTGAATGTCGGCCTTCATAGAAGAAGAGGGCCACATTGTCACATCAAAGTTCTGTCCATTCTTGGCTAGAGCCTCTACTTTCAAGGCTTCGAGATGCATAGTGTAAAGCTTCCCATAAGGGGTGGCTGGGCATGCTGCCACTAGGGTGCCTATTAGTGTAGCAAAATGCCGAATTGAAAACTCCTCTAACTCCAAAAAACTCGTTAACATATTCTTAATACGTAAACGTTTATCAAGGGGAAGAGAAATAGTCATGTCCCTTGAATCAAATAAAAAGCCCAGAAACTTAAACTGTTGGGAAGGAATTAGATTGCTTTTTAACTCATTTATGACAAACCCCAAATCCTTTAAAAGAGATATCAATTTTCTAACTTGGGTCTCACATTCCGTAAAGGAGTCACCCAGAACTCCAAAATCATCTAAATAATTTACACATTTTACCCCCTGCGATCGAAGCCATTCAACTATTGGACGCATAAGCTTGTGGAACACAAATGGGGAGACTGACATACCCATTGGTAAACAAGTAAATTCCAGCAAGTGTTCTCTGAACATGAATCGCAAAAATTTGCAGGAAGAGTCAGCCATTGGTACTGTATAATAGGCATCTGTTAAATCTACTGTAGCCCCGTAACAATTGGGCGTAATTAAATCACGCATTGTACGATGATCCTCTAATTTGAAATGAGGTGCCTCTATAAATGAATTGAGATGCTTTAGGTTCAGAATAAACCGTTTGCCACCAGATGATTTGTTCACCAAAAAGATAGGTGAAACAATTTGATCTGAATGAGGGGTACAGTACCTTATCACTCCCTCTTTCAACAATTTGGCTATAATAGGTGTGGCATGTTCAATGAAAATATGATCATGACTGTGATGGGGAATTCCCGGACCTGGTGTTGGGGGTTCATAGAATGGAATTTCGTAACCTCGTAACCACGATAGAATTGTACTATTATTAGTTATTGACTGCCATTTATTATAAAAAAATCGTAACCTGCCACCTAAACGAATATTTACCTGGTCAGGCTGCGGTAGGGGTGTCTCCTCTATGATCGGCTGTGTCCTCCCGAGTTCCCGGGAGGTAGGCGGCGTCCTGTTTTTCCCCTCTGTCCCCTGCGGGGTTTCGCCATATGATGGGTCTGCCCTCCCCGTTGGGCACCCTGGCTTCTGGCGTTTCCCGCTGGCTGTGTAGCATTCCCAGTTGGTGTATTTTGTTGCAGGCTTACTGGCCTCATCGGCTGCTGGGCTCGAAGAGGAGGGGGAGGATGAGGCTTCCGAAATGACACAAGGCCCCTGGCGCTAGAACGCATTCCCATGTGTTCCTTGAAACGAGCCCCCAGATTATCCCCAAATAGGAATGAAGTCGATGGAACATCCTTCGAAATTTGGCTCAAGTGTTTAGAACACACCCCCTCCAAAATGCGGCGTCTAGCGCTATTAAGGTCGAAGAACAATGCCGTCATGGCTCGGCCAGCATCACAAAAACTCTCGTAGCTCGGGCCAATGATTTTCGAAGCCTCCCCCCCTTGTCCAATGACGTTCGTAAGGCCCAGTCCTAGAGCCGTGACTGCAGTAGCGCACTGCCTTTGTAAAGCCATATATCTGGCATCTACCGTTTTGTGCGAGGATGAGATGGAGTCCTCAATTTCAGGATTAAGTTTTGGAGGGACAAGAGCCGGGAGATTATTTGGGATGTTGTATTTGGACCTCAGTTCCTCAAAATTTTCCAATGGTAGGCCAAAAAGCAAATGGTGATTCCACCTATTTGCGATACTCTCGTGGATACTCGGTGCTACAGGAGGTGGTACTAAAGGGTTTTTACCCAGAGCTTGTAAAAATTCCGGGCCTAATTCCCCATCCGTCCCTTGCCGTTCCCCTTCGCCCAAAGAGGGAAAACCCGCGAAATCTGGGGATTGATCCAATGTAGATGGATCCGGGGCGGGGGGTTGATTCAATTCAACGACAGGCTCCGAAACAGTAACGACGCTGTCGATTTGCCTCGTAGGGGGGCAGCCAGAGGACAATTCCTCCCCTAAAGGTAGACGTTCTAGACTACCGGCTTCTGCGTCTACGAAAATTTCATCCCTGTCCTCCGAAGCCTCGTATTCGTAATCGTATCGGTCCTGTTCGTAATCAAGACCCCGAGAATGTGGTCGTCCCAACCCGCAGTTGGGATCTGATGACCGATATCTGGGTTCTGAAACCGAACGTGATCGTTCCAATCCGCAATTGGAATCGTATGCTTCCCAATCTCGTTGGGAACGCTGATCACTTACACTGAAACGACTAACCTGACGCGATTCTCTCGGAGACCTCGATCTACCACGAGATCGTGTATATGATTGAAAATCCTCGAATTCGCGATCCGAGCGAGTTCTCAAATATCGAGGCTCCCGATCGTCATCATGCCGATGATAAACGGGAGAATCGTAGGGATACGAGTCCCGGCGAGGGTAAATTTGAGGACGGAACATCCTAACCCGAACCAATCCTATTCCCTATCAGTAATAATACCTATGTAATTACTTACGTTTGTGTAGACTACGTCGGTATGAAGCCGGTACTTACGTACGTGGAACGGATTTCTCCAAAAACAATATTATATTAATAATAAAATAGTAAAATGAACACTGAATGGTCTCAACGAATCGTTGTCGAGCGAGTTCGTCGAAAAAGTGATGATTCATGGGCCTCGCAGGGTTGGCGAAGATGGTTGGACAAAACAAGTGGAGCACCCTGTTAGGGGATATTGAAACCATACGGTTTCTCTCTTTTTTCGCTTTGCGCGGGACTTTTGAGATTTTTCAAATCCTAAAAGTGCCTTTAAACGAACTGTCGAGCTATTTCGGAGAAATACTACATGTAAAACGTCCTCAAGTGCCCCGAGCGATATAATTATATATATTTGTGTGTGTGTGTGTGTGTGTATCTATACATGTGGAAATTCTGGGATTCTCATCAGTTTATAGACAGACACGGTAGATACAATACCTGCATTTAGCTAATGGTGTGAAATGATTTTCTAGCTATAAAATGCAGCTCTGGGTGAAGCGAAGGAATATCAATACGACAGTCACATGTATATATATCACAGGACAGTTCAAATAGCTTGAACGCGTATTTTTAAATTTAGTAACATTCCCTTATATTGCTTTATAAAGTATTCTTAGAGCCTCTAGTTATCTTCAAAATGTTGCATTCCCAGTTTTCATTCATTCTATAAAATTAAATGAAAAAACTACCCATTTAGTAGTAGTATCCTACTGACGCTCATAACTTAGTCTCATTGAAGAACTCAGCTCTTTCGGTTGTACAGTATTCCAATATCCGGTAACTTTTTATTTATTTTTCTCCTAGGTGAACCGCTACGATGAGCTACCAAATAATGCAGAACTCTCAGAATCGATCGAGCAGTAAGTTCTAACCTTTCAAATTAGGCTTCAACATTGGGTCCCTTTAACAAGAATTTAAAAAATGTAGTATACGATAGCCTCAAATTGTAACTTTCTGTTAGCAACAATAGAAGAAGAAATACTGGACAGTAGAAAGTTAGTTAAATTGCTTTAGAGCCAAGTTTCAAAAAACAAAAGAGGAATTTGAAAATAAATTAAATTGATACTTTAAAAGTAGGTTTTTGAGAAGAAATCAATAAAAAGCTTGATCCTTAGGATGTCTGCTGAAATAGTCATACCTAAAATAGGGTTCGGAAGTGAGAGTAAGCCAGCGTGTGGGAAAATATACTTGCTTGATGTAAACTACAAATCTTTCACAAAAAAAAAAAAAAATGCATTTATGAAATCAGCTTTCCTCTTTTTATTGACTTATTCAATAGCCAATATCACTGTAGCCATTATAACTAAAGAACTTGGTTTATTGGGTATGAGCATTCATTGTTTAAGTAAATAAATGATATTAATTTAAAAAATACGGCAAATAGGCATCACCTAAGGGAAGTAGATTGACAGGTAGTGTCCATTCTCGTGAAATTGAACCATTTTCAGGGCTATAGAGTTAGTCCCTTTTCATGCTACCTTAGATACTACCCTGTCTGGCCCCGATTCACAAAACCTGTCCTACAAATGATGTCACTGCAGTTAAAGGTATATATTATCTGATGATGTTTTCAATTAGCTCGTATTACTAACCTCCCTAAGTCCCCTACCTACTTCCTGGCAGATTTTCTAGAAAATGGTTCAATTCATCGAGGACCTTCAGTTGGTACTCATAATTCTGCCACATCTTGGGATTTGATTTCCCCAAAGATGGTGAGTGCTCTGGAGGAGTTCTAAAGACTGAGATACCAAATACCTCATGCATTTCACTTTTGAGCTCTGTTGAAGCTATTAGGATGAAGTTATCTTTCTCATTTTGAATAGATTTGAGTTACACAATCACATTCTATTTCAGTGTCACACACCAACTATCAGAGCAGCGACTTGCCAATGGGTTCGGTCAAGGATCAAACTCTGCTGTGGCAGCAGAACTCCTACTTGGCAGATTCAGGAATCCATTCTGGTGCAACCACCCAGGCTCCTTCCCTGTCTGGCAAGGAGGAGGAAATGGATAACGACCAGCTCATGTTCGACCTGGACCAGGGTTTTGCTCAAGGCTTCACTCAGGATCAAGTTGATGGTGAGACCTTAATTACTTATTGTTTTTACATGATTATAACTTACCCCCAAAAGGAGAGAAATGTCTATCTGTGTTTTAGACTGACAGGCCTTGCTATCAGTGTTTGGGATAACTTGGAAATCAAAACTTTTGGATTCAGTGTGTGTTTTTGACACTGCCTCTACCATTTTCAGAGATGAACCAACAACTTGCTCAAACGAGGTCTCAGAGAGTGAGGGCTGCCATGTTCCCTGAGACTTTGGAAGAAGGCATTGAGATCCCGTCTACTCAGTTTGACAACAGTCAGGCCACAGCTGTTCAGCGGTTGACCGAACCCAGCCAAATGCTCAAACATGCAGTCGTCAATTTGATCAATTACCAGGTGAAATATGCCTTTCAAACGAATTTTACCATTATGGAGCATCTTCTTTATGTTGCAATTTTTCTGACTGAATGTTAACTACCCAGGATGATGCTGATTTGGCTACCCGAGCAATCCCAGAATTCATTAAGTTGATGAATGATGAAGATCAAGTGATTGTGTCACAAGCAGCTATGATGGTCCATCAGCTATCGAAGAAAGAAGCATCTCGCCATGCCATCATGAATAATTCTCAGGTGACTTTAAATTTCTGAAATCTTTAAACTTTTTGAAATCTGTTTGTTTTTTATGAAGTTTTTTTTAAATTTTATTTGTAGGTGGTTGTTTAAAATGTCTGAATTAGTGATTCATGTTTCGCTGATGATACTTTTGATTGATGATTTCGAGTACTTTTGATTTTAAACGAATATGTATTGCATTGAATAATTTATCATCTTGTTTTATCAGATGGTAGCAGCATTGGTGCGAGCCATATCAAACAGCAATGACCTTGAGACAACAAAAGGTGCAGTGGGTACCCTCCACAATTTGTCGCACCACAGGCAAGGGTTACTCGCAATCTTCAAAAGTGGAGGGATTCCTGCTCTTGTAAAATTGTTGAGGTATGTCTAGAGCAGATCAATTAAATATTAATTAATAAAGAGGTACTAGTAGATAAGTAGGAGTAAGTTCCTACTATGCTGTCATTGAAAAAATTTAACGGTTTTTCTTTAGATGGTACCTACAATTTTCAATGAATGTCATTGCTATGGAGTTAATTTCGTTTCTAGCTCTCCTGTTGAATCAGTGCTATTCTACGCCATAACCACTCTTCACAATCTTCTCCTTCACCAAGAAGGAAGCAAGATGGCTGTGAGGCTGGCTGGAGGGCTACAGAAAATGGTAGCTTTGCTTCAGAGAAATAATGTGAAGTTTCTGGCTATTGTCACAGACTGTCTTCAGATCTTGGCTTATGGAAACCAAGAGAGCAAGCTCATTATTCTTGCTTCTCAAGGGCCTATTGAACTTGTCCGAATCATGAGAGGTTATGACTATGAAAAGCTGTTATGGACCACATCCAGAGTACTAAAAGGTGCACACCTCCTTTTGCTTTCGGAAAGCTATATTAGTTATCCATCAATTTTTCGCTTGAAATTTGTATTCTGCTTTTGTTCTTGCATTTTATTCTAAATGTTTGTTGCAGTGTTATCTGTATGCTCAAGTAACAAGCCTGCTATTGTGGAGGCTGGAGGTATGCAAGCACTTGCCATGCACTTGGGTCATCCTTCCCAACGCCTTGTTCAAAACTGTTTGTGGACCCTCCGCAATCTTTCCGATGCTGGGACCAAGGTTGATGGCCTTGAAGGCCTGCTGCAGTCTCTCGTTCAACTATTGGGTTCTTCAGATGTGAACATGGTGACTTGTGCCGCTGGAATTCTTTCAAATCTGACATGTAACAACCAGAGGAACAAAGTTACTGTTTGTCAAGTTGGAGGAGTCGATGCTTTAGTCAGAACTATTGTCACTGCTGGCGACAGAGAAGAAATCACTGAACCAGCTGTAAGTGTGATGATCAATAACTGTGATAGTCATAACGTTTTAATCTTTATTTCTTGTTTTCTAATAAGTTCCGAGTTCTAATTCCTTTGTTGACAATTTGTTTAAATGAATCAGTGGAAAAAAAGGCAAATGTTTGTACGGTGCTGTGACCTGAGATTTTATTGTCTGAAAAAATATTGAACTCCCGTCATTATTACATTTTCCTAAGCTTTCAACGTATGGTCCTAACAGGTTTGTGCTTTGCGACATTTGACTTCGAGGCACGTTGAAAGTGAAATGGCTCAGAATGCTGTCCGGTTAAATTATGGTCTCCAAGTCATTGTCAAACTACTCCACCCTCCATCTCGTTGGCCTCTGGTTAAAGCGGTCATTGGTCTTATCAGAAATTTAGCACTTTGTCAGGCTAACCACGCTCCGCTCAGGGACCATGGTGCTATTCACCATCTTGTCAGACTTCTTCTTCGAGCGTTCCAAGACACACAAAGGGTAAGCCAGCTTACATTACATAGTAATTGTTACCTATTAGGGAGTTTTCCCCCTTCAAAGGTAACTTCATTGTTTATTAACATAGCTTTGTTCACTAATACCACTGTAGCTTTGGAACATCGTTTCCTGCTGCTTCAGCTGTAGGTTTTTTAACTAGGTATTTTTCTCTTGATCGTTTGGTTTGTGGCTCACCCATCAATAACAAACTGTATAATTGTTCACAGCAAAGTACCTTAACTCGCAACAGCACTGCTGCAAATGCTACACCATCTGTATATGCTGACGGAGTGAGAATGGAAGAAATAGTGGAAGGAACTGTGGGAGCACTACATATCTTGGCTAGAGAGAGTCACAACAGAGCCATCATCCGAGGTCAATTAGTGATACCCATATTTGTGCAGCTGCTTTTCAATGAAATTGAGAACATTCAACGTGTAGCAGCTGGAGTTCTTTGTGAACTTGCACAGGACAAAGAAGGAGCTGAAATGATCGAACAGGAAGGGGCTACTGCGCCACTTACAGAGCTTCTCCACTCAAGAAATGAAGGTGTTGGTAAGTCCCTATCTCTTCAAACCATATTTACCCGGGAATGGGCTTAAATTAATAACCTGTTATATGATAAGTATTATCATTACATGTTGTTTTTGTTTGTTTGTTAACTCTGGTTCCTGACCGTAGCCGTCAGACTGGGTGGTCACTTTCTGTGCTCCCTCCTCATTATCCTATTGTCCCCTTGTTATACGTTCCACTCTTTTGTCTTTGATTGCCAAATGTTCCAGTCATGCAGCATAATTGTATGAGCGAATTTTCATAAATTATCATATTATAAATGTTACATTGTTTTGAAATCTGGTGCACCATCTTGAAATTTGAGCACTTTTGAGTACAAAAGAATAATACCTACCTTTATGGCAACAAAAATAGTTCGAAATAATATTCTGAAATTCAAAGAAGGATTGGAATTTCAGCTTTTTTACAGAGTTTTTATAAACTTAGCAAATGTTGATGAAATTTGAGTACATTTTTCTGCATAATTTTGTGCGTAAATTTTTATAATGTTCTAGTTCGTTGTTAATAAACTTTTTTGGCTAAAATTTTGCTGAAAATATAAATTCAACAATTTATAACAGTTTTTAGCCATTTTCAGTGATTTTTTAAGCAGATTTTTAATGTGCTCAAAAAAGTGTTGGCTAATGAACTCATCCTTTCGTTTGGAAAGCTTGATTTTTTGGCGCAAGAGCTGAAATTTTATCTCAATTGTAAGGAGAGTAATCATCTGGAATGACACACACACACACACACACATATATATACATATAAGTAGTAAGTGGGTTACTTGAGGACACTTTCACTTGAGCTCTGATGTTTTTACTTTCGACTTCAATCTCTGTTAAAACTGATTTTGTGATAAACCCTGTTAAAACTAATTTTGTGTTAAATCCTGTTGAAAATGCTTTTCTGTTAGACCCCTAATAAAATTTTTCAACACAAAACATCAGAACATATTTTTCAACACAAAACATCAGAATCAGTGACTTTTTCTTTTTGGGCGGTAAGTTAAAAGAATATTTTTTTCCCATTAGAAACTTTAGTGAAAACTCTAAAAATTACAGTAGGTTTCAATTTTTAATGACGGGTATCATTAAAAATTATTAATTATAGGCTCATTTTGTAAACTCGATACTATGCATTTTGTTACCACTTTTAAGTGCCACTTTACCTTTATAAATCAATTTATATTTGCCTTTCACTAGAGTTTCCAAATCACCCTCTTGGTTAAACCTATTTTTTTAAAAATGACTCGGTAGCAATATGTTCTTGAAGCCACCCTCCAAGTCTACCGCTATAGTTTCACCAAAATTAGTGTCCACCTTTTCCGCTTTAAGGATCACATAAGGTTTGTTACGTTTCAAATCATTAAACGTACTAAATTTAGCTTGACTCCTAGCGTTGATTCTATCCAAAAAGTTATCGGCCATCTTTTATTATAATACCCCATTCCTTTAACTCATCGTTTCAATTTTAAAAGTTGCCACAAAAACATCAGAACCAGTGACTTTTTTCATTTAACGACTTGAATCCCTGTTAATGTCCTCAAGTAACCCACTTACTACTGATTTTTATATAAAGAGTTTCTTAAATGTTTACGTTTAATATCCCCAAGGTAAAGTATCAATAATATCGGTTTCTTTGTTTTTAATTATATTTCGTTTATCATACAGAAATTTAAACTCTTTTTCCACTTCTTTGTTTACTAATGTTTTATCTTTTACATTTCGCGTAATCATGTTATATTTAAGCTTAACGTTGTTTATTTCTTTCGTTAAAACTTTATTCATAGCTTCTCTATTTAATGATTTACCGTTTTGATAATTCAAAGTAAATCCTTTAACTTTCATAGTTTCTTTTCCTTGATTGGTTATATAAGCGTAACTCTTGGGGCCCGTACTAATCCATTCTACAATGTGATTATTTTTTCCCAATTCATCAGTCCACTCACCCAACATACAGCCAGTTTTTACAGAATTTTTCCCATCATCAATGTAAACAATACTATCTGTATCATAATAAACAACATTCTTTCCTATTTTATCAAGCATATCATATAATCTTAATCTTGCATTGGAAGTGGTAAAAGCAGCTACAAAAACGTTAGTTGAAAAACTATCTTCGATGTATTGATTCAAAAATTTATAAGATATTTGCACGATATTGTCATTCAGAAATTGGCATGAACCAATTTCTAGTCTGTCATCTAAAAGTATATCGTACCATCTTGTTATATCAACAACATATTCAGATTGTGACATGTTCAATCTTTGCCCAAACTTTCCCCACAAAGAATTCAAACAAATCTTTGCTACTGCTCTTCGTCCAGGATTTGGTTTAATACTTTCTTTTTCTAAATCTATATCGAGACTTCCTTTAACGCTTTTTATATATTCTTCAATAGTTCCAAAGTCGCTTTCCCACGGGCTAGTCTCTAGTTTTATTTTCATAAATGTTTTTACATATTCTTTGAACAATTCATTACTTTTTTCTTTGAAATGTCATACTTCGTAAATTTCTTGAATCTTATAACCTTTTTCAATAGCTTTATTTACTTCATCTGTAGTCCAAGTATCAACCAGAGCTCTTTCATTTTCATCGTGTGAACAAGTATTACATTTATCTACAAAACATTTTTCGCATAAAATAAATAAAAGTTTATCTCTTTTGATCGGTAGAACTGGGTGATATAATTTTTTAGGAGGTAATATTTTACATTTGATTAAACCGTACCAATTTTCATCATATTTCTCAGGTTTATGAATTTTTGTTGGATGACCTAAGGGATAATAATCGAAATATTGAACTGTTGGATACAAACTACAAACATCGATATATCTTAATTTTTTATTTACGACTTTCAATTTACTAGCATTGGTTCTGCCACCAAAAAATGCGTCTCTAGGATTTAATGGTTCCACTATTACGTTTCCACTACTTTTTACTGCTGCTTTACCCTCTTTCGATTTAATCCAGTTACATTCCCACATTTCTACTAATTGGTATCCAGCGTCAATGATTTGTTTACTCCTTTCCTTCGTTTTTTCATACAAGTCTCCCATAGATAGATGATTTACATTATTGGGAGTATTTTCATGAAAACATGTAGGACAGCCGTGCCAAAAACACCCGTGATACTGATAAACCGTGTTAGTAATTTGATCAAAACCATCAACTTTGGCACCACAAACAGTTACTTCCCCTCCATTCAATGCGTGCTGTACATTTTTAAAAGTATTCAGCCAAGTGATAGATCCTTTGCTAAACATTTCCTTTCTGTCCTCTTTGATACTTGCTATCGTATTTTCCTGTAAATATAAGGACCGAAAAATGGCCATGCAAACACTCGCTATAGTTAAATATTGGAAAGGATCGATATTAGCTATGTCTAAAAATTGCTTCCTAAATTCAATACAACCCCTTCGCAAAATATCGACATCTGATTCACAATATTCTAATATTTCTTTCTGAAAGTCGAATATATAATTTTCCTTTACTTTTTCAGCGTGCCATTTCAAAAATGCTTTTCTTACTTCGGGTTTCATTGAATCAGCCCCATAAAATTTAGTATCAGGAATTTGACCAACGTAATTTTGATTATCTCGAGTATTGAAATAATGGGGGAAATATCCTTTTTTTAGTTCTGTTAATCCGAACGTTTTTGGAAAAGCAGATAACGGAGATGCAACGAAGTTAGAACTATCGATTATTCTTATTATTCCTTTAATTTCTAATAACATTAGTTTAGTTCCATTATAAATAGTGTAAGGTTTCAGAGTATTTTCGACGCAGTATTTAAGAATGAATTGAGAATCATATCCTTTTGCATAATGTGCTATGGCAGTGTACCCTTTGTGTTTACTTGAAATCAACCACTCGCAAAATTCCTCATTAGTTTTGAATACGAATTTAGTACCATCGTGGTAGTGAGCTATAACAAGATTTGCTTCATGGGTTCCTGTTTCCTGCATTGCTTCGTAATCAAATGTTATGTATTTTTCGGTGTAAGTACATTTTTCTGCTGTGATATCAGAACGATTATTACAAGTACAAGGTACTGTACAATACCCACCGTTTGATCGTCTTGCTAACATAAAACAAATCATGACCACCTATATCGTCGAATATTTCTTGACAGTTTCGACATTTTCCAGAACCACATCTATGTTCGTCGGTTCTTTTGCAAATTTTCCCGCAGTTTAAACATTTATAGATTATTTTACAAACTTCTTTATGATTTTTAAAGCAATTATCATTATAACAATAACGGTTACAATCGTTACAGAATATTTTATTTTTATCTTTTTCATCGTGTTGTATTTGTTTACAGAGTGTACAGACATCTTTATTTCTAGTCTTTTTGCATTCATGTTTCTCTTTATTATTATAGGGAGTATCACAATTTTTACAGTAATATGAGGAGGCGTAAAAGGCTGCTACACTATTAATAACATCAAAATGATTCCCATCTTTATAAAGATAAATTATAGTATCTTTCTTTTCTCCTTCGTAAATAACGGTATTGAAATTTTCGGCGCAGATAACTTTAACTTGAATGTCTAATAATTCTTCAACAACTTTGATATCTTGCAATGTGAAACCTTCCTCGGTGTATGAACCCATTTTTTCGCAAAGTTCTTTTGCAAGTGTCGTTTGGAGTACCCTTCCCTTCCGAATATAAACTAGTTCGTTTCCAGTAAACTGTCTACCCATGATTTTATTAGTATGATAAGTTAACGCGGTAATTATGGCTCTTGGACAACACAGATTATCGGAATTTTTTATTTGAGTAATACATTGTTTCGTATGTTTATTTTTGGCTAAGTTCAAAATTTTAGTCTTTTTTGCTCCTCTCGGTAAATTGATGATTTTAATGTGAAACGTAGTATTTGTTATGTCAACGTGTTCGTTTGAACTAATAATGTTGCTTACGTGTTGGGTAAATTCTTTAGCTTGTATACTAGAAAAAACGTTTGATTTACTACTTAAATCTTTCGATATATCATGGTGAAAATGAGGGTTTTGGGCAACGATCATAATTTTATCACCGGTTTGGAAATTAGATTTTTCTTTAGCCAAATTTAACATAGCAAATACAGCTTTTTCGACTTGTATGATATTAGATAATTTTATACAATAATCGATTTCTGTAGTTTTAAATTTTTTAATGTATCGAGATTTAGTTTCTATAATAGTAAAAGGAGATTTTCGTTTTTCTTTGTTTTCATTAACCAAGTCATCGTCGAAATTGAACATTTTTCCTGTTTTTACTTTAAATGCATGCCCTTGTGGGTGCATTAGATGTTCGATGATATTGATTTTTTTATTCGGTTTTTTAATTTTAATATGTTTTTCTTTAGCTATTTCGCGTAGTTCTTTAACAGTTAGTTTTTCTAGATCACTTTTCTTAAAGTATACATTTTTAATATCATTTAAAGCTGTAATAAGATTATTTTTCTTCATTTTATAACCACCTTTTAAATTGTAATCTTTCGCTTCATTTCTCAAATCTTTAACTCTGAATCCTTTCTCAACGGCTCTTTGTTGAGGTTTAAGAGTTTGGTTAGGGTCATTTTTTAGATGGAATGGTGTTTTTAAATGACGAGCCCAGTTTTTATATGTGATTTTTCGATCACATTTTTCACAGATTTTATCTGCATATCGTTTTTTAATAGTATCTTGCATTTTTATTATAGTAGGGGTTCTTTTAACTAACCCTTCATTTTTTTTCGTATCGTTCATTTTTATTAGAAAAGAGATTCTTTTAACTAATCCCTCAATTTTTATATTATCCACCCGCTTTTTCTTGTATGGATACTATATATTGTTGTTTTAATGGAAAATTTCCATTAAAACGTTTTTATTAATATTTAAAGGTGAGGGCGATTCGCCCCCACCTTTAATAGATTGGGTTTTAAACAAACTTGATGTTATACATGTCTCTCCCATTTATTGATTTGATGATTCCATGGTACACTAAGCAAACACCGTACTCAACTAGAGCTTGGAGTTCATTTTTATCAAATTTTTGAATACATCTTTCTGGTATGAACACTCTAAATTCTCCTAGATTGGCTATAACAGCCTCCCACGAGTATTTCGTTGACACAAATTCAAAGTTTATAATTTTGTAAGGTTTTCCGATTTCTAGTTCAGAAAGCTTGTTTGTGTTGTTTTCAAAATTAAGTTTTTTCAATAGCTGCTCCCTATTCATTTCTATTTATTTATTATAGAATATATTCTTTTAACTAGCCTTCCATCTTTAAATAGGAGACCCGGTGATTCACCGGGTCTCCTATTAAGGCAAATACAAGTCAATTTGATTTTTAACAGTAAATACCTCGTACCCGTCTACCAGACGGGTACGATGAAAGGTAAATACGAGTCGAGAACATTTAAAGAATATTTTTAAAACTCTTAAAGTGGGGGGGTCCGATTTGGACCCACCCTCTTTAACGTTAAAGTCGAATACAAGTCGAGAACATTTAAAGAAGAGTTTTGAAAACTCTTAAAGAGGGGGAGCGATTTGCTCCCCCTCTTTAACGTTAAAGTCGAATACAAGTCAATTGACTAAAAAAGCCGACGCTCACATGTGAGCCGCGGCTTTTTCATTTCATACGAAATTTTGCGGCCGGAATTCCGGCCGCAAATTTTGATCTCGGTTAACAATTGTTTGGTTCTTTCGAGCCTGAACCAATAAGTTTTTTCTAGAATTCTGTTTTTTGTAGTTCTTGAGCATAGAAAGATCCTTCAATCTCTTCGTCGTTTAAATCTTTTATTTTGTAAGTAATTGGATTTGTTGGTAGAATTCCAGAAACCACAAAAATTTCTCTAGTCCATTTAGCATCATATTTATTCCCAAATGTTTTCTTAAATCTTGTTATTCGAACTCGATCTCCAAGAGAAAACTTTACTTTTTGTGAGGCTTTTTGGTTCCTAAACAATCTAACTAACACTTCATCTTCGTTATTTTTATTAACTTGTACAGGTATCATACCAATCGATCTATGGAAATCTTTAAAATTGTATTCATGAATCAAATCCTCTAGAATATCGATCCATTTCTTATTATTTCGTACTTCAAAATGGATTTTCATTTTTTCGTTTGAAGTTCTATTAAATCTTTCTATGATTGCCGATTTTTCTTCATTCTGTGTATGATACATTTTTATTTGGTGACTTTTCAGAAATTCTTTAAACATTTTATTTTCAAACTCTAAACCTTTGTCAGTGTGCAGTAAATTAGGAGCTTTATGATTTTGTGATTTGGCCTTTTCTATGATTTTCTCAAAAGCTTTTGTTACGCTTTTTCCATCCTTTTTCTTCAAGGGTAAGGTCCATGCAAATTTTGAAAATGTATCGATAACATTAAGCATATAACCGTATCCATCATTCTCTTTTTCATAATTTTTCATGATTATCAAATCAGCAGCCCACAAATCATCAATACCTTTAGTAAATATTGTCCTTTTTTGAAATTTATTTCTTATCGGCTTGTGTAATTCTTTAGCGAGAGATAATTTTTCATCAACATTCAGATCTTCTACTACAGTTGGTTCTTCAGAATTTTCTCTCTCGGGGGAAGTGATAAACTTACTCTTATGAGTTCTGCATTTAACACATTTTGCAGCCACTCTCCATCTCCCGTTTATCGTTTGTATTTTTTCTGCATCAATATTATTGGTTCTCTTCTTACACTTGTGACAGTAAATAGGATCAGTTAAATCATTATCCATTTTTATTATAGGAAAACAGGTTTTTTTAATGTGTCCGGTACCTTGCCTTCTATAACCCAATCAAAAATGGCACGAATTGGTGCTTTTTCTCCGTTAGGATCTTGAATGAATTTGCTCTTATGAGTTCTGCATTTAACACATTTAGCTGAAATTCTCCACCTTCCGTTCACAGTTTGTACAATTTTCATGTTTATATTTTTCGTTTTTTTCTTACACTTACAGCAATAAATTTCGTTGTACATTATTTATTTTATTATAGGAAAAAAGTTTTTTTATGAGATATTTCTCATAAAAAAGAAACTCCTCACTCACTCTTCAATCAAATGCAAATAAACTGTAACATTTTCAAATTTCAGCTCATCTCCATTTTCATTTCTACATGATAGTTTAATTTCTTTAATTTCTCTAATTCCTTTTTGTAGAGAACTGTAGAGAATTTTCTTATTCGTTTCCATATAAGTAGTATTTGGGAGAATCGTTTTCTCTATCAAAGATACATGGAGTAATTTATGTTCACTATGAAGATCGGAATGCTCATCATGATTAGCAAAACTATAATCAATAATATTACAATACCATTCAATTAACGAAATAGGCTTGATTAACTTTGGATTGTCTTCAGAATAGTAGTCCTTATTAACATCAAAATAATCCCCAGGTATTTTACATTGTTCAAAATCAAATAGGTAACAGAAATTTCCGAGACGTAAAAATTCAATTACAACGGGAGATTTAAGAAAAAATCTATTACGATTTGTAGCGTAGTCTACTTTAAAAACCAAATTTTCAGGTTTTATTTTTTTTAATGCGTCAATTTGTGATTTATAAAGTGTTTTATTCACCTCAAAATTCTTCATGAGATCAGTTGTATAATCTTTTATTTTTAAATATAATTCTTTTTTAAACGTTTCAACATTAAATGTGCCATCTAACACATACTCGTGATGATACCATCCATCTATAAGATATAATTTTAATGATATCATTATATCTTTTACTTGAAATGAAAGAGAAGGTGAAGTAAATAATAACTTTACTAATCCGAGTTTATATTTTTTATCGGGATTTAGATCAATGTTTTGAGTAAAAGTTATTTTTAGATCTTTGTGCTTATCAGAAATTTTTATTAGAGTCATGCTTTTATTATAGGAAAATAAGTTTTTTTCGTATAATAAAGATGAGTAAATACGAATACGAGATTGACCCAATACCGTTTGATAAAAAAGAGGTTAGGAAAGGAATTTTACCATTACCTTTAAGATTATTAATAGTAGGAACTTCTGGATGTGGAAAAACGACTCTACTTTACAATTTAATCACAAAACCTTGGGGTATTCCTTTCCATAATCTTTACATTTTTTCAAAGTCCCTAGATCAAAATGTGTATAGAGTTTTGAGAGAAACTTATGATAAAATTGCTATAAAAGATGGAGTAGAAATAGCACAGTTCTTTAGTAATTGTGGTGAGCTTATACCCTTAGATGATTGTAAAGAAAATAGTTTAATAATTTTTGATGATTGTGTAAACATTCAACAGCAAAGAGAAATCAAAGATTATTTTGTGAGAGGTCGCCATAAGAAAATTTCCTGTGTTTATTTAACACAATCTTGGTCAAAAGTTGATCGGCAACTTATTAGAAACAATATTAATTTCTTGTGTGTATTTCGTCAAAGTCCGAGATATATGAATGATATTTTTAATGAGTATGTTGGAACTGATTTAACTTATGAACAATTCAAAGAATTATGCAATTCTTGTTGGGATGAGGACTTTGGTTTTCTAACGATTGACATAACAAAGAAACGCAATGACGGACGCTACCTAAAGAAATTTAAAGAAAACGCATTGGAAAACGCTTCAAAAATCGCATTGGGAAACGCTCAAAAACGTAAAAATAGTGTTCCTAAGCGTTTGAGCGTTTGAGCGTTTGAGCGTTTGAGCGTTTGATTTTTTAGAAACTTTTTTTCCTATAATAAAAACATGACAACAAAAAATACTTTATTACAAGCGCTTAGACAGAAATTCAAAGACGCGCAACTTGAAGTTATGAAGGAAAAACAAGCCAAACTTAGAGAAATCAAAAAGATTGATCAACCCCCTGAAGATGAACAAATATTTTTCACAAAACCAAACCGTAAACCCATGACTGTAGCTGAAGCTGATGAAGGAATCAAACTTAAAAAATATTTACAAAAATTAGCGAGACAAGAAAGGATTAACCAAGCATCTGATAAGGAGACAAAAGAAAAGGCTTATGAACCTATAACTTCACGATTAGATAAGGTAGAAAAAGCAGTGAAACAAACTGATGAAGATCTTGGTAGAAAATTAGATCTCCTTCCTGCAATAAAAACATCTAACCCCTTGGCTATCAGTTCACCTAAAAAAGTTTCTTTTCAAGATGTTGATGGCGAGGTTCAAGGTATTGATAATGATACTGAAGATACATTAAATCAAAGCTTTTCAAGTGACAATGCAGATAGGGATGATGAAATGGAATTAATATTACAAAAAAGTTTTAAATTACCAAACTCTTCTGTAGGCCCTTTAGGTATTGGACCAATTGCAGAATTATATATTCTTCATCCTGATAGGCAATTTGGAATATATCCTTTAAAAAATCATATATTTATTGGAAATAAACAGATACGGGTAAATGGCAATGATATTGAAATAGAAAAAATGAAATATTCCGGTACTGAAGGCTTATGGAAGCTCTTAACAAAACCCATAGCTTCTGATATTCCATCCAAAGATGAATACACTAATGAAGACTTTAAAGCTTATACAAGAATCCTCATTCAAACAAATAGCATGTTTCAAAATAATAATCCTGAATCTAAACAACCAAAATCAAGTGTTAGTAAAAAATGGAAAGAAATCATAAAACCAATCTGGGAGTATAGTAAAAAGAAAAAGATCGGTACCGGGTTGATTAAATATAATGAAAATCCCGTAGAATTTAAATATATAGATAATTTGAATCAAATTCAACAAAGACTATACTATTTGCATGCGCAAGAGCAGGCAGGAAATAATAATTTTCACAATGAAAAATTGGGGGTTATAAATTTAATCAAAGATCAACTGGAGAAATACATTGATAATCCCAAGGGAACTGAATACTTGATTAAAATTATTAATAATTTACCCAAAAATATGATAAAAAACGGTTCTGGTATTTTCAATACTTTGTTGAACAAACTAGACGGTTTCGTACCTGAAATGCATCTCCCAGGTGGTTATCAATATTGTGGACCATTTACTAAATTGGATAAGAGATTAAATAGAGGTGATGAAGGTATAAATAGTCTCGATAAAGCTTGTAAACAACACGACATATTGCTGATAAACAACTAGAAACAGAAGCTTATAAAATTATGAAAAGTTCAACAAATATCGGTGAAAAATTGGGAGCTGCTACTGTGGTAGGTGGTATGAAAATCAAAAGACACTTTGGGATGGGTGTATACTAGGTATTATGATTAATTTTTTTATAGAATTTCGATTCTATAAAAAAACTTTTTTTCCTATAATAAAATGATTACGCAACAAATAAATTTGTCTGAACTACAAATGAAAAAAATAAGAGCCGCTTATAAAAAACGTGCTCCAGTAAAAGTACGACTAGCTTTTGAAGATATTAGTGGAAAAGGAAATCATAAAATCCTGTTAAATGAAACTCAGAAAAAAAAGCTAGATAAAAGTATCAAAAACAAAAAAGGGGTTGATTTGGAAATGAATTACGATCAGTTGCAAATAAATCATTCAGGGGGATTTTTACCCTTACTTTTTGCAGGAATTGGCGCTCTTGGGGCATTATTGGGTGGTGGAGCTGCAGTAGCTTCTAGCGTTATTGATTCTAAGCATAAATCTGCTGAAGAAGCAGAAATCAAACGCCATAACTTGGAAATGGAGAGATTAGCACAAAACGCAAAAAGTTTAAGTATCGGTTCTGGATTGAAGAAGAAAAAAACTATTTCAAAACCTAAAAAGAAACCTACCAAATCAAAACCTAAAAAGAAACCTACCAAATCAAAAAACTAAATAGCTTCCAACCTCTTACCAATTTTGATATTGAAAGATTATCGAAAGAAATGAAAATTAAAAATTTCAAAGGAGTTTTCATGAAGGATGATTTACCAGAGAGAGTGAACCACACGGAATGTGGAATTATAAATCTAGAAAATTCTGATGAGGCTGGAAGCCACTGGACTGCATTTTATAAAAATAACAATTTAAAATATTATTTTGATTCGTATGGTAATGCACCACCACCAAGAGAACTTGTTCAATATTTAGGTTCGGAAAATTTATTTTATAATGAGGAGCAAATCCAAAACCAATATGATCCTCCTATCTGTGGACATTTATGTTTATTAATTTTGAAAAAGCTATCAGAAGGACACGATTTTAAAAATAGTATGAGAACTTTGAGGAAAAATCTTAATTTATTTTATTAAGTCTCGATTCTATAAAAAACTTTTTTTCCTATTATAAAATGATGTACACAAATAATGAAACACCTTCAGCCCCTGAAGAATTTACTCCAATAACTCATCCTAGATTATATCCAAAAATAATTTTTCCCGAGTTTAATGAGAACAATTATAGAATCAATCGAATTATCACTCAATACAAATTTTTAGAAGATGAAGAGAAAATGAGAAATGGTTTGAGAAAAAAATATGGGAAACTATCCAGTACTCTTTACGGTACTGAATTTTTATTCGCCCTCTCAGAACTCGGACTGGCCGGAGCCTCTATATCATTACCAATAATAATTCCATGCAGTGTTCCAATTTCTGTAGGATTGACAACCTTATCATTAATATTGAGGACTTCGAGCGGATTTTTCAATAAAAAAATTACTAAACACTCTGAAATTGCGCTTTTGGCAAAAGCTAAATTAAATTCGATTGAAGAAAAGTTTACAAAAGCAATTAAAGACGGTAAAATATCCGATGAAGAGTTCAATGATATTGAACAAGAAATAAAAAATTATGTAATTATGAAAAATAATATTTTAAATGAATATAATAAGAATAAAAAAGAAGTTAAAAGTGTGGATCCTTTCAAACTATCACTTTTGAAACATGGGGAAGTTTTCAGAACTAGATTTTAAATAGGTTTTAAGTCAGTTTTTATAGGGATTCCCTATAAAAATTATTCCACTCGATATTTTTATAGAATTTCGATTCTATAAAAAAACTTTTTTTCCTATTATAAATAAGTATGAATAAAATTAAATCAATATACTCTAAATACGATTCTGAAATCACAAGGATTCAGTATAGTAAATTTGATCCTGAATCTAAAGTTAACTTGAACTCTGAGACTAATAGAACGGTTTTCAAATTACAACTGGAAGATGATTTTATAGGTAGTAATATTCAATATTACATTTCTGGGAAATACGTTCCTAAAGATGCCACAAAAAACTATGGAGTTAATGATGGAATAATGATGGTTGATAATTTTGTTGCCCACTTATTTTCCAAAATTGAAGTAAAAAAGCATGATACGCTTATTGATGAAATTGATAATCCTGGAATTGCAAGTACAGTTCTAGGACTAGCTTCTTTCTCTGGACCTCAAAATTACAATGCAAAAGTTGTCAGAAGTGGTTTTAATTCGAGAGTTTCGGGAGGGGGAAAATTTAGTGCAACTGGGGATTTAGGTGATTTAGGTCTTGGTTTTTTCAAAGAGAGCTACCCAATTTACAAGGGAGGATTTGAAATTGTGTTCTACAGAAATTATAACGATGATGTACTCTTTCGTTATAAGAAAGATTCAACTTCAACAGAAGGTGTGGAAGGAAAAGTAGTAATCGAAAATTTTTACCTTAGGGTTCCCAAAATTAAGTTTGAAAGTACATCAAAAAATAAATTAATAGCCGAACTTAGTACCACTCCTTACTTATTCCGTTTTAAAAAGCTACAATGTATTGAAGAGAAAGTTCTTGCTGGAAAAAACTGGACTTACAACATTACAAATATTTATAGAAATGTACAGAATCCGATCTGGGGGTTTGTTGTTTTTCAGACAGGTAGAAAACAGAACCAAAAGAAAAATAACTCACAGTTTGATCATTTGAATGTTAAAAATATTAGTTTTGAAGTAGGAGGGAAAATTTATCCTCAAGAAAATTTGAATTTAGATTTTGAATCAAACGATTTTTATATAGCTCACACCATGTACGAAGATTTCAAAAGAATAATATGTCAAGACTCATCTATTCCATACTTTGATCTTCAGTTTTTCAAAGAGAGCTACCCAATTTATAGTGTAAACTTGACCAGACAACCGCAAACTATTTCTGGTCAAAAAAGTAATATCATTTTACGTGTAGAGTTTGATAAAAATGTACCAGAAGATACTACGGTTTATATAATTTTAATGTCGGAAGCAACTCTGAACTATTCTCCTCTAAAATCTATGATAAAAGAGGAATTCTAAAACTTGTTTAGGGTAGGGTGAATACGTTTTTATTGAGAATTCTCAATAAAAACTACTCCGAATAACGAGGCACTAAAGAATTAGAACTGCAAACACAATCTATCGGTTGTTCGGTGAATCTAAATTATCATGAACTGGTTACATAACCGATATGAGTCAATGAAGAGGCGATACGCAGTTCTCATTCAGAAGTGACGCGGTGTGTACAATGTCTCAACCTAAAGATTATTTGTAGTTAGCTATTGTTGAAGACTTTTATTTGGAACTTCAGAGTCATAAAAAGTATCACAGTGAGTGTATAGACTTTATCAAGAAAGTGGAAAATTGTGAAAGTTTGGAAGCAGCAAGAACATTGATAACAGTTGGAAACATTCAAGTGCCAGTGGTAAAGCGTATTAATTCTAAAGAATTATTAAAACTTCCAAGAACATTTAAGACTATTCCTCCTGAAAAAACGCATAGTTTTTTACTTAATCATCTCGTACCAGATCGAAATACTGAAGACTTACGACCTCCTGATAAGACGAACATTGGTGAAGTTGAAGATTATTTACTTAAACTTCATGTTGTCATAAAAAAGCAAAAGACGAAGCTCTTTTATTTGTATTCAGCATACGGCTACTTTCTCAATGAATATTTCGAGAACTTCAAGAAAAATACTTCTGCAATCACCTGGAAAGAACACTTGCAAGCAAAATTTAATATTTCTGAAGGATATGCAAGAAAACTCAGGGCAGTTGGCAAAATGGTTTATAAATACCCAAAGCTGAAGAAACTCTCCATTTACTTCTCATCATTTTATAAAATTATTTTACGAGTGGAAACCATGTTAAAGATTCCTGAGTATAAAACATTTTGGGAGATGGAATGAAATGCATCTGAACCAGAAGGTCGTGTTCTCCCACCCAATCCGCTCCTCAAAGAACGCCTTATCTACAGGAGCGCGGGACGGTGTGACGTAATTCTCTGACGTGATAATAGCGCCTCGGTCTCCAGTTTGAATCACAGATAAAATGTGCCTGATTAAAAATATGAGTTCCCCCTCCAAAAGCGCTCTTCGAAGAGCGCCTTATCTTTGAGGACCGCGGGAACGGTGGTGTGACGTGATTTCCCCCTCCAAAAGCGCTCTTCGAAGAACGCCTTATCTACAGAAACACTCTGAAGAGGATGAACCAGCTGTCTCAAGATTCGAGTGTAAACCTTGAAAAGACTCTGCGTTTCTAGTTATTCTTTTATGATGTAAAATAAAATGTTTATTATTGTTTATTTTTCTTTCTTTTAACTTACCCCTCATTGTCAATGAATTCTTAAAGGTGGGTTCGAAAAAAATATTTTCTATAATAAATAAAGAGCTATGGGTTTAGACGACGAAGCATTAAATTTATGTAAAGAAAATGGAGGTTTCTGGAAGTTTGTAAAGACACCTGAATTTCAATTTTATGAAAAAAACGTTTACGCACTAGAGAATATTTTACATGAATTGAAGGAGTATAGATTTAGTAAATTGATGCTTAAAGAAGGTTTATTTGGTGTCGATGGTAAACCACCAATACGTACAAAGGAGCAAGTTTTGGCATTCCTTAATAAAAAAAATATTAAGGTTAAAAATGTCACTGAACATCAACTTAGATTAGTGGCTTACACTGTGTATAAAGCTATACTGAAGCAGCAGTTTGAGGATAATTTTTACGCTTGCTAAAAGCTCAGAATGCTGGGGGAAGGATATTTTATTTTTTAATGAGCAGTGTTCATTAAAAAATTACTTAGTTTTGTATTCCCACCCTAAAGAGTCGAATATAGCTTTACAAATTCTGTCTGTTTCATTTTTACGATCAAGAGATTTTACTGTAAGAAAATCTCCTTCGTCTAATTTATGGTTGTGTCTCAATAACAGTCTGTATAAAATAAACTTTGTATTTATAAAAATTTTTCTTTCAGAGTTTGTCAATATAGACGAATATTTTTCAGAAAATTTTTCAAAATCTTTGACTAGAATGTTTTCCAGATGACTTATGTCGTTTAATTTTTGACCAGTTAAATTTGCGTGTATAAGTACATAATCTTCATAATGTTTAGTATATCCGAGTTCTTTTAAGAAATGTATAATATGAGATTTTTTTACGTTTGCAAATTTTTTAGACCTAGATTCTCGCTCGTCTTTAATTATTCCATGAAATATCAATAAGCGCTCGAGGTCTGAATAAATAGTGGGGTTTATAAAAGTATTTTGTTTACCTTGATACTTTTGAATACATTTTTTAAAGTAACTAACACGATCATATTTGTATTTTGGTACTACGACGTTATAAGATCTATTATTAAAATAAGTCGTTTGTATAACTTCTGAAAAACATACTTTGCAAATTAAAATGTCGTTTTCTAGTAGAAATGTATCGTCGTTTTCACAATTTTGACAAAAATTTCCACTATCAAAATTAAGTTTTTGTACGCTTGTACTCATTTTTATTATAAATGTTATTCTTTTAACTTACCCCTCAGAATACTACGAACTACACAAAACGAGAAAGTAAATACTAAATTATAATTTTTATAAGGGATTCTTATAAAAACCTAATATTTTTCCATCTCCTTTTCCATCTCTCCTCTTACTACAGATTCTCTTACAAATGTAAATATACTGTGCACACTCTTTAGCATATTTTGATTATCCTCTTCGATGCATTCAAAACAAATATTACCATTTAGTACTCTATCATCACAATTTTTGCAAACGTTAATATTTTTGAAAGGAGTAAAATTTAGAATGTTTTCAGTTAGTTTATTTTTTCCATTGAGAAAGTTACGTTTCACAGTTGGTAAATCCAAAAACTTATGATACTTCCTCACGAAATAATCAGTCAGTTCTCCAGATTTAGATACTGACTGCCACTCGCTCTTGGAAAGACAATTTCCATCTTCGAGTTCTCTTAACGCTTTAAAGTATTCCATTTTATTTATAGTAGAGATCCTTTTAACTTACCCCTCAGAATACTACGAACTGACGGAGTTGCAAAAGGTGAATACGAAATCAAGGTAATATTATATCGATAATATTACCGTCGTCCACAATTATATTTTTATCTGGGATCATCTTTAAAAAAATCTTTACGTTCAACTCTTGTAGAAATTTCTTATCTCTATTATTACGAATAACGTAATTCTCCAACATATTTTCTTTGATATTTTTCCTTTTATATTTCACGTCTTTTTTCGGAGATACTGGTATTGTTTTCTTAACGGTATTTACAAAATTTTCAACCCCTACATTTTTCAACTGTGTTTTAAAATTTGCAATTTTATCAGCTGAGATTTCTCCGTATACTAGTTGCTCAATAAACCTGTATACTTTCATATCTCTATCTCTATCAATATACGCGAAACATTCAATGAATTCGATATGCTTAAGTGAAAATTGTAAAAATGGATGAGACATTTTTTATTTTTATTGGAGAGATCCTTTTAACTTACCGCCCAAAAAGAAAAAGTCACTGATTCTGATGTTTTGTGTTGAAAAATATGTTCTGATGTTTTGTGTTGAAAAATTTTATTAGGGGTCTAACAGAAAAGCATTTTCAACAGGATTTAACACAAAATTAGTTTTAACAGGGTTTATCACAAAATCAGTTTTAACAGAGATTGAAGTCGAAAGTAAAAACATCAGAGCTCAAGTGAAAGTGTCCTCAAGTAACCCACTTACTACTCATATATATATGTATATATATATACAGGGTGATTCCCTCGCAGATGCAAAAAAAAATTTGGGTAAAACTACATCAAAAATGGAGTAAAATGCCGCCAACTGCATATTTTTATCTCAATCCGTTCTCGAGATATAATTTTTTAAAGGTTTTTTTCAGGAAAACCGTGTTTTTTTCCTTTTAAACTCAATTTTCTCCACTTTACTTCATTGAATTTTAACTTTTGACCACATTTACTATAAGAATAGTGTACTTGAATTCTTAAAAAGTACCATCCAAAGGCCCTCACATCAGCTCAAACATTGACGTTTTTGAAAAAATAATATTTCTGAAAATCTTTAAAACTTTACTACTCTTTTAAAAAGAATCCTGGAAACTGGCAAATCTCATGAAAACTGCTTCATCTAATATGCTTTCCAACGGTATTATCAATTTTACTTTTATTTTGTTATTTAGGGGAGAGAATAATATTTTAATGTTGAAAAATGTGGGTTTTTCAATGAAATTGTTGGTTTTTTCGAAAGATGACCCTCCATGAACCAACGAGTATGGGATCGGTTTCTATCTATTTTTTCTCGCTGGATCGAATGGAAACTCTTGCAGATCTCTCAACTACGTTATAATCGAGTCTCGAGACTTTAATTAACTAGTTTTACCCCATAACACACATACATTTAATCGTAACAAACAAACTAAACATTTGCGATTTCAAGTGTAAAACTCGGTTATAACGGAGTTGGAGAGATCTACAAATGTTACCATTCGATACAGCGTGAAAAAATACATAGAAACCGACCCCATACTCGTAGGTTCATGGAGGGTCATCTTTCGAGAAAACCAACAATTTCATTGAAAAACCTACATTTTTTAACATTAAAACATAATTTTCTCGACTAAATAACAAAATAAAAGTAAACTTGATCATACCGTTGGAAAGAGTATTAGACGAAGCAGTTTTCATGAGATTTGCCAGTTTCCAGGATTCTTTTTAAAAGAGTAGTAAAGTTTTAAAGATTTTCAGAAATATTATTTTTTCAAAAACGTCAATGTTTGAGCTGATGTGAGGGCCTTTGGATGGTACTTTTTAAGAATTCAAGTACACTATTCTTATAGTAAATGTGGTCAAAAGTTAAAATTCAATGAAGTAAAGTGGAGAAAATTGAGTTTAAAAGGAAAAAAACACGGTTTTCCTGAAAAAAACCTTTAAAAAATTATATCTCGAGAACGGATTGAGATAAAAATATGCAGTTGGCGGCATTTTACTCCATTTTTGATGTAGTTTTACCCATTTTTTTTTGCATCTGCGAGGGAATCACCCTGTGTATATATATATATATATATATATATATATATATATATATATATATATTTTTTTTGATAAATAACTTCTGAATTCGTTTCAGAATGTATCAAAACGGATTTCAATAAAGAAAATTTTCGATAATTTTGATTTTAAAAATTTTGGAGCTCTACGAAAATTTGCTAAAATCCCTGACCGCTCTATAAGGGTACATCCTCCAAGGCCCCCTAACAGCCTCAGCGCCTGTCCACCTCCGTCAGTCCATCCCTCATGTAGTCTCCTATCTGCTTCCCTGAGTTAAGGATTCTCTGTATCGCCGATCTATATTTCATGCTGCTTGTAAGTATGTGCATTACTGTTTGTTGGGTTAAACGAGCTATCTACAGCAGTAATTATGAAAACACCATAAGGTTACTTCTGCATACCTCCCTATCCTCCTAATAATATTCCATTCATATAGGTAGTTCCTTTGTGATTTCACTATATGGTCTCTTGTAGAATGAATGGATTCTCCTCTTCATTTCTTTTCAAAATGGTTCATATTTCATTAATGTCATTTTTAATAACTTTAGCTACGTATGCTGCTGCAGTGTTGTTCCGCATGTCCGAGGATAAATCTCAAGATTACAAAAAACGATTGTCAATGGAGTTGACCAACTCGTTGTTCAGGGAGGACCAAAACATGTGGAACACAGGCGATTTGGGTATGACCCCTGACCTACAGGTGCGTTCAATATAGTTATTATCCCCATTTATTTAACTTTAATTTTTTCTTTAATTTTGCTGTAGGTACGTGAGAACGATATGTTTGAAAAATCGTATTAGGTTTGTATAAAAAGCACACTGTAATGTGCATGACGATTCTACCAGTTACTCATTAATTTACAAAGTTTATTTAGTGTTATTTATCACTGAGTGTATCTCACTTGACAAAAGTGCATGGTTAGATAGGTACTGAGCTTTCATTTACGTGTAATGCAGTGTGATACAACTTTTTATATTGGTTGAAAATTTTATTCCATCTTTTAGACTTTTTTTGTAGTCAAGTTTTGCGGTTTTACTGTGTTTTTTTTTTTATTGAGTTTTTATTTAAATCGTGTAAGTTTGATTTCGCATGGTTTATTTTTTGAAATTTGAAAACATTCAGGATTTATTGAGTGAAGACAGTTTTGAGGCGCTTTACACGCAAGGGCCCCCGAGTGCTCGAAGTTTCAACGCCGGAAGTCAGCATCAAGGTAAGTTGTTTCGACGATGATTTTGCTACAACTCTTGAATTCTCCGTCAGTCTTGAGTCCCAAAAAGAGATTCGCTTTCTTAGAAAACTGGGAGTATTTCTGTTTACTTACTGCGATTTCTTGCTCATTTACCACTCTCATTCGTGAATGCGCTATTAATCTTCGATGAATCTTCATTTTACTAACTGTGGTCTGTATTCTGTGTTGGGATTAGATCTTTGGTTGCACTGTAATGGGATATTTTTTAAAAGAGGAACCACCTCTAACCCTATTTAATGGATCTCATAAACTAATTGCCTAGATGGCATAATAGCCGCGAGGTTTAGATGGCCACTTCCCACCAAACCCCTGAGCTAGAAGTTCGGATTCTACTGATGAGTATCATTTTTGACCAGTACAGCTGATTACAATGGGGACAGTAAAACCCAAACTTTAATTTGAAATTCCTTTTGCTTAATCGTATGCATCATATTTCCGACTGATGCAGCTTTACTTCGGAAGTCAAAACACACTGTCTCTCATTCATTCGAAAATTTCCTTGTGCCCGTCTCCCCCCCCCCCCCCCCCCCCCCCCCATACACAAAGCTACATTATTGTCTTCTGCATTGCGAAGAAACTGTGAAATGAAGTTGATGAAGTTAAGAATGAGGTTGGTTCCTTTTTAATAAAAGCGATATCCCTTTACTCTAATGTATACAATTCTTATTCCTACTAATTTTCAGCTTCTATACAGCTCTCTCGGAAAAGGGTTGTTGTAAAGAAGCTTACTTCTGTATAGCCTTACATCTGTATTCACGTGAAATAATGCTATCCTCCAATCAAAAGTAGCTTTATGTTGTAACATATGGAACATCAATAGACATCAGAGTAGATAGGCATCGCAAGTTTTTGGTTCTGTATAGCCTTGGAAAATCATTGAGCGTATTGTGAATCATTTATGGTACATCTAAAAAATTCATCATCAACATATATTCAATAAATATTCAACGAATATTAGGTGCTGAAAATATAGCTGAAAGTTATATTGATAATAAAATATGTTGGAAAATGTCTCGCTTAAAAATGTAATGAATTGGATCTTGAATTCTTTTTTGCCCATACCAGAATGTATTTGCTCACCCCGAATTAGTTTTTCTAGGGTATTTCAACGTGACGAAGATTTCATACATAGTTATTTGTTTCATACATAGTTGTGTTGTTAAGTTGAGCAACTATCAAGTATAAAAACTCGAAATAAATTTTGTGGTCTTGATTAAGCAAGAAAAGCTGAGAAAATCCTTTGTAGTCGGAAGAGGTATGGGTTGCCCTAAGGTCTTGTCCACACTACTTCATCACATAATTTTGACTTATTTTTCATTACTCTTTTTGATATGCCGGTTTCAGACCATCTTAAGAAATTAGGGTTATATACTTATCTACCAACTTTTGATCCCACATTATTTTCCCACTTATGCCTCCTTATTTTCCCTTTGAGATCCCACAGTTTGTTGTCCAAACGAGTCCAATGCGATCTTAGCATTAAATATCTGCCAGTTATTAAGGCAGGTATCGACAGTGTGAGGCATGCGGGGCGAACAGCTCTGTCGATAGCAGCGGGGTGGCTCGCTATGAGCCGCTCGTGCCGCACCGTGCGTGGCGAGGCAGGAGGTTGTCGGCAAAATGATCGTGATCAAAGGTGCCTTAGGCCAAGCCGTTCGTAGCGTCGTCGATACTGGTCCACATCTGCCTCGTGCCACACAAGGCAGGTGCCATGTTAACTAACTACCTTCGGAATGGTTCGTGTGCTCGCATCGAGCATGTGTGGTTACAAATTTAACTAACCGTGTATGCCTCACCCTGAGGCAAATGTCACGAGGCGAGCTGCCTCGCATTGTCGATACTAGGTTTTACTGTCACAACTCTTCTATGGTATTTTTGAATATCGGATCCCTAACATAACCTTTGAAGCCCATAGCTTTTTCCAATGTTCTGAATATTGTGAATGGTTGCTCATACTTCTCTCCCTTTCCCCTCTTCTTGTCCATGGGTTGCTACCTCTCATTAATAATCATTAGGGGTCTTCATGGTCGGAGAGTTCACGTCATAATGTTTTAAATATGCTAAATTCGAAATTAACCGTCGCAAAATGTCCCCATGTTAAATGTCTTATCAATGCAGAATGGCGGAAAGCCAACAGCTGATTTTCATGTTTTACTTCCAAAAACGCTAGGCCGCATATTTTTTCGTGTTCCCTAGAGTTTGTAGTATTTTGTTTTCAAATTGATTAGTGCCCGCTGCCTAGTTAATTCAGCGACCATGGAAAAAACGCGGAAAGTGAAAGCACCTATATTGAACTGGGGAAAAGACGAAACAGCATTGTTATCTCTTCCTCCTCCTCTGATCCTTCTGCAGCACTAATTTCAACTAGTTTCGAATGATTTTTGGGCATGTTTTTGGCAATTACTTAGTTAACTCGCTCACGAAGATATATTAGGATTATTTCAAAATGAAACTGAATCAATCCCTCTATTTTAAAATATAACTCGCAAGTAAAATGCCTTCCCTGTTGTTATTGTACTCTTTTTATGTGCCTCGCACCTTCTTATCTCAAAAGACACCTGTTATCTCAAAAATCCTCTGATGCTATTTTACGAAGTTTAGCATAACGAAATTAGGTACCAGTTGTATATGTGATCTCAGTTCGACCTGCGATCGGCGTGACACGTTGTCTGGACTCAGTATAGATCTCACTTGGAAAATCGATAACTTGCTTTACGAAATGGGGGAAAAGGGGCAATCTTACCTTTCTCTCCAAAAATGAAGATCGCCGTTGAGATTAGTGAAGATCGTGACGGGTGCAGCGAGCGCCACCACTCTTCGATCAACTGTCTGTCCACCATGCCCCCGGCTCCATTTTCTTTTATATCATAACGCGCTTTTACGTGCCTCCACAAGGATTTTATGGCGTGAGTGTCAGTTCCAGTAAGTAGGTCGATAAAATTTTCTGAGTGGTTTACTGTCTTGAGGGTATACCTACCCCTCGGTGCTAAGCGTACTGTAGGCCTTCCACTTGCCCGAATAAATCACAGTACCAACTTTGATCCCGTTTTCGATGATTGGCAGCAGCGTCCACTGCGGATGCTGACTAGACACTTACTGGCCATATGAAAAGAGGAGGAACCGAGAGATAAGGAAGGTGAAACGGCGAAGTTTGGCGTTCTATGTCAAGATTGCATCCAGATCTTAAAGATCGCACATTGGAGGTTGAAAGTGCGCTAAGATCGCATATACAACTGGTACCCGAAATTAACATGAGATCCTTATAGTTTCTGTAGATTACGATGATTTCGATTGAACACGTTTACATAGTTGTAAAGACCATGAATACCCCTATTAAAATAATACTACTTCATTTAATCTGTAACATTTGGAATTTCAACGTAATTCTAGTTGTTTCGTTGAAAATGTTTCACTATCGTACATATAATGAACTGCTGCATTTCGTCGTTGGAGTGTTATGAGTGCTACTCAGCCTCACTCAATGTTTATTTGTTCTGTTTTTGTTTTACTGAGATTTCTTGGACTTGCACGTTTGTCCGTTTAAAGAACATGTCTTCGACTCTTCTCCACATAACCAGGTAATAACAGTGGATTATTAACAATTTTTCTTTTTTCCATCTCACACTTGCATGAAGTAAATGGGATGTTGTTGCACGTTTCGGGATAACTTTATTTTCGTGTATGGCTTTTATTAGTTCTGACTATTCTTAAATTGTTTTGAAAGACTAGATAATTCTTGTCAAATGGTTTTAAAGAATGTACGTATTATATTATCCAACATTAGGGCCTTGAATTTCAGTAGTGTAGGATTGTGTTTCAGTACAGCCACTTCGTTCGACTGTTGTTATTTGGAGTTCAATCGAGATAAGTCTGGTTGGACCTGGTGGCATGACCACCCAAAGATTATGCTAAGAAATTACCAAAAAAATAATACAATGTTGGATTGATGTCAATGGTCAACATCAGAACAATAACATTTTAGCGGATTTTTGTAAAAAATGAAGCTATTGCAATGGCTCGGAAAAATTTTAAATTGAAATTTAAAACAATTTTTTTCGTTGAAATCCGTTTTGAGGCATTCTGAAACGATTCCTGAGTTTGCGGTTTTTCGTATGTATATATGTATACATATATAGACAGTAACTCTCCTTAGGATTAAGATAAAAATCCCGTTCATGCGCCAAAAAATCAAGCTTTTCAAACGAAAGGATGAATTCGTTGGCCAACAATTTTTGAGTACATTAAATTTGTTAAATTAAAAAAAATGTACTAAAAAATGGCTAAAAACTGCCAAAAATCGTTAAATTTTCACAAAATTATCAACGATTAACTAGAACATTAAAAAAATTTTGCACAAAATCGTGCTGAAAAACTTTCTTAAATTTCATTAATATTCGCTGAAAAATCTATATAAACTGCAAAAAACCTAAATAAAAATCTAAAATATTTTTTTAAATTGCCAAATATCATTTAGAACGAGTTTTTGGACATAAAATTGGTAGTAAACAATTCCTTTTTGCTTAAAAAAAGCAATTTAACCTGAATTTAATTCTGATTTAACTCCTGAATTTTCGAAACAATTTAACATATGTAATAGATCATTTACGAAAATTCGCTCATACGATCATGCTGCATGACTGGAACTTTTATTTCATTATTTTCCTTAAACTCCGAAATCGATCCAACATTTTAACTTCTTTGTGGAAATGGAGAACATTATTGCTGAATCCGTTTTGATATTGAAACGAATTTCCACAACTTTGTTGCAAGTAATTTAGTTTGTACTTTCAACATGTGGGAGAATGTACCACTGGATGGCAACGAGGGATATTGCTGTGAATTGACAGGGTCATGTCCTGGCTTCTTTTCCTAAAATACATCTTTGTATCTTTGTTAAACATGGATTGCTCGGACTGGAAAACAGTTTCAACTTATCCAGAAAATCTGTTTTGGCCGAACAGTTGAAGTCGCTTCTAAAGTTTTTTCCCCAAACGTACTGTTAATTATGTTGAAAACATGTTTATTGCTTCTCTACATTAAAAAACAATTGATCAACAATCAAAGTTGAAACCACCGAGTTAACAAAGGAACTGTTTTTCTGCAGCTAAAAGACTCAGTGGGCTTCTTGCGTGAAGTCTTGCTTCAACGGTGCATCATGAACGTTATCACATGGTGTTTCCATATGACAAAAAACAGATCCAGTGCTGTCCTCCGAGCCAATATATGAGGATCTATCAGGCTCAGTCATTGAGACATGGCCAATCCTTGTGGAACTTTTCCACTTCTGGGATAGTAGAATTGTCCTCCAGGACCGCTTTGCTCAGAGAATTGATACTGGGGTTTCTTAGACTCCTTTCACTTTTGTGATTCCTTTCCGTTAGTTAGGATTGACGGTGTCCAAACGTACTTCTGAAGTACTTTTTCAGACTGGCAGTCGCAGTCACTAGTCAGATTCATGGTTAAAAATCTGACCAAGGTACTCTTCGAGCGCGAGAACTTTTTTTGTTAACTGTTAGAAAGTATAAGTGGCATTGGTCATTTCATGCGACGTGAGTGTGATGTGAGTCTCTCCTTTGATTGATGGAGTATCCTTTCAACCTGTACTCTTATCTGCACATTCTTTCTTGTCATCATTGTTTGTCATTGTACTGAGGAGGAATCGTACTGAGTGCATGCAACCTGTATGAAAGGGTTATTCTTCGGTCTAAGTGTTAAAGGAACATTAGAGTTGCTGGCACTATATCTTACATAGTTGTTGTCTGTTACTGATGATAACTTAACCGTCGAATTCTATCCAAAATGATGACTCTTTTATTTCGTGGAAATATACAATGCTTTCATCAACTTCCGTTTTCTTCATTGAAATGAGTTTTCATTTCTTCATCGTGAGTGGTTTAGTTTTCAACCCACGATGATTTCAATACTGAAATATCATCCAAGTATTCTCTATCTTCATGCTAAATGTGCATTAGAGCTATGACAAGTTGGAACATTTTAAACTCTATTATAATCCAATTTTCGTAAATGCAAATCAATCTTACTCAGCCAGTCGTCCTTTGTGTTTGTCATTCAGAAAGGTTTTACTTACTACCGAGGATTCCGGGCATAAAAAGTGGGTGCGATCACGTCTACATAACAATTTTATCTGATAAAACAAAACCTCGAACAAAACAAGTAGGTACATTACAGTCTTCTGTCAGCGTGAAATGCCCCCAATACCCACTTGCTGTGATGGCTGACTCAGGCGAGGGCGTTCATGTACAGATGTCGCTGGTATGAGCTCAGTTGCCTCAACTCAGCTTGCGCCCGTGCTTCGGTTCCTGCCAGGTTTTTTGGCACAAATTGAACGACCCCGAGACCAGGTGGTGTAGGGCCGGAGAGGTGAGCGAGGTTCACCTCCAGTACACGCTCGTTCCTCCTAGTGGCCCGTTCTGCGACCTCTCATTTATCTAGAGAGCTTTTCACTCCTCATCCGTCTCTTTCACCTCCTCCTTCTTCCTTCCTTTCCTAGAGATCCTCTTCCCTTCTCTTTCCTTTTCCTCTATTTTTTATCTTCTGATTTTATTATGAATTTGCGTGTGTTGTTCAAAGCGGAAATAGATTCGAGTTACAAGACTGTTCTTTAGTTTTTTGAGGATTACCAAGTGGAATCTGTCATGTGAGGCCCAAGTGATAGGGATCACAAAGACAAGAAAAAGGTTAAAAATACATGGATTCGATTGAGAGCTTTAAAGCAGCAGCCAATTTCATGGCTACTTTTATTGGGCATTGGCGTGCAGTGACCTGCACTTCTGTACTGGAATTACCAACTCACCTTGTTACACCGTTTGCCAACTGAAGCGAGTGGTGAGCGAGTACTTGGTAAACTTGTTTCACAACACCATGGTTCCTCGCCCCGTGTCTTTGCTAACGAGCCGCCTCGACAGGCATATATACTGGGGGTGTATTTTAGGATGGGACATGAGAAGAGGCAATAGCAGGGAACTATTGTAAATAATAATGGGCAAGCAATGCACTAGGAATGATCTTTTCCATGCAAAACGTTTACAACTGGATTTTTTCTCCCCTTTTCTTTGTCAAACTATGAGAACTCCAAGTGAACCTCTGCAAGTGTCTTTCCTTTCCGTTACTCAATTTCAATGCTTACCTTGCAGTGCCAAAATTCGAATTAATGCAGAACTAGCACTGTGTAAATCTTTATTACCTACCCCCTAATCACACACTTCTGTTGCTTACATAGGTTATGACCCGTTACCAGTAAACGGCTTCGATCTCACCCCTCAGGCCGAATTTAGCGCCATGGAAGTCTCTGAAGACCTGAATTTTGATCCACTTGTGGAGCTACCTACCGACAACCAAGTACCATCCTGGTAATAGATATGACAGAGGTCTGCTCATTTGCAGCCATTATATTTTTTTACGAGGCATGCACTTTATAAATTCTTATTTAATAAGTGTTTAGATCTTATACTCCTTATTTAAACGTTAGTGTTTCACTAATGTTATTCAGAATTCCGTACCTTCGGTTCATCGTTGTCGACTTTTTTTCTAATCTTCATCGCTAGGAGTAGCTATAATTTTGGTTAGAAAAATCTACATTGACTGAATATTGAATGCCATTTTGTTTTTAATACGTTTAATTCCTATGGTTGAGTATTATTGATTACACTGATTATATATTTATTATAAACTTGGCATATTTATTATTTTTAGGGACTGTAATCAGACATCGATGTATCTGTGTTTTTTAATTGTTTGTCGATCAACTTTGGATATTAACATTGATTTCATAAAAGTGGTTTTGTGGTATGTCTCGTTGTTGACGTTGTATATAAACCGGGTCTGTCTCGGTATAATTTGAAATTTGAATGTACTCCCCACAATTTAGGTTAGTAGATTGTATGTGCCATCCCATTGGCTCTATAGACGCATTCTTTACCCCCTCATCATGTCCTGTTCTTTAGGCAATTACGTCGAAGAATTTTTCTTAAGTTAGAGAAGAGAGTTTGATTTGATTTCTTAGAGCTAATATAATATAAAACTATTACGTGAAATTATTATTATCAACTACGTCATACATTAATTTATAATAGACGTATTTACTGGTAGATATATTATACACTTGATGTATTCTTAAATGGACTGTACATAAGTTTACTGAGTGTCGTAAGTTACCAATGATCTAAATACAACGCTATTCAATTAGCATGGTTGTGTAACCATGTCTGAACTGTACGCCATTTTCAACACGAGTTCTAGTAGTATTAGTTTGATGTTCTGGTAATACTAGATAACTTGGTAGGTACCTGTATTCGTAGAAAGTTTATTATCAATTTAGCTCATTAAGTAGTAATATTTACCTCCTTTAGTGCTATCAACCATTCCTTTTGTGTGGCTTCAATTAAGTACTTTTTATTCTGATTTGTTAATCTTCTAGATGTATCAACAAAAAAATCAATGTTCGGATTTAAAAAAATTATCCTTGATTTATATTTATTATTTGTGTATATTTTATATTTATGAATTTTTGAATGAAGAAAAAATTGAGCACAATGTTCCTCAAATAATTAAAAAAAGAATAACTAAGTATTTATTTCAAAAAATTGTTATAAAGTGAGTAGTATAAAAGTGTTGTATAACTAGCTCGAACGATTACATTCGTGGAGCACACTCATCGTAGTGAAACAATTTTCAAAGCACATTCGTACGCATTATGTACCCCCTATTTATGTATAGGTGTTTCTCTAATCAATGCTATGTTTATATGCCCTCCTTTATATGGAAAACTTTTGAAGAAAAATAAAAAATAAACATTGCTCTTTCAAAGTACCTGATGTTTTTATTAGTTTACCTACGCTTATCCAATTATTTGAAACTACAGTGCTGTGCAAAATCACTGTCGAAAAAACTAGTTATATATATATATATATATATATATATATATATATATATATATATATATATATATATATATATATATATATATATATATATATATATATATAGGGATGAGTCGATTCCCGATACCGATTCTCGATACCACCGATTCTTAAGCATTGGTATCGGTATCGAGAATCGATCGCCTAAAGCCGATACCGATACCGCCCGGTGATGGGCGTTTTATTACACTACGGTACTATTGCAACCATCTAACAACGAAGATGATTGTACCGTGCAACCGTTGTGTGAAGTTAGCTGTTGCGAAACATGAATTGTCCAAAACACAACTTATAATTATAACTTTGTTTACAAGTAGGCTTGTGTTATTTTGTTTGTGGCAACAGAAGCATTAGACAAAGCTATGTTTTCCAAGAATAAAAGCCTAGAGCCAGTCTTATTTGGAAATACCTTACAGTTACCGACGAAAAACTAAAAAACCAAGTCAGTCTGCTTAACTTGTTTTATTCAGAAAGAAATCAATCATAGGCAATAAAAGTTGCCTATTAATTGATACTAAACTTGATAGACAACAAAATATATCAAATTTTGTATTTGCACAAATCAAATTAACTAAAGCCTTGAATGAACAGAATGAATTGAACAGATGGAGAATAATGGTTTTATTATCCATGTTTTGTTTTTATTTAAAAATTACCTCATATGCAATTATATTGGGATCAATTTTTGTAAGTATATGTTGTACAAACAAATTTGAATATATTACTAGTTCAAGAGGAATTTTTGTTTTTCACCTACAGGTGTTAGGTATTATGCGCCGATGGTATCGGTATCGGGAATCGATTTTTTAGGTATCGGTATCGGGAATCAATAAATTTTGGTATCGACTCATCTCTAATATATATTTATATAAAACATTTATATATAGTATTTGCAAATAGAGTTAATCTTTTTGCAAATCAAATGAATCTTTTAGAAAATTTAATTAAACTTTTTACAAATAAATTTAATAGTTTTACAGATAAATTTGATATTTGTACAAATAAAGTTAATCTTTTTGCGTTGTTTTTGACAAACTTTCCATGTTTTAGACTTTGAGAAAAAAGGAAAAAAACCCTCAAATGACAAGCTTGCATAGTAAGGTAACTTTTTTCTAACAGTGAATTAAGGGTGCCCGGAAAGTTTGTCTAATTATCTCGGTTCGAGATAGGGAAACCAACGTTAAACTGTCCCGAAAACTGTACACATTCAAGGTACCCTCATTTCACAGTTAGAAAGTTACCTCATTATCCAAGCTTGTCATTCGAGGGTTTTTTCTTTTTTGCAAGTATACATACACATTACAAGTATACATTGAAGTATACATACATAGTTTCAAGTACACAACATTTTAAGTCACCATACACAACATTTTCCATAACAAACATTTCAAGTCAGTTTATAGTATTTGCAAAAATATTAACTTTATTTGTAAAAAGATTAAATTTATCTTATATTATTTACTTATCTTATAGTTGATTGAATTTATTCGTAAAAAGTCTAATTAAATTTGCCAAAAGATTAATTTGATTTGCAAAAAGATTAAATCTATTTGCAAATACTATATATCAACAATTTTGGCGTCTTCAAACAAATGGTCGTCCAATTGGTCTCGTTGAAGGGTTTACGAAAATTGTACAGATCATGAAAAAGCTGAGTTTACGCTGAATAATTTTTTCTTTTTTTATCTTCAAAAATGGTTCATTAAGGTTTTAAAGTAAAAAATTCACTGAAAAAAGTAAGCGATTTTAGAAAAATTGTGTTCAAAATTAAGGGATCACTGTGTTTTGTGGTTTTTATTGGGGTTTTGTGGGTTGAGTTGAGCTGGAGGCGTGAAAGTTGGTTGCTAGGAGTACAACTGTCTCAAAAAACATTTGAAAAAAAAAGAAGAGGAAAAATGGACGCCTCAGACGATCAAAGTTTAAGAGGGCGGATGAAATGAGGTATACCAAGCACAGTATGAGGACGGATTGAAATTAGATATTCCATTTTTTGCTTTAAAAATTATCCGTACCATCCTGTCATTGACTGACGGCCGTATCCCAATGAACGGATGGTGCGGATAGTTTTAAAAGCAAGAAATGGTCCAAGTATTTCATTTCAATGCCTCCTCTCAAACTTTATTCGTCTGAGGACAGTCCTCTTTTTTTAATGTTTTTGTGACACTTGTACTCCTAGCCACCAACTTCCAGCTCAACCCTCAAAACCCCAATAAAAAACAACCCAGTGATCCCTTAATTTTGAAAACATTTTTCAAAAATCGCTCCTTTTTTATCAGTGAATTTTCGGCTGTAAAACCTTAAATAATGAACCGTTTCTGAAGATTTTTGGTTTATTATTTCCAATAATAAGCCTATGTGATCGTGTAGCAAAAAAATTTTATAACCCCCCCCCCCCCCCCCCTCAAACTTTGTCACTTTACGTTTCAAGGTTCGTAGAATCCAAATTTGAAATGTCCGTCCGCTGTCCGTGCCATAAAAGGCCTAAGAATTTACTTAAAAACCCCTTAATATTAAAGAATTTACTTAAAAACTTCGCACGACTCCATTTGGGGTCTAGTTGGTCCTAACGTTTAACTATCCCGATCGCTTTACTCGCATAGATGCTATGGGCCTAAAACGGGCGAAAAAGTGTCTTTTTCGAGCTTTGAGTGTTAGACGTATTAGACGTACGCCTGGCACGCTTGGCAGGGGGTCACAGTGGGTGGTGAGGGGGGTGAGAGGAGGCGCCGCGGCACCTTGTGGTGGCTGGAGTGACCAGGGGCGTAGCAGAGGGGTGTAGAAGAATGGATATTTATTACTTTTACATGTTATACCCATATAATACACCGCGGCACCATGAGGTGGGTACAGCGCTCCTTCGAGGCATGAATATATGTTTTTTTCTAGGTCATATTTGTGTGTTAATACCAATGCTTTTCCTACGCATATTTAATAACATATCCTCTCGACTTTTCGTACGTACTTAGATAATGATATTATTAAGGCAATAACTATTTGAATAGATAGGAGCTCAAATCGAGAAATATAAACACGCGTATATAATTATAGAAGTATAGGTTGTGGCAACTCGAAATAGGACACTCCGAGGAGTCTGGATGGGCCTTATGACGTACGCAAGCCAACTAAAACTACGATCAAACTCAATTGAAAAAATAATAAACCTTTGTGAAATAATTTGCAGCGTTTTTTAAAATTGTTCAGCATGAACTCAGCTTTTTCAATAACCTATACAATTTTCTTTAACCTTTGAAAGAGACCATTTTGTTTAAGACACGAAAATCGTTTTCACTAAATGTGTTCTTGGTTTACTTCAGACTGGACCAGTCTATTAAAGTGGTCCATTCCATTTGTCGTTTACTCTTTTTCTGAATGTCTATTTACCGAAAAGTGAGAATTTGTCTCAGTGGACAAGTATTTTACGATCCGCCCACCACGAATCTGAAACTGAGTTTTCGACAGTGATCTCTTAATTTTGCACAGCTGTGTACATATCTTAATTTCCGATTCGGTGATGGACCTGTCATTCTGTGTGAGGTGGGTTATTGAATTGTAGTGTGCTCGGGAAAGTCTACAGCATAGACCGAAACTTAAGAATTGGTAGCAGGGTTCACACAGACCAACTACAAGATTTCAAGTGTAAAATGTGGGTTCTGTAATATTCACTTTCAACAGTCGGAATCGGAATGCCCCCACGTCGTCTTGTTAGAATTCTCCGGCATCAGATAATCCCCTCCTCCGCCCATATTTCTTTGACATACTTAAATTTTCTAATATCATCATAGTTCGTGGGAACCATCAAAATATAAGGTTTGTCCGGAGAAGCAGTCTCGAACCGTTCGGGACTGACAACACCCAGTTTGGGCTGTTCGGAGAGACTCAGAACCAGTTCTGAGGATTCTTGGAACCTCAAGTTCGTTGTCTGGAGAAGGAGTCCAGAACTGTTAAGTAGTTCAAGTGGTTCGAGATTTTTGCCAGAACTTTTAGTTCGAAACATGCGCAGTAGAAGTTTTCACGCTTATTACAGGTTTAAGACTCCCGCAAAGAACCTAGTCCAAAATCAGTTCGGACAACTGGCGTTGGAACTAGGAGTCCTGAACGCCTCTACCCCCTCTCATTTTCAGTTCCATTGGTTCTGGTTTGAGTCCAACCTGATTCGGAGACTGTTTCCCCACAAACCTATTGGTAAGTGAACCTCTAGTGATCTCACCCCACCAAAAAGTGATACCTTCTTCAATATCTACCTCCTTCCTTCCTTCCTTCATGCCTAGCGGCCTGCATGGAGGTAACATCTTATTTTGTGTTACTTCGGTTATAAAATAATATACCTCTAGTTTTTCTTTGTTATTATGCAATTTGTTTCTTTGACAACTGTCATTTAGCTTCGATGGTATGATTGATTTTCAGTTTCATTAAAACTTAAATATTCCAGTTCACTATTGCACTCAATAATACTAGAATTAACACCACTGCTAACAACATGCCATTTCATGACATAACAATGGCCGTTAAAAGGTCGCCTGCTGAGATAGTGAGTTGCAAGAGAAGAGACGTTCTTCAACAAGTGAAAGGTTAGAGTTGCTGATCATACCTTATTATCGATTATTGGAGTTTTTTCGCTGGGTACTACAAAGTCCACTGTCCATAAAAACATGTCATCTACACTCCCTTTGAACCCAACCATTGTTGACGCTAGGTCTGTCGTTCACTATTGTCAAGTGCCTAACTAGTTCCAAAGACTTGGCTAATAGTATTTGGAAAAGTACGTTATTATTGCCAGATATCATATGATAGAAAATAAGGACGGCCTGGCCTCTTCTTGGTTTACAGAATCAATCAGTTGTTTATTGTAGTGGCTGAAGCCATGGCAATACAATTGTCAATATGTTGTAAACAAAAACCTACAGTAAATCACTTTACAAATAAATAAGTATAGATAAACAAGCAAATAAAATAAGTAGATACTTACGATAAATCATTGGGGGGGGGGGGGGGGGGGATATTAAAAAAGTCCTCAACACTATATAGTTCATGGTCAGTTAACGTTTTCTTTAGTCTCTTTGAGAACTGAGATAGTGGAGTTGATCTCACTGCCAATGGAAAATGATTGAAGAAATGGGCTCCAGCTGCAATACTCGTTAGGAGGTCGCTAGTTGGGCCTAAGGTAGGCCTGCGTCATTACGACAGCGTGTGTCGTACTCATGGAAATATGAGCCATGATCTACATTGGATATGTTCTTTTTATATAGGTCATCGCTTCAAGTAAAAGTGGAGCTGGGATAGTGAGGTAGCGGAGTTTTCTGAAATATCCAGTAGACTCAGTGAATCCAAGGCCAAAAAGCACACAGACGGAGGCTTTTTGTTGGCTGAAGATTGCACTGCTGCGACCCCAAAGTGAAATTGCATAAATGGCTCTGCTCATAAAGAAAGTAAAAAATACTGAACGAAGTATGGGCTGCAAAATAGACTTGGAGAGACAAAGCATCATGACATTGCATTAGTCCAACTGCGAGGATAGCCGATTGATGTGCTCATTAAAATACATTCTGCTGTCGAGGCAGACTTCAGGCAGTTTACTGAATCATCCGAAATGCTACCCAGGCTGAAGGTAAGGATCTGGTTGTTTACCACATTCACGATTAACGAGTTGACGTTGCACCATCACTGAACCAGGTCATCAGCTGATGAAAACTTATCAGAGAGCACGTGAGCATAGTCTCCAGAGGCGAATCGAGTCTTGTCGTCATTGAATGAATGAATGCAGGTCATTTATAAATAAAATGAAAAACGTAGGCACAAGAACACTTCCCTGCAATACCCCACTAGGCACGAGAGTTGCATCTGAATGTTGCCCAATATAACAAATACTGTGATACCACCCCTTCACAAACCATTCGCAGAATGCCCGTACTAAATCCTGGAAACATTCATGAGATACTAAATTGACTGCTTTAGTCAGGTTGTAGAGTCGGATCCGTACATGGATCACCATACTCCTAATTTTAGAGAGTAGTCAAGTAATCCTAGTAGGGTGTTATCATTTTAACAGTTTTGTTTATGGAAGTTCTTTCGTAATTTTTTTTTAACCTACGAATACCTTGTAGCGTTGCGTACAATACATGAGTCACCACAGCTCAGTTGAAGAAAACAAAATCAGTCTTGAGACGAGGATTGGTTAAAAGTTAAAGTTGTGTTAAAAGCGAATTCATTAAACTAGAAAGAACTGGTAACTTCGTAGAACTCCTTCCATCCTATTAATTCTTAAGGTAAATATAACGTTTGACTTTTTATTTTAACGTTGGTATTTCGTTTATTTTTTCATTGTTAAGTATTAACATCATCGTTTTTCCAGCTGTCCTTGAAGAGCTAGAAAATCCACCTTACGAGTTCCCAATCCCCAAGGCAAGGTTGATGGGAGAGAAATGCGAATGTGCGGAGCCCAAGTATATGTGTGAACCCCCTCCAGGTGTCAAGAATTTCAAACCCAGACCTGGTACATACTGGTAAGCAAACTAAAATACAGAAGATTCAATAAAGGTTGTTCATTTCATTCACGTGGCATCATTTTATTCAATCGATACCATCTATTTTAATGAACGCGTGTAGACAAGTTTCTTGATCTCTATTATAATAAGAATGAAACTCCGTCTGTTTGTCTGTCTGTCTGTTTGTTTGTCCATGCTATGCAGGGCCTAACGGCTGAGTGACGGCGGGATCTTTTTGGGATTTTCCGAACGGGTGTATAAGCGATTTTAAAAATTTCTAATCCTATTTCTATTACGATTTCTAATCGTAGGTTTTTCTACGAGGAAGACGACGGCGCGATCAGATCGCAAAAAAAGTATCTGGAAATGCGTAAAAATAATGACGAAAATTCTGACGAAAAACTTCGTTTTTCTCATTAAAATATACCCCATAAAGGCACGTTTTTCCCAAATGGTGTTCGCGGGCTAAATACAGGTTCGACTCTGCCGAATCTGAATCCGAAATCGGATATTGGAAAAAGTGACGGGAAGTTGGTCAAAATGCGAGGGGAAGGGAAGCGAAGCGATTAAAATGAGAAGTTAATTGAGCCCGAAGGAATCTGCGAGAAGGCCCGATGAAGACGTGAAGTGGTTTGATGACTCAGGGGGGTTTTCCCATTTGCCCTTGTACGCACATAAAATAATGGCCAACCTTTAGAAAAATAGATCTGGAAAACAAATACGTACAAACATTCAACATCTGACTGTTCTGTTAGTACTGAAGTGTTCTTAAAACTATACTTTTCGTGGTTCCACATATTGTACCGCGTTTGATAGTCATTTCCAACAGAAAAAAAAACGTCTGCCAAGTTGGGTGGGCAGTATAACTGTCTCACATATTTTAACATGGACGCATAGAATTAGTTGAAGAATTGAAATGTCCTTAAAACTAAATTTTTCGTGGACTGGAGGCGAGCGAAGCGAGCCGGAGAGGCTAGTTAGAAAGAAAAGAAAATGTCTACCTCCACACTTGGGAAAATAGAGAAAAGTTATGAAATAAGTTCATTTTCAGAAATAACAGATTGGTTTCATTGCGTTACGTTTAGGTTTGACAAAAATATAAACTAAACCACAGCGCATTAAAGTTAAAAATACATTAAACATTTTCTACTCTGTAGAAATAGGATATGTAAAATTGAATCGCTTGTATGTTATGTATTTACATATTTATTATGTATGAAAAGCTTGTTATTTACATACAGTTTTATATTCTTTAGTGTGTTAAGAAGGTACCTACTTGGTTTTTTTCGCTAGGTACCTATACAACGAAAATTGCCCCTTGAACCATTGTTATTATTTGAGGAAAAAGTGGGGGGGATCTTATGAGATTCCGACAAAGATTGGTGGAACTCTTTATGTCTCACCTTGTTCATTGATCTCAATGAATCTTTTTTACATTTAGTATTATTTCGAGTTGGTACCTACAATTTTCATCACCCTCTGTCTTGTTCTCTCTCCTAACCTTCGAATGTCGTCTTCAAAGGTCTTCATGGAGTTGTGAACTCTCAATGCTAACTGCTCCTCATTCAGGCGAGTGCTCGCCTACAACTCGAAATGCTGTGACCTTTCTTCGATATTTTCTTTAAATTGTAAGCTCTTCCAAAATTCTTCCGCGTCCACGTTTTTGTCAACTTTGAACAGGTTGTCTGATTGGCCACTAGTCACCTCCAAGTATCCAAAATCAGGCAAGGATTTCTTGATATCATGCCACCCTGCAGCTTTCATAGAACTGAAATCAAACATCTAGTAATTAAAAAACACTCGCGCCTCGCCAGGGGGCAAGCCCCCTGGACCCCCGGTTACCTCTATTTACATACTTCGGACGAAATCATTGAAACACAGAATGTGTTTGCGTTGTCGCGCAACCAAGTGACAACCAAACAAGCGTCATTGTTTACTATTCATTTATAACATCAATTTATATAGTTATAGTATGAAACTACGAAAATTGCGTTGTTAAAAAATCAAGCCTGGCTGGGATTCAAACCCACAACCTTCGTCTCACGAAAAAAAAAAAAAAAAAAAAAAAATTCAGGCCTGGCCGGGATTCGAACCCACGAAATCATTGAAACACAGAATGTGTTTGCGTTGTCGCGCAACCAAGTGACAACCAAACAAGCGTCATTGTTTACTATTCATTTATAACATCAATTTATATAGTTATAGTATGAAACTACGAAAATTGCGTTGTTAAAAAATCAAGCCTGGCTGGGATTCAAACCCACAACCTTCGTCTCACGAAAAAAAAAAAAAAAAAAAAAAAATTTCAGGCCTGGCCGGGATTCGAACCCACGACCTCTCGCTTCCCGTCACACATTTCGTTCCCATCCCGCGTTCCATTTTCGGCTAGTTAGTCCATGGCTAAAACACATTCTGTGTTAAAACACGGTGGTGCTAACTTGTTTACTGTGTTAACATTTAGTTTAAATGATACTGCTTGTATATTTACACAATATAATTTTGAACAATAAAGTCTAATTTCACATATCGTACCATCAAAAATGTCAAGTTCCATAAATCCTCTTAGTGGTCCTTTGAAATTGAAAACGGATGCATATGCAGGCGATTGGTATAGTTCAGCATGTAGCTTGGCAGCTTCTCGTATGCCTACCACGAATAATCTCTCGCCAATCATCTGGAAATAGAGAAATATTGAATGTTCTAGTTTATTTATGACGCTAAAAAATATAATAACTACCTTTAACAGTTTTTGCCATTTTTGGTGGGTTTCAAGCTCATTTGAAATTTGACTAATTTATAGAGCTCAAAATGTGCTCTCCAACGAACCCATCCTTTCTTATGGAATGCTTGAGTTATTGTCGAAAGGACGGATTTTTTATCTCAATCCTAAGGAAAGTTGTCGACTGGAATGACACACACATATATCAACCAAATTGATAAAAGTTCCATTTATGCGGCATGATCGTATGAGCGAATTTTAGAAGAAAATGAAGCTACTGCAATGGATCGGAAAATTTTAAAATAAACATTTTTAAACAATTTCTCTATTGAAATCAGTTTTGGGGCATTCTGAAACGAGTCCTGAAGTTTGCGCTTTTACATCATGCGTGTGTGTGTCGTTCCAGACGATATCTCTCCTTAGGATTGAGATAAAAATCCTATTCTCGCGCCAAAAAAAACAAGCTTTCCAAACGAAAGGATGAGTTCGTTAGTCAACAATTTTTGAGCACATTAAATTGGTCACATTTCAAATTTAGTACTCAAAAAAATCACTAAAAATGGCTAAAAACGGCCTAAAATCGTTAAATTTATCATTTTAGCAGAGTTACAGTCAAAACTAAACACCTACAATTAACCAGGACATTAAAAAATTTATTTGCGTGAAATACGTACTTGAATTTCATTAATATTTGCTGAAAAATCTATAAAAATACTGCAAAAAAAAAAAAACTCCTGAATGAGGTTGGCTTATCAGGAGTTGGGACTTGAGAAAGGTGAAATCAAACACGGGTGAGGGTTCCATGCTCTATCCATACCTGTATTTGTTTCTTCGGGACTTTTTTTCTCGAGGGTTCGTTAGTGGACGATATCAAGAATAAGCCAGTGAAGAAGAGAAATTAAACAGCAATTTGATTTGCAATACAGTTAATTATTGTCTGATGCCTATAGATGCCACTGATCTCTTTCACATATTGTACACTTTTCATATTATTGAAAAAGTAACCTTCCTTAAGTGGGAAGTCCTCCATGTGAAATTTACTCTTTCTACTATGGTCGCTTCACATGTAAATTCTGGCGAAACAGATAATTTACTCTGAATCTCCAACTTCCAAACGCGTTGATAGTAAAATAATTCAGAAAACGATGTACATAAATTCAACATTTTTTTACTAAAAGTAATTTTTTGTCAATATTTTAATAAAATCATTGTTCTCATGTAGACCTTGGCATGTTTTGACTTAGTTATATATCTAAGCCTGAATCAATGATATCAGAAACTAATTATAATTTACTTTCTTTGATTCTTCCTTACATCAAGCATAAACTGAAATCACTCATTCAAATTCAACACAAATTCATACATGTGAGCATTGTGTAATTAGCCAATAACATGTAGTTACCCATAAATGTACCTCTTTCAGGAACCTCAGGTCCCTTTTTATACCGCTTTTTAATATCTACAATACCTCTTTTTGTTGGACGAGGTCTGGCAACACTGAGGTGCAAAAAATACCTTCATACTTGGTAAAATGTGATAGAAGGAATCACATTAGAATTCAGGAATCTTTTTAGAATGCTCCAAAACGGATTCCAATGATAAAGACATTCAGAAATTTAATTTCCTAAAATTTTGAAGCATTAGCATTTGTTAAACTTCATACGAAAATTCGTTAAAAGTAACTTTGTGTGAGGCTTTACACTGATTTTTTTTTACCTTTATTATTTCAGCTCGCGCACTCCGAATCTGCTTATTCCCTATATAGTAATCCTTAATCCTGTCGGCCACTTCCTTCTGTCGGTTGTTCGGTATGGTGAAATTGTAGTCCAATAAATGAGGGAGCAGATCTGTCCAACCGCTGTCCAATTCCGCGAGCAGCTTTTCGTCTCGAATTATTTCTAGAAAGGCCTCAATTAGGTAAATTGTGATACAAAAGCAATGGTTTTGGTCTGGCTCTTTCAACAGTTTTGAATCTGCATCACATCAAATGATAATATTTCCACCACCTTATACCTACATATTTCATTGCATAAAGCTCTTGAACTAAGGGTTTCTATTTTAAAGCTGACAATTTTCAGGTGCCTGTTTAAACCAGTAGTAAAAGTGATTTCAATTAGCAATAAGGCATGTCGATTGCCAGTCGTCCAAATCTGAGAGAAAGGAAATTGGATTACATTGATGAAAATGAAACATTGGCACCTAGAAGCCTCTGCTGCTGAAGCCTTTCCTGTTTTACAGACAAGACGAAAAAGTGTCACTACCCTATACCATAATATTTCAAACTATTTAACTATTTTAACATGGAACATGTTTTTGTCATCATTACCCGGCCAAAAATTAGACAAAATTATCGTTACGTGATATATATTAGTGCGTTAGGCTGGCTTCACACGAGGCGTTTTTGAGAATACACAATGTGAACGGGCGGGTGCAAGGAGTGTTAGCTCTGTGGAAAGTGAATGGGGTTTGCCCGAACCCCTTCACACGCGGTCAACTTCGAGCCACCGTGGAAGGCATAGCTCTGCGAGGTTTGAATATTGAAAATTTTATTGATTCTATTCGGATTTGTCCCGCGATATGGGACATGAGGTATACCGATTATGGGGATAAAATTAAAAAAAGTGAGGCGTGGAGGGAAGTGGCCCGAAAGTGTCATGATGGATTTGATGATTTGGAGCCAACACAACAGAGTGGAATCAGTAAGAACATTTCCTTTAAATTAAGAATTTTACCTATATTACCAAATGTCAACAACCAAGACCTATTACGAAGTATCCCGGAAGTATAACGGAAATTTTGTTACGCAAAGAAAAAACGTCACGCAACCTATAAACAAGGTACCTAGGTGTTGTTATGATTGTGTATACTAGCAATGTTATCACCACGACGACGTGAATTCATATTCGTGGAAGAATTGGGCATCGTCGAGACTAGGTTACAGCAAATTCAGTAATTTTGGGTCAATAATTATTTTATGTTTTCTAATTGTTATTTTATTTAAAACAATAAAAAACATTGAAATAACTGAGATATTTTCAATGCTCATAGCTCTTCTCTCATAAGAGAGTATCTACATACGAGCGGCCTGCCGCGTTTTTGACATAGATATGTTTGTCTATGTTCGACGTGGTCTCCTCCTTTTTTCACTTTCTTCGTGCAAAAGAGCAAGCACAAGAAGTGCTCCAGCTTCCTCGGGTTCTAACATCGTACTAAACGTCCCCTTGGGAAATAAAGTTGATTCCATAATTATGGTGATAAAGTTGCCTCGTCTGAAGGGAGCGTTCACACAGCGGTCAACTTTGTGCCAAGGGCAGGCAACTTAGTGCCTGTCAACTTAGTGCCTCGTGTGAAGCCGGCCTAAAGCTTACAACCGAATCTTTACTGCGGAACTTTATCTTAGGCATTTACCATCAGTGCCGTCCCTTGGGGCAGGCGGCCTAGGCGGTCGCCTAGGGCCCCGGGGTGCAGGGGGTCCCCAGCAAAGGGTAGGAAAAAAAGAGAAGATATCGCGAAAATAACTCATCCGCTCCCCAGCCAAGGATGGAAAAACTAAAGTGGACGGAACGGAGTACACGGATGTTGAAGTTCACAACAGCCTGGTGGAACTAGCTGATTTCATGTCCAAAAGTGACCCGGACGTTGCCGATGAAGCGACAACTTTGGCCTACCAGATCCGAGATTTTTCGTTTCTCGTATCACTCACGGCTTGGTTCAACATTCTTTTCCAAATTAATCTTAATATAAAAGACAAAATTACCATACCATGAGCTGACTCAAGATAGATTCCAGTATTAGGTATGCGTGCGTTTTACCAAATTCACGACCGTTTTTACTCGTACCTACCTACGTTGGTACAAAAACATTGTTACCTAGTAATGTTCGTAAGGAGGACACTTAAAACGTGAAGACGTCATTGACAAGCCACTTGAGTTGATGCATTGACAGGTACCTTCGAGCAATAATTCATCGATATTATATTTTTCATAATTTACTAATAATTTCATATCATGAATGTGATGAAACTTCCTACTTGAGATAAAGGGGGGGGGGGGGGCTGTTTGCCTAGGGCCCCGAAAAACCTAGGGACCATCGTACCAACCTGTTTACTGTCGTACTGCGGAACCTGTTTACCATCGTAGAAAAATAGTTCGCCAGTCGTTGGAAAACTCTCGATTTACACTGCGCAGTACGTGGCCAACAATCGTATGGGCGTGGTTGTCAGAATAATTGTTTACATACAGGTGATCCTTTTCAGTTAATTTTGTAAACATGATTGCAACCACAATTAGACTGGGAAGAAACTTGGAAGTTGAAATTTTATTGGGAGACTCTCTGGGATATTAAGAGGCAATTGAAATGACAGGCTCTTTCCTAATCAACTGTGTGATCTAAAGTCTCCTGTTCTCCCAAGGAACATGTTACAAGTTCTGTCAAGATTTTGTGCATTGTACTTCTTTTTTGTATATATGAAAAAATTAACTATCGAATAATCCGTAGTTTGAAACGAGGCCACTAGTTTTATGCTGTAAATGTAGAAGTCTATTAATCCTTAACTTACGACCACCAGGGTAGAGTCCTTCATCAGCAGCGTATGAAAACAGGAGTGGTATATCAGCAGCTTTCCTGGATCGAATGATATCCAGCGGTTGTTGTTCTATGAAGGCAGACGGGTTGGGATGCTCCACTACTGGTCCAAATGGTGTAAACGGATTGTAAAGCCAAGGCTGTGTGGAGAATGATGCGGTTATTGCACCTACCTGCTCATTTTAATCTCAAAAAGGCATTCTATACTAATTAATGCTAATTAATGTAAAAGAAAACGCTTCTTTCAGTTGACTTACGATGAACAGTTTTTCTTTTCCGACAATCTGATCCGCTGATCTTGTTCTGAGACATTCTACCATGTTTGAGGTGTTTTCCGTTGGACACCCCAGCTCCGAGCTCAGCTTTTTCGCCTTCTCCAATGAGTTTTCTGTCATTGGCCACGGGTTGAGGACAGTACCACTCATGATAATCCCGTGCGTGAAAAGCCCTAATGTGTGCAGAAAAAGAAAAAAATTACATCCATGAATTTTGTCTTTTCTTTTTCCTAAAATTTAAATTAAAAGCTTGTAATAACTAGTTACCTAGTTCGTGATTTTGAATTATAATTAATCGAATGTAGTAGTAGTAAGTTGTTTATTGTATTAAATCAATGATTATTACAAATAGTTCAGGTCCACTTACACATTATCATTAGAAAAATATATAATAGCTAAGAAATAAGTCAAATATCTTCTTCCTAATCTAGTTAACAGGGCATTACAGCTTAATGAAGTACATGCAAAATAAACGAGGTCATCGATATGAAATTAATATAAATAATAATAATCCGTTATGAATCCATAACATCCACGCTATACCTGTGGTACTCGTAGAATATCCACAACAAGCCTATCCTGTTGTACACTATACAATGCTACTGCTGTACATATCAGACACCTATTCGGTGAGCGCAATTGATCGAAGTGCTAGTGCACTAGTAACAAAACGAAATAAATTTAACAGTTTCTCCCTATCATCACCAAAATCGAGCAAATTAGCCAGACGATCCTCATCCTCAACCACTGGGAGCCCACAGATGTATTTCGCAATGAATTGCCTTCGGTTCGGTTCTAAGATCGGGCAACGTAGACAAAAATGGCAGAGGGTGTCAGCTTCTTTCATATTGCATACATTGCATAAGCTCTCGCTTCTAAGCTTATGAGAAGTACCTCTATAATAAACAGTTACGAAAAACGTTGAAGACAGACGCAACTGGCACAACACCCTCTCAATCTGGACATTTTGAATGAGTCCCAAGTACTTCTGCCTACCTGAATAGTCCGCAATCCTCCCATAGAACATATTAAATCTGGCACTGTAAACCAGATTGATGTCCTGGCACCAAAAATGGTTGTAGAGTTTTTCGATTAGTGACGGTAGGATCGATTTCAAATTTCGAGGGTCCTCTCATTAATCGAATGTTCTATTGTACGACAATCAATAAATGATCGTTTTACAATTTTGTTGATCATTTGGGATTTTTTCTTTGAGAAGATTCCTAAAGGCGCTATTGATAAGCTAGAAAATTATTTGTTTTTGGATAAGACGATCCGAATCAACATGTGACGGCGAGAGATGGCGCAGGAGGTACGTGCGTATTCACTCAAATGAGCGTTTAGAGAGACTTAGCTTGCCTCTCAAGTACATGTACAGAAGATTCTAAATCAACAACAAGACGAGGAGCTACCTATTTGTTTTTAACATGGATATGTCTTTTGGCTGGGGGTCAAGGAATTTTTCGCGACACTATTTTTTTCTCCACACAAAATGCAACGCTCCGGCACTTTAGATTATTATTAACTCGAAAAGTGAAGGCTAGGTTGAATTTCTATTGATTTTTCACGCACAACCAATGAGTTACTAGAGTAAATTGCGGATTGAAGAAGAAAGTTTTATTGAGTGGAGAGCATATGAAAGTGTAACGGTGTGGTGCTCACCGTGAAGTGATGATGACATCCCTTCTGAATGGCAAAAGAATTCTCTCGCCATTCAGAAGGGATATAATTGGTGCCTACGCGAATCGGAAACTCTACTGGTCCTTTTTAATTCTGAAAGGTTTAAATATATTTGTAAAAGGGTTAAATACAATTGTACATGGTTTAAATACATTTGTAAATGGTTTAAATAGATTCGCAAACGGTTGAATTATTTTTATTTATTTATTTCAAAAAGTACAAAGGACCTGGGTCCCACCGAGCGTACTTCTAAAAAAAGTAACAAGGAAACAGTAACAGGCGTTAGACTAGAATAAAATAAAATAAAAGAAAGAGAGGTACTAGGATCTTTATTTAAGAAAATATTAATGAGAATAGAGAAGAGATCGTCGAGAAGAAGGAGTAATAGATAAAGAAGTTAATAATGAGAAGAGGCGAATGAAGAGGGGAATGAGGTAAAATCAAGAAGTTAACAGATAATTTAAAAAAAGGAAGGAAGGAAAGGCTGCTAAGACTCTGCAAAGTGGGCCATACATCGCCTCCGAAAGGCCGAGAAGGTGGATGACACTCTGACAGCCCTAGGAAGGGCGTTCCATAGTCGCACACCACTCACCCTTATACTAGACGCTGCAAAGGAAGTGGAGTGCTGAGGCATTGCAAGATTTCTGGATCTCTCAGATTTGGTTTTTATGAACAGACCATCAAGATAACCCGGACGGATTCCCAAGGTGAATTTAAATATGAAGCAGAGCAAATCTATCTTCATAAGGTCATCAACGCCGCAGCCAATCAGGGAGCCATAGAAAGGGCTTATGTGCTCTCTACCTCGCACATTACAAATGAATCTGATGCAGGAGTTAAAAGCGACAGTCAAACGCTTCACAGCGTCAGCTCTCAGCCCAGTGCTGAAAATTATATCGGAGTAAGTAAAATAAGGGAGTATAAGGGATCGAACGAGACCACTCTTCATATCATTGCTCAAAAAATGTTTGAAGGCTTCATGAAGTAGAGAGCATGATATACTCTGCTGCATATAAGAGCCACATGCTTTTGCCAGGTCAAATGGGGGTCAAAAATTATACCAAGGTTCCCCCAAGGTCACCACTTCCTGAAAGGCAACGATTTCCCCATTTATTTGGATTGAAGGGAACCCACCCAAGTCGATCTCACTCATCCTTTGAAAACAAAATAGCTTGGCTCTTCTTTGCATTTAAAAGCATACCATTACAATTTGCCCACTGATTGATATTGGTGAGGTCAGAGTTAAGACTATGGATAGAAGGAGCAGCAATGTCAAGGGGACACTGAACATAAAGTTGTAAATCATCAGTAAATAGAATGTACCGAGAAGAGCCAATGCATTTAGGGAGGTCATTAATGAATAACGAGAACAAGATCAGCCCAAGGATGGCCCCCTGTGGTACGCCATATTTGAGAGGAAGCCAATCTGAAAGAGATGAGCCAACCCTGACAGCTTGGGTTCTATGAGATAAAAACGATTGGAAGAGAGAGCAGGAAGTTTCGCCAAATTTATAATAGTTTCTCAATTTGTGGATGAGAATTGAATGATCCACTGAGCCAAACGCGTTAGCAAAATCCAAAAGGACATTAACAGTGACATGAGATCTAGAAAAACCATCCCTTATGTCTTTCGTGAGGCGCAAAAGGGCGGTAGAGCAACTATGCCTATGCCTAAGCCCAGATTGATGTTTATCCAGGATATTACATTGGCTCAAAACAGATGCAAGTTGAGTGTATAGCAAACACATTCTTGGGTATAGCAGTGACAACTGCATGCTTCCATAAGTCGGGGAAAGTAGAAGAAGTGATGGCATAATTGTACACGTGGGTGAGGGAAGGAAGAAGAACAGATAGAATTCTCTTGATAAAGCTTAGTGGAATCTCATCATAACCCGCAGCATCAGATTTTATAGAATTTTTGTAAATAGTTTAAATGGATTTGCAAACGGTTGAATTATTTTTTAAAGGGTTTAAATCTATATCTATAAAAGAGGATGTATGTATGTATGTATGTATGTATGTTGCCTATAGACTCCGAAACCGCTCGACAGATTGTAATGAAACTTTCAGGTATTATTCGGCATGATTCAAGGATTGTTCCTGTAAAGTTTGGTGCAAATCCGTTCAAAGGGCTCTGACCCAGAGGGCATAAAAGGGTGCAGTGTCAGGTTTTAGAAATTTATTGTTTACAAAATCAACTACCCAAGCCAAGACCGAAGGAGGAGGAGGGAGGAGGAGGAGGGAGGAGGATGAGGGAGGAAGAGGAGGGAGGAGGAGGAGGGAGGAGGAGGAGGGAGGAGGAGGAGGAGTGAGGGAGGAGGAGGAGGAAGAGGAGGGAGGAGGAGTGAGAGGAGGAGGATGAGGAGGAGAAGGAGGAGGGAGGAGGAGGAGGGAGGAGGATGAGGGATGAAGAGGAGGGAGGAGGAGGAGGAGGGAGTAGAAGGAGGAGGAGTGAGGGAGGAGGAGGAGGAAGAGGAGGAAGGAGGAGTGAGAGAGGAGGAGGATGAGGAGGAGGGAGAAACCAAAGGCAGAAACCAAAGGCTAAGCTTCCGTCCATCCAATCACCTCTTAATAACAGTTTAAAATTACGATCAATAAACAAATTTAATTTGGGCGCAGCAACGCGCGCGGGGGAACGCTAGTTATTTTATAAAGGGTTGAAATAAATTTTGGCAGACGTTTATCTGTTACGATAATTCATTCATTAGGTATTTACGTGGTTTAAATCAATTTTATAGCATTTCCAGACCACATTAAACTTTTTCCAAACCAAATTAAACTTTTTCTAAACCAAATTAAACTTTATCTAAACCTAATTAGGTTTGGAAAAAGTTTAATTCTGTTTGTAGAAAGTTTAATTTGGTTTGGAAAAAGTTTAATTAGGTTTGGAAAAAGTTTAATTCTGTTTGTAGAAAGTTTAATTTGGTTTGGAAAAAGTTTTTTTTGTCTGGAAAAGGTTCTATTTGGTCTGGAAGTGATTAGCATGAACATGCTTTTTAGCCATGACCTAACTACAGAAAAACGTTATGCGTGGGAATTGAACTAGAGGAGAACGATAGTGGTCCGATACCAATAAGCATCCACTTATAGTGAAATAAATAGATAAGATAGTGATATAATAATCTTTGTAACCTGATTAAGGCTACGGTTACTATGGGTGCGAGTTCTGACGAAATTTCGTTGTGACGACTTCGTCAGAAGAAGGTGGTTTCACTATGCGCGTTCTGACGGTCAGTACGTTTCAATTTCTCCAGCAGAATGGACGAATTTGACGAGCTTTATTTATCTGAAAGTCCTTTGATAAAGTTACTGTTGATAAGTGGTGTGAAAACAGAACATGTAAACAACCTATTTTCTACAAGAGAAGAAAAAGGAGAGTTTGAAATGCTATTTCAAGATTTGTGGAAGAACCCTCCAAAGTTTTTCGGGTATTTCAGAATGAAAACTTCTCTATTGTGATAGTTCTTGTCTTTCATGTCCCACAAACACCTATTATCAAACACTAGACCAATCAATTTTTCGATATCCATGGTGATAATAGCGCAAAACACTGGAAATTTCCGTCAGATTGCACGAACAAATCAAACCACTTTGAACGCTCGACCGGTTCTGACGAAGTCGTGCGTGTACTGACGTGCTTGTCACAGCCAGTGCAAACACCCTCATTGGAAAACGGGCGTTTGTTTGTTCGGACGAATTCGGACGAACGCGTCAGAACACTTTTTCGTCAGAATACGCATTCATAGTAACCGTAGCCTAAGATTGTAAGAAGGAAGGCACTACATGTTTGGGTACTATTAAGTACCTAGTAAAGGTACTAGTAATTATTGCAATACTAAATTTTCTCCTTTTCACCCTAGGGAGTTGAAATTTGATAAGGTGACTCTCTGGGTCATTAAGAGACGATTGAAATTATGGTCGCTTTCCTGATCAGCTGAGTGAGCAAAATTATCTTCTGTTCACCCTAGAAAGTTGAAATTCGATAGAGAGACTCTTGAGATCAAAAGACGACTGAAATTATAAGCTCTTTCCTAGTCAGCTAAGTGAGCTAAATTCTCTCCTGCTCACCCTAGGAAGTTGAGATTTGATAAGAGAGACTATTTCGACTCGATATTTCGAATTCTACGATTCATGGCATAAGGGAAACCAGCATTCCAAGAATCAGTAGACAGCGAATCAGGAAAAAAAGAGCATAAATCACGTTGATGTTTTTATAATTTTAGACGCGGTCTCTAAATAGTTTTTATGTTCCTCAGTGTTATCATAAGACGGGCATTAATGGGTTAAATGGTTCATTGAACCCCAGAACAAACAAAGCGGTCATTACCAAGGTTTATGTGGGAAAGTTTCAAATATCTATCTTTTGATACTATTTAATTTTAGATTGCTCGGCCCCCGTAGTAGTAAGCTAGTGACCTTGACATTCAATTCGTGCGAAGGCAGTTGGGTTCCCTAATGGTGTTGTTGACCGCCGATTTTCAAAAGAATGTTGGGGAGATCATTCGGTAACATTCTTGATAACAAGTTGTTGGGGGAATTAATTGATCATTTTATGAGAGAGGAGACTCGTCAAGAATGAATAAAACGTGAAACCTTTCGACTGTGGAGACAACACGTGATAGTGAACGCTCGCTCCACCCGCAGAAGTTCCCGCCAAAGTAATTCGGTCTGGGTTTCCGCCGAAATTGATAATATTCCGTCTGATCCATTTTAGGGCGAAGAGTTGGTCTTTCAGTCCATTGTTTCCTGGTACTATTGTATCTTCGGTGCTCAGAAAACCTGAAATAACGAATTAAATATTTTAGAGTGACACAAAAGAATCAATGATTTATAAATAAAAAGTCTCTAAAAACCATAAACTTGGTCGGTTATGGATTATTGCCTTATCCTTAGTAGGTTGGGTTGGTTGATTAAAGTTTATCAGTTCACACAATGTGTATCTCTCCCAATAAATTGCATTTTTCTCAATTTAAGCACAAAATTGACCCTAGTAACAATACCAAACATTACTGGTCAAGACCAAGAGGTTGTTTCAGACTATGTGTGTCTCTCCACATATAAAAATGGACGGTAGACCTGCGGTTCTACAGTCAGATCATTTAATAATGATTAATTTTACACATTATTAGTTCATTATGGTTACTTAGCAATATTAGTTTATAACTGAGCGTAATATATCAGCTTTCCTTGACACTACAGAGGCTTAGGGATTATGAGATGCTGTGATAAAATGAGAGCATTCCAAAAAGTGGCTAACGATTTTCCTGCTATGAAAACTGAGGGAGTTACACTTCCCTAGTAACGCATTCGTTGCACGTGAAAAATCAATAGAAAACCCCACCGTGACGTGACGCTCGTGATGTGACGAAAACAAATGGAAACGTCCTGTTAATCATTATTAAATGATAAAATTGCATTTCCCTCGATTTAAAGCACAAAATTGACCCTAGTAACATCACCAAACATAACTGGTCAAGACTAAGATGTTCAAGGAGGCATCCCAACTTTTAATTAAACATTATCATCAATCAAATAATAAGCTCTGAAGAGGCTATATATTTGGCAAAAGCGCTCAGCATATAGCATTAAACCACATTATCAGAGAAGCCTGTAAATTCTTTACCCTATACCTAGTAGCTGAGTAGATGACTACAGAATGACCAGTCTGCCTAAAATCTGATTTGATATAGGTACCTATGTAAATATCCATGTAAGCGCGAATTTGAGAGAAAAATAAAATTATGGATTTAGAAATGGCCAATGTTTGAATAGGTAGGAAAAAGAAAAGGTTCTGATACACGTAAATAACATTGGCAGATGGATGACGGAAGGTGGGATAGATTGCCCCGAAAGTTGAAATGGTCAAAAATTAAACGATTCAGAAATGACAATTTTGGAAGTTTATGACAATTTCATATTTCAATAGGTAGTTACGTGAAAGAGGAAAGGTTCAATTAGATACATGAAAATAACAATGGCTTACGTTTTCAATCATCTCATGATGATCGTGTCAAGGAAAGCTGATTTATTACGCTAAGTTATAAACTAAACTAATAATGTGTAAAATGAATCATTATCAATTGATCTGACTGTTGAACTACCGTCCGTTTTTTAGCATGGAACATGATTTAGCCTTGAGCTAACTGCCCGAAAACGTTACGCGGGAGTGTCACATGTATATATATTGGACGCGTCCAAGATGCCGGAAGGAAAAGATTACTACCCCAAAAGTTGACATGGTCAAAAATTAAACGATTCAGAAATGACAGTTTTGTCAATTTATGACAATTTCATATTTCAATAGGTAGTTACGTGAAAGAGGAAAGGTTCAATTAGGTACATGAAAATAACAATTTCTTACGTTTTCAAGTTGAAGAAAATCTTTGGCAGCTACCAAAGATAGAGTAGGTAGTCAAAAAATTAAACGATCCAGAAATGGCTGTTGTTTTTTTTTTTTTAATATGTGAATGAGAAAGAATTATTTTGCACGAAAATGACAATGTCAGACTTTTTAAGTTGAAGAAAGGGGTCTTACACCCCCAAAGATTGACATGATCAACAATTAAATGATCCAGAAATGGATGATTTTGCAATATGTGCGGAAGAAAGGATATGAACTAAATCACTCGCTTTATTATGAAATAAACCGTCAAAACCGATCTAACATTGTAGGTACCTAACTCTTTATTTTCGTGGAATTAGACAACGTTCTTCTTTGACTTATGTTTTTTAGAGAATGGATTCTAATACAAGAAAATAACAAAGGCTGACGTTTTCATGTTGACGAAAGGGGGTGACGCCCCCAAAGGTTGACATGGTCAACAAATTTAACGATCCAGAAATGGATGATTTTATCATTTAATAATGATTAACATTCTTTTTTTTTTTTTTTTTTTTCACACTGTCACGTCACGGCGAAAATATTGATTTTCCATTGATTTTCACGTACAACCAATGCGTTACTAAGGAAGTGAAACTCCCTTAGTTTTCATAGCAGTATAATCGTTCGCCAGTTTTTGGAATGCTCTCATTTTATCACATCTCATGATGCTCGTGTGTAGGAAAGCTGATTTATTACGCCAAGTTATAAACTAAACTAATAATGTGTAAAATTAATCATTATTGAATGATCTGATTGTAGAACCGTATGTCTACCGTCCGTTTTTTTTTTTTTTTTTTTTTTTTTTTTTTAAGCATGAATGCGTTATATGAGATTGGAACGAAAGTAGCGTGATACCGATAAACATCCATTGCTAGGGAGTGATGTCCGCTAGCGTCCTGGTATAATACACACTCATAATTAATAAGACAAGAAAATTCAATAATGCAAATATTATGAATTGATGTGACGTGACTTTATGAATTGATGTGACGGGGACGAAACTTTCGTCCTCAGTTGCTGGTTTCCTCTTAAAATACGGTAGTGATATCCTCCGTGAGGGGGATGACGTAGTTATGCATTCGTACAGCATAAATCTCACATTCATGTCCATCGTGATACCCCGCTGGGTAAGTTTGAATCCGGTAAACTGGACAATGATGGCTGTGTGCAAGTAAGTGCCTTTGCTGTGTGTTGTGCCTTTTTGCTGTTTTTTTCTTGATATTTATAAATCAAATCAACGAATTAAATCTAAAGGGACGTCTATATCTCTTTGCTGACGATACAGCAATCCTGAGCGAAGGCGATTCGTGGGACGAGGTCTTTGAAAACGCCACCATCGACTCTAATAACGTTTTTCGGTGGCTCTGTGTGAACTCATTGTTTGAATATTAAAAAAACCAAATACCTGATGTTCTCCAAATCACCCACCCGAAACAGCCAAGAGAACTACAAGCTAAAGATACATATGTGCAGTCCGAACCCTCTATCTTCATGCTTATGCTCGTCACTTAAAAGCGAGTATTTATTGTTCTTGAATTTATTGAATTGGTGAAGTTATTTATTTGTGTGTTCGCAAGTTGGATTGTGCATTTAATACCTAAACTGTCTACTCCCCCACACCGCACAGTCTCTTGGTGTTGGAGTAATTCCGTACATCCCCCACTTAGTTTATTGAAGGCATTTATTTTGTACACGCCACAATGTTCATGCTTGTTTATTTTGTCCTACGCTGGAATAAATCTTTCTTTCATTCATTCTTTTTTTTCCCTTTCAGGAGGTTTTTCCAGTTTCCATCCTGCACTTCATCTACCCCAACTGCTTCCATTAAGTCAATATCAATTTATGGAGGTGAATATTCTAACTCTGAATACACCTGGAATGGTACGTCCATTACTTGTTAGTTTGGTATCACTAAATAGATTTTGCTTGAACCGTTTAATTGACTCTGATATACTAGGTGGTGCAGAGGAAACGCATGTTTTTTAATATTGAATTACTGGACACAATGGTTTGAAAATAATAAAAACAAGTACCTATGAAATGATAGGTTTTTTAATGCAGTTTTTGAAATTACATACTTCTCTTCTCAAATGTCTTTGAGATGACGTCCTTCTTGCTGGATACAAATTTGAAACGTAAAAATGAATACAATATTCAAAATTGAATATAAACGTTGAAATGTTAGAAACTTCCTTCTTCCAGAACTTGGAAGGCGTCAAGTGAACATGAGAGACATTTGGTTTCAGCAGGATGTTGACACAGCTCACACGTCGAGAGCATCCATGGAAGTGGTTCGACAAATGTTCCCAGGACACGTGATTTTGAGATTTGGTGATGTTCACTGGCCCCCACGCTCACCCGACCTGTCGATATGTGACTTCTTTTTGTGGGGACATTTGAAATCAAAAGTGTACATCAACAAGCCTCGCACACTCGATGACCTTAAGAATTCCATTCGTCAGGAAATTGAAGCCGTGCCGAATGAAATGTTGGAGAGAGCCGTCCGTAATTTTCAGAAGAGGATCCAAATTTGTATCCAGCAAGAAGGACGTCATCTCAAAGACATTAGTTTCCGAACCTAAATATGGTATGTAATTTCAAAAACTGCATTAAAAATCCAATATTAAAAAATATGCGTTTCCTCTGCACCACCTTGTATCATTGATGCTAAATCGACGAGCTGCAGCGGCGAATTCGTTTGATTGAGTAGCTTCGTTGATGCGTATGATTACTCGCTCGATAAGCTGTTGCGTAATCCTTCCTCATCGATGGTTCAACGTCACCGATCGATAATTAACTTTCCTGGATCGATGGTTAATCGATACTTGACGTTCTAGGCTAAAGCATATTCATGTTTTGTAATTTTGGCTGAAGGCTCTTTTTTTGACATGGATATGTCTTTTGGCTGGGGGTCAAGGAATTTTCCGCGACACTTTTTTCTCCACGGGTCAACGAACTTTTCGCAACACTATTTTTTCTCCACACAAAATGCAACGCTCCCCGCTCCGGCACCTTAGATTATTGTTAATTCGAAAAGTGAAGGCTAGGTAGAAATCAATGAGGTACTACCGCAATGTACTTCTACAAAATATGCATGGAAAACTGATGATTTAACTCCTGCGTTAAACAGCTGACGTGGTAGAACATGTGATACAACCACTTCAAAGTTGTCTAATTTTGGAAAAATGTCGCGCAAAACGAAAAGGTGTAGGGGAGACCTCTTGAACCAAATGAGGGAATCTCAACAACCAGAAACAATAAAGTCATTGATGCTGTATTCACACGATATATAGATCATATAGAAACAAGACATTTTATCTCATATTTTTCTTACCATAAACCAATATTGAGCATTACTAACGCTACCGCTAATATTTCCAAATTTTGACAATTTTGTTCATTAATGTTCAATGCTAATAAATTTTTCATAAAATATCTCGTGTGTATTTTATTTATTTCATCATTTTAATTTTCTAATTACACCTCCAACAATGGACATATCCATGATCTATTGTTTTTCCCCCAAGGAAAAATTTCATTTGGTGCGCTCGGATTTCTTTCTTTTAGCGAATTTTTGAAGAAAATTAAGCTATTACTCTCGCCTCAAAATTTGTAGAATGTGAATTTTTGAAAAAATTTTATGCAGAAATCCGTTTCAGGCTATTCTGAATCATATTCTGAAGTTTAACGCATTTTTTTATGTATGTATATATGTATGTATGTGTCATTTCAGACGATAACTGTCCGTAGAATTGTGCTAGAAACTTCAAACAAATTTTAAAATGTTAAGGACACAAAACGAAAGTTCAAGTTCGTTGGCCAGCATGATCGGATTACATCTTCGGGTTAAAATTTTCAAAAATGTAGCCAACAATTTCAAAATAGCCTGTTTTTTGCGATAAGTTGTGCGAAATAATTTTTTCAGCATACTAACATGTGGTATATTCGGAATCAGCGTAAAATTTCCTGTAAGAATATGTATCAAGTTTTCAAAAATTTCAAAGTTAAAAAATCAGTCAAAAATCGAAATAATGCTGTTCGCTAGTTGTAAAAATCGGTAATATTTGCATGAAACATTGTCCAAATTCAGATTGAACTACTCTTATGGAAGTATCCCTTTATAACCAATCCTAGAACCATGCTGTTTAAAACGTAGGTAGTAGGTGCTTGTTAAAAAAAAAAAAAAAATGTAATCACAACTGATGAGTTTACTCTGAAATATTCCGTCCTCCGATTCTCTCGGTCGCTCTCTTTAATGTTTTACGCTCAACTGTTTTAGGACTTGATGTAGCTTTAATACTGACTGTGGCTTAGAAAATATCAGCCATGAAATTATGAAGAAGTTCTATTTATGTACGTACTAGCACGTAGACCCAAAATCATAAACTAAAATTTATCTACACGATCAATAGCGACTGAAATGTCGAAGATTTCTTCAAAAATTCGCTCATGGGGTCATGCTGCATGACTGGACTTTTTTTTAATTTCATTTTTCTATGTATTATTATTTTTTTTTTTTTTTTTTTAATGTGAAAGAGAAAGGGTTCTTTTATATGAAAATAACAACGGCAGACATTTTTCAAGTTGAATAAATGAGGTGGGGAGGGGAGACCCTCCCAAAATGAAATCCCCCCTCTGACAGTTCCCGTGAGATCCAAGAGAATGCGCGTCCATCGCTATCACGCCGGGCGTTATTCTCAAGTTCTTGGAATGCTGCGTTTGGCAATAGATGAGGATCCGAGAACCGGAAAATCATCTTCTCCGAACATAGCACATATGCTATTAGTACGAGTTGTATCTCTTATGGTACTGTCACACTCCCCTCTCTCTATGAGTGCGGATTCAACCCCCTTGAACGAATCGAATATATTATAGTGGCAGCGACATGGTCCATTTCTACTTGTACCTACCTAGTACTCCAAGACGGTAGTTTAACGTGACAAGCACAACTTGTCTATCTAGAAGGTATTCCGGACCGAAAACGTGTCCGGCGTGAAACATGAAAGCCCCACCGTGGATGTAGAGTATCACATCCAGTAACTCCCCGTGTCGATCTTTACTCGGCATCTGAAAATATATTTATGTGGATACAAACATCATGCATTTTCCTAGACAAATACATTTACTATGTTTATGTGCCATAATTGTGTTCAAATTGAAATTTGTGCTCAGTTACTTACGTTTGGAGTGTATACGTTCAAATACAAACAGTCTTCCGATCCGTAGACCTCGAATGGAGTTCCCTGGGTGAAATGACTGTATTGGAGGCATGAAGGACCAAAAGTGGTTGCATTGAGGATTCCGAGCCAAGGTTCTGCCGGTTCGGGTTCCTTAGAAATGAAAATTTCGAATTCATGAAAAGCTTTTATTTGTCATATCGGCATTGGAGAGCTAGGCACTCTCCCGTTGCTAATTTGGAACTAATAAAATCTAAATAAATGCAAACCTACCTCTGTAACGTTAAGTTTTAGCGAATTGTTTTTAAATAAATAATTGCTCAAAACAATTTAAAATTAAAATGTTCTGCATTGAAATTCGTTTTGAGGCATTCTGAAACAAATCCTAGAGTTTAACGGTTTTTTTATTGTGTGTGTGCGTGTGTGTATGTGTGTCATTCAATTCATGCGCCAAAAAATCAAGCTTTCCAGATGAAAGGATAAGTTCTTTGGCCAGCACATTTTGAGCACATTAAATTGCTCAAATTTTAAAAAGTTGCTCCAAAAATCACTAAAAATTGTTAAATTTACATTTTTTTTAGCAGAATTTTAGTCAAGAGGAGTTTATTGACAATGAACTAGAAAATTAAAAAAATTTATTCACGAAAACATTTATTCACGTTGAAAAATGTACTTAAATTTCAATAATTTTTGCTGAAAATTCGATTGAAAAATTGCTAAAAATCTTAAATCTGTTTTTGAATTGTAGAATATTATTTAGTACCAGTTTATTTTTCTTACAGTTGGTCGTTAACAAAATCTTTGCCCTCAAAGTGCTCAAATTTCAAAATACTGTAACATAATCCTATATAAAAGAGAGAAGTACGTCTGTCTGTTTAAAGATCAGTGTCTCCTTCGATGGCAAGAAGGGCACTCTACTTATCCTTCTGGCCGACGCTACACTACCTTGATCCCTGCAACATCACCAACACCCTGGCACTCCCACCCATCCTTCGCTGGCCTACCAAAACAGTTTTATAAGGCGATAAGACTATTGAGAAGCGGGGTGACCGTCACCAAATCATTCCTGCACCGTATTGGTCAGGAGGAAAGTGGCTTATGCTCCTTCTGCCGAGCAGAAGAAACTGCAGAGCACCTGATTATGGAGTGCACCAAGACACACAACCAAAGAGCCACGTTGTTTCACAAGTGGGACAAAGAAGTTTTTAGTTTTTATAGAAATATATTCTTCTTTTTAGCGAATTTTTTAGAAAATAAAGCTATTGCAATGGCTCCAAAAATTTTTAAATAAAAATTTTAAAAAATTTTCTTCATCGAAATCTGTTTTGAGGCATTCTGAAATGATTCCTGGATTTTAACGCTTTTATATATATATATATATATATATATATATATATATATATATATATATATATATATATGTATAAGTATATATATGTATGTGTCATTCCAGACGATAACTCTCGATAGAATTGAGATAAAAACTTCGTTCTTTCGCCAAAAAATCAAGCATTTCAAAAGAAAGGATGAGTTCGTTGGACAACCCTTTTTGAGCACATTAAATTGGTCAAATTAAAAAAAATGTACTTAAAAAATCACTAAAAAAGGCAAAAAAAACGCTAAAAATTAACTAATTTATATTTTTTAGCAGAATGCTACTCGAAAAAAATTAATCGAACATGAACTAGGACATTTAAGCACAAAATTGTACTGAAAAATGTACCTAAGGTACTTAAATTTCATTAAAATAAGCTTAAAATCGATTTGAAAAAAATCGTAAAAATCCAAAAAATCGTTTGTTCATTGGAATATTACTGACAAAAAGTTAGATTGCTATAAAATGTATAATAAAATTTTTATTTGTCCCCAAAGTGCTCAAATTTCAACAGAATTTAACATAAATGTAATACGACCATTTATGAAAATTCGCTCATACGATCATGCTGCATGACTGGAACTTTTTTTCTTTTTACTGTATTTTGAGGAATCGTCGTTTGTTGTACTGTTTTTGAGACGAGTTCTGACTCTTGTCGGCAGCACGGGCTTGCCCATCGCCGACAATAAGTTGACAACAATAACATACATAAGTAAATGTGTGTTTAATTTCCTATTTATTATAAAGTGTATTATTTTCATTTTATTTCTGTGATGTCAATAAATCATTTATCTATCTTATCTATCTATCTAACTATCAAGACCATAACTACATAATCTCGACGTCGCACTATGCTCCAACTTCCACCAGTATAAGGTTCTCTATTCAACTTCCTACAAGCGTGCGGTCTGAAGCTGTGATACTACTATGTACTACTGTAGCTATATATTGTATATATTTCATAACAATTACTTAGTGTTGGCTGTATAGTGTAATTTGTAACTGAAGCCAAATAAATTTAAAAAAAAAAATTCTGTCTATCTGGGTAAGGTTGATTCACGTCCAAATAACGGCTTGACCGATTTTGATGCGAGTTTTGAAAAATTATTGCAAAGCTCCAGATCAGAAAGAAGTGAACATTTTGATTTTGGAGGAAAACATTTTTTCGACAACTCGCAGAAACACAAAGCTTTCCTACCATCGGTTGTGAGAAAGTAAAACGTTGTCTATTTCCCCGAAACATGAAGAGTTATTGTTTGTTACTAATGCCTGACCTAACCGTCGAAATCGATTCAACATTGTAACTTTTAAATATCAATGTTTTTTACATACTCCCGGAGTGAAAACGATGGGAATAAAAAAAGTCTGCCAAGTTGGGTGGGCAGTATAGCTTCCAGTAGCAGCACAGACTACCATTTATGTGACGGCTATGCAAATCATAGAGGACCGTCCAGAATCTATCACGCAGAATCCCTGAAGATTTCATCAAAAACGTTCCATTAGACTCGCAGTTTTGCCTATCTCAATCGATATTAGCTTCGCGCATGCGCAATGGTTATTACTCTACCAATCGCCACATAGTTTATGGGGCCTTTTCCAGAACGTATAGGTACTCAATTACCTACCGATTTTGTACGAAATCGGACCAACAGAGCTAAACCGCATAATCTTTGAAAATTTCATAAAAATCGGTCCATTAGCCTCGAAATTTTGTTTTAGTTTTGCGCATGCTCTATAGTAATTAATCCATCAATTACGATATCATTCATAGGGAATTTTCCTGGAACGTATACCCAACTACTCCCCGAGCTTAAACGAAATCGGGCCTATAGATAATTAAAAAATCAACGGTATAATAAACTAAAATTTGCGCACGCACAACGCGCATGCGCACAGACTAGTGTGCGTGTGATGGCAATGCAAGTTATAGGAGACCGTCTAGAAGCTATTCCGCATAATCCCTGAAAATTTCATCCAAATCATTCCATTAGACTCGGAGTTTTGTCTGTGTCAATCGATATTGGTTTCGCGCATACGCAATGGTTATTACTTTACCAATTGCAATATAATTTATAGGGAGTTTTTCTAGAACATAATATAACCAATTACCTATCGAGTTTGAACGAAATCGGACCACAGATGATGAAAGAAGAATAAAGAATAGAATCATTTACCTATTGGCATATGAAAAAAATATATATAAGAAAAGAAATACAAATTGGTACTCGTCAAAAAATCGACGAGAAATTCACGTTTGCGCATGCGCAAGGCTGCTTTTGATTTGACGGTATTGAAAATTATAGGGGACCCTCTAAAACAGCCAAACTCAACCCGCGGGCCGCAAGCGGCCCACCGAGCTTTTCTGTGTGGCCCTCATAAGATAGGGTCACTTTTTGTCCGATATAATTAAATTTACCTACCTATACCCGTTTCCTCCTCTATTTAGTCATTTTATAATTCTTCTGTTTTCGGTTCTGTTTCACTCCTATTTTAACTTACCGAACTGACTCAATTCATTTTTGACGAAATAAATACCAAAGATTACCCACGTTAAAAGCGGAGACACTGATCTGTCTCACATAGTTGAAAGCCTGTCACAATATCAAAAATCACATTAATTTAGTATTACTATGATTTTTGTAATATTGATTTTGTAAATATACTTCTTTTTTTAAATGTATTTTACAGTTCTATTGTACCTTGACTAAGGTATTCGTATTACAAAGGTTTGTAATACCTGCTTTGTGAACTGTGGCCCGCTTCAACTACGGAACACACAGATGTGGCCCGTGAGACAAAAAGGTTGAGGAAGGCTGCTCTAAAAGCTAATCCATACCTACAATCCCTGAAAATTTCATCGGAATCGGACTGAAACTTGGCATAGTTTTGTGCGTAACAAGGATTTACCACAGACAGACAGACACCGAACCAAAATTGATCAGCAAGCTTTGAAACGCAAAAAGCAAGTGGAAATTTTGATTTTGGAGGACATCAATTTTTTCGATTTCAATCACGAACACAAAGCTTCCCTACCTTCGATATGAGGAAGCGAAATAGATAGATTTTTGGACGCGGAACATCAAGGACGAGGAGCGAAATTAACTACTCAATAAACAGGCTCGCCTTGCCAAGGAGCTGGAATTTCAGAAAAATAAATAATTCGCATTCTTTTCACCATTTATTTGGATTTATTACTTCTTTTTGTGATAAATACCTATTTTGTTCACTTTTATTTAGCAATTTCATCCTTTTACATCAATGGCATCTGCGTTTCTTAATAGGTAGAGGCGATGCTAATTGTAATAATGAATGTATAAAATGACAGAATTATTCCATTACCCAAAGCGAGAAGAAAGAAGAAAAAGTTTATTATACTCATACAAAGATTTATATTGCAATAATTTCTTATGTAAATGAAAATAAGCATTACGGCATGATATCCGTATTTGTATATACCTATAAACATATAAACATAAATATTACGTCAACATAAACATTACGTAACATTATATATATGTATACCTAACTACGTGAAATTCCATTTTTACGTTCTAATTGTTCAAATGTTCATTTTGCATGCGATAGCTGAGCTTTGAATCAAACGAAATTTCAAAAATAAAAAGTCCACTTGTGCAGCAATGGACAAGGTTCCAATTTTATGGACAAGGTTTCATGAATTTTATCATTTGTTTTAATTAAATTTTTTGAGACTGGAGCACTTTTTGTTCACGAAATTTGTTAACTCCCACATTTATGGTAAGCAAACTGATTTTTTAATCTATTTTAATTCAGCACATTTTCGTACTCGAAATTCCTAACACTCTTATTTAGGTTTCAAATTTTTTTTCAAGTAACGTTGTCCAATAAATGGTAATTCACGTATTTAATTCACGGATTTTGAAATTTAAGCACATATTACGTGCTTAGGATTTCGTGCAAATTTCTGACGTTCTAGTAATTCAATGACTCAATTCAGATAATAACGCTTCATAATGTTGCTTTTACAAACTTCTTAAATTTTAAAATATTACATTTATTTTTATGTTTTATGTTTCACATGTTCTATTTGTTCTTATCAAATGAGGTGTGCCATTGGTTAGTACATATGGAAACAAATGGAATAAGATTCCCACATATAATCCTCCCATGCTTCTACTTTTGAACGCAATGAATAAGAGTTAATTTATTGTAATTCCGCTATTTAAACAATAAAAACATATACTAATATGATAGTGTCCGAGATTGTTAGCAACATTCTTGCATCGCTAACATCAGCGACTGTCGAGTATTTCCATTACCACCTTATTATTTTAATAAGGTCTTGTATTCACTCCGAAGAAAATGGGTTCCCATTGTATAATATGTCCGCAATTACTCGTCCGATCCCATTATAATTTTATATTTGAAACGTGGAGCACGATGCTATCGTTTTCTTGCTGCCCTTGAGCTGACAGTGAGAATATCAATTATAATTTAAAAATTAACATATTATAAATTAATTATAAATATTTGTGAATTAGTAATAAATTACCAGCCAATTAATACAAATCTAAATACGAGTATTATCATAATTGTATTGTTTGCGGAAAACTTTTTGGGAAAAGTTTTGTGAAAGGAAACCAGCTTGCGTGCGAGTTACAGTTGCGGTTTGGTTAGTCCTGAATCAGATTACTATACCTCGAGAATAATTGTTTATAGTTCATTAATAACTTTGCGTGCAGCTCAGCTGCTTTTATTTTCGAAGCGGTTTAGACAGAGTAAGATTTAACATGAATTGATATCTTCCAACGATTGGCGAAAGATTTTTTTACGTTGAAAAATTTCAAAGATACAGTTACATAGCAACGATTTGGTTGCAAGCGAGAATCATCAGAAATACAGTTGCACTTTTTAGCATGGAACATGCTTTAGCCTTGGACTAACTAGCAAAAAACGTTACGCGGATGTGTCACAAAACCTTGAACTAACAATTTAGCGAAGGATGCGAGGATGCGTTACAAAATTTTTGACATTTTATGTCTTTACTTTGGCACATGAACGAAAAAAGCGTTAACAAAAAGCGTTAAAAAAAGCGTTACGGTTGGTTTTCTGATGATTTCCGCTTACAACCAAGTCGTTGCTAGGGAAATGGTACTTCGTCGATTTTCATCTCACAAACCATTCGTTCTAAAGCTCTCGATTCATCCATATTATATGTTAACTTATGCGAAGTGCGTGGCCAACAAGCTGAGTTATGAGCATGGTTATTTTAATAATTGTGTACACTCAGGTGATCATTCTCAATAATTGATATTGTGAACATGATTGCAACTGCTTGTTAATTTCTGATGATTTCATTGAGCTGGTGCTTCGATGATTTGATTCATAGCAGGTGATCCGAATATTGCGAGAACGGTTTGATTTGTGAAGCGGTGGTTAAATCATTTTAATAGGTAATTTCTATGCATTAGACTCTAGGAAGCTGTAATTTCGTATGTAGCCTCTTTAGGACATTTACTTGACGGTGCCCAGGGTCCGGATCAGCTGAGTGGCTCTTGTAGCTTCCATATGAGTCTGCAACACATACGAGTCTGCAACTAAAGACATAAAACATCCCAATGTGTTGCAGACTCGAATGCAAGCGTTTATTTTTTAGGTTTCTTTTGATTTTCACGTACAACCTAGCCGTTGCTGTGGAAATGAAACTTCTTTAGTTTTCACCGGACAAAAATCGTTCTCCACTAGTTGGAAAGCTCTCGATTTATCACGCATTTCTTTCGTAGCTACTTGTTCTTCTATTCATGTCGTAGTTTTATATTTATTTATGTTATAAATGTATATAGTAAACAATGTCGTTTGTTTGGTTGTCACTAGGTTGAGAAGTTAATCTTGGTTTAGTAATTGTAGACGCACACCATAACAGAAAATTACCTACCTAGGTAGGTAGGTACTCTGTTCTAATTTCGATTAGTAAAACATTTATGTCGTAGTTTTAAATTAATTTACATTTACGAATTAGCGGGAAGAAAGCATGTTCCATGTTTTAGCATTTTAGCTGAAGGCTCAAAGCGGAAAGCAACCGGGGAGTCCAGGGGGGCCAAGCGAGGCCAGAAGGGCCGAGTTTTTGTTACGCTTTTCTATGACGATTTTTCAGTTTATGTGCCAAAATAAACACACACACACAGACTCCGTAATAACCAAGTTTTACACTTTAACTTACGAATTCTTTGTATATTTGTTATGTCCAATTCTATGTTTTTTCAAATTTTTTTTAACGTATAAATTCGGCTCAAAAAATATTGGTTTGACACCAGTTAGATAGGAAATTTAACGCTCTTTCCATCAGTGTTCTTAGCTTTGAGTTTACAGTTACTCAAAGGGAGATATATAGCCATGGCCGTTCTTATGTCATAAGGTATGAAACACGAAAAAAAATCTTAAAAAGTGAATAACTCGAAAACAAAGCGTTTAAAATGAAATCTCTGGGAGGAACTTTTTGTTGTATATTAGCTGTAAAATCGATTCCCTGAGTTTGTCCTATAAATACTGTAGACATCCTGTATAGGACATTTCAACAAAACTCTTACTTTTTATTCATAAATTTTGTAAACATTCTATCTTCTTTAATCAACCTTTTCAATATACCTTACAACTGTTTTATATATTTTTAATGAGGATACCTTTTTAATTGGGAATAATTATAGAAATATCTAGGGCCGAGGACATTTCTTACTCCACAGGTAGGCCCGCAGCAGGAGTCCCTTGTTAAGACATATTTTTATGAGCGTTGTTCAACTTATACAAAGGGTAAATACCTATTTACGTTGATAAACAAAGGATGAATAACGTCAGATAAACAATTGAAAACGACAATCATGCGATATTTACGGCTGCGTTCGAAGAAAGTACATTTTATTTTAGCGAGTTCCATTCTATAAGGTTTTCCTCTTAAATACCTAATATTTTCTTTAAAATCACATTTATTCTTTAGTATGTATTTCCCCAAATTAAAGGAATAGAGCTGGTCGACGCTCACAATATTCAATTCTTTGAACAAGGCAAGGGTTGAATGCCTCAAATGTCTGTGCAAGCCAACCTTTAATACTTTTTTGTGAGATAAAAAGTGGGTCCAGCACAGTACCGAAGGTACCCCCCCCCCCCCCCCCCCCCCCCCCCCCACATTATAATGGCGAACTGTTATAAAGATTGCACCAAGGCGTAATATACGGTTTTAGCGAATTTTTGAAGAAAATTAATTTATTGCTCTCGCCTCAAAATTTGTAGAATGTGAATTTTTGAAAAACTTTTATGCAGAAATCCGTTTCAGGCTATTCTGAATCATATTCTGAAGTTTAACGCATTTTTTTATATGTATGTATGTATGTATGTATATATGTATGTATGTATGTGTCATTTCAGACGATAACTATCCGTAGAATTGTGCTAGAAACTTCAAACAAATTTTAAAATGTTGAAAACACAAAACGAAAGTTCAAGTTCGTTGGCCAGTATGATCGCATTACATCTTCGGGTTGAAATTTTCAAAAATGTTGTCAAAAATTTCAAAATAGCCTGTTTTTTTGCGATTTGTTGTGCGAAATAATTTTTTCAGCATACTAACATGTGGTATATTCGGAATCAGCGTAAAATTTCGTATAAGAATATGTATCAAGTTTTCAAAAGTTTCAAAGTTGAAGAATCAGTCAAAAATCGAAATAAGGTCCGTTCGCTAGTTGTAAAAATCGGTAATATTTGCTTAAAATATTGTCCAAATTCAGATTGAACTACTCTTATGGAAGTATCCCTGTATAACCAATCCTAGAACCATGCTGTTTAAAACGTAGGTAGTAGGTGTTTGTTAAAAAAAAAAAAAAAAAAAAAAAAAAAAAAAAAATGTAATCACAACTGATGAGTTTACTCTGTGAAATATTCCGTCCTCCGATTCTCTCGGTCGCTCTCTTTAATGTTTTACGCTCAACTGTTTTAGGACTTGATGTAGCTTTAATACTGACTGTGGCTTAGAAAATATCAGCCATGAAATTATGAAGAAGTTCTATTTATGTACGTACTAGCACGCAGTAATTTTCTTCAAAAATTCGCTCATGGGGTCATGCTGGATGACTGGACATTTAAACGTTAAAGCATAATTTGTCCCCTTATTATCAAATTAAAAGAAAAATTGACTATACCGCTGAGAAGCTGAGATTCGGAGGATGCTTTCCTCGTGGAGCGCTTTCCAAAAATGGTCTATATTAAGAGCTAAACGACAAATGAAAAAAAGTCAAATTCTGAGAAGACATTGTCAGATTTCGCTTTTTAACCTCATTTTTTTAACGTATAAATTCGGCTGAAAAAATAATGGTTTGGCGTTAGGTACATAGGAAATTTAACGCTCTTTCCAACGGTGTTCTTATTTTTGTGATTACAGTGATTCCAAAGGGAGATATATAGCCATGGCCGTTCTTATGTCATAAGGTATGAAACACGAAAAAAAATCTTAAAAAGTGAATAACTCGAAAACAAAGCGTTTAAAATGAAATCTCTGGGAGGAACTTTTTGTTGTATATTAGCTATTGAATCGATTCCCTGAGTTTGTCCTATAATTACTGTAGACATCCTGTGTATACATTTCAACGGAACTCTTACATTTCATTCATAAATTTTGTAAATATTCTATCTTCTTTAATCAACCTTTTAAATATACTTTACAACTGTTTTATACATTTTTAATAAGGTTAACTTTTTAATTGAGAATAATTATAGAAATATCTATGGCCGAGGAAATTTCTTAGTCCACAGGTAGGCCCGCAGCAAGGGGCCACTTGCGCTCTTTGACCTTACTTCCGAAAATCTTGATTTGTAAATGAAATTCTTAATATACCTTCTTTTTTAATAATCTCTTGGTACACACGATATCGAATATAATAACAATTTTCAATTATATCTAAATTGAAAAAATACATAATAAATAAAATTAATATACCTACATGGTGTGATAAAAAATAATCAGTTCTATGTCCACTTATTGAAGGACAATGTATGCCTAAAAGCTAAGCTTGCGCTGGCATACATGAGCCAAATTCAGCAATCCGGTGTAGAACCTCGTGTAAACTATTTAATATTACTCATGAAAAGGAGAGAAAAAAACGTTCTTGTTTGTTTTGTTTTTGTTTTAAGGACTTCTAATGTAACCCAATAATCCACTTTACATAATTTGAGCGCATACTTGGATATCTCACTTCATTAGTATACAATGTCAAATTATCCCTTGTTAAAACATATTCTTTTAGAGCGTTGTTCAACTTATACAAAGGGTAAAGATTTACGTTGATAAACAAAGGATGAATAACGTCAAATAAACAATTGAAAACGACAATCATGCGATATTTAGGGCTGCGTCCAAAGAAAGTACATTTTATTTTAGGGAGTTCCATTCTATATGGTTTTCCTCTTAAATACCTAATATTTTCTTTAAAATCACATTTATTCTTTAGTATGTATTTCCCCAAATTAAAGGTATAGAGCTGGTGGACGCTCATAATATTCAATTCTTTGAACAAGGCAAGAGTTGAATGCCTGTCTGTGAAAACCAACCTTTAATACTTTTTTTTGTAAGATGAAAAGTGGGTCCAGCACAGTACCGAAGGTAACCCCCCCCTACATTATAATGGCGAACTGTAATAAAGATTGCACTAAGACGTAATAAACGGTTTTAGCGAATTTTTTTATGCAGAAATCCGTTTCAGGCTATTCTGAATCATATTCTGAAGTTTAACGCATTTTTTTAAATGTATGTATGTAGTATGTATGTATGTATGAATGTATGTGTCATTCCAGACGATAACTGTCCGAGGAATTGTGCTAGAAACTTCAAACAAATTTTAAAATGTTAAGGACACAAAACGAAAGTTCAAATTCGTTGGCCAGCATGATCGGATTACATCTTCGGGTTGAAATTTTCAAAAATGTAGTCAAAAATTTCAAAATAGCCTGTTTTTTGCGATTTGTTGTGCGAAATAATTTTTTCAGCATACTAACATGTGGTATATTCGGAATCAGGGTAAAATTTCCTATAAGAATATGTATAAAATTTTCAAAAATTTCAAAGTTGAAAAATCAGTCAAAAATCGAAATAATGCCGTTCGCTAGTTGTAAAAATCGGTAATATTTGCATGAAACATTGTCCAAATTCAGATTGAACTACTCTTATGGAAGTATCCCTGTATAACCAATCCTAGAACCATGCTGTTTAAAACGTAGGTAGTAGGTGCTTGTTTAAAAAAAAATGTAATCACAACTGATGAGTTTACTCTGTGAAATGAATGAATTAGTTTAATAATAATAATAAAGTATGAGTACCTCCTAATTATTTTTAATAATTTAATTCCATGTTTGTCTATCAAAATCATAAACTAAAATTTCTCTACACGATCAATAGCGACTGAAATGTCGAAGATTTCTTCAAAAATTCGCTCATGGGGTCATGCTGCATGATTGGACTTTTTTTTTTTTTTCAATTTTCGGACCAAAATAATGTTTTCCCCGCCACACCACGCGATTCAGCAAGCCATTTCCTTTGGAATGAGTGCTTTTGGAGCTCGAGACAACGTAAAATAGAGCTAATATCAGGAAATTTGAACTACTCTTATAGAAGTATCCCTGTATAACCAATCCTAGAACCATGCTGTTTAAAACGTAGGTAGTAAGTGCTTGTTACAAAAATATTCCACGCTGTGAAATATTCCGTCCTCCGATTCTCTCGGTCGCTCTCTTTAATGTTTTACGCTCAACTGTTTTAGGACTTGATGTAGCTTTAATACTGACTGTGGCTTAGAAAATATCAGCCATGAAATTATGAAGAAGTTATATTTATGTACGTACTAGCACGCAGACCCAAGGCCTCGCTCCGCTCGGCCGTCAATAGCGACTGAAATGTCGAAGATTTCTTCAAAAATTCGCTCATGGGATCATGCTGCATGACTGGACTTTTTTTTTCTTATTTTATTGCAGAGAAATTTAATATGCTCACCCCACTTAAACTTATAATCCATATAAACCCCCAAATATCTTACATTCTTCACTAAATTTAGATGATCACAAGCGCAGGAGTATTTGTCTTTATTACAACTTTCTGTATGAAAGTCGAACTATGGAAAAACCAAAGCACACTTGTCATTCAGTAGGTAACTCCTCGTACCTTTGGCTGATCGCATACCTTGAATCTCAACTCGTTGACCGGCGGTGCGGCGTAGGGAACCCCCAAGAACGCTGCGATTTCCCTCTTCCGGACTTCCGAAGTCAGGAACTTCCCTTTCAAGACGCCCTGCTCGACCTTCGCCTCAGGCTGTCGGGCCCGCGACTCCTCCGCGAGCAGCAGGAAGCTCAGCCCCAGCAGACAGACGGACGCGCCACATCTTTCAATCCACATTTCCTACCGATACGCCGCAAGAGCGTGAACTGAAGAATTATAAACTATCGCGGACTCCAGTGTGTGTGTTTTTTATTCTTTTCTTTTTTTTCTACGGCTCAATTCCGTCCTTGATATCTGCTCCCACTTTTTCTGTGTTCTGTTCCAGTTACGTCAGGGAGGCCCCCAAATGGAAATTTTTGATTTCCTGACCGAACTTGAGATTTCCCGGACAAAAAATATCAAATTCAAAATTTTTGAAGTGTAAACTTCTATAGGCGCACCGCGTCGAAAAATTTAGCGGGGTGTGAATACGATTTTACCGTCACGTTTTTTTCCGTCACGCTGTTTTTGACATTTTATGTCATTTGCTATGGCACATAAACTAAAAAAACGTCACGGAAAATTGCTCACGAAAATATTTTGATGATTTCCGCTTACAACCGAGTCGTTGCTAGGGAAATGGTACTTCGTCGTTTTTCATTCCACAAAATTCGTTCACCATTCGTTCGAAAGCTCTCGATTTATCCAACCATATTATGTTAACTACTGCGAAGTACGTGGCCAACAAGCTGAGTTATGAGCAAGGTTATTTGAATAATTGTGTACACTCTGGTGATCATTCTCAATAATTGATATTGTGAACATGATTGCCACCGCTTGTTAATTTGTGATGCTTTCAATGAGCTGGTGTTTCGATGATTTGATTCATAGCAGGTGATCCAAATATTGCGAGAACGGTTTGATTTGTGAAGCGGTGGTTAAATCATTTTAATAGGTAATTTCTATGCTTTACACTCTAGGAAGCTGTAATTTCGTATGTAGCCTCTTTAGGACATTTACTTGACGATGCCCAGGGTCCGGATCAGATGAGTGGCTCTTAAAGCTAATTTCTATGTTTTACACTCTAGGAAGCTGTCATTTCGTATATAGTCTCTTTAGTACATTTACGTGACGATGCCCAGGGTCCGTACGTATCTGAACAAGAATGTGTCAAGTCTTCCATGTGCTCGTCCCCAAAGAATATAATATTATTGACATAAATATAAAGTATCTACACACACAGTGGCGGAATTTGAGGTGGGACAGGGTGGGCAGCGCCCATCAATGAACGTAGAGGATGTAAATGTTCATTTTGAAACGGATGCTGCGTGGACAATAATTAATCATTTCAAGTTACTAACGTCAATGCCAACCCGTTCCAGCAACCCCCCCCCCTCCCCCCAAATTCGCGAAAAAATCCCCAGGAAGAACCAAAAAATTCTCCAAAATTAAGGTGTCGTTAAAAGCTTTTTTGGACACAATATTGGTCACAAATTGAATTATTAAATAGGTAATAAAAGGTCATATAACAAGGAAAACAATCTAAAAGAAATTAAAGAGCGGATTATTACAAAAAAAGAGGAACTCCGTTACCAACAGTAGGCAGGTACCTACTAATGGTGAATCATGTTGTCAATAAAATGAAAACTTGATTGGTAACTTTCACACGAGTAATAAATTTGAATAGGTTAACATCAACATAACATGGATCACTAAAAAAATGTAAACCAACTTGCATGACTAGTAGGTAACTAAAATAGGAGAAAAATACAAGTACACCCACAGTACATAATGTAGAAAGATATATTTATTTCTTCTCCACAATTCTGGAGAAAATCATTTTTCTTGGGGTTCAAACTCCTTCCCTTTCAGAGACGGATTAAAGGGGGGCGGGAAAAAATTCTTGCGAGGGAACGTCAGAATAGATACACGCCGTCGCGCTTGTAGGTTGACAAAAATACGAGTATAGATGAAGGAACTTTATACTGTGGGGAAATTGGGATGATAGGTAGGTACCGGTTTTACTAATCTGTCACGGCCAATTTACTAATTTGTTCGTTTGAATTTTAGTAGGCCTACAAACTGCGTAGGTGCCACGGGGTATCAATCGGAGATTTACGTGGGTAGTGTCAGAATTTTCGTCGGTAAACTCTGAGATTTCCAGAAGTGCTTGAGGGAAAAATCATCAAAGCAGGTTGGCAACGGTGGTGTTGAGTCCGTTTCGTGCTGTCGTCCATCGTCGCCCTTTTGTGAGTAGGTACCTAAAAGAGCAGTAGAAACCAAAATTCATGTTAAATACGAACTAAGTAAAGTTTTTTTTTTTAGTGTTTGAGTATAGCTCCGTTAAGAAACGAGCATGGAAGATAACATCTTTCTTCTTTAAAAAACATTAGGCAGCAGGCAAGGAATACAATTTTAATTAATAGGGATAAGTTTGTGTTCATCAGTTTATTTAACAAGTTACCGTAGGAACCTACTGTATTTGTCTCTCGTTTACCGCTTTTGGTAACGGTAACAATACATAATCAATAGCCATAATACATAATCAACCTACCTACTGTTTCGACGAAGAAAGAAACGAATCGTGTTTTCTTAACTGATTGCAACCAGTGTTTTTAGATTGAAGTGAATTATTCACTGTTTCACATTTACTAGTAATAGACAAAAAATGTTTAACAAGTGTAGTGGATTTAAATATGTTTTACTTGGTGTAGGTAGACCAAGTGGGACATTTATATTCTGGTTATGCGGGTTAGTCCCTGAGGTATTCCTGTAAGGAATGTGAGCGAAATCGCCAAGGTCAGCTTGCTTGGCGGGAGGAACTGAGGGGTAGTTCGTGTCGCAGCCGCGTGGAGCACTGGGCTCGCATAGTGGGTGCTGGGTTCGATCGGTTTGGTGCTGAGCCGTTGTGTAATATTCCGGCCTAAGATTTATATCTGTAGGAGGAATATGTTGGGCTTGGTTGAGGTACTGAAAAGTATCCTTTGTTTTTAGCACATTTGGAGTGTATTTGACACTCGGATCGGCCGGGTAGCCTTGTGTAGAATATCGTGGATATTCGGAAATCTTTGTCGAATCATGATGATTGACTTCAGAGCGGGTCTGAAAGGTATCCTCGAACTTTTGTGTGTGTGAGGCTTGATCTAACGTTTCCTTCATGAATACGTTAGGTGAGAAGGCGATCTCTTCGCGAGGATCGAGCCTTGGGCCGTCGCTAGGAACAGCGGACGAGTCGAGCAGCGGGTAGGGAGCGCTGCGTGGGCTAAGAGGCCCGGCCGCGCCGTGTTCCGCCTCCCCTTGCATGAGGAAGTAGGACGGGCGGCGCTCCATCGAAATATCCGAGTTTATTAACTCGTTTTCGATACCTCTACGTATAGAAATAGAGGGTTTGGAAGGTGGACTCGCTTGACAGAGCTTCTTTCCTTTGCTCGGATGTCAGGGTCCTACCTTGTAGTCTTGAAAAAGACTTCCTTGGACGATAAATTAGAGCGGATGAGCTGAGTAATTTATCGGCGTGCCCACAGCGGTCGGTGACGAGCCTAGTGCTACGAAACCCGGGCGACACGTCTCGGAACGTCCCAGCGGGCGTACGATCTAATGAGAATATCAATAGATGTACCGGGTGGCGTCCTGACAGAAGAACTACGTTGGGCAATGAGCAGGATGAATAATCACTGGACTCGTAGATGCCAATGCGAGATCTGTGTGGAGAGAAGGTATGCCTTGTAGAAAGCAGTAGGAAGCCGTTCTGAGATGAACTCGGGAGCAGAAGGATCGTCAGCGTAGAGCGTGTAGAATCTTCGTACTTCAGAGTGTAGTCGTCGAGAGCGGAGAGTGGAATGAATTTCGGAGGGCTCCGAGCGGGGTAATTATAGGGAGGTGGCCGCCTCCTGCCGCCTCCTGATTGGTCCGCTTAATTTCGTTAATTCAACTGTGTAATCTCATTGGCTCGCACATTGTTTTCTCAGTATCTGCGAGTATGATAGCTGAGCTGTTCCTCCGGGGTGGTTTCCCCACATCCGTCGCTGCGACGTGGTCCCCGGAGGTGGCTTACGAGCGTCCGTTGCGGAGCCGACGACCTTGAGTTGTCTTCCCTGCGTCCGTCGTTTAGACGGGGTCCTCGGGTGGTTTCCCTGCGTCCGTTGTTCAGACGGGGTCCCCGGGGTGGCTGCTGGACCAGAGGTGGTTGCTTGCCGCCTCCTGGTTGGTTCGCCTATTGTCTCTCGTGTAATCAGTGTTTCTGATTGGCGAGTAGGCTTGTTAGAATTGTCCTTGTTAGTTTTAGAGGACGTTTGATTTTCTGTTTGAGTTTTCTCATTCAAGGCGACTTGGTTCGAGATACTTGTCGCGTCTCTCTCGCCCAGTAAGTGTTTAGGGAGGTCGCCTTGTATGTTATTAGTTAATATTTCACTTTTGAGAGAGAATTTCGTATTTTCTCTCTGGTGAAATATTTTGTTTGACGGAGTTATAACTCGACGTCTTATAAATATTTGTGTGTCGTGTCTACCTCTTTTTGGTAGCCCTGAAAAGGGCTGTTGAAAAGAGGGGGTGGTTTTCACCACAACAAGGTAGGTACTTAATATTTTATTTGTATTTTCATCTTTAATCAAAAATGTACTTTGTTCATTCATCGTGAGTGTTTATTAAATGGTTGTTTACTTCTAAAGTAAATTGAAAAAATAAAGAGTGTATTATTATTTAATCCTGTGTTTACAATATAAATGTATAATTTATAAATAATATTACATCACGAGGACTGAAGTTCTCCAGCGTTTTATGTTTGATTCCCTGCCCTTTTCGATATAATTTTGCCAAAAAAATTACTTACCTATAATCATTTTATTTTTTGTGTGTACATGGATGTTTGGTAACCAAGCTAAAATTTGTGCAAATAAAATAATATGTTTTTCATGTTAATTTTTACTTGCCTGATATAAAGTGTGGGTCTATAACCTCTAAAACTGCTAGTTTTTCAAGTTCAATGTCTTTTCAAAAAATTTCTCGGTGGGGGGGTGTACTCCCGGTAGAGGACCGCCCCCACCCACGAAATTCTATTAATCCGTCACTGTTCCCTTTTCTACATCTTCACTAACTCTCGTCTGACTTGGTTTGGCTGACGTTCGTGCCTGACACTGTCCGTGCGTGTCATTTGTCGTTGTTCTGAGAACGATCTAGTGGAGGGATCATTTTTGTTTTATTATTTCCAATAATAAGCCTATGTGATCGTGTAGCAAAAAATTTTTATAACCCCCCCTCAAACTTTGTCACTTTACGTTTCAAGGCCGCCGTCCGGGCCATAAAAGGCCTAAGAATTGACTTAAAAAACCCGTTCTTTCGCACATAGACTCCATTTGGGGTCTAGTTGGTCCTAACGTTTAACCATCCCGATCGCTTTACTCGCATAGATGCTATGGGCCAAAAACGGGCGAAGAAGTGTCTTTTTCGACGCGCGCACGCCTGGCACGCTTGGCAGGGGGTCACGGTGGGCGGAGGGGGGGGGGGGGGGTGAGCGGGAGGGTGTGGAGTGAGAGGAGACGCCGGCGCCGCGGCACCTTGTGGTGGGTACGGCGCCGGCGTTCCTTCGAGGCATGAATATGTTTTTTTTCTAGGTCATATTTGTGTGTTAATACCAATGCTTTTCCTACGCATATTTAATAACATAATATATCCTCTCGACTTTTCGTACGTACTTAGATAATGATATTATTAAGGCAATAACTATTTGAATAGATAGGAGCTCAAATCGAGAAATATAAACATGCGTATATAATTATAGAAGTATAGGTTGTGGCAACTCGAAGTAGGACACGCCGAGGAGTCTGGACGGGCCTTATGACGTACGCTAGCCAACTAAAACTACGATCATACTCAATTGAAAAAATAATAAACCTTTGTGAAATAATTTGCAGCGTTTTTCATTTGTATTTAAGGTGAAATTCACCTTTGATTCATATGTGCAAAAATAACAATGCAAGCAGTGCAAAAATAATAGAAATGAAGGATTGTCAGTGAAGCTCAAAAATCCCCTCCCACACTTCATCGCCCTAGGGCTCCGAGAGCCCTTAAAAATCCCCCACGTAGGGATAAATCCCCCGCGTTGGCAGCACTGGTACCCAACTTTATTAACGTCATTTGATGGGGAATGCAACCCGCAACGCACGGCTGCTATGCAGGACCGGATGCCTAGCAAGCTGGTGGGAGGATGCTTTTCCCTCCCCCCCCCTCCGAGGTTCATGCTTCTCCCACTTCCCCTACTTTTCACTAAGAATCGATTGCTCGGTTCGTTGGATAGATCGATTCAATGCAGTTGCAGTACAATCGATTGTGTCCTTCTTACCATTTCTAACTCACTGTTGTTTCTAATTATTTCTGGTTTTATGTATGTGTACCAGTAGAAATGATGATAAAATTGAATTAATTGAATCTTTCGTGCATTAATCGTCTGTGGTGATTGAAATATTTTATAGCAGAATGGAAACGATTGAAGCAATCGAACGGAACAACTATTCGATATGTAATTGTTTCGATAACCTTGCTTGCCGGTTTCGGTTTGTTTACATTTTGTGATGTCTTTCGTCGGCAGTTTCATCATGTCCTATTTTATTTCGTGTTTACCTGACACACAATATGTAACATGCAAGAAATTGTGATTAGTGGAAACGTGGGGGCTGAAGTAATGAGTTCGACCCTTTGAAGAGAATCATCCACATCTACAATCTACAAAGGCGTTTGGAACCGGTAAGTCAAGCCTAGTGCTCCTCAGTTCATGAGTATTTTCTATTCTAAAACAGAATTAGTTTGGTAAGACTGTTCTTTTTGTGTCCACCAAAAGAAGGCTTATGGCTTAGTTACCTTAATTTATAGATCGTAAGGTTAAGCTGTAAAATATTATAAATTGACTGCTACACCTCTGCGTAATATAATCGTGTTCATTTTCTCTCGGTGGGTAGGTTCAATTTTCTTTACGTAGGACGCAAATTAGAATTTATTCGAAGGTGATTCTTCTCTTTAAGGTATTATTTTCAATAATGGACCTTTGTAATTGACCTAGTCTATCATTACTAAAGTTTTCTAGTGACTGACTGCCTACCTTGCAAAGGGGATCGGGCGAAAGACATTTCTCTTCAGCGAAATCGGTTAGGTAGGTAAAAATATCGATTGTCACTTGACCAAAGATTGATCAGGATAAATTCTTCAAAATAAAATATTAGTGCCCGTATAATACAGGGTGTTTCAAAAACAATATTGGAGTTTCAAAGAGCTGTATTAATAAGAATATAAATGCAAAAACAGTTTTAGTAAATTTTACTCTTTTCCCATATTGTCTAAAGTTATTCAATATGCCCCCCTCGTGTAACTCTCACAATATCCAATGGATATTCAAATTCTTCCCAAACTCTCTCTAACATATCAGTAGTGACAGTTTGAAATGCAGCAGTAATCTTTACCTTGATTTCTTCCACATTCTTAGGCCCCGTTTACACGAGCGATTTTTTCCGGCAATAATTTATTGCAGAAAAAAGGATTGGGCAACTGAGTATTTCAAAAAAGTTTTACTACTAGTCTCTCCTCGAAAAAGTTGCCGAAGATTGCACGCAATTAATTGACGGGAGTTGTACAACATTTGCCCTCTCGGCAACTGTTGCATCGTGTTGAAATGAAGTCCAAGGGGTTTGGAAAATTATTGCACTATTGCGGCAATTTTTCGGCCTTGGGTCGGGAGAGGGAACGAAACAGCCAATCACATTGAGAGTTTATTTGTGCAGCATGGCCTTATGAGCAAATATTGACGTGAAACTGCACTGATGGGGTGCAGCATTGCCTCATGAGAGAATTTTAACGTAGGAAAGATAGGAGTTTATTTGTGCAGCATGGCCTTATGAGCAAATATTGACGTGAAACTGCACTGATGGGGTGCAGCATTGCCTCATGAGAGAATACTGACGTGAAACTGCACTGATGGGGTGCAGCAGTGCCTCATGAGAGAATACTGACGTGAAACTGCACTGATGGGGTGCAGCAGTGCCTCATGAGAGAATTTTAACATAGGAAAGATAGGAGTTTGTGTGCAGCATGGCCTTATGAGCAAATATTGACGTGAAACTGCACTGGTGGGGTGCAGCATTGCCCCATGAGAGAATTTTAACGTAGCAAAGATAGGAGTTTATTTGTGCAGCATGGCCTTATGAGCAAATATTGACGTGAAAGAATTTCAGAGGTGAGAGCCAACCCACATTCTCTCTGGCTCAGAAACTGGCGCTGCCAAATTCCCCACTTTTTCCTTTGGTTGGCAGCAGCAGCGACGACCACCTCTTCACCGTCCATGGCGCAAACTGTAGTCGCCCGTGTAAACGAAACAATTGAGCAATTTCTATTGCTCAACTTTATTGGTGCAACACAGTGCAATTAATTCCTTGCAACATCTTGACGCAACACGAGGCAATTTTATTGCTTTGTGTTGCGTACAACTTTTCTAGTGCAATTTTTTTGGAGTTGCGCAACTTTTGTTGCTCGTGTAATCGGCCCTTTAGGCATTGGCGTAGTAAAAACGCACCCTTTCACATAGCCCCATACAAAAATACACTGCCAAGGAAATGGCACATGAGCTTCCTCGTGACCTTCACAGTACGTCACCATTAAATTCCAGAAAACTAGAAACGACTGGTTCTGGCATCAGGGTATTCATAAGGTGGGAAATTGGAAGCTGAATGGTACATATAATAAATGAAATTAATAAGGAAAATTTTGATTTTAATATGGGACCATCCAGGATGTAGTCCGCATGTTCCCTGAAAATTTCGTCTAAATCGGATCAAAACTGAAGGAGTTTTTAAGAAGAAGAATTAATTTATTGGCACATGTTACATAAGCCTCAAGGGCTCTCTTAGTCGTAACATAAAAAAATTAACTTAGATAAATACATTCTTGGCCTTAAACTAAAAGACTAAAATGCACTAATAAAATAAAAATACAGAAAACAATTGAATTATACATGTATGAATATAAAAAAAAAACTTTCTGAACAAAACGTATAAAGAAAAAATGAAATAAATAATAATAGTAAAAAAAAAAAAACTAATAAGTTCAACTGGGTGGGTGTGAAGATCGCTAATACTATGTGATGCCATAGTGCTGCTCAATAAGATTCCGAAAGGTGGAAAGCTCTGTAGCTGACCTACAAGCCAGGGGTAGGGAATTCCATACTCTTGAGCCTGAAATCCTCAGAGAATGACCCATAGAGTTGGACATGTGGGGCACCACATTTAATGCGTGTAGCCGCACCGAGCGCCCAAAGGTAAAGAAGCCTTCAAGGTACTCGGGGCTGGGTGTGTCCCCATGCAACAGCTTGAAAATGAATACACACAACCTTATGTTGAAATGATTCCTCAAAGAACATCCAACTAGAGCCTCAGCGTATGGTGATACATGTTCAAAGCGACTCACATTGTACGCATACCTTGCGATTGAATTCCAGCTACTTGTAGCCGGTGAAACTGATTAGCATTAAGACTGGTAGAAAAAATTTCAGAGCAATAATCAATTTTTTTGACAGAGCAATTTAAAATTTCAGAGCAATAATCAATTTTTTTCAAAAATCAGAGCAATAATCAATTTTTTTGACAGAGCAATTTAATTGACTTTGTCGCAAGGTTGTCTTTTTACTCGTCATAAGTCCGTTCTTCAATATCGTAATATCGATGTAGATGAAAGATAAGTAAAGTTCACTCGGCCTTTCTGACATAAGAAGTCATAGGGGTGAGATGAAAGGTTTAGAGCGCAAAACAGATGGAGAGTACAGGCAATTACCAGAGCTAAGCGAGAGTAAGTCGGTTCCCAGAACATATTCCGCTATGCCGAAGTCAGAAAAGTGTAAAGTGGGTCATTCAGGTAGTTTGACGGTCAGTCTCTCAAACCGAGAGTTTGTTTTGCTACCATTTTACGATCGCCTTAGTGACGACGTTCGTCAAAAAGTCCTTTGTAAGACACATGATCGTTCCGGCTGTTCAGCCTTTCTGTCGAGTGACAAGTTGAAAAATGTTTTGGAAAATACCCAGAATGATAGGGGACCATGTAGAGCTATACCTGCACGATCCCTAAAATTTGAAGAAAATCGCATCAAAATTGTGGAAATTATGGCTGTTGCAAGGACCGTAACAAGAATATTTTGTTCACGCATGCGCAGAGCGTACCGCTAATGCAATTATGATGATTGTCTTATGGGACCTCAAGGGACCTTACCCACACCATCCCTGAAAATCTTATCGAAATCGGTTCAACATTGACCGAGTTATGACCGTCACAAGGAATTCACGTTAGCGCCTGCGCAGAAGCTACCGTTGATTCGATCATGAAGTTGATAGGGGACCATCTAGAGCTTAACCCGCACGATCCCTGAAAATTTGGTTAAAATCGGATCAAAATTGTGGAAGTTATGGCTGTTACAAGGAAATGTGGACGGACAGACAGACAGACACGGAACCAAATTTGTTCAGGAGGCTCTGAAACGCAAAATGCGAGTGGAAATTTTGATTTCGGAGCAAAAAATTTGTTTTCATTTCGAAAGTGAAAACAAAGCTTCCGCTGCCTTGCAGTCTCGGAAGCAAAATCGCAAGGTGTAATGTCTGGTGACCTGGGAGGCCAGTGGATAAGTGAGAGATCCCTATCTCCCGACCGGCTGATCCACCTTTGAGTCTCATTCAGAAAATGCCGCACTGCAAGGGACCTGTGAGGGGGTGCACCATCTTGTTGAAATTTGAGCCTGAAGGCTAAAATTAAAAAACATGAATATGCTTTAGCCGTACACGACCCACTCCTCGTCGATTCTCTGAACCCGACCCCCCATCGGCCTCTGAACTCTGTTTATCATTCTGCCATCAATCCTAAAACATGGAATCATGTTTTAGCTCCTCGCTCTCACTTTATTATAGAAATGATCACGACGATTGAGCTCTTGTGAGAAGATGATCTCCTAATAGAAACTCGCGAGTAAACATTCACTTTATTATAGAAATGATCACGACGATTGAGCTCTTGTGAGATGATGATCTCCTAATAGAAACTCGCGAGTAAACATTCACTTTATTATAGAAAGAGGCTAAAGAGGCTACATACGAAATTACAGCTTCCTATAGTGTAAAGTATAGAAATTATAACCACCGCTTCACAAATCTAACCGTTCTCGCAATATTCGGATCACCTGCTATGAATCACATAATCGAAACACCAGCTCAATGAAATCATCAGAAAATAACAAGCGGTTGCAATCATGTTCACAATATCAATAATTGAGAATGATCACCTGTGTGTAAACAATTATTCATATAACCATGCTCATAACTCAGCTTGTTGGCCACGCACTTCGCAGTAGTTAATATAGTATGGTTGGATAAATCGAGAGCTTTCGAACGAATGGTCAACGAATTTTGTGGGATGAAAAACGACGAAGTATCATATCCCTAGCAACGACTCGGTTGTAAGCGGAAATCATCACAATTATTGGCGCTACTTTCGTTGCACTCTCGTGGGACATTTTTCGGTAGTTAGGTCACGGCTAAAGCATATTCATGCTAAAATAAAGTATTCTACGTTATCCTCTTGCAACTGAGGAAACAACCAATCTTGGAGCATTTGTAGGTAGGAAGCCCCCTGTCACTGTGTTTCCATCAAAAAAGAAAGGTCCATAAAGTTTCCTCCTGGAAACAGCACAAAACACGTTGACTTTTGGAGAGTCGCGCTCATGTTCGAGTGTTGCATGTGTGTTCTTTAACCCCCAAATTCGTACATTATGACGATTGACTTTCCCACTCAAGTGGAAAGTTGCTTCGTCGCTAAAGATAATTCTCGAATAGAAGTGATCATCCATGTCCAAGGTTTGGAGAATGGTCGTTGCAAATTCCAATCGTCGTTAAAAAAAATCCCTCGATTTTGCCAGTTCACCAAATTTACCCATTTTCAACTTAATGCCGAGAACCACAAGAAGATCTTTCGAAGACGAGTCAATTAAAATATCGAACCCCTACATCTAGTTTACAAATGAATTCCTCCAACATGAAGAATGAAATGATTTATAATAGCAAAACAAGTCCCTAAAGTAAGCCATCTTTCGTGTTATTACGAATCTCTATTTTATTATTTATAAGAATGAAACTCCGTCTGTTTGTCTGTTTGTTTGTCTGTCTGTCGTGTCTATGCACGGCCAAACGGCTGAGTGGGGGGAGTGTACGAGTGGGGGGATCTTCTTGAGATTTTCCGAAAGGTGGAACGAGCGAATTTAAAATTGTCTAATCCCAGCCGAACCATGGGCCGTAGGGCGGGAGGGGGGTCGAAGTTCCGGTTAATGTGCGCTTTTTGGACTTCCCCGCTTCCCCTACCCCTCTAAACGGCCGTTGACAATTCCGGAAAAATACGGGTTTCGTAGGTTTTTGAACGAGGAAGACGACGGCGCGATCGGATCGCGAAAAAAGTATCGGGAAATGCGTTAAAAAAATGCGAGAATACGGACCCGTTTTCTCGAAAAGTCCGCCGAAAAACTTGGTTTTTTTCGATTAAAATATACCCCATAAAGGTACGTTTTTCGGAACGGTTTTCGCGGGCGAAATACAGCTTTGGGTCCGCCGAATCTGAATCCGAAATCGGATATCGAAAAAAGTGACGTTAAGTCGGTCAAATCGCGAGCGGAAGCGAGAAGAAGCGTTTAACATCAGAAATTAATTTTGCCATGTTCGCGAGAAGGCTCTGGGAAGACGTGTTTGGGGCACTTAGCCTACGCAGTCAAGGGGTTTGCGAGGCGAGCAGGTATACATAGGTACCTACCTTGCGAGCGAAGCGAGAACCATTTCAACAGAATAAATACGGACTTTGTCCTACACATATACAGGTATACCTTGCGAGCGAAGCGAGCAACATCCCCGAATAAACTTTTTGTGGTTCCACGTAGTTTCATAAGATTTAATTTGTTTGTAAGAATTTCCAACAGAAAAAAACGTCTGCCAAGTTGGGTGGGCAGTATAACTTCCTCAAGCGAGCAAAGCGAGCAGCATCCCTTACAGAAGTTAAACCTACCCTTAGGGACCTACTGTTTGCGAGCGAAGCGAGCAACATCCCCTACATGTTTCAATTGTAATACATCGCATCCGCACAGCCACACCTTGCGAGTGAAGGGACGCGATGACCCACAGGGGACTCACTACGCACTTGACTCATTTCAACGGAATTTCATACGGGTATTTAACAACACCTATGCAGCAATACCTTGCGAGCGAAGCGAGCAACATTCCCTAATAAACTTTTCGTGGTTCCACGTAGTTTTATAAGATTTAATTTGTTTGTAAGAATTTCCAACAGAAAAAAACGTCTGCCAAGTTGGGTGGGCAGTATAACTTCCTCAAGCGAGCGAAGCGAGCAGCATCCCCTACAGAAGTTAAACCTACCCTTATAGATCTACCGTTTGCGAGCGAAGCGAGCATCATTCCCTACATGTTGGGTGGGCAGTATAACTTCCTCAAGCGAGCGACCAACCCTTAGAGATCTACCGTTTGCGAGCGAAGCAAGCAACATCCCCTACATGATTCAATTGCGAGCGAAGCGAGCAACATTCCCTACATACCACACTTTGTGAGCGAACCGAGCAACATCCCCTAAATGCCATACTTTGCGAGCGAAGCGAGCAACTTAATAGGGGGTCCGGGGGGCTTGCCCCCCGGCTGGACGTGGAGGCGAGCGTAGCGAGCCGGAGCGGCTAGTAAGAAATAAATCGAACTGGCAGTTAGGAATTGTCGTGGGTTATATCTATTTCCAAACGTAATTTTTCTGTAAAGTATTAGTATTGGTATAGAGGCTCTATAGCTTACGAGCTCAATCAGCAGATTATGGTGGTTCCGCACGTTGAAATAATATTCTACCTGTCTCATATACATAGGCCCTGTTTCAAATTTCAGCTTCAGAGATTAAATACCATAGAAATCAGCTTTATAGCCATTCAGCCGGACAGAGGTCTCTGCATTGTCTAGTACTTACTGCTTACAAGTACCTACAACTCAATAGTACCTACCACGTACTAGTGCCTTCTTTTCGCATCATGGTTATTTAGCAATATTAGTTCATATCGTAGAATAATAAATCAGCTTTCCTTTGCACAGCGGCTTAGGGATTATGCGATTTTGTGATAAAATGAGAGCATTCCGAAAAATGGCGAACGATTCTCCTGCAATGAAAACTAAGGGAGTTACTCTTCCCTAGCAACGCATAGGTTGTACCTACGTGAAAATCAATGGTAACCATGTCGGCTCTCGCTGGATTTCGCTTAATTTTCAAGTACAAAACCCAGCGGTAAAACATGGTACATGTTAAAATCTTCTTTCGTAGCAAATATAGGGATAGGTAGACTTTATAAACGTGAGGAAATTAAACTATAGGTAGGTACCTAATTTTATATATCTTAACCTATATATAAAATCTTTGACTGTTATTGCTGCCCCTCCATCTCCATGAGAAATGACTTTGCTGCGCCACTGTACACACGTCAAAAGAACTAAGGGATCCCTTTTCCTTGTAGACGTCAGAGACCCCAGATTTTTATTTTTTATTTTTTTTTTAATGCTTTATTTTCGTGAACAACATAATACAAAATACAGAACACAGAATTTCCCAAACAAAAATCCCACAAGACAAGAGTCTGTGTGTGGGCACTTCTAATTATTAGAACTACAAATGTAATGGCAGTTCACGACATAAAGTAAAAGTACAATCAGTAAATAAACTATTCATAATACTTTAAAACTTGAACACGATATAATATATATACAACTTCATTTATTGGTAACAATCCAATTCTTAATTAATTAAATTTATTAACAATGCGAGGTTCATCAAACATTTCAGCTGGAATTTTATTTAATAATTTCGGATCAGTATGACTTTATGTGATTTTGGGTGAATTGTAGCGATCTATATGAAACATGATATATCTATTTGTATGTCTCGTAGCATGACTAATGGGTTCAATACTCAGTAAGTAAGTTGATTCTCTTCAGAAAGAATGTTGCAGTTTGAAAATTGAAAAGTTGGTTGAAAGTTAGAATTTCATCAGATAAAGGGTTCAGGCGAGAGATTTTAAATATCAAATTTTGAGCAGATTTAACTGCCTGCAAGTGGCTCTGCAATGCTGAGCCCCATGCAGTTACAGCATGAGACAACTGAGAATGAATGAGAGCCAAAAACACTATTCTAATAAATTTTTTTGAGCAAAATTCCTAAGACGATAGAAAGTATAGGATGTGTTTCTTTTTCGTAGATAAATGGCCAACGTGATTGGTCCACTTTAGGTACTCGTCAATATACAGTCCAAGGTATTTAACATTGTTGGTTCTTTCCATTTTAGGGCAATCGCATGAAATTCTTAAGCAGAGTTATAGGAATGGTAAATAATGCAGAAATCCGGTGGGGGAGGGGGGGGGGCATTCCCTTTACTGTCGGAGAATAACACATATTGCGTTTTCTTAAGATTTAGTGAAAGTAAATCTTCACAAAATGCAATCTGTCAGATCAATCGGTACTTTTCCGTTATCCCCCCCCAGTCAATTTGTCTTCAACACGCCCGCCCGATGTTTCTAGACATTACTTCTTACTTAGATTATGTTACCGTAAGGTGGGGCGAATCGGGTCAGTGGGGTGAATAGGGTCAATTTTCGGGAAAATTACAAATATCGCAAAATATCGGCAACGGACAAAGATATCGAGACGATCCAAACGGCATTCGATTCCTTAGGTATCGATGCGTCAATTTATCGATTAGCTAACGATTTACTGTCCGCCATGGGTGCTACCCGGCCATGAAAATGGCGATGCCCAAATCAGCTGTTTTACAATAGCCCACAAACTTAGTTCACCCCGCCAACTGTGTGAAGGTTGGCTGCCTGTCCTTGTGATAACACAACCCTGAACTTGTTTTGATAATCCTCTCCGAATTTGACAGCAGTGGCATAAACCGATTTGTTTTGATTTTTTTTTCGACGGGAGGCAGTTTTCGGGCAAAAGTGGGGCGAATCGGGTCAGCAACTTTTAGTTCGTCTGAGTGATAGTGCGTGACTATAAACTGGAATTATAAGGTTGAAGAAGCTTCAACGAGGACACTACCACTTCATGGTTGATGCCACTCATTTTGAGTGATTTGGAGTTTCCTAATTGTGATGCATTGAATCTCAATCAAGTTGTAGCTCGATTCTTCATTGTGATTTTTAATTTATTCAATCATTCTTGATTCTTCATTGTGATTTTTATAAATTTGACTCTTCATTGTGATTTTTAATTCTAGTGCCTTCAGTCAGTTAATTTTATGAGTCAGTTTTTTCTAATTCTTCTAGTTCCTTTCAATTTTCGAGCTTAAACATGCTTCGATTGTGATAATTTATTTGGTTTAGAATAATGTTCAGTCATGGTTAATGTTTACCTACTCAATATATCAGTCATTTCACGAGATAAATAGCATTTAAAGACTGAATAAATATTTATTCAACTTTTTATAAATAAACAAGTTATTGAAAAATTCGCTTTTTTGTTGTACAGCCCGAAAAATGGTTAAAAAAAAAAAAAAAAAAAACCTGGTGGTTTCGGAAAACATTTTTTTTTAAGATCCGTGACCCATTTGGTCCACGCTAGTGTTGAATAGGAGATATTTAATTTTTTGCTTGAAAAACCTATAGGTGACCCTATTCACCTCAACCGGTGGACCAATCGAGTCAGGGCCCTTTTTGGACCATAGCACTTTCCCTGTGATAGTATTACATTATTTGACCATGGTAATGAAAACTAGAAGCAGGGAACTGTGTATTGCCGTTGGAATCAAATTTCTATCTCAAACAGGGAAAAAACTACAGACGTTGAAAGTTGAAAAGTGACCCTATTCGCCCCACCTTACGGTATGTTATGTATTTTTGAGATGCGAGCTTGCGAGCATCCAGAACGCCAAAGTATACAAATCATTCTGACCTACATGACCAACTAATCTGTATTTTTACTAAGGGATTGACTACGTGCTGTTATGTAAGTACTGATCAATCTGACAAAGTTCACATTATATCTCACGATTAGGTACCTAATGGAGATGGGATGCACCCTATTCTTTTTGTTTTTTCTCAAACACTGAGAAAGACCAGCAATATTAAGCTCCGACTTGAGGCAAAACAATGAAATCTGAGCATTTTTCTCCAAATATGTAACCCCTAATTTTTTCCCTCAATTTTTGAGATATCGAAGTGAAACTTGGAGAGCGTTTAGGTGTACTAAATTTCAGGCAAATAAAAATGAGAAAAGATCCAAAATTTTTGTGGACTACCCAGGGAGGGGGTTATTGGATACCATTTTTTGCCTAATGACGCTTCATTTCAAGATTTTTTGGTGTGTGGGGTAGTTGTGGGCTTTGAGGAATACATTCTAGAGTTGTTGAGGGTGAGAAAGAGAGATCAGCTTCTCGTATTAGTTTATTATTTAAAATAATGATAACTGCTTGCTCCAACATCTTGCGTATTTTATTAATCTTAAAACTTAAATTAAACCCCCCTACCTTCAACAACATGTTAAAAGGCATAACAGCAACAAGTATACACCAAAGACAAGAGGATGGGTCCCCCGAAACACTGATATAAATACAATGACTTATATAGAGAGAATCACAAGACATACAAACTACAAAATGGAAATTGTAACACTAAGCAACCCCCACGTATAAATCTAAGCTCTAACGAGGCCAATAAAGGCGAAAGCGCTTAGCTGATAAACTAATACGAGAAGGTGATCTCTCTTTCTCACCCTCAATAACTCTAGGATTTTTTAATGCTGAACCCGATGGCGAAGCCAGAATTGCGATATCTTATTCCGTTCTCGGATTAGAACTGATAACCACGAAGAAGCGCGATTCATTCTGTTTTGGCTTAAGTCAGCATGATATTATCGCTAGCCGTTCTCAGTGTTTGAGATAAAAAGAACCGGGTGCATCTCATCTCCACTTGGTAGGAGGTACCTAATCATGAGATATAATGTGAACGTTGTCACATTGATCTGGGGTGTTTGGCGACAAGGAAAATTGACCACTTTTATGGGGTGTATTGTGTAAATGGAATGTTGTTGTGTTTCTCCCAAGCTGCCACGTCGAGATTTGAGTAAATACGACGCAATACCACCAATAATGATGGAAATGACCGTTGCTGGAAAAGATTCCATTAGTCCACTTGTTCATGAAATAAAAACATCAACAGTTACGTTATCCTACCCCATCAACTCACACACGCACGCGCGTGCACCCACACTCACACACACACATATGTATATGTATGTATAGAAAAGCGCAAACTTCAGGAATCGTTTCTGAATGCCTCAAAATGGATTTCAACGGAGAAATTTTTCAAAATTTTTTGATTTTGATATTTTCTAAACCATTGCAATACCTTCATTTTCTACGAGAACTCACTAAAAACTGCAAGAAAAGCTAAAAATCCAAAGTAGCCGTGTCACCCAATATTATTTAGAACGGGTTTTTTTGGCCATAAAACTGGTACTTAGTTAAAAATTCCTCTCTCCTTGAAGTGATGAATTTTCAAAACAATCAAGTATAGCATAATACAGTACGATAATTTACGAAAATTCGCTCATTCGATCATGCTGCATGACTGGAACTTTTTTCTCGCGCTACGTTTTCCTACCCCATCAACTAACACGCACGCACACCCACACTTTTTTTTTTTTTTGTTTTTTTTTACAAAATCCCTCAAAGGCGGAGGGGGCACACAATTAATTTGAAAAATAAGCAGTGCTAATGAAGAACCGAGACGTCATAGGAATAGGAAAATAAACAACTCTACACAAAGACTAGCTTGGTCATTTCTCAACCTCAAGTTTACATATTTGTCTAGTCAGAATCTCACCACAATATGATGAAGGATGAAAACACTCGCGTGTAATATTATTTGGAGGTATTACAGAAGGTTGGAAAAGATAGGAAACACATAAATGAAACTTACAAAATTGAGAGAATATTTCGCCGTATAGTCCTGAGACTAGAGCTGACGACGCCGACACGGCGAAACATTCTCTCAATTTTGTAAGTTTTATTCATGTGTTTCCTATCTTTTCCAACCTTCTGTAATACCTCATAATATATATATATATATATATATATATATATATATATATATATATATATATATATATATATATATATATATATATATATATATATATATATAAAAAGCGCAAACTTCAGGAATCGTTTCAGAATGCCTCAAACCGGATTTCAATGAAGAAATTTTTCAAAAATTTTTATTTTAAAATTTTCCGAACCATTGCATTACCTTCATTTTCTACGAGAACTCACTAAAAACTGCAAGAAAAGCTAAAAATCCAAAGCAGCCGTATCACCCAATATTATTCAGAACGAGTTGTTTTGGCCATAAAATTGGTAGTTAAAAATTCCTCGAAACAATTACTATAGCATAATACAGTACGATAATTCGCTCATTCGATCATGCTGCATGACTGGAACTTTTTCCCCCGGGGTTGGGTCTTCCTCTATTGACGAAGCCTTGCCTATGTATAAGACATAGCTTCAGAGGACGTCCTAAAAAAGGGGTTCATATTCCTCTTAGCATTACCGCCACTGGTACGTTTACCCTGCCAAATCTTGTTTCTTACTGCTTCCGAGTCTACCTATAGGTAGGGGAAGCATTGTTTTCACTTCCGAGAGAAAAAACATTTTTGGTCTCCAAAATCAAAATTTCCACTCGCATTTTACGTTTTAGACCAGGGGTCTCCAAACTATGGCCCGCGGGACACATCCGGTCCGCGAGCAGATTTTGACCGGCCCTCGGAAAAATTACAAACTGAAAACATATTTTTTTCATTTGAAAAAATATTTTTCAAAAAACACTTTTACCGGTAACTACGAGTACAGTAATCGTCTCTATTTTTGTCCCTTCCGTTCTCGATAAGTGTTAAGTTATCTGTAAACCAGCAGTGATCAGCGATGGTCAGTGTTTTGCACGGACTGTTCTGTGGTGGCAGAAAGCTTACCCCGACTGTACCTAAGGCAGGACTAAAAATAACTCATTATGTTACATTAAAAATGTATGGGTATTTGAAATAATCATTGAAATTTTTAGTGAAAGTAGGTCTGTGTAAAAATTAGTAATAATTTTCTTACTTAGGTCTGCTATATTTTGTTCACAACATTATTTTCAACTATCTTGAAAGAACATGATTTGAGTTATCCAACATTGAAACAAAACTTCGTGCATGTATGGGGGTGAGGGGGGGGGGGGATATTAGTAAATTGTTGGCCCGCCTTGTCTCAAATATTTTATAGTGTGGCCCTTCAGTAAAAAAGTTTGGAGACCCCTGTTTTAGACCATTCCGAACAACTTTGGTTCCGTGTCTGTCTGTCTGTGTGTGTCCCAGTCGTGTGTCCGCATATATCCGAGTAACAAGCTTTTTTCCACTGTTTTCATGAATCCGATTTGGATGAAATTTTCAGGGAATGTGCGAGCTAGAGTGAAGACGGTCCCCTATTATTTTCATCGTTCCTGACTCAATACTTCATTCTGCGTTTGCGCAAACGTGGTTTCTACCAAGCATAATTTTCTCTCGCCCTAGTCGTCGGATCTCGCTAAAATTTGGATGAGTGTTGGGGAACGACGATTTGACCATCCCATATCAATTTAAACATGATTGTATCATTAATAGCTACTGCGCATGTGCCAATGTGAAATCCTTGTAACGACCCTAATTTTCACAGTTTTCATTCGATTTTGATGGAATTATTAGGGAATGCGCGGGTTAGGTTGTAGATGGTCTCCTATCAGTTTCATTGTTGCCAAATCAATACTTCAATCTGTGCATGCGCGAACGTCAGATCTACCAAGCATATTAGCGAATTTTCTTGGAAAATAAAGCTATTGCAATGGCTCCAAAAATTTTAAAATAAAAATTTTCAAAAATTTTCTTCATAGAAATCTGTTTTGAGGCATTTTGAAATGATTCCTGGATTTTAACGCTTTTATATATATATATATATATATATATATATATATATATATATATATATATATATATATATATATATATATATATATATATATATATATATATATATATGTATGTATGTATAAGTATATATATGTATGTGTCATTCCAGACGATAACTCTCGATAGAATTGAGATAAAAACTTCGTTCTTTCGCCAAAAAATCAAGCATTTCAAAAGAAAGGATGAGTTCGTTGGACAACACTTTTTGAGCACATTAAATTGGTCAAATTTCAAAAAATGTACTTAAAAAATCACTAAAAAAGGCAAAAAACCGCTCAAAATTAACAAATTTCTATTTTTTAGCAGAATGCTACTCGAAAAAAATTAATCGAACATGAACTAGGACATTTAAAAATTTAAGCACAAAATCGTACTGAAAAATTTACTTAAATTTCATTAAAATAAGCTAAAAACCGATAGGAACACTTGAAAAAATTGTAAAAATCCACAAAATCGTTTGTTCATTGGAATATTACTGACAAAAAGTTAGTTTGCTATAAAATGTATAATAAAATTTTTATTTGTCCCTAAAGTGCTCAAATTTCAACAGAATTTAACATAAATGTAATACGACCATTTATGAAAATTCGCTCATACGATCATGCTGCATGACTGGAACTTTTTTTTCACGCCCTAGACGACCGATCTCGCTCAAATTTGGAAGATAGATAGTTGGGGATGACGACTTGATCATCCCATATCAATTTCTGATTGTATCATTAATAGCTACTGCGCATGCGCCAATGTGAAATCCTTGTAACGACCCTAATTTTCACAGTTTTCATCCGATTTTGATGAAATTATCAGGGAATGCGCGGGTTAGGTTGTAGATGGTCCCCTATCAGTTTCATTGTTGCCAACTCAATACTTCACTCTGCGCATGCGCGAACGTCAATTCTACCAAGCATAATTTTTTCACGGACAAGTCGTCCGATCTCGCTCAAATTTGGGTGGTAGTTGGGGAACGACGATTTGACCATCCCATATTAATTTCAACATGATTGTATCATTAATAGCTACTGCGCATGCGCCAATGCGAAATTCTTGTAACATACCTAATTTTCACAGTTTTCATCCGATTTTGATGGAATTATCAGGGAATGCGCGGGTTAGGTTGTAGATGGTCCCCTATCAGTTTCATTGTTGCCAACTCAATACTTCACTCTGCGCATGCGCGAACGTCAATTCTACCCAGCTAGAGAATCAAATTGCATGCCAAGTCGGTGCACGTTGATTTTACCAACCGAAAGATTAACTACATCCCTGCTTTCCTCAACAACGTAGCAATTCCCTACGCGAATGAAGCCAAATACCTAGGCATGACGCTAGACGCCAAGCTCAGGTGGGAGGAACATGTCAAAAAAAGAGGACTGAGCTCGCATTGAAACTTAGAAGGATGTATTGGCTAATCGGCCGACGATCCACCATGACCATTGGTAACAAGCTGCTTCTTTACAATCAAGTACTCAAGCCAGTTTGGATGTATGGAGCGCAGTTGTGGGGCTGCACAGCTCCAACCAATAGACAGATCATTCAACGTTTCCAGAACTCTGTACTACGATGCGCCGTGGTACTTCCGAAATGAGGCACTCCACCGTGAACTTCAAGTTGACAGTGTGGATGAGGTGATCAAAAAGCCAGCAACGGCTCATCTTGACAGACTAAATTACGGACTAGTCGACCGATCTCGCTCAAATTTGGATGATAGTTGAGGGATGACGATTTGATCATCCCATATGAATTTCAACATGATTGCATCAGTAATAGCTACTGCGCATGTGCCAATGTGAAATCCTTGTAACGACCCTAATTTTCACAGTTTTCATTCGATTTTGATGGAATTATTAGGGAATGCGCGGGTTAGGTTGTAGATGGTCCCCTATCAGTTTCATTGTTGCCAACTCAATACTTCACTCTGTGCATGCGCGAACGTCAATTCTACCAAGCATAATTTTTTCACGGACAAGTCGTCCGATCTCGCTCGAATTTGGAGGGTAGTTGGGGGATGACGATTTGATCATCACATATCAATTTCAACATGATTGTATCATTAATAGCTACTGCGCATGCGCCAATGTGAAATCCTTGTAACGACCCTGATTTTCACAGTTTTCATCCAATTTCAATTAAATTCACCATTACTTGCGCAAACGTAAATTCCATTATGCTTTATTTTATCATACCCTAGTCTTCCGATCTCAAAACTTTTCAATTATCGCTGAAATGCGACGGTCATGTGCAATATATTATAAATAAATTGAGAAAGATGGCATACGTGATGAACAGTGTTAAATTTCTGTCAGTTAAACTTAAAAAATGTAAATATTACGCTATGGTACAACTGTTGTTGCAGTTTGCGATTTCTCTATGGGGTGGTACCTACAATAGTGTTATAGAACCGTTATTTATTTTACAGGAAAAAAATCCTAATAATTGGCTTCAAGAGAGAAAAAAAAGAGAACCGACGAATAATTTGTTTAAAGACCTCAAAACTTTCAGTGTTCATCAACTATATACCTACAGCATGTGCAGATACATCTTGAAAAATAAAAATGAATTCAAAGATAATATCAGAACTTCTAGAGGAAAGCCGTACAGATTTGAGCTACCGAGAATAAAATCAAAATTTTCAGGGCATAGTCCTAAGTATAAAATGCTATCAACTTTTAATTATTTGTTCAAAATTTTATATCCCTTATTCACCAACTCTTACAACTCTATACATAGATCATTAAATACAATTAAAAAATATGTATTCACAGAAGACATATTAATCAAGTCCAGTTCCAAATTAAAACACCCTTCTTATGCTCACTAATTTATTGAAAACCTAACTCTTAAATTCAAATATTTATTGAATTATCCGAATTTCTCTTTTAATAAATTACACAAAAATAATATCAAAAACATACAATAAAATATGGTTGTTCACTGGCAATAGTTAAGTAATTCCTATAATATATATATTGTTATAGTCTCACATGACGAAATTGGCTCATGTATGCCGCCACAAGCTATGCTTACAGGCATGCATACCCTTCAACCTAATAATTATTGTTAGTTTATAATTGTTTAATATAATACTATATTTATACGTATATTTATCATTCAACTATGAAAGTTCATTTTCTTTATGTATAGAAGTACTAATTAATTTGGTATTTTATCTTTTATTTTATATTGTGCTGTATATCATGAAGGAATAAAAACTCATTCATTCATTCATTCATTCATTCATCTATACATTCATGATACGCAAACGAGGAAGCTATGTGCCACAGCCAACTTGGCAGACTATTTTATTCTATTAGATGAAGTTGTGTTTTGATCTTTCTTCTAATCATTAGAAACTTGTGATCTTCTTTCTTCTCACGGAGGGGGGCGTTAGGAAATGTTCAGTACCTAAGGGGGGCAGTCGCAAAAAAAGGTTGAGAACCACTACAGTACACTATTAGTACCTATTTTTCTTCGTAGGAATTAACTAGAGTAAAAGATTCTTATTTGCGAATAGGACTGTTATCTCTCTCCTTTCTTTCACCTCCACAGTCCAGTGAATAATAAAGTGGATCGAAAAGTAAACAATATTATCACCGATAAACATGCATTCTTTCGAACTCGGTGATAAATTCGATTCAATAACTCTATCCGTTTGTTTGAGGTTTGAGCTATTTCGACTCTGTTTACTATACCTTTGTAATAATGTCTTAGAGAAAATCTGTATCACTTCGGAGATAATGGAAAGTGAGATAAGGAGCGCTAAAGGCAATACATTAACGATCAACTTTTCCAGGCTATTTCTGGAGCCAAGCTGTCAGTCATTGGTTGGAGTACATTCCATTTGCATCAGTGTTTGGATGGACTCTACGAGATGGGAAGCGATTCGTCGAAACCATCAAGTAAGGCTACTAATTTTATAATGAATCATTAATTACTAGTTACTAAATTAACAATATCTTTCCTGTGGGCGTGTTCTGTAACTTTCCATTGATTGTCAACCGTTTTGAAGTAGCAATAGAATAGAATAGGGTACAGAGCGAAACGGTAGATACAGAGTGTTTCAACAAAACGTGCTGATTTGACAAGGGAATCAAATAATTAAATAAATAGAGCAACCTGCAGCAGAAACCAACGAAATTCAAAGTTAACAGCAAATTTAATCAGTTTAGAATATGTTTGTAGGTAGGTACCCAACGTTGGGGGGCTAGATAGGTACTTAATAGGTAACTAATTGTAACTGCATAATTACAGGGAGTCTAAAATTTAATGGACCAACCATTGATTATTTTTATTTTTAAAGATATCAATGAACGTAAAATGTTTCGGGTTTCTCGAGGGTTGGTCAATGAAAAGTCTGTATTCTAGTCAGACGTTTCGAAATGTTTATATTCCATCTTCAAGGCTGATAACAAAGGAGGGGATGAAAAATGCCTGAACAGGCAGGATGAAAACTATGGGTTTTGTATATAACTAACTTGGTACTAAATATATATATTGTTAATTTACCTTGGAAAACTGTATTTGGACGCTTATTTCATATCCTCGTCATAGAGCTTTAGTAGGTAGCAATCTACTTAAACAACAGCTTTGGATATACTGAGAAAAAACTTTGGGGTATACTGACAAAACATTATTTAAGTTATACTGAACAGAGACTATTGAAGTTATAGAAATCTAAGGTATAGAAATTGAAGTTATAAGAGGTGTAACAGTAACGTGGACGACTATGACGAAGCTCTATGACGAAGATAAGAAATAAGCGTCCAAATACAGTTTTCCAAGGCGAATTGCTTTGTGTTAGTGATTGAAGTCGAAAAAATGTTTGTCCTCCAAAATCAAAATTCCCACTTGCTTTTTGGGTTTCGGAGCTTGCTGATCAATTTGGGTTCCGTGTCTGTCTGTCTGTGGTAAATCCTTGTCATGCCCAAAACTATACCAAGTCTCAGTCTGATTCCGATGAAATTTTCAGGGATTGTGTGGGTTAGCTCCTAGACGGTCCCTTATTGTTTTCAAATCCGTTGAACCAACGCAAAGCCGAGTGCATACGCAAAACGTCAATGTCCCATTAAATTGATCAACACAGACAAAACTCTTAGACTAATGGCCCAATTTTTATGAAATTGTCAAGGATTGTGCAGTTTAGCTCGTAGGCATTCACCTATAAATTTCATTGCCTTTAGATTCATAACAGTCTGTGCGCATGCGCAAATGTTAATTTCTTATCACGTCGACTTATCAATCATTTCGACTCGTACTTTGTCCTTTAACTAATTCTATACGTCCACGTTAGAATGTAAGAGGAAGCTATACTGCTCACCCAACTTGGCAGGCGTTTTTGAGTACTATTCAGTGGTGAAGGTGGATTTTGATTCTCATGCGCCACAGTGGCAGGACAGTGACAGGAACCCTTTTTTTTATTGCAGGTTCGAAATCCACGTATCAACAATTCATGAAAAAATGATTCATCGCTCGAATTTTTTGTGCGCAAAACAGGCGCAATCACGCGCAGAATGATATTTTGTATATTGATTTTATATGATTCTATTTTATATTATCGAATTGCCATGTATCATCATGGCATGAAATTCTCATGGTATTTGCGGGTTAGGGCGAAGATAGTCCCCTATGAATTTCGTTGCTCCTAAATCAATACTTCACTCGGAGCATGCGCAAACGTGAATTCCATCAACCATCATTTTTCCACGCCCCCATTGTCCGATCTCGCTCAAATTTGGATGATATGCGGGAGAGTTTGATTTGAACATTCCCTAGCAATTTCAACATAACCCTATCATTAGTTGCTATTGCGCCTGCGCAAATATGTTTTCTTTTTTAACGAGCCTAATTTCAACAGTTTTCATCTGATTTTGATGAAATTTTCAGGGAATGTGCGGGTTAGGCTGTAAATGGTCCACTATCAATTCCGTACTTCTCAAATCATTACTCCATTTTGCGCATGCGCAAACGTAAATTCTTTCAACATCATTTTTTAACGCCCTAGTTGTCCAATCCCGCTCAAATTTGGTGTATAGTTGGGAGACAATGGGTTAATTATTCCATGTTAATTCCAACATTTGTGACAGAGTTCCCGTCATAGAGGTCCCGTCGGGATCTCAGAGAATGCGCTGTCGTCACCCCGTTGGTGAACAACGGGCGTCGCACGCTTTTCCTCGTGTTTTTGAGAAGCTGAGTTTGGCGTTGGATGGGTGATCCAGGTCCCTGGAAACCAATCTACTCCGAACATAGCTCATTAATGCTATTAGTAGGAGTGGTATCTCTCTGACGGGATACTATCATCCTCCTCTACCTTTTTATCCAGGATTTAGGGCCCCATTGCACCTCTGGGGGGGCGATCTAAATCCTTGATACATGATTGCATCATTATTAGCTCCTGCGCATGCGCGAAAGTGTACTACGAGGAACAAGGTCTAGTTTTCATCAAATTTTGATTACCTACATTTTCTGGGAACTTATGGCTTAAGCTGTAGATTGTACCCTACCAATTTCATTTTTCTCAAATCATTACTCCATTCTTAGTGATGGCAATATTTCATGAAAAATCGATTTTTGGAAACATCGATGTATCGAGCTCATTAAATCGATGGGATACAAAAATCGAGCCCAAAATATCGATTTTTAAAAACATCGATGTTTTAACATCGAAGAAGACAAATTCGTTAAAAGAAATATAAAGTACTTGAATTTAATATAAAGAAAGTAAGGTAATAGGCTACAAAATAGAAGTTTCTGAAAACGAACATTTAAGGGTTTAAATAAAACAATCATTTCATTTTGTTGCTGTATTTGTTAGCATTGAAAATACTAAAGTAATGGATTAATCAAAGTTATATAATAATGATAATAAGTACAATAACTTATTTTAGACCCAATACACTATGTTATGTGTTTAAGGTAATACAATAAACCTAAAATGTAATAAAAAAAATAAAAACCAATAATTTAGTATAGTAAAAAAAAATAATAATATTATTCAAATTTACGATACTTGAATATTCTCGAGACAAAATTTTGATTTAAGAGTCCTCTCTACCCCTGGGTGTTTTAAACATAACAGGCAGACAGACAGACAATTACCATGCAACAGAGGTAGAATCAGTGTGTCCGATGGCTTGCGGATGTGACTCATGTGAGAGTGGAAATGGAAGGGGTATGAGGATGAGATGAGAGGAATAATCTATGGGGAGGGGGTGGGGAGGAGATGGTGCAGACCGTTCCCATTTGTATCTTGATGCAGTCAGCTGGATATTTTAATAGACAATTTCTTTCAAAACAAAACATAGAGCTTGTATATCTGAATTTCCGGTTCGAGATTGTCGGTAAAGCTACAGAAGTAAAAGCTTTATTCCGGCGAGTTAAAAAATCGATGGTTTGGGATGAAAACATCGATGTTAGATAAATATCGTACAGCAAAAATCGATGTCTAAACATCGATGTTTGAAACTAAAAAATCGATTTTTCGAAAACATCGATTTTCTTTTGCCATCACTATCCATTCTGCGCATGCGCTAACGTAAATTACCTCAAGCATAATTTTCCCGTATTTTTGAGCACTTTTACTAAGAAGCGTAAAACTGCAGGGTTTTGGAACTGTAAAAGTGTGAACCCTTCTCAGAGACGATGTTTTCTATCTAGCCATGTTGATGATCATATATTACATATAGGGTTATAATTATAGACCAGTTATCTACGTAGAAGGGCTATCTATACCTTCGCACCGTACAAGAGTATTGATTGTACAACGGTATCATATCCATCTATATAAAGGACACTATCGTATGACGCATTCCATAGTTGTGGGCCCAAAACTGAACCCTGGGCTGCTCCTGCGGTGATTTCTTTCTCCCTTTCTTCTTGAGCTAAAACCAATGTTCGGTTTTTAAGATAGCTGTCCATGACTGCTAGTAAGTATCTTGGTATTTTAAAGGTGGTATCCAGAGACTCCAACATATCAGTCCATCTTGCAGAATTGAAGGCATTTTTCACATCCAGGGTCACTAGCATTGCCAGATTCCTAGTATATCCCCTAGTATATATACCTTCCTGTGTTTTTTTCAAAGTGTTCACTACATCTGCCAGTGCATGAGCAGTGGACCGACCCTTTCAGAATCATAAGTAGGTCTAAAAGTTATAAATTGTACATTCGTAATATAGAAAGCTCCAATCCCGTCCACATACCTGGAGGTCCACGTACCTGGTCATACCTGGAGTTTTCCGGTCAATTATCTTACATGTCCTTCTGAGTTTTGCAATATCTTCGTTCCACCAGTAGACTGGGGGCTTAGCAGATGTCAAGCGTAGAAGGGCTATCTAGCTATTGAATACACAAATAATAAACATAAATAATAAAATGTAATAATTTGCATCGTTTAAGTTTCAATGTTGATTATTCAATAAATGTGATGTATGAAAAGTAATCAAGTAACGGTTGTGTTAAAATAAAAACCCATTTTGTCCAAATCTCGTGTTCATCAATTCTACAATCCCCTATAAATTGGGGGGTCGTCCGGGATTGTGAATTGTTTGTGAACAGAACGGTCGTCGAGAAGTGGTCGCGAAGTTGGTATTTTGTCAATATCGGGTTTTGAAGACGATCAAGTGTGGTTTCAACTGTTGTTTTCGGATCTGTTCGCGATTTATTCACGACGTTTGTTACTCAACGTCTTCGGGAGTTTGATAAAGAAGACGTGTTTGTCATCACCTAGACTTCAACCATGTATCCAAGCACATTAAAAGTTACCCAACTGAAGGAAGAGTTGAAAAGGCGAATGTTTTAAGTCGGCGGGTAAGAAGTCTGATTTAATAAAACGTTTGGAGGCGGCAATAGAAGTAGAAAATTCAAAATATGAAGGAAGTGACAATGAAATAGATGAAAATGATGAGGCAATAGATTCAGAAGAAGACGACGTATCAGATGGTAGTGAAGTTGGCTCATCTCATGTTTCCTCTAGATATGAAGCGAAGTGGGACTTGAAATAGAGCAAAATTACGCAATTGAATAGTGGTGGGGTATCTTTTAAAGACGTCGAGGGAATGGTGCTACCTTTTAGTGGACAAGATAATTTTCTATTTCAAAAATGGATTGAAGAGTATGAAGGTGTAGCATTGCTACTAGGATTGAATGAACTTCAGAAGTTTATTTTTGCTAAGAGATTGCTTACAGGGTTGGCACAAATGTTTGCTAACACGAAAAATGTCATGACGTGGAAAACTTTGAAAGCTTGGACGAGCTTAGAACGGTTTCTACTAGTCACGAGTTAAATTTAAAACTTTCTAAACGCACCCAAGAACGAGAAGAGTCTACTTGAGAATATTTTATCAGAACGAGGGAGATAGCAAACAAGGGAATCATAGATGATGAATCTTTGATTCAGTACGTGATTGATGGAATACCTGATTCAACTGCAAACAAGGCCATTGTTTATGAAGCCATCTCATTGACTGAATTTAAGATCAAACTTAGTTGTATGATAAGATGAAGAAATCAGTTATGCACTACAGCGCACCTCATAACAGCAGTGAATTGGAAGTACCAGCTGAAAATAAGTCTACAACTAAAATCCAGTGGGTAGAAAGATCGTTGTTATAATTATGGTGATCACAATTTAAGCAAAGCTTGTCCATCAAAAGATTTGGGACCCGAATGTTTCCATTGTTTGACCACAAGAGCATGGACTGCCCAGAGAAAGCTGTCAGACCTGTGCAGTATCTTGGTCAGAGGAGTGTAATAGCTGCAAAGATAAAATAGGGTTCAGTTTGAGGAAGAGGCTAGGGTTGAGGGTTATGGTGGGGGCTGGGGGGGGGGGGTTAGGGTTGAGGGTTTGAGGATAGGGTTGGGTTTGAGGGGGAGGTTTGGGGCTGATTGACACTGGAAGTTGCCCCAACCTGATGAAGATATCATGCCATGACACCATTGGAACAACTGGAAATCACCCGTGAGACGTTTTCTGGGGCGAATAATTCTCGTGTGACTCCCATTGGATGGTTCAAAACTGATGTTGAGTTGGATGGGGAGATTTTCGAAACCAAAATTCATGTTGTTCCAAATCACACGATGAAGATGCCAATTATGATTGGAGATGACCTTCTCTAGGGTGCAATTGAAACTGTTGCTTCTGGTAGTATCAGTGCAGAGAAATCAAAACCGCACAGTTTACCAATTATGGAGACGAATTTACTCGGAGTTGTGACCCTAATCAGAAGATTCCATGAAAAGGATAGAGGATCGCAAGTCAACAAGAAGATTTTTTATACAACATGAAAGATGAAACGATGGGAAAAGAATAGGTGAGATCTCAGACACTCAAGGTTCGGGGAGAAAATGTCAGGAGGTATAACCTTCGGAGACGTCAGGCCAGCTGTTAGACGGTTGGCGATCCAATGGCCCATATTCTCGTGACGTCACGCCTGGAGTAGGTTCGCGTTTCAGCCAAAGTCGGCCATGACTGCCCTACGTCAATGAATCGCTACTCAACCAACCTATTTCTCACAAGAAGTTTGCCGTCTCAGGTCAACAACATAATTCGTGGTTATAAGGCCATTTTTCAAAAGTTTTGTTTTGAAAAAGTAACTATAATATTGTAGCAATACAAAGTTTCAATTCGACTAAATGTTATAATAATCGTGCCTGCCAGCGTAATAATTGATTGTAGAACCAATCTAACGTGGACGAGTTTTTATTTGGACTAGGAGCCTACTAACTATTGTCAGAAAACTAAAGAACTTCATTCGTTTAGGCTTTGAGAATAACTATTAACCTGAAAAATAGTAAAGAAAAGATTATTGAAAATTCCTCAGGTGTCTGTACTGCTGTGTAGGTACCTAGCCATTGCTCAGGTAGCTTCATCAGCGTTTTATTATAAGTTCGTAGTACTATGCTTAACTGAGGAAGCTTTACTTGTTATATTGAATGAATAAAAGGAGAGATTTGATAGTTTGTCAAAGTAAACAAGGCAGGTTGTTGCTACACCAAGAAACGAAACTACTTAGGTAGGTACGTACGTACGTCCTACCAGATTTGCTGTTGGTTTAAAGTGCCTAAACAAAGTAGGTGGGTCGTTGCTTTGCCGACGAATACAACCGCTGATTAGCAAGTTTGTCAAATATCGAATCAGGGAATATGCAACATGAATTAAAAACCAGCTGCAAGGAAAAAACCTTGAAATGCTTTCTTCTGTAGGTAAGATTTCATAAAGACGGCATTGGCAGTGAAGTTATTGCGCGAGTTTTGCAGTTACGCAAATTTTAGGGACAAATTTTATTGAGAAAACAACTAAAGAAGTTTCATTTCCCCAGCAACGGCTTGGTTTTACGTTAAAATCATAAGAAACTCCTACTTTTACTGGTTCCTCATCTCCATAGACATCACTTATTCTAACGATCTGAGATCTAGATGTTAGGTAACTCTCAAACCATTTGTTGCAGTTTCCTCTTATTCCAGCATTTTCTAGTTTTTGACATTTTCATGTCTTTGCCCTGGCACATTGCACAAACGAATTCCTGTGAAAACGCTTGCATACAAGTCGCATTAGGACATTTCATGTCTTCCTACGGTTGATAGGGAAGAAGTTAGCTTCAGGAGCCACTCTGCTGATCAAGACCCTGTACACCTTATTGTTCATGTCCTAAGGAGGCTACCAGCCAAATTTCAGCTTCCTAGGGTTGATAGGAAAGAAGTTAGCTTCAGGAGCCACTCAGTTGATCAAAACCCTCTGCACCTTATTGTTCACGTCCTAAGGAGTCTACCAGCCAAATCATAATAATCATATAGACCTACCTCACTTCTACGAATCATAATAATCATTGAGCATATTTCGTTACGTAACGTAACGTGACATAACGAAAATTTGGTTGTGTGCCATAGCAAAGACATGAAATGTCAAAAAGGTAATAGGTACCTACTTTGTATCAATGAAGTAAATGAACAAGTAATAAATATACGGAAAGTATGTAGGTATACCTTCCCTCTAGGAACTCACCTTTCCACATGCGATAATTACTATTCCCGGCTGGCAGAGCTCTCATAGCACATCCTTTCACATTACTCTACAGATTTTTAGTTTCAATTGATTCAAAGAACAGTCCTAACACTAGATAGGTAATCCACAACATCTTCGCGGCTGATGTCTGGAACATCTTGAACACTTGTATGTCATCAACTCCCCAACACACATTTCATATGGATCTCTACCCCACAGATTAAATCTTGCATTCGTAGCGTTTGAGGTCATCAACTGATAATAACATGATGTAATTTGCATACAATTTATCACCTTGCATATTACAAATAATGAAAATATTGACTAGGAACTAGGTCACACTATGATATGCAATTGTCCAGCTGTGGCTACAAATGGCGCATTTTCACATAGTTTACTCGTCACCATGACAACAAGGTGAAATAACTTCGACTTTGCCTTGCCTCGATGTAAGGATGCGCTAGTGTCCAAGTCTCGAGAATATCACCCATACCAATCAAGAAGGATTCAACCAACAGCTGAGACCGAAATTCGACGGTACTCAAGTCCCAAAGTTGACGCCAAATGACGGTTATGATGTGACATTTGAAGAAGCCTTTTGTGGACCGGGGGCAACTACAACATGTGCTGAGTTTATGAAGTCATGGCCTGACCATATGGGACGTATGGTGGAGCAGAATGGCCGAGTTGTGGGGTCCGAAACTGGTAACGCAAAACAATCAGCAGTACCTAGGTACCTAGGTACCTACTATGAGGGGCGAAAGCCCTATGTACAATAAATTATTTTACTTTTTTTACTTTACCATGAGCAGTGCTTCAATTTGCAATGAGGTGAAATATAGAAGAGGCAAAACATAAGAGGTTGAGCAGGTGATTGAAAAACATAGACAGTGAGAGTTACGTGGCAACGGTCGTGGTCATATGAGTTTTTAAGTTTCGATTTTGCTGATTCAGTAAATGTGATGTATGAATTAATCAAGTTCCATTGTGTTAAAATAAAAACCCATTTTGTACCAATCTCGTGTTCATCAATTCTACAATCCCCTATATTAATATTAGTCAAAATAAAGACAAAACTCCAAAAAAAGCTATAAATCCTAAATCTTTTAGCGAATTTTTGAAGAAAATTAAGCTATTGCTCTCGCCTCAAAATTTGTAGAATGTGAATTTTGAAAAAATTTTATGCAGAAATCCGTTTCAGGCTATTCTGAATCATATTCTGAAGTTTAACGCATTTTTTTATGTATGTATGTATCATTCAACTGTCCGTAGAATTGTGCTAGAAACTTCAAACAAATTTTAAAATGTTAAGGACACAAAATGAAAGTTCAAGTTCGTTGGCCAACATGATCGGATTACATCTTCGGGTTGAAATTTTCAAAAATGTAGTAAAAATTTTCAAAATAGCCTGTTTTTTGCGATTTGTTGTGCGAAATAATTTTTTCAGCATACTAACATGTGGTATATTTGGAATCGCGTAAAATTTCCTATAAGAATATGTATCAAGTTTTCAAAAATTTCAAAGCTGAAAAATCAGTCAAAAATCGAAATAATTGCCGTTCGCTAGTTGTAAAAATCGGTAATATTTGCATGAAACATTGTCATATATATTGTAGATTGAACTACTCTTATGGAAGTATCCCTGTATAACCAATCCTAGAACCATGCTGTTTAAAACGTAGGTAGTAGGTGCTTGTTTAAAAAAAAAAAAAAGAAAAAAAAAAAGTAGGGGAGAGTGGGGTAATATCGCCATGTCGGGGAATACCGCCACCCCATATAATTATTTAACCACCTGAGTGACAAATCTTGTAGCCAAATATCGTCATCTTTAGATCAGCAGTAACGTTGAAAAATGGTTTGGGGTCATTAATTTGTTATTATCAAAGATAAGCGAGTTCACAGTTTTTGAAGCTTGACGTTCTAGTTTTACTGTAGTCTAGTTTGCGTGGCAAGTAATAGTTTTTCATACGTTTATGTAAATTGTTGAGCATGACGACGTAGAAAAATCATTTAGCTTTAATTGGTACCCATTACTTCATGAATTTTTACGAAAACTGTAGTTTTTAATGATTTTTTATCTCGAAAAGTTAACTGGGGCAATATCGCCACACCGAATTCAGGGTAATTCCACCATGGCGGTATTGCCCCAATGCTCCAATCATCAGCCTTTTTGGAAGCTTTTTGTGGTAATAATCACCTTCACTTCTTTTGGTTCTGAGTAATTAAAATATAAATTAATATTTAAAATACGAATTATATTGTGATGGCTTGTAGCCCTCTAGCACCTCTATATTTACCTAATCGTGTTTTATTAGATATTTACCTACCTATCTACTGAATAATCGTACAGTAGGTATCTACCTAACTGCCTTCCTAATTAACATAATTGTTGTAAGATTCCACTCTTCTTGCTCCCGTTTTGATTTTGACAATGGACGTTAGTCTTGTGAATTTTGCTGCGACCTGAAGAAGAGCACAAATTTAAAACTTTAAAAGCTCGGAAGATGGTATTCAATATAATCTTTCTTTTTTTAACGTTGTCAATATCAGTTCCTGTGAACAACCAACAATATTTGACCAGTATTTATTTTGTTCCAATTTTACTAATCTGATGTGGGAATTGTTTGTCAACCTTTAGTAAATCCTTTTCTTGTCAACTAAGTTACCAATATGTTGAGAAGCTACCCAGGAAGAGTTGTTTCAGAAATTCAATAAACCGTTATTCCGATGTTCTGATGAGACTGTCCATTTCCTCCTTGTTTTAATATGGCGGTATTACCCTAGCCCCATGGCGGTATTTCCCCAGCTAGCTGGGGTAATACCGCCATTTTCAAGGATCTCGTAAATTGCTGTTTACTAATATAAAGTTGCTACACAACCAGCAAAAACGTTGTAATTCACTACTGGAGATGTTTTTTTATAATTTGCTTCAAAATCTGAAGCTCCTGAGTGCAAACCTAGGCTTGATAGACAAATATGCTTACGGTGGCGGTATTACCCCATTTTCCCCTAATCACAACTGATGAGTTTACTCTGTGTTCCGACCTCCGATTCTCTCGGTTGCTTTCTGTAATGTTTCACGCTCAACTGTTTTAGGACTTGATGTAGCTTTAATACTGAATGTGGCTTAGAAAATATCAGCCATGAAATGTGCATGATACTATAGCCTAATGGGATAGGTATGTACCTCAATAACCAATATGTTCGATATTGGATATAGTTATCAAATAGTAGAGTGAAGAAATAACATGAAGCAGTTAAAATTCAAGAATTTATCTAATCGAATCGTTGATAAGTCAACAATAATTGGGATTTAATGCTAGTATTAAATATTTTCAATTACTTTCTTGTTGCTACGGAAAAGTTAAGTGACACTTCCCCATAATTTAGGCTGTCAATAGATGCACAGAGACTACAGTTTGTCTGTCAATTTCTTGCTGTAGGATACTAGATTCGAATGCAACTGACTTTATATCACGGGTAATATAAAGCCTCATCATCGATTGGCTGTTGAAATACGTTTCTTTCATATGACGTCGGTATGTTATTTTATTTTATGTCAAGATTTGATGATGTATGATAGGATACTGTTAAGATTTCAACTGCCTTCAATACTGACCACATTGGACAACCAAATCTATGAATATTTACCTACATTTGTCTTTAAATCTACAAGATTAGTATAATAATAATGAAGTATGATTACCTCCTAATTGTTTTTAATAATTTGATTCCATGTTTGTCTGTCAAAATCATAAACTAAAATTTCTCTACACGATCAATAGCGACTGAAATGTCGAAGATTTCTTCAAAAATTCGCTCATGGGGTCATGCTGCATGATTGGACTTTTTTGAATTGTAGAGTATTTTTTAGAAAGAGTTTTTTGCCATTAAATTTTTAGTTAAAAATTTCTTTTTACTCAAAGTGCTGAGTGATTTCATAACAATGTACCTAACATATCTAATATAGTACGACGATTTACGAGGATTCGCTCACACGGTCATGTTGCATGAGTGGAACTTTATAATTTTACGCTGTAACTTGTGGGTGTAATTGTGAAAGGTAAAAAACAGAATAAAAAATGTTGATTTTCAAAAACTCAATAACTAGGGGTTTTAACGAAAATCGCAAACAGTCTCTGTTAGAAATGACTCGTAGAAATCAAATTCAAAATATTTGCACTATACACAGATAGTACAATGGTGGAATAGACCAGCGGTCGCCACAGAAGGTCAATCTAATACATAACTAATAAACCTTCGTTGATTAATTTGCAGCGTTTCTCCTTGCACTATTTATAATTGCAAATATTTTTTTTCGTTTATTTACTCTTGATTTGTTAAAATTTCGACAGGTTCAAATCCCCGACCAACTGGAAATGCGCAGGAAAGGATAAGGCATGCAGAGATGTTGAGAGCAGAACATATGCAGATGGCTGAGCAAATAAGGAAAGAACAGGAAGAAAGAGCCAAGCGAGAAAAATATTTGGCAGACCTTCGTAAAAGAGAATTAGAAGAAAAACAGAAGGTGGAGCGAGAGAAGCAGATGGCTGAGCTAATGAGGAAAGAACAGGAAGAAAGAGCCAAGCGAGAAAAAAATTTGGCAGACCTTCGTAAAAGGGAATTGGAAGAAAAACAAAAGGTGGAGCGAGAGAAGCAGATGGCTGAGCTAATGAGGAAAGAACAGGAAGAAAGAGCCAAGCGAGAAAAAAATTTGGCAGACCTTCGTAAAAGAGAATTAGAAGAAAAACAGAAGGTGGAGCGAGAGAAGCAGATGGCTGAGCTAATGAGGAAAGAACAGGAAGAAAGAGCCAAGCGAGAAAAAAATTTGGCAGACCTTCGTAAAAGAGAATTAGAAGAAAAACAGAAGGTGGAGCGAGAGAAGCAGATGGCTGAGCTAATGAGGAAAGAACAGGAAGAAAGAGCCAAGCGAGAAAAAAATTTGGCAGACCTTCGTAAACGAGAATTAAAAGAAAAACAGAAGGTGGAGCGAGAGAAGCAGATGGCTGAGCTAATGAGGAAAGAACAGGAAGAAAGAGCCAAGCGAGAAAAAAATGTGGCAGACCTTCGTAAAAGAGAATTAGAAGAAAAACAGAAGATGGAGCGAGAGAAGCAGATGGCTGTGCTCCGGTGGCTAATGAGGGAAGAACAGGAAGAAAGAGCCAAGCGAGAAAAAAATTTGGCAGACCTTCGTAAAAGGGAATTAGAAGAAAAACAGAAGGTGGAGCGAGAGAAGCAGATGGCTGAGCTAATGAGGAAAGAACAGGAAGAAAGAGCCAAGCGAGAAAAAAATTTGGCAGACCTTCGTAAAAGAGAATTAGAAGAAAAACAGAAGGTGGAGCGAGAGAAGCAGATGGCTGAGCTAATGAGGAAAGAACAGGAAGAAAGAGCCAAGCGAGAAAAAAATTTGGCAGACCTTCGTAAAAGAGAATTAGAAGAAAAACAGAAGGTGGAGCGAGAGAAGCAGATGGCTGAGCTAATGAGGAAAGAACAGGAAGAAAAAGCCAAGCGAGAACAAAATTTGGCAGACCTTCGTAAAAGAGAATTAGAAGAAAAACAGAAGGTGGAGCTAGAGAAGCAGATGGCTGAGCTAATGAGGAAAGAACAGGAAGAAAGAGCCAAGCGAGAAAAAAATTTGGCAGACCTTCGTAAAAGAGAATTAGAAGAAAAACAGAAGGTGGAGCTAGAGAAGCAGATGGCTGAGCTAATGAGGAAAGAACAGGAAGAAAGAGCCAAGCGAGAAAAAAATTTGGCAGACCTTCGTAAAAGGGAATTAGAAGAAAAACAAAAGTTGGAGCGAGAGAAGCAGATGGCTGAGCTAATGAGGAAAGAACAGGAAGAAAGAGCCAAGCGAGAAAAAAATTTGGCAGACCTTCGTAAAAGGGAATTAGAAGAGAAACAAAAGGTGGAGCGAGAGAAGCAGATGGCTGAGCTAATGAGGAAAGAACAGGAAGAAAGAGCCAAGCAAGAAAAAAATTTGGCAGACCTTCGTAAAAGAGAATTAGAAGAAAAACAGAAGATGGAGCGAGAGAAGCAGATGGCTGTGCTCCGGTGGCTAATGAGGGAAGAACGAGCTGAACGAGAATTCAACGAAAAACGAAAAGTGGAGCAGCAGGAGTTGAAAAAGGAACAAAGGAAACTCGATGCTGGTCTAGAAAAACAGAAAGTAGAACATATGAGTGGAGAACTGGAAGTAAATCAGACAGACCAAGAAAAATTGGAAACAGACGAACTGATGTTGAATCGAGAGAAACTGCTAGAAAAGCAAATAGATCGTAAAACGTTGGTTAACACTGTGAAGGGATATGAGATGGAGGCTGAATGGGCAGAAGATGTACAAGAGGGGGCAGAAAACAATGAAGAAGAAAATCTAGAATTCGAAAATCCAGGAACTTCAAGGAAGTAAGTGCACTTTAATTTTGTTAAGTAGGTACCTACTTAGATAATAGTGGTTTACAAACACCAATTGGTGAGTAATGCATGCAATACCAAGACATACCTGTGTCTGGTTTGTGTATGATTTAGGATTTAAGATTATTTTTAGGAGATTTTTAAGATTAGGATTAGGAGATTATTTCTTAGGAGAAAAGTATAACCTATTTTTAAATGATAATTGTTGAGAGGTATTAAAATACAAACGTAACTACTCTCGAAATAGTACTAACCCTAAAACATTTTTTTATTTCAGATCAATCTGGAAGCAGAGATCAGGAGTTCGAAATGCATCAAAAACCACTACTCTTAGTCCAAACTCTCAAGACCTTAATAGAGGACTTCCTGTGAACCGACAGCAAAGTTCAGTGGGGGCTCCACATCCTCACGTTATATCTGACCCAGAATCTCACCTATTTGATCGCCATTTGATGAGTGCTAGTGGTCTTGCAGCAACATCCTCCCAAGAACCCCACCATGATCTGATGACCTTCACGACCACACCATACCGAATGGGACCTCAACAGTCCGGGCCCAATTCAATGGGCCAGCTTGGACCTTTGACATCGCCAACGTCTCACAAAGTAGCCGGCCAAGACTTTCCAACCACTAATATTTTAGCAACACCATCAGGATCCCAATCATTGAGCTCTGGAGAAAACTGTTCGCCACCGCCCTGCCCCGTTGTTACAATTCCCATGATTGAGAAAACACCAATGAGATCCCAAGCAATGACTCAGCATGGCTCTGTAGGTTTTCCACCACCGTCCTTCCAACCGTGCCAAGGATTTCCATCCACCATGGCGCACCAAAACTGCGGCCTCCGACCTGGCCATTATGACCCTAGGAACTCACTTCAAGATGGACTTGTTGGACCTCCACTGTTCATGTCTGGACCAGGACCAATGGGACATAACCAATCTGAAGCGAGCCACGAAAAAGCTTCAAACCAGCTTGGCCCTGAAGTTCCCTTCCAAGGTGGTCCCTTTCGGTTACATAGGGATACGAAAACTACAAATCATAGAGGCAACATGAATAAAACTCGACCTAATCGACTGGATGGGCCATATGAAAATCACAGCCACAGAAAAAACGCAACAAATATCAGCCAGCCACAATGGAATATTGATGTACATGACAGGTAGGTTGTAACCTTATCGTTCATTTAAAGGGTGAAACGCAAATGTTTCAGTCATGCAGCATGATCGTTTGAGCAAATTTTCGTAAATTATCGTATTGTATTCTGTTACATTGTTTTTGATGTTTGAGCACTTTGAGTGCAAAGAAATAGATATCCACCAACCAATTTTAAGACCCAAAAAAATCCATTCTAAATAAGGTCAGTCGGGGTTTGTGTAGTAAGTGCAGAAATTCTTCTTAAAATCTATGCATTGAGCAGTACAGCGCTACCCTCCTGAGATTTTGAAGTCAGCTATGGCCCATATTCTCGTGACGTCACGCCTGGAGTAGGTTCGCGTTTTAGCCAAAGTCGGCCATGAGACCGCCCTACGTCAATGAATCGCTACTCAACCAACCTATTTCTCACAACAAGTTTGCCGTCTCAAAGTCAACATAATTCGTGGTTCTAAGGCCATTTTTCAACAGTTTTGTTTTGAAAAAGTATAATATTGTAGCAATACAAAGTTTCAATTCGACTAAATGTTATAAAATTTAATTTATTGTAGATTGCTGTCAACAATACCAATCTCACGTGAACGAGTTTTTATTTGGACAAGGAGCCTACTAACTATAGTAGTTAATCAGTGTCAGAAAACTAAAGAACTTCATTCGTTTAGGCTTTGAGAATAATTAACCTGAAAAATTGCTACACCAAGAAACGAAACTACTTAGGTAGGTACGTACGTCCTACCAGATTTGCTGTTGGTTTAAAGTGCCTAAACAAAGTAGGTGGATCGTTGCTTTGCCGACGAATACAACCGTTGATTAGCAAGTTTGTCAAATATCGAATCAGGGAATATGCAGCATGAATTAAAAACCAGCTGCAAGGAAAAAACCTTGAAATGCATTCCTCTGAAGGTAAGATTTCATAAAGACAGCATTGGCAGTGCAGTTATTGCGCGAGTTTTGCAGTTACGCAAATTTTATGGACAAAAAAAGTAATTAGGTACCTACTTTCGTTTTGATCAATGAAGTACCACATGAACAAGTAATAATAATATACGGAAAGGGTATACCTTACCTCTAGGTAGGTACTTACCTTTCCACATGTGATACAACTTACTATTCCCACAATAACAGAGCTCTCATAACACATCCTTTCACAAGACCACTTTCACAGTACTCTAAAGATTTTTAGTTTCAATTGATTCAAAGAACAGTTCTAAAACTAGATAGGTAATCCACAACATCTTTGCGGCTGAAGTCTGGATCATCTAGAACACTTGTATGTCAACTCCCCAACACACATTTCATATGGATCTCTACCCCACAGATTAAATCTTGCGTTCGTAGCGTTTGAGGTCAACACCTGACAATAACTTGATGTCATTTGCATACAATTTATCACCTTGCATATTACAAATAATGAAAATATTGACTCGGAACTAGGTGAGACTATGTTATGCTGTTGTCCAGCTGTGCCTACAAATGGCGCATTTTCGCATATGTTTACTCGTCACCATGACAACAAGGTGAAATAATTCGATTTCGCCTTGCCTCGATGTAAGGATGCGCTAGTGTCCAAGTCTCGAGAATATCACCCATACGAGGTTCAACATATGACCGTTAGAGGGCATATAACCTCCTGGGAAGGTTCTCCACCCACAGTTGTTGAGTCTACTCTGCTGTTGAGATGGAGGCTCCTTTTTTCATCAGAAAATATCAACACGCAGGAGGCGCTTTTCTAATATTTTAAAGCATGAGCACATCATGCAAATGTTGTTCTTTCACTACATACTTCAATTTTTGTGGTAACACTTGGTTTTTTGAAATCAAGCCCTATTCTGCTCTTCCTCCAATTTTTTAGCCACATGGGGGAAAAGCAGAACAAGTGTATGGACGAAGTGCGTTACTCTGCTCTTACCCCAGATTAAATTATTGTAGTGATGGGAGGGGGGGGGGGGGGGAACAGCAGACTTCCAGTCCCTGCCTTGAGTAAATCATTGAATTTCTTCTCTCCCTCTCCAGGTCCATCAAGGATGCTGAGAAAGTATGAGGAAAAGTCAAGTAGGGCTGAAAACTACTCTGCAGCTGGCATTGCGACTGCAGTTCAAGAAATGAAAGCGAATAGACACACTGTCTAAAAGGAGGACTAGAGGCGATTTCAACAACCACGAGTCGTCCACCTGCTTTCAATTATTCAACACTTCAACCGAGTTTCTGCTGTCATCAGCGCTTTAATAAGGGTTGAGGACAAGCCTCATACTATTTTGAACTTGGACGAGACTGAATTTTCTAGAGATCCACCTGAAAATATAGTTAGAAAGATCGGTTTTCCTGACACCCATACCTACTCCAGGGAAAAATAATGATCATGTTTTGGCTAGTCTTTCTGCTGAATGATGAAAGCTTTCTCCCCTCACAATTTTTAAGAGGAAAATTGCGTATGGTTCGATTGGTTCTCCAGTCATACTGAAGAAATATACTCAGGTACTGCATTTGCTGAAACAAAAAATTTTGATTGATAGTGCCAGTTTTGAAGCCTATTTCACAAACGTTGATACCATCGCTCAAAAATTAAATGCCAGCTCTGGGATAAAAGAACATCACAATTGTAGTTGTGTATTGCCAGCACATAGGTACGTCTCACAATCTGTTGACATTAACGTGAGTGTATGTAATGGAGCTTATTTGATTATTTGTAACGTTTAATTTTGTATTGGCATGTGATGAATAAAAAATAAGTTTGATTAAAAAAACCATCTTAATTTGATTGATTTATTGCTCCTCCCGGAAAAAATGGGTTTTTAATGGATATTACTGGAAAATAGGATTTAGAGTTTTTTCTCATGCGTTTCATGCATTTTTTCCCCAAAAACACGTTCCAAAGAATGAAAAAGTGCATAACTTGCTCAATTTTCAACCGATTTTAAATTTTCAAACAGAAAATTGAAGCTAATAAAGTGCACTCTCACCGAACTTTCCCCTCATGAAGCTGATTCAATTTGTGAGTGAAACATGGCTATACTCCAAAATTCCCCCCATTTTACGGGCAAATTGCGTAATACGTTCAAAAACATTTTGATTTTTTTTTTTTTTTTTTTTAATTAAACATAAATACTCTGGATTGACCTAAAACAGAAATTCCTGAAGAGTATTCAGAAAAAAAAAAAAGATCGACAACAACCCCCAGAGGTGCAATGGGGCCTAAATCCTCGAGAGAGGTGAGTGTGACAGAGTACTTCAAGAGATACAACTTGTACTAATAGTAATAGCACTTATGTGCTATGTTCGGAGAAGATTGATCTTCCGGTAGCATTTTAAGAACTTGAGGAATCACGCCAGAGCGACGGACGCGCATTCTCTTGGATTCTGACGGGAACTGTCACACTCCTGCCCTTAAAAAAACACTTGATTGAAGAGCAAGTATCTTAACCAGGTGGAATAGTTTACTGGTTGAGAACTGATGCTCATTAATAAATAGCTGCATTGGCGATTGAGGATGAGAAAGAGAAATTAAAACAGGATGGATTGTCAATGAATCTTCATATGAAGTATTCATTAGGTAATTAACCCCCAATCAAAGATTGGAACAATTGGGAATAAACGGTGGCTCAACTATGGAGACTTATACCTTTAGGAAAATAAAATAGAAATAAAAATATGTGCCCAACGTTGGGGACTTAATTGGGAACTAAGCCCTGGAAATAATAATTGGGAGCTATCCCCTTGAATAAAGAATATATGTATAATAAAGGCCTGATACCATAGGTATGAAAATAGAGATTATATGAGGGGAAAAATTTGAGAAATTAAAAGTCAATGACCAATGAAATTAATTATCTACCAAAGGGTGATAATGGGAATTCCTTCTGGAAAACCCGGGCCATGTTTCTTCTGAAACATATAGCCCTCAATAATAGTGGACCTGGATATACTGGGGAAAACCATGCGTAATCCAGGGAACCACGCTCTGCTACCATATCAAGGACTAAAGTCGGCCCCCAGAGGTGCAATGGGGCCTAAATCCTCAAGAGAGGTGTGTGTGACAGTATCATAAGAGATACAACTCGTACTAATAGCATTTATTTGCTATGTTCGGAGAAGATTGATTTTCCGATTCTCGGATCCTCATCTATCGCCAAACGCAGCATTTCAAGAACTTGAGAATCACGCCCGACGCCGGAGCAACGGACACGCATCCTCTTGGATTCTGAGGGGAACTGTCACAGTTTAGCAGACGAATTTAACGTTGAACTTATCAACTCTTACTCTACTGTTACCCCGACTGACCTTAATATTCTGCAATCTAAAAAGGATTAGGAAATTTTAGGTTTATTAGCGAGTTCTTATCAATTTTTCAACAAATAATAATAAAATTTGAGTAGGTACGTTTTTCTGCATAAATTTTATAATGTTCTGATTCGTTGATGGTAAACTTTTGTGGCTAAAGTGTTGCTAAAAATATATAAATGTATAAATTTGACAATTTCTAGCCGTTTTAGAAATTTTTAGTGATTTTTTCAGTACATTTTTTGAAATGTGAACAATTTAATGGGCTCAACAAGTGTTGGCCATAGAACTCGTCCTTTCGTTTGAAAAGCGCAATTTTTTGGCTTAATCAACGATAGGCAGGTCAGGGCTAATAGTTGATATTTAATTGGAAAGACTTATTTGTTGCTCATTTGGCCTATGGGAGAAGTATGGGAGTGAGGGCTCCGATATTCAATATTTGAGCGTGTTGATGGTTCAAAACCACATTCTGCTACCATGTGATAGAGAGGTCATGGAATGGAGTAGCTACCCCTTCCTAAGGCAGAGGCATAACACCAAAAGATGGCCTTGAATCTAAAATGCTCAAGGGTGGAACTACCTAAATTCATCACATCTTGATGAAATTATCAAAAATCGTGCCGATTAACCTCTATCAATATCGTTACTTTCACTCCACTAAGGGAGGTGTGCAAACGTGAATTCCTTGAAACGTCCATTTGTCGACCAGATGGCCTAGGATGGACTCCACATCAGAGCTCTACTTGAATTAGATATACAAGTGGAGCTCTTAAGTGGAGGGTAGGTGCTCCTATCTGAATGATCTAGGTGCATTGCCCACGAGTCATAATTACGGTTGAATCTAATTGAATATAATTTCGAAATTTTTGTTCTCCATAAACTTGAACGTCTCAAACGTTTGAGCATAAAACATAACGAATGCTTAAAATTTAAGAAATACTTTTTTCTTCTTTATTTCCCGTTATTATAAATTCTGTTTGTTGATTTAATCCAGTGATCAAGAAGAAAAACCATTAAACATCAAACAGCATGGGGGAAATACGGAATCCCCGAAAACCCCTTTGATGGACAAACAGAATGAGCCAAATTTTGAGGAAACCCACCAAGATGCTGTCCTGGAATCTTTGAATCTACCAAAAGAAGAAGATGGGCCGAATATGGAATCGAACCAGCCCGTACAGAATCGGAAAAATAAACGTAAAGGGAAGGCTTCTCTGCAAGATGAAGAAGATCGATCCGAATCTGCCATCTACAAAAAGTTCAGTGAGAAGCAGAAAGAAAGACCTCTGTTTCTGAAGAAAACTCGAAAGTTAGTGCTGTTATAATATTATATCATATTTATATGTACAATGAATCTTTTGAGCCATCCAAAAGATCCCCCCCATCCCATCGCCTTCTTCCTTCGTCTTCCTAATTCTTATCACGTAGCTTCATCGCTTTCAGATAAATAAATAAATATAAATAAAAAAATAAATATATACACTCGGGCCTCGCAAGGGGCTCCGCCCCCCTGGACCCCCCTAATCTATACTCGGCGCTTCGCGCCTCGCCGGATCTTTTCTCTTTTCTACTGTGTAGAAAACGAGGATAATTTGCTATGCAATTCGTCTCACGAGAAAAAAAAAAAAAAAAAAATAAATAAATAAATTTCCAAGCCTGGCTGGGATTCGAACCCACAACCTTCGTCTCACGAGAAAAAAAAAATTTTTTTTCAAGCCTGGCTGGGATTCGAACCCACAACCTTCGTCTCACGAGGAAAAAAAAAAAATGCAAGCCTGGCTGGGATTCGAACCCACTACCTCGCGCGTCGTGTCACTGGACATTTTAAATGGGGACGTTACTTAAAAAATTATTGGGGGTCGGCCTAAGAATTGCATAGCAATTAATATATTATATATATATATATTAATTACTATGCAATTCTTAGGCCGACCCCCAATAATTTTTTATGTAACGTCCCAATTTAAAATGTCCCCATGTGGCTTCGCGCCTCGCCGGATCTTTTCTCTTTTCTACTGCGTAGAAAACGAGGATAATTTGCTATGCAATTCTTAGCCTGAAAAAATTTGTATATAAAAAAATGTTCAAGCCTGGCTGGGATTCGAACCCACGATGCGAAAAAAATTGATATAAAAAAATTTGGATATAAAAAAATTTTCAAGCCAGACAGGGATTCGAACCCACGAACTCGCGCTTCCTGTCACGTACGATAGCAACGGTTGTACGTGAAAATCATGTCAAAAAAAGTTTGGGACATTTTAAAAAAATTATTGGGGGTTGGCCTAAGAATTGCATAGCAATTAATATATATTTTAATTGCTATCAATTTTATATATTAATTACTATGCAATTCTTAGGCCGACCCCCAATAATTTTTTTAAAATGTCCCAAAATTTGTTAGACATGATTTTCACGTACAACCGTTGCTATCGTCCGTGACGGGAAGCGCGAGTTCGTGGGTTCAAATCCCAGTCAGGCTTAAATTATTTTTTTTTTTTTTTTTTTTTTTTTTTTTTTTTTTTTTTTTTTTTCGTGAGACGAAGGTTGTGGGTTCGAATCCCAGCCAGGCTTGAAAGTTTTTTATTTTTTTAAATAAAACCCACGACCTCGCGGGTTCTAATAACGGGACATTTTAAGGCTGTGCGAACGCGAGTTGGGAACCTGACTTGAGCCGACGGAGCGCGCTGATTGTCGCCGTCGGTGCTAGCTTGGTTTAGTTTACCGCGCAGTCAAGAGGGAGCGCTAGGGTAGGTGATTGTGGAAAGGGCGGGAAACAACCAACCTTTGCGCAGGAGGTCAACGCTCTCTCCGCCCACTCTCTCCTATCCCTGCAACATAGTTTTTTTTACACCCTTCGCCTCCCCGTTGCTAAATTTTTCAAACTCTCGTTTACCTCGAGCGTGTTATCTAAAACAAGTGTTAGTCGTTTTATGTTTCTCTATGATTTATCAAAGTTTATAATAAATACTGTCTGTTCCATCTTACTATGAAAGTTTGAAAAATCATGGAAAAAGAACTGCTAATCTTAGGAGAACGCGTTAGTCAAAAAATTCTAAGAATGATATCTACATTCAATGATGAATTTTAAAATAGTGGGGGCGCATATCCCATTTATTAGTAAGCAAATGAATGAATAAGTTTAATAGTATACGTTGATAGGAACACAAATATTGACAAAATGTATAATGTAACAAATATTTATCGATATTAAACATTAAAAATTACTGCATTATTTCCAAATACAACATACGGGTTTGTTACTGCTGTTCATGAATAATAGCTTATAACAAGGTTCCTACTTGATAATAGGAAATAAAAATTACTGCATTATTTCCAAATACAACATACGGGTTTGTTACTGCTGTTCATGAATAAAGCTTATAACAAGGTTCCTACTTGATAATAGGAAAGCTCAAAAAACATTGGTAAGTAAGTATTACTGGGACGTCCCTATGAATGGATTGGACATAATTTTAGTGAGAATTAAAATGAGAGGAAAAATTATAAATGTTATGATTTTTCTGAACCCCCCCCCCCCCCCCCCCCCCCCCCTCCCCCCCCCCCCCAACAACAACAATAAAATTGCATGACTGGACTAAAATCTGAATCGAACAAATAATTGAAACTGTGGTAAGTAATCGATATTACTTCCTCCGTTCACCGCCTTCCATCATGAAGTTTGTAACTTCTGATATACCTACCTATTTTCCTAAACTAGACCAAATTCTTAATTTAAAAACAAAAAGATCACGAAACTCAGAGGAGAATAATTATAACATTACGGCTTTTTAATATTTCCCCCTCCATTCACCCCCTTCCATGGTGAAATTTGAAACTCCTGACACATATATATCCGTGTATATATTTGTACGCATCCGTGTATATATGCATACACCGGGTGTTTCTGAAGTTATGGTCTATCCTCCCGCATTTCCTTATTTGATTGGGTAAAAAAAATAGGCCCGACGCCATTCTTTATATTTTTTGTGAGGAATTCAGGAAAAATACTTTCACACCGACCACTAGCGCGTTGACACTAACTTAATTTTTACAAATGTCCCCCTTTTTTATTGCAGATTCAAATTCTACGTGAAATATCATGAAGAAATTAGGTACTCATCACCCGGTTTTTTTAAGTGCGCGTTTGTGGGCGCAATTCCGCTCCAAAATTGCGCAATTCCGCTCCAAAAGCCCGCAATTTCGCTCCAAAAGTGCGCAATTCCGCTCTAAAAGTGAAAAATTGTGAGACACTGAGTTTTTAAAGATATTCAACTTCCACGTGTAATGCATGATTTTGGGGCATTTTTTTTGCTGAACCTTGTCATGATTTTTATTTATTGATATTTGCTACACCAGCTTGGGAAAACGCCGAAAGATTGACCATAATTGCACTTATCTTACTCATTTCCACACAGCAAAAAGCGTACCCACTAAAATGAAGTTTTTTTGGTGTTTTTCCAAGTTGGTATTGCAAATATCAATAAATGAACATCATTACTAGGTTCAGCACGACAAAACACCCCAAAATCATGTATTACACATGTGGCTATTGAATATCTTCAAAAACTCAGTATTTCACATTTATTGCACTTTTAGAGCGGAATTTCGCCCGCTTACGGGCACTTAGAAAATCGAGTGGTGGGTCATTTCTTCATAAAATTTCACATTTTTGAGATCCTTACAAAAAACATTAAGATTGAAAAAAATTACTGTTTATCGACCCATTATGAACGAATTGAATATCTCCATGTGGCAATTGAATATCTTCAAAACTCGGTATTTCACAATTTTTGCACTTTTAGAGCGGAAGTGCGCCCGTTTACGACCACCTAACAATCGAGTGATGGGTAATTTCTTAATGAATTTTTCACGTGAAGCCCGAATCTGCAATAAAAAAGGGGGGTTCTCGTTTGAAAAATTGAAGTTAGTGTCAATTGCGCGCAAAAGTGGTCGGCGCAAAAGTATTTGTCCTGAATTTCTCACACAAAAAATGAAGAATGGCTATTTTTTACGCAATTAAATAAGGAAGGTTGACCATAACTTCTGAACCAGCCGGTATTTGTTCCAAAACTAGACCGAATTTATAGTTGAACAACAAAAGAATCATGAAAATCTGACGAGAATAGTAGGAGGCAGCGACAAAATTTATCGAATAAAACCAAGGTTTTTCGGCTTTACCCCCTCCATTCCCCATTTCCATCATGAAATTCAAAATTGCCGGGGTTTGTGGCACAACTAGACCAAAATTGGGATCGAACAAAGATAAAACTCAAAAATCGTCGAGAATCGTGACCTAGACAGCAACAAAACTGGTCTCACATACAAACACAATTTTTTTTTCACCTAATTTGTTTTTGATATCACTAAACGGTTAAAAACCGACACAAAATTATGTAACGAAAAAACGACATGCAATAACGGTAAACTTTGTAGCAAACCTTCGCTTATAATTTATTTACAACAGTTGCTATGCGTTGGATTACTTGTCTCCAAGTTATTTCTTACAAATGTTATTATTATTATGAGTACGTTAGTTTATGGATTTAAGAGCTTCAATGATTTACCCATGAAAACACAATTTTTTTTCCCCTCCAAGGCTGAGGGGGCCACACAATTTTACCCCTATGGTTTTTCATTTCCACGTATTCGGTCTTAGAATGGTCTGAAACGGATTTGTATGTTGTTATTTGTATTTATTGAATTATTTATTTTTGCTTCCTCACTACCTAATTTATAATTTATTTGTGTTCGTGATTGAAGTCGAACAAATTTTTGTCCTCCAAAATCAAATTTTCCATTTGCTTTTTGCGTTTCAGAGCTTGCTGATCAATTTTGGTTCCGTGTCTGTCTGTGTCTGTGGTAAATCCTTGTCACGCCCAAAACTATACCAAGTTTCAGTCCGATCCCGATGAAATTTTCAGGGATTGTGCGGGTTAGCTCCGAGGCGACCCCAATAGTTGTCAATGCCGTCGAATCAATCATAGCCGGTGCGCATGCGCAAACGTGAATTTCTCTTTACGTCGGTTTCTTATCATCTGTTGGTTCGATCAAGTTTAAACTCGGTATGTAATTGGGTTGGTATATATTATGTTCTAGATAAGTGCCTTATAAATTATATTGCAATAGGTAGAGTAATAACCATTGCGCATGCGCAAAACTAATATAGATTGACACAGGCATAACTCCGTTTCTAATGGAACGATTTTGATAAAATTTTGCTGACTTTGACTGTTCCGCCAAAGTACCGTTGCAAGATTTACTTGACCATACTTCTCAACGACTAATGCAAAGTAACGTTGATGTTCGTATCGATATTGAAATTGATATCGTTATACTACATACGAAATGGGGGTTTGATGGTGCTTCAGGGCAAAGTGAATATAACCAGCTGTTTCAGACTCCAGAAGAAGGACTGTCCGATGCTCTATTGTTAACATCAATAGTGCCTTTAAAAATAACAATCGTGGAAAATCACGACATATCAGTTTGGAAAAATTCTCGACCTTCGTCGACTAATTACTGTCGACCTGTTGCATTCTAGTTCACTAAAGAAACTCCTCAGGCAGTAGCTGAAGTTAAACACATGATAGAAAGCGAGATAAACCAACTCCGGGACAGTGAAACTGAATTTGATGGACGTATATTGAGAGTGAAGCATATTTTGTATCTAACCATGATTGATGGGAAAGTTGCGCAAACCATTACAAATACGAGCTCTTCTAGCAATTGTAGTGTCTGTGGGGCAACTCCCTCACAATTTGAACAACTTAACACTATTGCATTCAATTCACCCCAATGCTGAAGCGTTAAAACTTGGCATGTCTCATCAGCACGCCAGAATTAGATGTATGGAGTATATCCTACACTTGAGTTACAAATTACCATTCAAAAATTAGAAGACAACTGAAGGTACTCGTTCAATTATGAATGAAACCAAAAGATATGTCCAGGATCAATTCAAAGAGAAACTCGGTCTTCAGGTTGATGTAGTGAGGCAAGGGAGAGGGAATTCCAACTGCGGAAACACCTCTAGGCGCTTCTTCGGAAATCCTACTGTAACGTCAGAAATAACGAAGGTGGACTTGGATTTGATAAAAAAAGTTTCCATCATCCTTGAAGTAATAAGCAGCAATGTTACTATTGATGCGGATAAATTCGATGACTATGCTAGCGAAACGGCTAATTTAGCCATCTCGTTGTATCCATGGTACTATTTACCAGCTTCTGTCCATAAAATTTTGTTACATGGTTAACAAATAATAGGAAGCTGTGCAATTCCAATCGGAGCACTATCTGAGGAAGCACAAGAATGTCAGCATAAAGTTTACAAGCGAATCAGGGCCAACCACAGTAGAAAATCATCGCGAGTGAACACAAACGAAGATGTAGGTATTGCAAATGTTGCTGATTTCATCGGATCTCTTCATCCCTAAAATGAGACCTTTCCCTAAGAAGAAAACAGTACCTTTTAGTGAAAAAGCCAAAAATATATTGAAAGTGTAAGAATTATTATTATTATTATTATTTCTTGTATAAAAGAAAAGGAAAGTTTATTGGTTTTTAAAATTAATACTGAAAAAAGGTCATCCTATTTTATAAGAAATTTATAGTTTATATAATAAGAAATTTATAGTTTATTTTCGTGGGGCACTTATGAAGATGCCCCACCATTTGCGAAGGTGCCATGTTTATTTTTAATTGTACATTCGAAAAAAAAGTCAGGATTTGTTTGAATAATAAATAGATAAGTGTTCCACTCATTTTTCATTCGATTCATTTATTCATTTCATTCAAATTTAGTATATGTGAACCAGTTTATTTACTTTTAGTGTAATATAAAATGAAGGACTACTAGTCAGTAAGCTGTGAAATTTTTGAATTGCTTTATTTTAGTAATAAAGTTTTGTTAAATACCAACATTATTCTTCAAATTAACTTTTACGCCATTTTTCCAATGGGTGGGGTGGGCTTGAATTTTTTTGAAAAGTAAATTGCAAATTAATTATTAATAATAAAAAGTAATTCTTTAAATTTCTGTATGTCGAAGTAATTAACACCCTATCAAGTACATAATTACGAAAGAATGTGAACTTTTTAGGAAAAAATTCACTTTTTTTAGTACACATTTGGCTCTATCTTATTTCTGTCAAATCCAATCACAAAACAGACAACGGCATTCGATTCAGCGTGAATAAATCCATGAAGAATGATAACAAACACTTAAAAATTGGAGCAGTTTGAGGTTTTTTCCCTAAATCGGGGGTTTGGCCCCACTGTGCTGCTGGGGAAGAGTGACAGCCGAATATTCTGAAAGCCTGCTCGGGCGGAGATGCAGTGGGCGGAGTCGGGAGGTGGCGAAGGGTTTCCCGCCATCTGTGACCTTGAGAGTGAGGTCCCCCCCCCCCCCCCTCTACTCTTCCGCTCCTTCTGCTTCCTTGCTCCGAGATAGTACCAGAACGATCCGCTAGTGGCGCGGTTTTCAGCTCATTTATTTCCAATTTTCCAAACTCGTAAATTGACCGTTTTCTTTAGCGGAGCAGATAGAGGAAGGAAAATAGAATCCAGCGTGATTCAAATCATGCAAATCGGTCCATAAATGCCTGAGAAAGTGTTATAAAACCATGAAATCTTGACTATTTTCATACAATTTAAATTCAGTTTAAAATTGTATTTAGTTGAGGATTAACTACAAACGAAATTGAACTAATCAAGCTTTGGAGTGTGAAAATTGATCTACTACTTAAAATGTTATAATAATAAAACCTCCTGAAGGAGGGTTTGAACAGCCTTAAATGGGGACGTTACATACAAAATTATTGGGGGTCGGCCTAAGAATCTAAAAATTACATAGCAAATTATCCTCTTTTTCTACGCAGTAGAAAAGAGAAAAGATCCGGCGAGGCGCGAAGCACCGAGTATAGATTAGGGGGGTCCAGGGGGGCGAAGCCCCCCAGCGAGGCGCGAAGCGCTATATATATATATATATATACTAGCCGCTCCGGCTCGCTCCGCTCGCCTCCACGTCCTGCCGGGGGGCAAGCCCCCCGGACCCCCCATTAAATTGCTCGCTTCGCTCGCAAAGTGTGGCATATAGGGAATGTTGCTCGCTTCGCTCGCATAGTGTGGTATGTAGGGAATGTTGCTCGCTTCGCTCGCAAAGTGTGGCTGTATACATGCGATGTATTACAATTGAAACATGTAGGGGATTTTGCTCGCTTCGCTCGCAAACGGTATTTTTGTATGTTGTATCATAAAAAATATAAATTAAAAATTTTGTCTAAAAAATAAAAAAAACAATTTAGGGGTGGACTACCCCTAACATTTAGGGGGATGAAAAATAGATGTTGGCCGATTCTCATAGATACCGGATAAGCACAAAAAATTTCATCAAAATCGGTCAAGCCGTTTCGGAGGAGTATGGCAACGAAAACTGTGACACGAGAATTTTATATATTAGATATATATATATATATGTATATTGTAGGGATGTTTGTGTATCGAGTTGGAAAGCGCGCCAAATTATTACACAAAGGTTGAACATTTCTGTATTTCCTTCTACGAAATCACTGGTCCACAGAAAATTACACTGCCTTAAAAAAAAAAAATTAAAGTCATGCCCTCACGAAACTGGTACTGGTTCTCGGGGGTATTTGAGGATGCATGCCGAATCCCGAGTCCGTTTTTCATGTAGACGTATAATTTTTGAGGTGAAGCACCTGTATTTTTGAAAAAATCACTTAAATTCCAGGATAATTTATGCTATTTTAAAAGGTGATATTCTTGTTGGAAATTTAGCTTTGAACACACCTATACCACATAAAATGGGTATGAAATGCCTCCATGTCGTGTCTTTTGCCTAAAACTACCAAGAAACGTGGTTTTTCACCGATTTTTGACGAGTTTACTACAGTTTATTGAAAATTTGAGCCTTCTATGCTGAAAATGTCTCAAGATTAAGCGAATGAAGATCCTCACTACCAAACATTTATGTCCTTTTTATTAGTTAGTGTCGCTGTAAATATCTCCTACACCCTGGGGAAGTTATATGACCCTCATCTCAGAAGTGGACTCAGCTGCATTTAACCCGAGGGGGGGGGGGGGGGGGGGTGTGTCCTTCTAAGTTTATATGACTTGGTAAAGAGTAACATTTTACTATTATTATTAAATTTCTTTGTTCTATTGTAGGTACGAAGCAGATGGCTTAGAGCTGAAGGCTGGCATGCTTCCTCCTTTATCCAGTAAGTTTTTTTTTTATCTTAAGCTTCATTTATCACAAGAATCTTAGCAAATTTTGGTTGAAAATGAAACTGTGGCAATGGTTCCAAAAATGTTAAAATCAAAATTATCGAAAAAATGCTTTATTGAAATCCGTTTTGAGGCATTTTAAAACAAATTCTAGAGTTAAACAGGTATCATATATACATATATATATATATATACTTACATATATATATATATATACAACATTATAATAAGTTTGTACATTGTTGAGTTTTAAAAACCGATTTATTGAATTTAAACACAAGAAAAAAATGGGGTTGAAAACCGGCAGAGTAACGTTCTGACTTGAACGAGAGGAAGATACTGAGGGCCCAGCGCAGTTGGTCTGGTATTTATAGACTAATTGTGCTGTGTCACCGTATGAATTATCCATCAGCATATTTACGTACATAACACCTTCCCCCCAAGAATGAAATTCGGGGTTGGCACAATCGTTAATTTCATTTGAAAAATTTTATGTTAACTTGCAAGTCCAAGGAGTACAACGAATACTGAAGTATCGTATTGGGAATTTATAAAATTGAGAGGTCAACACGCTGACACCCATAGGAAATTGAATAATTGATTATTGTTGTAAAAGATAAGTTGTTAACAAAGTGAAATCGTCAAGTACAGGATTCGAAAGAAAATTATAAGGATTTAAATAATTCTAACCTATAATATTATTAGACAGGTAGGATAGAATCTAACAAAGTATAAAATATTACAATGAAACCCAATCATAATATTTCATCAAACATCAATGGAATAGTAACATTATTATGTATACATTTAATTAATTAAACTTAGAGGGTTTGTTCATACAGAGGCATTTGTTGCGATTTTCGGATCGCTTTGTTGAGTTCGGTTAATCTTGAGGGTTTTATTGTAGGTACTTTCGGTATTGTATTAGAATCTATGTTGCGCAAGTTATTACTAACATATAAAGGGAAATTGTCCATATGCTCGGTTTAACTTGTAGAAGATGGTGTGTTATAGTGGAGGAAGGTATTTGAGTGTTAAATTGGTTCAATTCCAAGTTTTGCAAAGTTAATTTTTTGATTTCATAGTTGGTCGGTTTTAAGGTTTAGGACTGGATTTTTGTTTAAAATGGGGTGACCGTAGGATTTGTGACCAAAACTAGTTAGGATTTGATTGTTTGTTAGTGATATTGTCAGTTTCAGCATAAATATTCCATTGAAGTTAGGACTACGTGTTCGGTTTCAGTAGTTATAGATATTATATCATCGTAAGGAAATATCACAAGGTATCGATTAATTAAGGAGATGAAATCTATCCGGTTGTTTTCTATTTCAACTGAAACATAAGTGCAGTTTTCATTTGAATTGGTGCGCATAATGTTTCGCTCACAGTTATTGGCTTTAGAATTTGTGGTGAGGTAATAATTGGAGCAAATGTGTCCATGTTCGCATTTGTTATGGATGGATTTAGTTTTTGGAGAGGTAGTGGATTTCAGGGCATAGTTAGATGTTGGTTGTGACGAAGTTTCCTAGGTATTTGGTTGGAATCGTGGAGTACAGATCATATTCCAGGGATGTAACAATGGGGATGTCAAGGAAATATATTATCTCTTCTGTACTTATGTAACATTTTACTTTTATGTGTGACTGTAGTTGGAATAAGTTTTCTTCTTCGAAGTGAATCAGTTCATTGTTATAGTAGTTACAGATTTTCCTCAGCTCATTGAGTAAAACATGTGGTTTAATAATACTAGGGTAAATTGTACCAAGTCTACAAAATGAAAGGGAGGTTTCTATGTCTTGAGTGATTTCCAGAATTGAATTAAGTATTAATGGATGATGGTTTAGAATGGCTTCAACGTTTTGGACGTGAGTGGCCAGTGAAGTTAGTTCCTTTATTTTTGTAAATTCTTCAATTATTTTTTCATTGTTATAGTTCAGAGTTGTTAGAGTATTTTCATAATGTTCCAATAGATCATTAGTTATAGAATAATAGTACTGAAATTGATCCCTGATATCTTCTTAATTTTTTTAAAGGTGAGTGATGATGTTATCGTACTTGACAGCGTCTTCTGAATCTAGATTCTCGGTAAAGAACTTTATAAGGGAGCCCAAGCCATTTATAAGCCTTCTTTTATAGTGTTGAGGTATCAAGAGGTCCCGTAGTTTGGCTTCTAACGTATTAATGGTATGGTTCACGGTATCGACTATCAGGTGTGTCCGTTCTAGGACAGTTTCATCAGATTTAATGATGTCGATCACAATATGAAAATGAGTTCTAACGAGGTCGATTTGGTGAAAAAGGTCTTGAAGTTCGTAGTAATGCGTTATTGTGTGTTAGGATTCTAATAGTCTTGCGGGTCCGAGGTTGATGGGTAGCAGGCCAGGTTCATGCTCAAGTCGTAGAGTTCTTAGGCTTGAGTGGATGAGGAACAAGACTCTGAAATAAGCGTGCCATTGAGGATTTCGTTACACATTTCTTTTCTAATTTCTTGAACATTATCTTGTTTAATAATGAGGGGACTCTGTTGAGCTATTAGTTTAGCGTAATGACACATGTATACTCCGCAATCATCAGAATTTCTCTGTTTAGGGATATCGTTAGGCTGGTCTAGGGTCCATTCTATAAGATTCAATGGGGACCCTTTTTTGTTGTGATGTTCCACCGAAAGATATCGGAACATTGATTTGAGAATATCAAATCCGTTATGTCCTAATGAGTCCAAGTAAGTGAGTTTATGTTTGTGAATGTCCGCAATTACTATACTCCAGTGGCATGACTTGAAGATGGGAGTGAACAGTGCCGTCCTTAGGGTGGAGCGAGTGGAGCGGCCGCTCCAGGCCTCGCGCTGAGGAAGGCCTCGCGCTGCGTGCCTAGTGTGCAGAGTGAAGATATACATGCCTAAAATATAAAGTCTGATTATACGCGCAATATTTTCAATTATTGGATAGATAAAACAAAAACGAACAAGATATTAGTGACTTAAAGAAAGCAATGCAAAACATCGTTTGATAGCGGCACGGCGGCAAAATGACCGAACCCTAGCCTCGCGCTCGTCCCTCCCAGCGCTTTAATAAAAAGCAAGAAAGAAGACATTTCGTTTTTTTCTAATGAATTTATTGTTTGTTAGACAAAAATTACTATGTTTAACATTAACAAGCACTGTTTAAGCATTACTTAAAGAATAAACTTCGTTTTGATTTTTCTAGCTTATTTTTCTGAAATTCCTATTTTTTTTTTTTTTTTTTTTTTTTTTTAACCTGAAACCTGAAACGAAATTACTCGAAACATACCAACCTGAAATGGGTGTTTTGCACCACCCCTCCCCCTTTTAGAATGTAAGAGATAAACGTTTTGTTTATCAAAAAGCTTACAATTGGGTCATTCTCATTTCATTTGCCGCATTCATGTCCCCTACGACGAATTCTCACAATTCTTGACCAACTCTAGCGATTTTGGGGGAGAAAAGGGTAGTATAAGTTGGGAGATCAACGAAGAAATAATTTGACTACCCAAAATCCCCTTTAACCAATACACAGTGTCAACAAAAAACCTTGGAATCCTGGAAACTCATGAGTGTTACCGTCCCCTCCTACCTAACATGTAAGTAGAAGTTAGGTAGTTAGGAAACAATGACAATCTAGAACTGGCCAGGGTTACAAGCTGCAGTAGGTTGGTTCCTCTTTATTTAGAGTAAGGTTTTACATTTTCAAGATTTTTCCCAACCCGTGAAAAACTAGTTTTTCAGTCACTCCCCCATATCTCATCTCAATGGGACCTCAGGAGTGTTATCATTTTTGTGATCAAGAAAGCCGATGGAAAATGGCGGGAAACAGTCAGATGTGAAGGTTATATTGTCCAGTTGATGATGTGAGACTGCAGTGGAGTGCTTGGAGTTGCAGCAGTTTTTACAGCGAAAGAAGCCTAAAATCATGGAGAGTATTTTTATTTCCAATCATGAGTGTTACACTAATTACGAGTGTTTTTAGTGGTTAAACAAAATAATCCGATATCAAGAACCATACTGCTTGATGACAGGTTTCAAACAATAGCCACCCCCGAGTTTTGCCACTTCACCATCCTGTGTGACGCCACTTTCACTGGAAATTCTCATGAGTGTTACCTCTCAGGAGTGTGACCAAGTATGGGTAAAAAATATATAAAATACAACATCAATGAAAAACTCACTGTTCACCTATAGAACACAAATCTGCAATGTACAATGAGTAGTATTTGCCGATCTAACCTCATTTTCGAGCACTTTCATATTTCACGTCTTTGAGGTTCTCAAACGACCCAAAGCGGCAAATGAAATGAGAATGACCCAATTACGACTTTGCAAGTATAGCTTGACAAATATTTTCCGGACCCCCCCCCCCCCCCCCCCCCCCCCCCGGTATCCATAGTTAAAAAAGGCCTCACAAAAATGTTTTGCTCCAGGCCTCGCATTTTCTAAGGACGGCACTGGGAGTGAATAGCAAATCGAACGCAAAAAGATTTGAGTTGTTCGCATATTCTTTTACTCGTTCGTATCCTCCATTTGTATAGGATACGTATAAGAATGAGTTGAAACAGAAAGTGTCAGGAAGGTTGTCGAGTTATCTGTTCCTGTCATCATTGAGTTCCATGTAAATGTTTATAATGTTATCATTGAGCCAGTTACTGTTTTTTAAGTGTTAGTAAGTCGTCCCTGGTAAGTTTTAGTCCGTATTTTGTCACTAGGACGTCGGTGTGTGGTAGTGTATCATCCCAAGCTAATGTTACAGGTATGTTTGTGTAATGTCGAGGACGTTTGAAATGTGTATTTTTTCTTTTGTGTTATGATTCCTGGGCTGAATTAAGGCGGTTTTTAGTTGTGGGTTACTGTTTTTACGATTTCTTTATTGTATTTCGGTTTGGTTTTATGTTGTTTCTGAACAGTTCCATTTACGTCCTTTTTCTTTAATTTTTTGAATCTACGTTGCTTGGAATGTAAACCAACAAATTCTGAGGGGGTTAAAAAAATATATATACCTATATATATATATATATATATATATATATATATATATATATATATATATATATATATATATATATATATATATATATATTGTTATAAACTTAACAATAATAGAAGACTGCACTCATTGAAATCCAAACAACAACTGAGTACTTTATTTACGCAACCAAATTATCATATGGTAACCTTGATTCCTAACACTATTCCCCTTCTTTTTCGCAAGAGTCCAAGTCCGACTATAATTATGGACAGTCCAGATTCACCACAATCTCTTCAAGATTTCGTTGAGTGACTCAATCAAAGAATCAATAACATAGCACTTATTCTTCCAACGAACTCGCTTCCACCAATTTCGACACTTGATTTTTTTCATTTTTATACCTTCAATTCTTCTGACCTTCCTATTACGTAGACTTATGACATTGACCCATCTAGTTGCTTCATCGTTACTGAATTCTGTTTCATTGGCTCTTGATCCGTGTTCATTTCCTTTGAGAACGGTATTCATATAGATCTCAATCATACTGGGAATTTCAATTTGTAAGACCGAATCTCCAATGCTACTGCTCCAGAAAGACCTTTGTGTAACGGGAGGTCCAGTAAAACCTTTAGCCGAATATTCTTCTTGATGGACAGTTTTGTCCGTCCATGTTCCAACCTTTTCTGCAACCTCATCGATGGCTGGCTTGTCCTCAGAACCGAGAGCTTTTTCCAACTCTTTCTCTACTATGTCTTGGATTGCTTCTTGGCGAGGAGTGGGCTCAAGATCCTGCTCCATACTCATTGACGCCATGTCTTCAACAAGCTCCTTTAGTTCTAAAGATTTTATCTCTACCCCTGTTTCTGTTGGTTCCATAGGTATCGATGCCACTTCGCCAGTTAATCCGAAATCTTTTTTCTCAGCAGACTCTTTTTCCTCTTCTGTCTCGGGTGCTGTTGTATCCCTTATTTCTCCATCAGTCCCCGCTTTAGTTTCAACAAGTGTTGTAGCTAGAGATTCGTCAGACTGTTCAGATGATTCTGGTGGATTTTCCTCGCCAGATTCTTTGAGGTCCTCAGCCGCTCCTTCATTCTCCTCCGCGGCCTCCTCCTCAACCTTTTCCTCAGGATCCTCCTCTGTCATCTCCCCGAATAGTACTTCTGAACAAGTTTCGATAGGCTCCTCTCTGCATCTTGACTTATCTGGGCTAACATAAATCGAAGAATCTTTGATTTTCTTTGGTACTTCATTTTTGTTATTTTCGAGTATAATGTATACCTGATCTACTTGGGAAAGCATTTCAATATTCCATTCTCTCTCACCCGCAGTTTCTGTAATTTTTGGCATCTTCGTGTTCTTTGGTTGAATGAAGCGACGAGGACTTTTTGGACATCTATTACCCAAATGTCCGGGTACACCACACCGCCAGCAAAAATATTCTCTACCTAGAGGCTGCTTTGTTTCATTATTTTTATCGTCCTTGTTCTCTTCACCATTCAAAGTTTGATAATTTTGTACAGAAATATTTTTTATACTTTGTTTTTGAATTGACTCATTGACAGGGTGATTGTAAATTTGAGGCCTGTTGCTTGGCTTGTACGATTCCTTAGCAATTAAAGAGGTTTGATGCATCACCATGGTCTTTGAAAGTTCAAAATCTTCGAAATAATTTACTTTATTAGTTTTCTCCTCTGCGTTCTTTGCCATTTCCAATGCAGCTTCTACATTCAAAGGACAAAACACTGAATGTAAATTTTTAGGCCTACCGCATTCTTGGCACCACATCTGTTCATCATCTTCGATCACAGCACGTTTGAATGAAACTGAATTCGATTGCTTCTGAATTCTCCGAACATTTCCTCTCTTCTGAATTCTCTGTACATTTTCTTCCTTTCTCACCGGTACTCGATTACCGAAAGGGATTCTGGGAGGCAGTCTCCACTCCATCCCACCGCTGTCACCAATGTTATAAACTTAACAATAATAGAAGACTGCACTCATTGAAATCCAAACAACAACTGAGTACTTTATTTACGCAACCAAATTATCATATGGTAGCCTTGTTTCCTAACAATATATATATATATATATATATTTTTTTTTTGTCAGCTACTATAAAATATCACTGCTTTGAATTTGACTAACTTTTTTCTCATTGCAGAAGAGCAACCTGGAAAGCACCGATTCCTGGAAAGATTTATTGACAAGAAGATCCCATCAATAACTCAGGCAATGGAAATGGGCATCAAACCAATACAGGTAATTGACATTTTATGTCTTTGCTATGGCACATAAAAATAAAAAAACTCGGCCCTTTGGGCCTCGCAAGGGGCTCCGCCCCTGGACCCCCCCGGATGTTATTACTTTGAGCCTGACTGCTAAAATATAAAAAACATGGAATCATGTTTTAGCTCCTCGCTCTCACTTTATTATAGAAATGATCACGACGATTGAGCTCTTGTGAGATGATGATCTCCTAATAGAAACTCGCGAGTAAACATTCACTTTATTATAGAAAGAGGCTACATACGAAATTACAGCTTCCTATAGTGTAAAGTATAGAAATTACCTATTAAAATAATTTAACCACCGCTTCACAAATCAAACCGTTCTCGCAATATTCGGATCACCTGCTATGAATCACATAATCGAAACACCAGCTCAATGAAATCATCAGAAATTAAGAAGCGGTTGCAATCATGTTCACAATATCAATAATTGAGAATGATCACCTGTGTGTAAACAATTATTCATATAACCATGCTCATAACTCAGCTTGTTGGCCACGCACTTCGCAGTAGTTGATATAGTATGGTTGGATAAATCGAGAGCTTTCGAACGAATGGTCAACGAATTTTGTGGGATGAAAAACGACGAAGTATCATATCCCTAGCAACGACTCGGTTGTAAGCGGAAATCATCACAATTATTGGCGCTACTTTCATCTCACTTTATAGTCTCACTTTTCGGCGGGGGATACATCGCTAAAACATGATTCCATTTTAAAATCCAAGCCAAAATCAATAAGGTTTGTATTGTCTCCATTCTCGTCACATCCTTAACCCAACTCGCACATTCCCAAGAAGTTCATAAAAATTTAATTGAAACAGAATAATTATGCTTAGGATTTCGCATTTGCGCATGCTCACCAGCTACGAAACGATTGCTATGGAATTGATACGACATGATTAATACATCTTTTCCCAAATGCCCTCCAAATTTGAACCCCATCGGACGACTGGAACGTGAGAAAAAGATGGTTGATGGAATTTACGTTTGCGCGAGCGCAGAGTAAAGTATTGATCTGTGAATAATGATACTGATAGGAGACCATCTACAGCCTAACCCGCAGATTCCCTAAGAATTTCATCAATATCCGATGAAAACAGTGGAAGTTATGTGTGTTGCAAGGATTTGCGGAGGCATACACAGCTAAAAGAATGGCGAAGATCGGTGGATCTTCGTTTCTTGAGCAACGCCTGAAGGATCGACTATAACCCTCTCTCCCCACCCCCCAATACCAATGGCAAATCCAACATTTCCATGGCTCGTTGCACAACTAGACGTTGACTGGAACACCCTGTATATCAGTCAAAAATTTTCTGATTCTCCAGCCAGGATTCGTCAAACATCAAAGTCGATGGGGTCTAATTAATCCAAATTCAATTTTGAAAGTTCCGAAAATCGTTAAAAACCGTGATTTCAATAGAAGTCTGTCAAGTTAGGTCACTGTTACGACGGACGAGCTTTTTGACAGTTTTCAGGCTGTTCGGTGATGAGATTGTGGAGGTGGATGGTAAATTGGCGTGAGAATGGGTTTGGACCTGACATCCGAGTACTCAGTCCACCCATGCTGGTGTGTGTGTGTGTGCGTCTTCACCATACTACTGCTCGTCAAGGACACACAAGATATCTTGAAATTTCTCTTCCAAATGTCTTAATGTTCTACGGTTACACACGTTGAGATCATAAGGGCTGGAGGCACTTTCGTCTCCGCGGAACTCAATTTCTAGGGAGTCTCCACTCTTCTTTTCTGCCATCGAATAGTCTCGATAGTATTGATTCAGCCTCCCAACACATCGATTTGCCCATTTTGAAATCAACCGGCCTTCTGAGCGCCTAAATTGAAAAAGTTCCAGTCAATCCATTAGTAAAAATTCAGATTAGTTGGACATGTAGGTCAGAATGATGTGTATAGTTTGGTGGTCTGGATGCTCGCAAGCTCGCATCTCAAAATTGCATAACATCAAGTAGTCAATCCCTTTGTAAAAATTCAGATTAGTTGGACATACAGGTCAGAATGACGTGATAAATATATTTCTGAGGTTGAGGTAGGTAGGTACGAAGCAAAAAGTTTCAGTCCGCGCTGGATTCGAACCCGGGACCTTCATCTCACTAGTCTGTTCTTCTAACCTGCGGACCACGATTGACCTTGCATGTAATAGAACAGTCACAGGATATTTGATAGGGTTTGGCGATGGGGCTGCCCTGTCCTTGGGCATGAATTAGGGAACACTACATCACTTTTGACGTTAGTGAAAGAAAAACAAAGAAAAGAAAAAACCCTGGAAAACCCCTTTCCCAGCTACATAAACAGTTCCCCCTTAAATAAAATATCCTAAATATACGTAAAGTTTTGATAGAACAGTCACAGTACTTCGCTGCTCAGTAGGGAATGCTTTTGAGTGAGGCTGCAAGAGCGCTCTAAAACGACTCCTATCCCTGCATCTGAATGCATCGATGTGTTAGGTGGGAGGCTGAATCGATACTAATGAGACTATTCGATGGGGATCCCTACACTTTGAGTTCCACGGAGATGCAAATGGCTGGAGGCGGGGTCAAATGTTCGTATCCCCTCAGCTAAATGAGCCCATCATTGTTGATGAACAGCTAGTACAACTTCCGCTGATGTAGCCAACTATTCCGCGCGTTATGGGGATCAACAGTTCAAAAATACAAATAAGGTCAGGTCTTTGTGGGTTCGTAAAAGTTCCGACACCAGTGTAACTTTAAACAGTGGGTAATATAGGGGTATATGTTATTATGATGTAAATACACACTTATATGACCACTATTTAAAGCTATTTATTAAGTATGATTAATGTGCAAAGGTACCACCACAAACTTGGGTGGGAGACGTGTGGGAGCCAGGAGAGTAAACGTTCACGGTGGGAACTTGGACTCGACTGGCTAGGTGTTGCTCATAATTAAATTTTGACTGCAACATGAAAAATAGGTCATGAATCTATAGAAATCTATCATTGAAATGCTTTAAATAATCTTGAAAGTTTAACCATTAAATCCGATGAATGATGAATGATTATTTATCGAAATCAGATGAAAATGGCAGAATTTATGCTTGTTACATGGGTTTGAGGTTCACAGATCGTGATGAAATTCACGAAAAACCATAAGAAACTGACGATTAATGAATTTTACGTTTGCGCATGCGCAGAGTGAAGCATTAGTTTGCGTAGGTAGGTATTAGCTATGGTAGATTGAAAGTGCTGACGAGTGATGCCGACGAACCAGGACCAACTTTACCACAAAATGTGATTAAAATTTAAATGTAGTAATGTATTTTTTGTAATTTAAATGTAATTTTCAACCAATACGTTACCTTGAACTTCTCTAGTACATAGGGATTCTAGAATACTAAAGTATTAAATGCACCTGCGTGCGACGTAAATATGGTAATATTGCGGTTATTTTTCCACAGCTGCACCGAAAAGTAACAGGAGTTGTCTTGATTGATGGGAACACCGTAAAAATGGCTTCAACTGTCATGAAAATAATTGAATTTGGTGAACAGCATCCATTCGGCAAAGCGAAATTTATCGATACGTGAGTATAATCATTTTCAGCTTAAGGATCGATCAGTATTATTTTAAAAGCTGTCTGTATATGTGTATCTATGTTACCGGCAAAGTATGAAATCCAGGCATTTTACAGAGTGCGGCAGAGAGGACGGATGGTTTTTAAAAAATCATAAAATAGTTAATTTTTACTCAAAAACAAATTTATTGATGCAATCAGGTTCGCAAGGAAATAGCATTTGAGACGGTCAAGTGTGAAAAATCACATCAGGCATGTGGTGGCCGAAATTGTTGATGCAGTGCTGGAGGCGTTCTTGGAAGTTCGCGTAGACTCTCTCCAACATAACGCTACGTCGTAATGATCACCAACTTCTTTTTCCCTGAATTATGTACATACATACATTAAAAATGCGTTAAACTTCCGAATATGATTCAGAATAGCCTGAAACGGATTTCTGCATAAAATTTTTTCAAAAATTCACATTCTACAAATTTTGAGGCGAGAGCAATAGCTTAATTTTCTTCAAAAATTCGCTAAAAGAATTACCGTGTTTTCAGAAGTTGCTGATGTCTGTTGGCGTGGTTGTGGTTTGATTGCCTCCACATGAATTCTTACAAGTAGAATGCACATGAATTCGCACAAATATATCAGAATGCTGTGTATAGGTTAATGGTCTGGATGCTCGCAAGCTCGCATCTCAAAATTACATATCATCAAGTAGTCAATCCCTTAGAAAAAATACAGATTAGTTGGACATGTAGGTCAGAATGATGTGTATACTTTGGCGGTCTGGATGTAAGCCGTTTTTGAGGCATTTCCCGTTTAGATCCGACTTCGAGACAAGCAAAATCGAAAGAAAACACCCCTTAAACGGAGGGGTACCATTAGCTTAATATGGCCAAAAATGCAGATACGGGATATATTCTTAGTACGGCAGTATTAGTTTGTGCAGATGCTTGAACGTGAATTTTGTATAACGTAGATTTCTTAAGAAATATGGGTCCGTGTTTGTTCAAACTCTAGGGGTTGTTGAGTACCCCTACCCAATCATGATCTCAGAGGCTGTTGAATTTTATCTTAATTGGATAAGCAATATTTTTTGTTTAGATAGCACTATAAATAGAAATTTTTATTTCGGAGGACCAAAGAATAGTGAGGTAGGAACCTGGCAGAATTTTTTCCAAAGAGAGTAAACAATGTTTGTTTCTATTAACAGTTTCTATTAACAGTTAGTTTTTCCCAAATGATGTTGGATTCATTCTTCTATTTTCAACAGAGATTATGATGACAACGGATCTGACGATGAAGAAACATCGATGCGCAAGAACGAATCTCCAAGCAAATTTTCTGCTGAATTCTCAATCAACCCTAACTTGATTGGTTTGGCAGTTGGATCACGAGGCTCAAATATTCAGAAGGCCAGGAAGTTGGATGGAATACTACAAATCGATATAGTCAAAAGATGCAAATTCAGAATTTATGGAAATTCGCAAGAGGCTATTCAAAAGGCAAGGGTTATGCTTGAGGTCACTCAGGAATCTGTGTTGGTGCCGGGAAGTGTCGAGGGGAAATTCATAGGAAAAAATGGCTACTTGATACAAGAAATAAAGAAGAAAAGCGGAGTGGCCCGAGTGGTTATGGAAAAAGAAAACGATACAGAACTGAAGTTCGTCTTTACTGGAACTATTGATAGGATCGATCGTGCTAAAGATTTACTGAGTAGCCACGTCGCTTCGATACTTGCTAAAGAGCAGAAGAAAAAGATCAAACAGGAAAAAGGGCGATTTTCTGAACAGTTCCGTGTCAAAGAAGCCCTGCTGGATTATGCAATGGGCGATAAAGATGAAAACATCCTGGCGGCCAGTATGTTGGATGACGTTACGAGAATTGAGCGGGATGGTTGCATCTTCACAGTATATGGAGAAACACGAGAGGCTCTTCATCAAGCGAGAGCAATGTTGGAGTACAAAGAAGAATCAGTGATGGTAAATCGGTTTCTTCTGGACAAAGCCATTGACGAAAATGGCAACTTTATCCAGGAAATTAAGGAAAAAAGTGGTGTAGCCCTAGTGGGTATAGACAAAAATTGCAAGACTTGGATGAAAGAAAAGGAGATTGTTTTTATTGGGACTGTTGATAGTATTGATCGTGCTAAGATTCTTTTAAATAGATTCGTGGCATTATGTGTCAACGAGGAGGAGAAAGAAGAAACGATTGATTCGAAAAAGGAACAATTCTCAGAATGTTTTTCAATCAAAGAGGTCCTGTTAGACTTGGCGATTGGAGAAAAAGAGTCCAATATTTTGGAGGCTCTGATGTTGGACGGTATCACTAAGATTGAACGTGATGAGTGTTCGTTCTCAATATATGGAGAAAGCCTTGAGGCTGTTCAAAGAGCGAGGGCTATACTTGAGTTCAAAGAAGAATCAGTGATGGTAGACCAAAGTCTTGTAAGCAGGATAATTGGCAAAAATGGCCAAGGAATCCAGGAAATAAAGCAGAAAAGTGGTATAGCTCGAGTTGACGTTGAAAAAGAAGACGATACAGATCGGAAAGAAAATCAGTTCGTTTTTATTGGAACTACTGGCAGTATTGATCGTGCTAAGACCCTTTTACGTAGGCGGATGGACAAAATACTTGCCGAAAAGGAAATGAAGAAAAAGATCAGACAAGAGAAAGAACAGTTTTCTGAACAGTTTCACGTCGAAGAAGCGTTACTGGGCTTAGCGATTGGAGCCAAAGGTGCCAACATTTTGGAGGCCAGCATGTTGGAAGGTGTCACGAGGATTGAGCGAGATGATTGTGTGTTTTCAATATTCGGAGAAACTCGGGAGGGTGTTCTTCGAGCAAGAGCTATGCTAGAGTACAGAGAAGAATCAATGGCTGTGGACCGGATTCCTATGGGCAAAGTTGTTGGAAAAAACGGCAATATGATGCAGAAAATAAAAGAGAACAGTGGCGTAGTTCGAGTGGATATTATAGAAAAGGGCTGCGAGGAAGGTTTGAAAGGAAAACAGCTCGTTATCACAGGGACTCGTGATAGTATTGAGCGCGCCAAGGCTTTTATGAGTAACCTGGTGGCCTTGGCCCACGTAGAGGAGAAAATAAAGAAAAATATCCAACTCCAAAATGAGCGGTTTACTGAACAATTTCGCATCAAAGAAGCCCTGCTTGGCTTGGCGATCGGCGCCAAAGGTTCCAATATCCTGGAGGCTAGAATGCTGGACGGCGTCACGAAAATTGAGCGAGACGAGAACTTATTCACAATATGCGGGAAAACGCGAGAAGCAGTGGAAAGGGCGAGATCCAAGCTCGAGTTCATTGACAAAACAGTGTTGGTTCCGTCAAACCAGATAGGTAAAATTGTTGGGAAAAACGGCCATATGATTAAAACGATCATCGATAAGAGCGGAGTGTCTCTTCTCAAAGTTGAAAAAGACTGGAAACCTTCAAACTCGGGTCAAGCACCCGAAAACGTTCCTGTGAGGATCGTAGGAACCGTTGAAAGTGTTCTTTTAGCCCAGAGTTTAATGAGCTATGTGCCCTAACGAAATTGAGAAGTACAGATCATCTACCATGTTTTACGTTAGAAAACTATAGTGACTCAACAACACGATTCCTCAAAATCAGCTAAAGAGGCAAGAAACCAGTTTCAGTTGGCAAGAAACGTGTGTTGCTTAAAAATCGGCAACTTGGTTTGGATTCCTCGTTTCTTAAAAAAGTAGATTTGTAATAGCGAATTTTCTATTTATGAAGCTAAGTTTTAATTGTTGAGTATTGCCGCTTGTGTCTGACATGGATGTTCTTACTGGGTGGTATATTATTATTGTTAGGTAGGTACATATATATCGAATGGATATCCATAATTTTTTCCTCATTTTGGAATGTAATTTCACTAATAACTTTCGATTGAAAGAATATTAGTTTTCTAATTGCTGAATGCATCCTTTATTTTTCTATTCCCTTTCATTTTTCTTCTCGCACCTCCTGCCTCGTTGGCTGTCGAGACAGTAAAACTAAGTGATTGTAGGTACCTCCTTGTGAAAGACCGGCGTAGATAAGGAGATGAGCAAAGCAGATTAATGACATCATATAAAATTATATCAATGGTCAAAAAACTGAAAATATATTTTTTTGAATAACAAACACCCTATAAATATATATATAAATACATACGACGTTAAAATCTAGGATTGTGTTCTTTGATGAATGAAACTGACTTGTAGGGGGTCCCCGACCCTCCAAACCCACTTTTAAAATTTCAAATCCATCTGAATAGCTCATTTTTTCTTTGAAAATCCGCTAAAATATCATCAACAAACAATAATAATAGTTCAAAACAAAGAATAGTAACTACAAGCAATAGCTATTGTTTGTCACTGATGTTTGTTACCTAACCGTCGGCATCGATTTAACAGTCAACTCTTTATTTTTCGTGGTAGTGACGTTTTTCACTAACCAACTTCCGTTTCGACCACAGCTGTGGCTGTTCCATAGTTTTGGATATGGTTGAAGCGTTATTTTTATGACTTCCATAATACGTCTACCTACCTATTACACAATTGTCTATAATTAATAGTATAGTTAATTGTCGTCATAATATAAGTAGGAAATTCCTTATTATTTGTACCAATGCACTGTTGGCTAAAAATATCAAATTGAAACTACGGCCTACTGTTATGATGATTAGGCGCCTACGATTTATCATTGAAAAATATTTTTGAAGAGGTACATACCTATTGGTGATTTTATCACATAAAGAAAGGATTTGGAGCATAACGGATCACAATAAATTCTATAGGTACTAGTTCATTTCTACCAAATATTCGTGGTACCTCCCTATTTTATGGTTCAGGGTTTGAGTTATATTAGTTATTTTGGATGTATTTCCTTGTTGAAATATTTAGGTGATCCTGGAAACTAAACTTTTGTGACGAATTTGAAAATGTTTAATATTGGGCGATGGATGAATACACCTTTGTTAAACTGTTGTTGTAGGTACCTAGTTTTAAGATATTTCTTATGATTGTTTTCAACACAAATATCAATAAGTATTTACTGTTGTATCTATTTGCTAATCGAAGCCAAACCGAGAAAGTTCTTAGTGTGTTTGTGGTAGGCGTTTTTTAGCGCATTTTCTTTTAAAAAGGGAAAAATGAGCTATTGTGTTCAATTTTTCCGTTGATGTATGTATGTATGTCCTCTTAAAATCGTTTTAAATTCCACTTCCCGACGTCCGATTTTGATCAAACTTGGTATGGATGTATAATCTGTAACATTGGCGAGGATAAAGATGTATCGGGGGCCACTGACGCTTGAGTGGTCATGGATCAGATGAGTGAGCTCCAAAGCCATTTTTTCTCCTATTCGACGCAGGAAGCTGAAATTTGAGAGGGAGGCTCAAGGGAGAATGCTGAAGACGACTGGGAGGTCATTGATCAGCTGATTGAGCTCCAAAGCCATTTTTCTCCTATTCGACGCAGGAAGCTGAAATTTGAGAGGGAGGCTCAAGGGAGAATGCTGAAGACGACTGAGAGGTCATTGATCAGCTGATTGAGCTCCAAAGCCATTTTTTCTCCTATTCGACGCAGGAAGCTGAAATTTGAGTGGGAGGCTCAAGGGAGAATGCTGAAGACGACTTGAGCTTCAAAGCCATTTTGTCTCCTATTAGACGCAGGAAGCTGAAATTTGAGTGGGAGGCTCAAGGGAGAATGCTGAAGACGACTGAGAGGTCATTGATCAGCTGATTGAGCTTCAAAGCCATTTTTTCTCCAATTCGTCGCAGGAAGCTGAAATTTGAGTGGGAGGCTCAAGGGAGAATGCTGAAGACGACTGACAAGTCATTGATCAGCTGATTGAGCTCCAAAGCCATTTTTCTCCAATTCGACGCAGGAAGCTGAAATTTGAGAGGGAGGCTCAAGGGAGAATGCTGAAGACGACTGAGAGGTCATCGATCAGTTGAGTTAATTCCAAAGCCATTTGGTCTCCTATTCATTGCAGGAAGCGTCTATTTCGCGCGGATGTTCTTACAAGAAAATGCGCTATCATGTGACTTACTTCGTGAGCCCAGAACTACTTGTTGCTGTTTGTTTATAGCATTTACAAATTTATTTCAACCCTTTAGGTACATAATAATTTAAACCCTTTACAAAAATAATTCAACCGTTTGCGAATCCATTTAAACTATTTACAATAATAATTCAACCGTTTGCAAATCTATTTAAACCATTTTAAAAATATATTTAAATCTTTTCCAAATGTACATATTTAAGCCATTACCTACCCCAAAAGCTGAACAGCAGTAGAGTTTTTGTGAAACCACAAAAAAAAAAAAAAAAAAAAAAAAAAAAAAAAAAAAAAAAAAAAACAGGTAAGTAGGTACCTACTAGTTTTTATGAGGAGCGAACTCAAAATTAATGAAGTTGTCGTCCAGTTGCCGCATCGGGCTGTAGTAAGAACATGTTCATGACGTACCTAATTCGCGCAGTCTTGAGGTGTAATTGGAGACACACTTCTCTGAATTACTTCCATAATATGATGTTCTCCTTGGCCGCTTAACATCTGTCTTTGTCTTGCTACTGTTTTGATCTTGGAAAAAACTTGCTCAATAGGGCTTAGCATGGGGGAATAGGGTGGCAAAAACTTGACGGTCATTTGAGAAGAATCCATAAATGATGTAACCGCGGCTGATCGATGAATTTGCGCATTGTGCATGATCAATAGCACACCGTGGGAGTCCTCTTGAAGTTTCAATTCTGGTTCTCTTGGAAACTCACAAAATGGTTCGGCATTCGTAGTGCCAGAAGAAATTATTTTAAAGTTAACAATCCCTTGATTGTTGACTGCGACAATAAGGGAAGTGTTTCGTCCTCGGACAGTGGGAATAGTCACAACAGCCCTTCTACCTGTCCTTGAACGTGCTTGAGATCTCCGCATGTGGAGATTGAATCCACTTTCGTCAATAAATATAATTTTTCCCGGTTTGCGGGTACTGACTGATTGAAACTGGATACGTCACATCGCATACGTCATGCGAAACCGTCTTGTTCTGTCATTGTTCATGTGATCTAGTTCTATTGAGGCTTTTTTTAACATAATCTTCAACTTTCTCAAACCATATTGTACAGAACTTCTGCTCAGTGGAATACCCCTTTCATTAAGCTTCTCTCGAATTTTTTCAAGTGTGATCCCGGGCTCGAATTCAATCAGCGACTCAATAATTAGAAGGGTGTCGGAAGTTAATAGCGTTGGCCTTTTTCCTCTGGGCGCATTCCTTACAACTTTATAATTTTGACTCCTGTACTTCTTAAGTATAGACTTTCCTGTGTCATAGTGTATTCTTGATGTTGAAGCAGCTTCTCTCACAGAATAACCTTCCTCGTGTAAGTTGACAAAAAGTTGTTTTTTGTCGACAGAAATTACCTCATACTTCCCTCGCCGTCGTCTAACGACATTAGACAAGAGAGTCCGAGGAATCCGTATCACAAACTATTCTTCGAACAACATGGCGACGGACAATAAAAGAGTTACCACTTGAATCGCTGTCACTCATATTGTAGAATCAATCAATACCGTTCAAATTTAGTCAAACTTGACGAGAATAACAACTAAGAATAAATCGCGGATTGTAGAAGAAAGTTTTATTGAGTGGAGAGCATATGAAAGTGTAACGGTGTGGTAAGCACCGTGAAGTGATGAGGACATCCCTTTTGAATGGCAAAAGAATTCCCTCGCCATTCAGAAGGGCTATAATTTTTGCCTACGCGAATCGGAAACTCTACTGGCCCTTTTTAATTCTGAAAGGTTTAAATGTATTTGTAAAAGGGTTAAATACAATTGTACATGGTTTAAATACATTTGTAAATGGTTTAAATAGATTTGCAAACGGATGAATTATTTTCGTAAAGGGTTTAAATTATTTTTTAAAGGGTTGAAATAAATTTGTAAATGCTATATATGGTTTCAAGGTATAATATCGACGATCTAATAGGGATTCGAAGTACACTATAACTGTCAAGGATATAGGTAGGTTACCCTTTGAGAACAGGACATTTATGCTCAGTTTTCATCAGACCAAGAGGTCATTTTATAAGGGCAGCATCCTTGGTTTTATGTTTGTAAGAATTATTGTGATTTTCGTGCCTCGTCATTTATTGTATTTCGAAGTTGAATTTGTTCAATTTGTAATCCAGAAAATTAAAATTAGAAGAATTTACTTTAAATATCCCAATTTTGATGAGCGATCGAGAAATTCCTTGTTTTCCTTATAGCTTGAATGATCGTGCCATGCATTCCTCTTGTTCTTGAAATCAATATAATGAACAATAATTGTCATGTAATGAATTTAGATTATTAATTTTCTCATTTATGGTCACAGTAGAAACCTATTAGATATTGACGTAGGTACCTACTTTTTTTCAACTGGGGCAGAAGCGGCCGAAACACAATTTGGCTGGGGGAGGAAGACCGTCAAAAGGCGACGTAACTGGGGCCCTGCAGTGCCGAAATCATCATGTGGATGTTGGGGTGTGGGGAATAAAACTGCTATTGTAGTCCAGAAGAAAGCTTAGTTAGTTAATAAATAATAGCTGAAGTAATTTCCCTTTACAGGAGCATTCATCATTAGGGTCATGAAGGCGTAGTGTCAGAGGAAGAAAGGGTAGAGCGAAACATTTTTGAATCTCGGAAAAAATGGCACAGGATAAGATGACACGGTACAAATGGCACCGAAAGAATGGCACACTTTTGTCGTACGGAGCTAATTTTTTTGCTATTAAACCTGTGAAGCTGATAACTTTCCTTAACTCGTGGTTCAATAATGACAATATGAAGTATGCATCTTAATATTGCTCTCCATTTATCGGATTCCTAACTTCTACGCTCTCTGTTCACTTCCACACTTCAGTGCTTTCTTCGTCGTTCTGCCGTTACATAGGTCGTACGTCTGTGATGATTCGTATCGAACTGTGATAATATTGTGTCGTTATAAATATTTTCGTGATAATAGTCTGTGATTCCCCTTTATTGTCATTCGTGTATTTAACTTATTTAAAAATTGAATTTATAAAAACCAATAAAAATGGATTTAAACTGTGTTACAAGGGGTTTATGTATACAATACAAGTTACTCGGAAGACAAAAGTGTGTTGGAGATGTGAAGCTAGAGCAATGACTGTCTCGGGAGCCGGACGACAGATTTAGAAATCCAAAATCCACCAGTCCAAAAATGCTACAATCATGCTCCCTATGATACTACTGTGGGGTGTATTAAGCTCGCCAACCTCCAGTCCCGGTCCCGAACGAATAATTTTTGTGAAGGGTGAGTTTTTTGTAGTGCCTTCATTTACTCACTCACTCACTCACTGCTCGGGGTTTCCATTGGAAAAGAGTTTCAGGCACCACAATCGGCATATACTCTCTCTCATATAGAGGCCCCTTTAATTTAAAAGAGGATTCCGCCGGTTACCCTGAGTTGGAGTCGTCACAAGCAAATCTTTTGCTTAAATCAGCAAATTTTTGTATTCTTTTCCACTCAATATCTCTGAGGGAAGCACGTTCAATTATATGATGCCCAAATGCCTCCGTTCTGGATCTCCAATACCGGTCGCACCTGCAAAGAAAGTGCTCTGCGGAATCCTCCTCGAGTCCACAAGGGCACATAGGTGAGATGTTGTTATCTATAATATTTAGCATCCTACGGAAATCATAATGTCCGGTAAGGATGCCAATCATAGTTCTAATTGAATAGAACTATAATCATAGTTCTTTTACTTAGAAGCCAATATGCTCGTTTGGGATCGGAAGACGTAACAAGCATTCTGGTTTGTCTATATTTAGCTGTTTCTCTACTCCAGAGAATGTTAAGGTCCTGTGGGCCCAGTTTTTAATTTATAGTTATCTTCATTTTTGGAAATGCAGATGGAAGGAGAGGGGCCCAGAAACTGTTGTCCTGAGCCAGCTCGCGCTAAACCGTCCGCATTAACATTGCCTTCATGATTCTCATGACCAGGAATCCATTTTATGGTTATTTTGTTGTTGTTAAGAAACAAATTGTTAAGGTATTTCTTTGTTTCCCAGATCAGTTTTGAGGTCGATAGGGGTTCAGGAGTGCTTTAATGCTGGCCTGACTATCGGTAAAAATATGAATATTTTTGTTATAAGAGTTGTGGTTTTGTAAGGTGACCGGGCACTTGTTAATAGCATAGATTTCTGATTGAAATACATTTGCATATTTGGCAAGGCTATAAGAGTCTGCCATTTGAAGGCTGGGTATGAACTCACGAGCACCAGAGGAAGGTTCGGATCCCCTATCTATCTTAGAACCATCAGTGTAGCAGTTGATGGTGTCTATAGTCTAAACAGGGTTTTTTTGATTGTTCCAATCATTTCTATCTTTCATTTCAAAGGTGGTTTTCAAGTTCCAGAAAAATCTCCTCTTCATTTCATCAGAGGGCTGAGGGTTTCTGGTGCAAAAGCGTTAGTAGCTTGTTTGATGGTGTCCTACTTGTGTGTAGTGCCTTGTTTTTTATCTTCCTTATTTCATATTGTTTTCATTAGTACAACAGATTATAATGTAATTGTTGCATTATGATTGCTCATCTGATCTTTGCCCCAGTTGGATTGTCTCTCTTTTGTCAAGATGACCCCAGTTCCGATGAATCTCCCAGGCACTCATATTTCCCGATTTCCCCAGTTTAAGGCCTCATGCACATGAGCTGCAAAGTAATCGGGACGCTGAGATTGTTTTCTATCGGATACTCAGAAAGTTGTTGGGAGTAACGGACTGTAAGCTCCTACTAGGTCCAGCCAGTGACGTAGTGAGGGGAAGGCCCACTGCCGGCGCCCACCCCAGCTGCCTCCTCCTGCCGCTCGTTCCCTGATTCCGCTGTAGGCCGACAGGCCTACAGGACCAATGCACACAAGGGACGCCGATAGCTATCCGATACCCTCGGCCTATCTCGATAGGTATTGGGGCTGCCGCTGGTCTCTCCCCCTATCTGCGTCATTTTCAATCCCTCGCGTTTCACTAGTACACCCGTGGCATAGGGACAGTGCACAAGACATCGCTGCGTCCGTTCTATCTGGTGCTTTTTCGGCAATCATTTCCAAAGGTGGTACGGGAACTCACACTGCATTTTCTTGCCCTTTTAATGCATAGCTGATTCATGCAGCCAATTCATCAAATGAACGAAAGGCATTCGAAAACAATTGAAGAATTTTTGTTCATCTTCCCTCAATTCTATGAAAATAGTGTTGAAAGCGCCTTTTAAATATCTCGCATCGTTAAAGGGATGAACCCAATATCTTCTTTTATAGTCACTTTCATAAATGTATTTGTACACAAAGTACGAAAATAAAACCTTCATTTTTATAAACGGCCATACAAACGTAGATATCAGAGTATTTCCCTGATAGATATAGATTCGTATCACGTACATTACTGTATATTTTTCATTTATAATTTATTTTGGGATCATTTTTATTGGTATTATTACTTATTTCAATAGGTATGTATTGATATTTTTTTTAATCATCGTACAACTTTCTATTTTCTGTAATCTCTGCATTCATAGTCAAGGGGGAAGTATTTTCGGACATTCTTATTGACCTACATCATAAATTACACTATACATCCATAAATTTGTTACCAGTATTATATATTTGTATTATACATTGTATTTTTGTACTTACACAATTACTAAAACAATATTTTATGGTTTTTATTAGAAATGTGAGCAATAAATCTTGATTTTACATCGTTGTTTGGTTTATTACCCTTACATTATCCAGCCTTCTAGTGGGATCTTAAGATTGTAATAGGGACACGATTTCTAATTCCCTGGTTTTTGGAACGTACCTCAGAAGTTAAGGTAAAAGCACCCAAACTCCATATTCTGACCCCAGCTACTTCAATGGGCTTAAATAGGATTCCAACTACCATCTACAGTAATAATGTTGGCACTAGTGTCGACTCGAAATCCTCCATTTTTCCCGAATATGGGATTGTTATACGTTTACGATACTGCCTGTAATACATTCTTAAAACGTCTATCTAGGTGAGAATTGTGTTGTACACGATACTCTTCAAGTTCGAAAATGTTTTTGGTCTAACCAAATTTGGATTGGAACGGGACTCCAGCTTGTCAACGCAAGCTCTGCCTATCGACGAGCTAAAATATTCAAAAAGTATTTTCTTATGTTCCTGTATGTGTACACTCTTGAATATACTACATTTTCTCTCTCTCTCTCACGCACACACACACTCTCTCTCCTTCTTCCAAATGGCTGTGGTTACTTCTCTATGAAGGAAAACAGTAACATCAACAAGCAAAAAAAAACAAGGTAGGTACCTATTCTAGTATTGAACTGGCTGTGGCCCATGGCAGACGCCCTAGGTATCCTTCTAAGGATCGCCCCAAAAAACTAAGTCGAAAATGGCATTTTTTGCTTTTTATTGTCTCTTAATGTTAAAGACTTCATTCGTTTTACCTTTTTGGACATGTTTTGACGTAAAGAAATCGTTATCCAGGGGAAAAGTCACATTTTGATTTATTATTCCCAATAATAAGCCTTTGTAATCGTAAAAGGGGAAAAAAATTGTTTTCTCTCAAACTTTGTCACTTTAAGTTTCAAGGTACGTAGATTCCGAAACTGCAATGTCTGTCCGCCGTCCGGGCCATAAAAGGCCTCCAACTTGATGAAAAAAACATATCGGTAAGTAATGCATGCATTACAGGGACAATGGATTTTATATAATTTTGATGAGAGTTAAAATAAGAGAAAAAAATGGCTTCTCGGACTCCCCCATCAAATCCCTCCACCGACAGCAAATTCCTATCATTTGTATGAAATTTGAAATTCCTGACATAATTTCCAAAACTATACCAAATTTATTATTGAATTTAAAAAAATGATAACGAAAATCTGATGAGAACAGTTAAAACATCATGATTTATTACTATTACCCCCTCCACTCACCCCCTTTCACAATTAAATTTGAAATTCCTAATATGCGATCCAAACTAGACCGAATTCATGGTTGAAAAAAAAAAAAAATCTCAAATCGGAGGAGCATTGTTAAAACCCACGAATTATCAGTATTACCCTCTCCCCTCCATTCACCCCCTCCTATGATGAAATTTAAATTTCCTGTCATAGAAACGTTCCAAAATTATATCGAATTCTTAATGGAACAAAATAAGAATCACGAAAATCGCTCGAGATTTGTAACATGGGCAGCGACTGGAAGAATCAGTAATTATCCCCTCCACCCACACCACGACAGTAAATCCGGAATTCCCAAGGTTTGTTGCACAACTAGACTAAAATTGGAATCGAACCTAATAAGAATCACGAAAATCGGTTGAGAATTGTAGCCTGGTCATTGTGGACAAAATTTGTCGAAAAAACCACGTTTTTTCGGCTTTACCCAAGGGCGTACGCAGACTTTTTGCTTTACTGGGGCCAACAATAATTTTACAAGGCCGATGTAGGCAAAAAAAAAGTCCAGTCATGCAGCATGACCCCATGAGCGAATTTTTGAAGAAATCTCCGACATTTCAGTCGCTATTGATCGTGTTGAGAAATTTTATTTTATGATTTTGATAGACAAACATGGAATCAAATTATTAACACATGCACAGAGTAAACTCATCAGTTGAGATTACTTTTTTTTTTTTCTTTTTTTTTTTAAAGCACCTACTACCTACGTTTTAAACAGCATGGTTCTAGGATTAGTTATACAGGGATACTTCCATAAGAGTAGTTCAATCTGAATTTGGACAATGTTTCATGCAAATATTACCGATTTTTACAACTAGCGAACGGCATTATTTCGATTTTTGACTGATTTTTCAACTTTGAAATTTTTGAAAACTTGATACATATTCTTATAGGAAATCCTGATTCCGAATATACCACATGTTAGTATGCTGAAAAAATTATTTCGCACAACAAATCGCAAAAAACAGGCTATTTTGAAATTTTTGACTACATTTTTGAAAATTTCAACCCGAAGATGTAATCCGATCATGCTGGCCAACGAACTTGAACTTTCGTTTTGTGTCCTTAACATTTTAAAATTTGTTTGAAGTTTCTAGCACAATTCTACGAACAGTTATCGTCTGGAATGACACATACATACATATATACATACATACATATTGTCGTGAACACCTGAGTTTATCGTGGAATTAGTGTGACATACATACATACATAAAAAATGCGTTAAACTTCAGAATATGATTCAGAATAGCCTGAAACGGATTTCTGCATAAATTTTTTTCAAAAATTCACATTCTACAAATTTTGAGGCGAGAGCAATAGCTTAATTTTCTTCAAAAATTCGCTAACATGGCATGCAAAAAATTAGGGTAAATGCAAAGTTATAATTTATGCATTGAGAACAACTTGAAAATTATTATTACTGCAACATCAAACGCCTGGGGTTTTTACAAAATAGTTTCAACACTTCATCAACAAATTGATTTTTCTTCTCGTGGACCAACTTTCTGTGTACATTCAATAGGCATAGTCCGTTGAGATGGGCTTCTGACATGGTTGACCTCAACCATCTTTTAACCCTTCTCAACGAGCTGAATGACCTTTCAATTGTACATGTTGTGCACGGCTGTGCGAGAAGAACGTTTAGCGCCGATTTCACTTGGGGGTAAAACCCCTTGGTCTCTTGCAGTACATTGATCAAATCCAATTCATTCAATTTCTCTGTAGTAAGACCCTTTTTCATCCAAAATGTATGCGATAGCTCAGCCTCAGTTTCAATGAGGGTATCCAGACCATAAAAGTTACAAAAGTCGCTGTTTGAGTTCTTCCTTTGACATTTCCAACATCTTCGATGGTTGAAGTATCAATCCCCCTAAAGCTGTTACATTATCATCCGAAAATCAGTCTTGTAATGAACTTATACTAACTTGTCTTACTTATACTAACTTATACTAGTCTTGTAATGAACTTATACTAACTAACTTGTAGTGAATCCAAATATGGGATGTACAGAGCAGATGCGTACTAATTTGTGTGACGAGATAATTGCCGAATAGTAAGTCTACTGCCCCAGTTGCCCCACCCCTGCGTACGCCCTTGGCTTTACCCCCTCCTTTTCCCCTCTTCCATGACGGAATTCAAAATTTCCGAGGTTTGTTGCACAACTAGACTAAAATTGGGATCGAACAAAGAAAGAATTTCGAAAATCGGCTGAGAATTGTACCTATTTTTAAAATTTTTTGGTATTTTATTAAAAGCTATTAAACTTAAGATTTTCTGATGCACGGGTAAAATAAATGAGGGTGAAACTTTGTAAGGCAGATATATAATTAATTATTAATTTATTAACAATAGGTAGGCAACAAGTAATAATTGAATAGTTGCTTGGGAACAAACAATTAATTTTTCATTTGAGGACATACGAGTACATCCAAGATGAGTCCAACAAATCATTCGTCTACTTGGAGAAAATGATAAACTACTTAATTAGTAAGTAGGTACTTATTTATAACATTAGCTATTCAAGAAAGACAGGTGGTAGGTAACTATAAAAATTTTAAATCTAAGGGAGATGATGAAATCAATTTTTACGACCATAGGTACCAGTTCCATGATACGGTGGATAACAATCATTCATATTAACTTCAGTACATTTATTTAATAGGATAAATTTTCTAAAATACGACGGAGGATACCACCAGTTAGGCGTATTCGAATAGAATGGACAGGTAACTAAAGTAACGAATAAAGATGTTGCATCTTAGTTGATGGTAGATAGTTATTGAAATAAATTATTCGATGATTTCATTCGTTTTGTGTTATTCGAATAACGAATAGACTATTCAAAAAATGTACCTATTCATCATTTGTGAATGAATGTGGTAAATAACATTGGTGGGACTCGGTATACTTAGGCACGCAGCAGTAATAACAGTGAAGCAGTCAATTTCGGCAAGAGTTAGTAAAATAAATCTTCAATGGATTGGAAAATCGGAGATTCCCGTTTTCTTCAGGTTGCTAGCGATCCACTCATCTGCTTCTTCCGTCATTTTTTCGTCCATTTCACTGTTACCTCCAATTTTTCCTGAAATAAGCAATAAGTATTGCAAGTAAATACCCAATAGTTCCAAAACAGATGTATGATTGCATATACCCATGTTGTTGGGGATAAGATAGAATAGCTTATAGGTCATTCTATCATTATAATTTCTGAGGCTGTAGGTAAGTTCATAGATACGTCATTACAGTTCCAACCTGTGAATCTATTTCTCTCAACTACTCATCTGGAAACATGTCGCATTTTGCTGCTACAGGGCCGCCACATCTCCAAGTCGGGCCCGGGACCAGATTCTGGCCACGGGCCTCCCCCCCCCCCCCCCCCCCCACCTTTTTGTCACTCCACTTTTACTAGAGATGGCTATGATAATTGTTAAAAAAAACTATTAAACCTTCTCTAACCAAACGAAAAATCATATATACTTCCTACCAAGGTTCAGTGTTTGAATAAGAACACTTGAGGGGCTGAACTCTTACTACTTCACTACGTTTTATTCAACATTTAATCAAAAGTAAAGTGTAACTTAAGAATTGAAAATTCAAGTATTCATACTCTAGTAATTACCAACCAATTACAAAACCATAAAAATGCCATAAATTACCTTGAAACAAAAATTCTATATCCAATCAGTCATAGGATTTTTATTTTAACTACTTTAAATACAATTGTTTGTGAATAGAGGGCGTATTCAGATAAGTTCCAATTTACTCATTCCTCAATTGGACGATTGTGGCAGAAGTTATGTTTGACTAAATTTCATATAATCATTAATCAACTTTATCAATTAACTTTCAATCAATCATCAATTAACTTTATTTTAATGTTATGGACGGATTAAAAAGGAAAGTCTCTGTATACAAGATGGCTGAAGGAATTAATTGAAACAATGATTATGTTTGAAAGAATACATTTATTTATTTTGGGGAAAAAAATAAAAATCTACAAAAACATAATTGTTTTATTACAGTTTATCTACTTGTAATGAAGCTATGCAGTAAAGAACTAGATTTATAACAACAAAAGATACAAGAATTATTTAGTGAACAACTATCAAAAATATGAATTAGTAAAATGAGAAATTTGTTTTGTTGAGTTATAATAGCATTCTGTAATTGTAATTATAATTGTGGAAAACCGTTTAAATATAGAAAACTGTAATAAGCTATAATTTCATGTTTTATAAAATGAAACATTTTAAAACTGATTAAGTGAAGTGAGGAAAAGTGTATTTGCATTTGAAAAGTATCTTAAAACTTAAAACTTTCGTGCCTTTTTAAGTGAAAATTCTTTAATAACCTTAGAAAAGTCAAGTTTGGATGCTAACTTGTGCTTAATGCTGAGAATGGCAAGGGAATTCAACCTTTCTCTGCCCATGGATGCTCTCTCCCAAGTCTTCAGTCGAGTGCCTACTGGTAAAGACGGTAAAGGGTAAAGAGTAATATTTTGGGCCATCGCAATCATCGCAACTGTTTAAGAGAAACAGTCTGGTGTAGTAAATCAAATTTAATCTGATCAGGGCCCGTCAAGTGTAATACACTCTGTTTTATGTAGGCCTAAAAATTCTAAAATACTTTATTTACTAAATACAGGACCGGACCGGGCCCCCCCTGGGCCCGGGGCAACAGTACCCACTTGCCCCCCCCCCCCCCCCATGTGGCGGCCCTGTGCTGCTCATACACTGCCAGAATTAGTTTATCTACAAACATGAAGGTTTTTTGGCAAATTTAAGAATAAGTTTTTGATGGGTCGACAAAATTTAGTAGGTAGGTAGCTGGCTATTTGTGAAAAGGTTTTAGCGAATTTTCGTACCTATAAAATTAGGGTGGCAGGGCAAGTGTTAGCCACCTTAAGAGGCATTTTGACTTTGACAAGCAATAAGGTTATGTTTTTCCGTTTGTTCAATCTTGAAGCTTCATCTATTGCTGCATCAGGATCTTCAAACTGCTCAGTATTGAAAAAATCACTACTTCAAGTCACAAAACATCATAAATTCGTTTTTTCGAAATCAATTTTTTGACCCAGTAGCCACTTTTTTTGTTGTAACTGTTATTGACACCCTATGATTGACATAGCAGTTCTTCTGCAATAAATGATTCCTTGTATCAACAAAACATTTTAGCGATGGATCCCCCGCCGAAAAGTGAGACTATAAAGAAAGTAGCGCCAATAATTGTGATGATTTCCGCTTACAACCGAGTCGTTGCTAGGGATATGATACTTCGTCGTTTTTCATCCCACAAAATTCGTTGACCATTCGTTCGAAAGCTCTCGATTTATCCAACCATACTATATTAACTACTGCGAAGTGCGTGGCCAACAAGCTGAGTTATGAGCATGGTTATATGAATAATTGTTTACACACAGGTGATCATTCTCAATTATTGATATTGTGAACATGATTGCAACCGCTTTAATTTCTGATGATTTCATTGAGCTGGTGTTTCAATTATGTGATTCATAGCAGGTGATCCGAATATTGCTAGAACGGTTTGATTTGTGAAGCGGTGGTTAAATCATTTTAATACATAGGTAATTTCTATACTTTACACTATACAAGAGCTCAATTGTCGTGATCATTTCTATAATAAAGTGAGAGCGAGGAGCTAAAACATGATTCCATGTTTTTTACATTTTAGCAGTCAGGCTCAAAATAATAACATCCAGGGGGGTGAAGCCCCCCTGGCGGGGTCAAGGGCCGATTTATTTCAATATTTTACAAATAAATTGAGCATTTGAACTTAGTTTTATTAATCTAAATATAAAATTAATATGAGTATTCATAAAGACAAAGTTGAAAATATCACCGGATGTTTCATCACAAAATAGGTAGGTACAATGTTTTCTTGATACCATAGGCACAGTACGATTCTTATGGTAAACTAGCAGCTTGTGAGTTGCTATGTATTTATATAAATATAAAACGCTGCAAATTATTTCACAAAGGTTTATTATTTTTTCAATTGAGTATGATCACAGTTTTAGTTGGCTAGCGTACGTCATAAGGCCCGTCCAGACTCCTCGGCGTATCCTATTTCGAGTTGCCACAACCTATACTTCTATAATTATATACGCATGTTTATATTTCTCGATTTGAGCTCCAATCTATTCAAATAGTTATTGCCTTAATAATATCATTATCTAAGCACGTACGAAAAGTCGAGAGGAAATATGCGTAGGAAAAGCTTTGGTATTAACACACAAATATGACCTTGAAAAAAACATATATTCATGCCTCGAAGGAACGCCGGCGCCGTACCCACCACAAGGTGCCGCGGCGCCGGCGCCTCCTCTCACTCCACCGCCCGCTCACCCCCCCTCACCACCCACCGTGACCCCCTGCCAAGCGTGCCAGGCGTGCGCGCGTAGAAAAACATACTTTTTCGCCCGTTTTTGGCCCATAGCATCTATGCGAGTAAAGCGATCGGGATGGTTAAACGTTAGGACCAACTAGACTCCAAATGGAGTCTATGTGCGAAAGAACGGGTTTTTTAAGTCAATTCTTAGGCCTTTTATGGCCCGGACGGCGGACGGACATTTCAAATTTGGATTCTACGCACCTTGAAACGTAAAGTGACAAAGTTTGAGGGGGGGTTATAAAATTTTTTTGCTACACGATCACATAGGCTTATTATTGGAAATAATAAACCAAAAATAAAGAACGAATAGAGATCCATATTGACAGATTTGTCAATCACTGAGGGGAGCATCAGTTTGGGAACCAGTAATTGAAATTTGCATTTTCACATGTTATCTTTAATTATTTCCAAAAAATGATAGCATAAATGCAAGCTACACAAAAAATTGATTGAGAAAAACCATGGAAACAATCGAACTTGAAAATGTGGAGGGCATGGTGAAGCAGAGTAAAATGCTTACCTCCTTAGCAAAATCACAAGAAACCACCAAAGTAATTACAACACGAGGTTCTGTAGGGTAACCTTCTCCAGATTTCACAAAACCCGCCTAAAACCTTTTCCCACTGAGAAGGTATTTTGCCTCAAAATTCAAATGGATCAAACTAGTATAACACTTTTAAATGCTTTATTATTAAAACTTCTTGGTGAGATTTCAATCACTGGTCGTCCCTCCACCCTAAGGTTCAACAATGTCAGCGAATTTTCGTAGAAAAATGAAGCTATTGCAATGGCTCGGAAAATCTTAAAATCGAAATTTTTGAAAAATTTTCTCCATTGAAATCCGTTAAAAGACATTCTGAAAAGATACCTGAAGTTTGCGCATTTTCAAATGTGTATATCCGGAAAACTTCACCCACATATTCTGCAACTAATTTCCGATCGAAAGTAACCTCCTAGTTATTTTTCGTTTATTATTTTCAATAATAAAACCTTTGTAATCGACCAAGAAAAAAAATTAACCCCCCCCCCCCCCCCCCCCCCCCGAAATTTGTTGGTTTACGTTTACGTTTCAGGATGCGTACAGTCCAAAAATCGAATTTAAAAAAAAATCCGCCCGTACGATCTGTTCACTCATATGAATACTGATATGACGAATAACTGATATCTGATACTAATTTGATATGATAAGTTCATTCCATATGATCATTTTATGTGGTTTTAGGAGTGAAACTAGTTGTCCAGTCAAAATTGATTTCGATACTCTGTGCATTGGGTTATGTAATGGAGGAGCGATTTTATCGAAGGAGGAAAAGAATTCAGGAACCTATCTAGAAAGTGGGACAAGACCAACTTGTCATCTTTGCCCTCCCAAGTCTTACACAAGTCCCCATGATAGTAACTAGGTAGGTTCCCTTTTAACTATCATATTTTAACTCTTCTAAATTGATCGTAAATATATGATAGAACAATCAAGCCAAATTGTTATGATGTCTTATGTTTGCCCCTCACTTACAAAAGCTTCCCATGCCACATACCTAGGCATAATCATTGATTCCCATTGATTGATTCGTTGGTGAAACCATTATTGAAGTCCTGCAGAAAAACTTATGAAAATATATATATATTTCATAGAACCAGGGGCGTAGCTATAGGGGGGGGCCTCCTCCCTTAGTTTTCACCAACTTGGGAGAAATTGGGAAAATTTGTGAGGTGGCAATAAAACCATTAATTCGAAGAGACCTATTTGAAAGTCTAATCCGAATCGAATCCCGATTTTCCCCACTGTAGGTACCAGGCATTTATAAAAGACTTGAGTTATCTTAGTACATGGAACTGGAATTTTCCCAAATTTCCTCAGTATTTCCCAACTATGTTGTATCTTGAAAACGTATTAAGATAGAAAATTGCGCTTGACGGCGTTTTACTCTATTTTCGGTCTACTCGCCCAAAACATTTTTCACACTCATCCGAATCCACCCTGTAGTTCAATAAAGAACATTGAGTAGTTTGAAACGTGAAGAATTGTTAAAAGACTAAAATGACTGATGATTTCCTATGTCCATTGCTCAAACTACAATTTGAAAAAGATCTTTCTGAGAATCTTGACATAGAAGATGTGATGTGGTATAAGCATGAGCTGAATTGAAAAACGCTGTAAATTATTACACAAAGGTTTATTATTTCTGTATCATACAGACCTTCTACGTAGAAAACTGACCGTAATTATTTAGCCTCAACATTATTTCCCTCCCCTCCCTTCCCTCTCCCTCCCTCCGCCTCGCCCTCCCTTTCACTCTCCCGCCCACCCTCTCCCACCCACAAGCCGTGCGCGCGTTCGTCAGTCTAACACTCAAAGCCTTGAAAAAGAAGACACTTTTTCGCCCGTTTTTGGCCCATAGCATCTATGCGAGTAAAGCGATCGGGATGGTTAAACGTTAGGACCAACTAGACCCCAAATGGAGTCTATGTGCGAAAGAACGGGGGTTTTAAGTCAATTCTTAGGCCTTTTATGGCCCGGACGGCGGACGGACATTTCAAATTTGGATTCTACGCACCTTGAAACGTAAAGTGACAAAGTTTGAGGGGGGGTTATAAAAATTTTTTGCTACACGATCACATAGGCTTATTATTGGAAATAATAAACAATATCGGTATATCCACATCCGGAAAAAACAAATTTAGAGATGGATGTGGATATACCGACTTTACCGCCTTTTGGTTTATTCTTTCCAATAATAAGCCTATGTGATCGTATAGCAAAAAATTTTTATAACCCCCCCCCCCCCCCCCCCCTCAAACTTTGTCACTTTACGTTTCAAGGTGCGTAGAATCCAAATTTGAAATGTCCGTTCGCCGTCCGAGCCATAAAAGGTCTAAGAATTGACTTAAAAAACCCGTTCTTTCGCACATAGACTCCATTTGGGGTCTAGTTGGTCCTAACGTTTAACCATCCCGATCGCTTTACTCGCAAAGGGGGAAAAAGTGTCTTTTTCGAGGCTTTGAGTGTTAGACTTACGCACGCACGCACGCCCGGTAAGCTTGGCAGGGGGTCACGGTGGGTGGTGAGCGGGGGGGGAGTGAGAGGAGAAGAACAGAGGTGGATACTAGAAAAGAGAATGGCGAAAGCCCCAGAGCTTGCTGGTTACTATCGCTAGCTATCTGATCCAGAAATAATAAACATTATGTAATAATTTGCAGCCTTTTTTCTTTCTCTTTCACTATAATTTGAAAGTTAGAATAGAGATCTATATGTTTCTTTGGAACCTTACTACAGTAATTTAAGTAGGTAGGTTACTACAGTAATTTAGATTTATACCTTTTCGAATAAATCCTTCTTCTTTGGGGTTGACGAAACCCTGCATTGGAGAGCTGGTCAACAGCGGCACATTTTTCCTGAAGTTGTCAATGTACAAATGATTGGCCAGTTTCTCAATTTCTTTTTCGTTCATGGTTTTTCCCAAAAAGTCAGCCACTTTTCTTATCGCAGTATGCATATCCTGAGAACATCACGACATGTCACATTATTTTATTGCCAGCATATTGGTTGTTACTGCTGAGTAATTTGATTTTGACTCCAATCCAAATTGAAACGGGTAAAAGAAAAAGGTGCTTATTTGAGATACACCTGCATGAGCTGTAGAATTCAGGAAGACGCATGTGGATATCCCAGTTTTCATTCGAAAATCTCCACAAGTTTCCTAATTCAATGTTTTTTTTTTTTTGACAAATGGAAGAAACCCTGAACCTTAAAATATCTCAAAAGCATCGTGATTTTAGTTTTTCAAAAAGGAGTGGAGAAAGAAGTATGTATGTACCATCATGTTTCAGTGATGAGATAGTGGTGCCCCGATTGGCTACAGCCAGTTAATTTGACTTACATTAGATTCGACGAGCAATGAACACACCAATCTGAACACATTTACAGGAAAACTTCATTGAGCAGTAAAATTAAATAGGTAATCAAATTTTGGCAGAATCCAATCGGGAAACAAGGGAATTCCCCATCTAAATTACACCACCTCCTTAGAAACAATTTTTCAAACTTTCCTCTGGCTGTAAATAGGTATATGTTTTTAATACATCTTGAAACATTCTTAATTTTGTTTATTCCCTAGGGGATTTAGTTACAATATTATAATTAGATTATATTTTAAAGTTATGCTGAATGTTAAAAATATTCTTAGTTTACAATTGCATTTTACCTACCCCTTTACTCAAGGGGTGGAATACATGGTCATCAACTCATTAAGAGTAGCTGCTGACCTGAGATAGTTCATCTTGTTGATCCAGGTTGTATATATCTAGGAAACCTTTGGATAATCAGTGATAATCGACAGTTTTCTTATGTATAACACTTGGAATATATGGTATTATAAACTCTTAGAAGTTAGTTGTGGTATCCTGAATAAATACAGGCTGTGGCCCGAGTCTTTGGGTAAACAGTTATAATATAAAGATTTCATATACAGGGTGTCCCTCGGAAAGGTTACAGCCCAATTCATCTCGCTTGAGTTCAGCGTAAAAAATTGGGACCAACGCCATTCTTCACAATTTTTTACGTAGATCTCAGGAAAAATACTTTCGCGCGCGCCACTTGCGCCAGATGTGGCGCAAATTATATAACTTTGTTTTATCATTTAATAATGATTAACAGGACGTTTCCATTTCACGGTGGGGTTTTCTATTGATTTTCACGTACAACCAATGCGTTACTAGGGAAGTGTAACTCCCTTAGTTTTCATAGCAGGAAAATCGTTAGCCACTTTTTGGAATACTCTTATTTTATCATAGCATCTCATAATCCCTAAGCCTCTGTGGTGTCAAGGAAAGCTGATTTATTACGCTCAGTTATAAACTAATATTGCTAAGTAACCATAATGAACTAATAATGTGTAAAATTAATCATTATTAAATTATCTGACTGTAGAACCGTAGGTCTACCGTCCGGTTTTTTCGAATAGGAACCCCCATTTTGTATTACAGATTCGAATTCTACGTGAAATTTCATGAAGAAATGACTCATCACTCGATTTTTTAAGTGTGCATAAACGGGCGCAATTCCGCTCCAAAAGTGCTCAATTCTGCTCTAAAAGTGCAAAAATTGTGAAATACTGAGTTTTTTTAGATGTTAAATTGCCACATGTAATACACGATTGTAGGGTATTTTTTCGTACTGAACCACGTAATGATATTCATTTATTGGTATTTGCTACGCCAACTTGGGAAAATACCAAAAAATCGACCAGAATCGCACTTTTCTTACTCATTTCCACACAGCACAAAGTGCACTAAAATTAATATTATTATAGTTTTTATTTATTTTTGTGTGTGTGTTTTCCCAAGTTGGCGTTACAAATATCAATAATTGAACATCATTGCGTGGTTTGCAATGATGCATGTTATGCAGGGTAAAATATTAAGTTTTATGAATTTTGGGCTAAAAAATCACATAAGGACCTTAACATCTTTTTTGATCAACTTCAAGAAAAAAAGAAGGGGGGGAAATAATCAACACGTCTGTTAAATTCATAGCGACTTTGGCATGAAGACCTAGGCAAATATATGCTGTTTCGGCATGGGCCGGATTGACCGCATGGGCAACGTGGACCTGCCCAGGGCGTCAAATTCTAGAGGCGGCTAATTTTTAGAAAGAATTTCTTAATTTGGAATTATGAAATATGCTAAAGAAGTTTTGATTATTAAATTTATTCCATCCGTTTGTTTTATTATCCATTTGTTTTTAGTTTCACTGTGTTATCGTTTTGGTATGCACAAGTTCCTAGTCTCAAAAAAGCTGATAGATTTATATATATAAATGTGAACATTGCTGTGCAAATATATTTCTGCACTCCTGCTTCAGTCTGCTGCAGAGAGATCGATCATTACTCTCGCGAGGGTCAAGAACTACGTACGTTCCACCACCTCACAAAAACGCAACATCCTTGTAAAAGTTCAATTTTTTTGCAGTTTTAGCCATTGAAAAAGATTTTATAACACATTTAGATTATGAAGATGTACTTTCTCAGCTTGCCAACAAGAAAGCTAGATATGTAAAGTTTCAGAATGCAACAAATGTAGATTTAATCTGATTAAGACATGTCTGTTTCGATCATAAAGTTTTCAATAAAACTCAAGTTTTCAGTAGGTATATTGTTATCCTGTTTTCATTTAAAATACTCCAAAGCCAAGGAAATTACGCCCACAAAGATAAATAATATGTAGTGAAGAATAAATAATTCCAAATTAAGTAGGTAAGACAAACATGGATTTCACAGAGTAAACTCATCAGTTGTGATTACATTTTTTTTTTAACAAGCACCTACTACCTACGTTTTAAACAGCATGGTTCTAGGATTGGTTATACAGGGATACTTCCATAAGAGTAGTTCAATCTGAATTTGGACAATGTTTCATGCAAATATTACCGATTTTTACAACTAGCGAACGGCATTATTTCGATTTTTGACTGATTTTTCAATTTTGAAATTTTTGAAAACTTGATACATATTCTTATAGGAAATTTTACGCTGATTCCGAATATACCACATGTTAGTATGCTGAAAAAATTATTTCGCACAACAAATCGCAAAAAACAGGCTATTTTGAAATGTTTGACTACATTTTTGAAAATTTCAACCCGAAGATGTAATCCGATCATGCTGGCCAACGAACTTGAACTATCGGTTTGTGTCCTTAACATTTTAAAATTTGTTTGAAGTTTCTAGCACAATTCTACGGACTGTTATCGTCTGGAATGACACATACATACATACATATATACATACATACATTAAAATTAAAAAAATTCCAGTCATGCAGCATGACCCCATGAGCGAATTTTTGAAGAAATCTTCGACGTTTCAGTCGCTATTGATCGTGTAGAGAAATTTTAGTTTATGATTTTGATAGACAAACATGGAATCAAATTCTATCTACAGCATGGTTCTAGCCTTAAACAGCAGGATTCTAGGATTGGTTATACAGGTATACTTCCATAAGAGTAGTTCAATCTGAATTTGGATAATGTTTCATGCAAATATTACCGATTTTTACAACTAACGAACGGCATTATTTCGATTTTTGACTGATTTTTCAACTTTGAAATTTTTGAAAACTTGATACATGTTCTTATAGGAAATTTTACGCTGATTCCGAATAAACTACATGAAAGTATGCTGAAAAAATTATTTCGCAGAACAAATCGCAAAAAACAGGCTATTTTGACATTTTTGACTACATTTTTGAAAATTTCAACCTGGCCAACGAACTTGAACTTTCGTGTTGTGTCCTCAACATTTTAAAATCTGTTTGAAGTTTATAGCACAATTCTACGGACAGTTATCGTCTGGAATGACACATATATACATACATACATACATACATACATACATACATACATACATACATATGCGTTAAACTTCAGAATATGATTCAGAATAGCCTGAAACGGATTTCTGCATAAAAAATTTTCAAAAATTCACATTCTACAAATTTTGAGGCGAGAGCAATAGCTTAATTTTCTTCAAAAATTCGCTAAAATGCGTTAAACTTCAGAATATGATTCAGGATAGCCTGAAATGGATTTCTGCATAACATTTTTTCAAAAATTCACATTCTACAAATTTTGAGGCGAGAGCAATAGCTTAATTTTCTTCAAAAATTCGCTAAAAGCCGTCCTACCCATTTTGCACTTCTAAAACCTGAGAGAGCTCTTAGTAAAGTGGAAATACGTTGATAAAAACTCGACATAACTCTAAATTTTCAAGTTAGTTGGAAACTAAATCCGAGGCAAGATTTTTATTTAAGTGTCAACGTACGTGTGATGCCTGACTACATGAGTAGGTACAGACCCGAGCATAAGAGCTAGGTATCTAATAAAGAAATCATCGACAAGCGTGTAATAAATAATTTGCCTTCTTGTTCAGGGGCTGAAGAATGTTTGCTCCCAGGCCCGGATTTTCTTTCCACGCCTCTCACCTCAACCATACGACGGTCGTAGCATGTGACGCATGTGCGAGAGCAGTGGTGAGACTTGTGAGACTTGGGGGCATCCTTTACATTCAAAAACGTCTCCTGATCATTCCTCATCGAGCCCCGAGCTCCTTCCTACCAAACATTCCTCACTTATAGTGCAGAATGATATTTGTCGCCAAACTCCAAGAGTAATCCTATCCGCACAGAGTACGGTGGTATCACGTTGTCAAAGTCTGTGACTCCATACCAACAGATTGTACGGTGATATTCGTCATCGAACCTTGCCTTCCTCATTTTCGTACTGAGAGTGAACGGTGGTAATTCCGCCAAACTTACGTATTTTCCCATTTTCGGTCTACAGTGATATTCCATTGTCAGGCTGATCCTTACTAAGTTCATAGCTCTACATATCTCCATTCTTTTATTAGTACAATTATCAAATATGGCAAATAGTAGCTAAATTATCAGTTCAAACATTCAACCTATATTCATACTTTTTGGTGATCCAAAAGCTAAATTCACAACATATGGGATAAGCCTGTGGAAAAACTCATAATATAAACTGCACTACCCCATCAATGATCCGAAACTACATTGCACCCTACCTACATACTAATATTGTGATATACCTATCTAATAAGTATCAACTTAAATGCTTTGGTAAACTGCAGCCGTAAGTACCAACCTTAATCATGTCTTCATAATACATAAAAAGAAGGTTAGGATTTTTTCGTCGGTCCCATCCATCTTTAACGTGAGCCCAGTAAGGAGAGAACACCACTGGAAAAGAAAAGGCCATTAGAATATTCAAAAATCAGATTAATACTTATATTTTTGTATGTATTTGAAATCTATAAAATATGTATCATTATACATAGTTGGTTGAAAAGTAGATAGGCAACCCCTTACATGAATCATTTTTGAAGTAATTCCAGTATGTTCTAAAATCATTTCTGTAGTTGTGGAGTTTCACATGGCGATTATGGTGGTAGTACGAGACAACGACATCTTTTGGGTTTCTGGCTACATAAAAAACCTGAAAAATAAGTAATGAATTTAACTGTCATTGCTGAGAAAAGTTTCACAGAGAGGATTTCATTATTACTGGGTTCGTATTAGACGGCTCCAGCTCTTCAGTGGGAGTAGGATGAAGGCCTAGAATATCTATACATACGTAGATAGCTACCTTTAAACCTAGTAGAGACTATGCTTTTGCTCACCTACGGGTAGACAAGATGCGTTTGCTCACTAATCCCCCAGAAAGATCTACTTGTTTACCAGTTTTAAGAGATAAATTATAGGAACTTGGTAGACCAAATCCAACAAAACTGATTGCGTCACTGTATTCATCAACTCTTGAACAATAATTAGATGATGCCAGCAATCCTTGGAAGAGCTCCCTCCGAAATTTAACACCAAATTCTCGCATTATTGGTTTACAGAGGGATGACAATAGACTGCCCGATTTCCTCAGCTGAAGGCCTATGTCTAATCTCACGGCAAGCAACCTCAGTCGTGACAGATATGCATAGCCTCAGGAGCCGAGGTGAATAAACAGGATCATCTAAATCATGTTTGTAAAGGAACAAGCAATAACGAGGAAAGCGAGGGATTTAGACCAAAGGGAGTGCAGTAAAAACATAATACCAAGACTCACTCCAGAACAAAAAAAGGACGCTTCAGCGACTCATTGATGGGATGGCCTCTTAGTGGCTTACAATAATCCTCATTTGCAGTTGAGGGCTTAGATCTCTCCTCAATACAATTTCAAGATGCTCTGTGCATGCAGTATACAAAGTCACTCCTAAGCCTTCGAGGAACTGATGGGTGAATTGAGGAAATGAATCTAAATCGCATACTCAACTGCAAGAGGAAAGGGCTGGTTAAGCAAGGCCATGACCAAATGAGAGATATTATTGCTGGTCTGGCAAAGCAAGTATTCAGAGGGGATGCGGGGAGGGTACTGGTGGAGTCATGAGGGAAGATACGGAGGACCAACCTGGACTAGTTGCATATCAGAGTTCAAGGAGTTTCGGATAGGGGGAGGGCGTCTTTTTACGATCTCCGCATTGTACACACTGACACCGCTACCTATTCCACCAATGACTGGATGTCAGTCGCTGAAGAAGCTGCTCGTGATTGGATGTCAGTCGCTGAGGAAGCCGTCCATGCAAAGCACAGAAAGTAAGATGCCGCTGCGGAAGATCTCCATGGTTCCTTCATTCCGCTCATCACCTCTTGTGAAGGTGTCTTTCACAGAGATTCCACATATTCCATCAGCGACTAGTGGAGAAATCGGTCGACAAGTGGACAAGCCTCGATCCGTTGTGGCCAGTTTCGAAAAAGTGAAGTAGCAGTTTACCATCTTACGAGAAGTCTCATTATGACTACGAAGTTCGCACAGAGCAATCAAGTCAGCAGTTGAAGTGGACCCACAAATCGATCATAAGGAGGAGGTATAAGGCTTTGAGGAGGAGCACCACTTTTTTCTTCTACTGACTCCCCTACTTCCATGTGACAGAATCCCTACTTTATTTCACCCATAATGGCTGTATTTCTCCTCGCAGCCCAGATTCCTTGTGGACACTTTGTTATTGAATAAAAGTATATTTTTCATTAGGCATTTGACTCCACATGGAGCAAATATTCTGAAGCAATAATTGCTCAAATCACATTCAATTTTTATGTAGGGTGGCGAGGGATGATAAGAAGGGGTCTTTGGCTGATTGATCGTAAAGGGGTTTAAGGGCAGAAATGGGGGGCAATACATTATCTGTGTATTCATGTTTACTTACCTACTTGATGTTGACTAATCAGTGGCAGTTTTTTATGAGGGGAGAATCGCACATAACAGTTTTGGACTCCTACCAACTAAAACGCTAACCCCATTTTCTCGTTAAAGGCCGCCCTTTTTATTGCCTACACTGGCTTCTCCACTTCTTATTCTTACTTGCATAGTCTTATGAATTTTCTCCTTCCCAAACAGTGGTAGCAGGGTCACCGAGAGTGCTGGGGCCTGTACACCAAACAGTGGACTAAGCAAAGGGCCTGTATTGGCCCTCAGGGATTCAGCCTAAGACAAGAGAAGAGCGTTGCCGACTTCTATCGTATTAATCGCTATTCACACTCAGGCTGTTTGTGTCACATCTCAGCGAAGCTTGCCAGCATTGAGCCTTTTTTTCCTTTTCAACTGTCTTCAACGAATGAGATAAGTAATATCTATCTATACTACCAAAATCTAGAACAACCAATTTGTGTAAACCCATTTGAAATAGTAGGTACCTACCTTCTAAATATCAGCATTGCTTGTAGATAGGTAAATTATTAGTCATATAAGTGTACGTGCATCTACAGATAGGTTTTATATAATAATTATATATTACCTTGCAAGTATCCAAAAGAGCTGGAGGGAGCAGCTTGAAAGGCAGATGGGTCTTGACGTGACGTGGGGAAGGCACTTGTTCAAGGACTTGAGGTCCGGGAGTTTTCCAGCTTTTGATCATTTCTGTTACGGTCGGGTTATTATTGAGTTCTATGAGCTCTCGAGCAAAATCATCATGGATCAGCGAATTTACTCTGCAAAAATAATATATTATCATCTACATGGCAAGGATAACCGGTAGCTATATGGTACCTACGTTATACATTCAAACAAACCCACTAACCAAAAGGGAGATAGGACTTGGGGCTTTTCAGGCAAAGACGAAAGTGATTGGTCCTCTCCGATTGGGCTCCCACAATTGACAAACACTCTCACAAAATCAAGCGGGACGCTAGGCCCGCATTGCCAAGCCTTCAAAAAACTAATGCAACGATACGCGCCGAGATAAGTAACAAAATAGAACTTCGGCCCAACATTGGCCCCCTCCCGACCTCATCCTGTCGGCTCAAACTTAATATTTTTGCATATCCTGGGAGGGGCATGCCCCCTGAGTTGCCTGATGCCATATGTGTAACGGTAGATCGATTTTATACAAGCTAAAACGAGGCGTCAAAATGCATGTTTCTGGACTTTCTTTTTGACATGGATATATGTCTTTTTTCTGGGGGTCAAGGAATGTTTCGCGTCACTTTTTTTTTCTCCACACAAAATGCAACGCTCCGGCACTTTGGATTATTATTAACTCGAAAAGTGAAGGCTAGGTAGAATTTCAATTGATTTTTCACGTACAACCAATGACCATTGTAGTGTCAAGGAATGCTGATTTACTACTCTAAGTTATAAACTAATAGGTATTGTTTTATAACTATAATGGAATAATCTTGTGAAAAGAAGGCACTACATGGTTGGTATACAATTGAGTAGTAGATACCTACTGGTAAGCAGTAGGTACTAGACATATCCATGATTTTTTGTTTTTCCCATCAAGGGAGAAATTAAAATGCTTGAAAAATGTAATCCACCACTTAATATCTATCAACACGGGTATGACTGTCTCATGGTTCACAAAAAGTGAGTATCTCATTCAAGTTTCAAATAAATAAAAAACACCTAACAATTGAAGTCTTGCTAGAAAATCGAATAGGATTGAGCAGAACTAGGTGACGTTCACCCTAACCTGCAGGCCAAGTTTTTTTCCTCTTCCGTCTCACCTTATTTTATGTCCACCCACTTCTTCCAGTTCTCCTCCGCCAATTTCCATGAAATTTGTAAACATACGCAACATTTGACCTGACGAAGTGTCTTTTGGGGTTACGGAACCGCTACAACCAAGTGGTAAGGATTGTACTGGAGGGGGTAAATATGAAATTCTCTCCCGTTCACCCTAGGAAGCTGAAATTTTATAGCAAGACTCTCTGGGGCATCAAGATACGAATAAATTAGAGGCTCTTTCCTGATCAGCTGATTGAGCTAATTTCTTTCCTGCCCGCTCCAGAGAGTTGAAATTTGATTGGGATACTCTCTGGGGTATTATGAGACGAATGAATTGATGGGCTCTATTCCGATCAGCTGAGTGAACTAAATTCTCTCCTTTTCACCCTAGGAATTGGAAATTCGTTAGGAAATCTCACTGGGACATCAAGAAACGAACAAACTGGTGGACGCTTTCCTGATCAGCTGAGTTAATTAAATTCTCCTTTATTCACCCTAGAAAATTGTAATTTGACAGGGACAACAAAAGTTGAATGAAATGACTGACACCTCCCGATCAGCCTGTAGATTCCAACAAAAATGTGTGATACCCCCAAAATGACGATTCGTGAGCAAAATATGAGCCATCACTCGAATTTTTGAGTGAGCGAAAACTGGCGCAGTTACGCACAGAAATTCACCAATTGTGAAATATCGAGTTTTCGAAGATACATAATTTGGGGGTAAATTTTTCATGCTGAATTACATGGTAATGTTTATTTATTCGCAATACTAACTTCGAAAAAAAGGCCAGAATTGCTCATTTCTCCACTTGTTTTCACACAGAACAAAGTTTTTTTTGTTTTTTGTTTTTCAGGAGTGGGTTATTCTGTAATGATTATCTACCTACTAAGAATTAATTACATTGATAAGTTTTGTTTAGGCCGCTACGTACAGGCTACATGAAATTTCAATTTGCGATTACACCCTAAATACCAGTCTCACGAAAAAATTATAATGAACAAATTTGTAGGAAATTTAATTTAAAAACCAAAACAAAACGTGAATTTTCATCTTTTTTGCGTTTTTGACCTAATTTGGCGCCAAGTTTTGTCGTGTTCACCATCACAAGTAGATAAGAGCTCACGAAATGAGTCACATGATAGCGCATTTCAAACTACCAGAAGCAGCATCGGTTTTTACGTGCGAGGCAGTGGCTATAAGAGAAGCTCTCAGATACACTAGACTCAGAACGGAACGGTCTATTGTGATTATAACAGACTGCCTCAGCGTTTTGATTAAGCTTCCCAACTTTAAATTGGACTCCAGTTTAAAGAATATTCTGATGGAAATCGTGGAACTTGTCAACATACTCGTAATAGAGTCGTCCGACCGCCACGTTCAGTTTGCATGGACTAGATCACACGGGGGAGTAAGAGGTAACGAAGTTGCAGACACCCTCTCAAACCTGGAACGTTACATGGCACACCTTTAAATTTAAAGGTCCCATATACAGGTGTGTATATGCATCTTTATCGATAACAGAAAAACGAGTGGCAAGTGCTGTACGACAACGCTGAAGAGGGAATAAGATATCGGATGGAAAACCCTCAGATTTCTATAAAACCATGGTTCCATCAGATGGAAATGGATAGAACATCGATCCGGTTGATGGCCCGTCTCCGTTCGAATCATGGATTGTGTTCATCATATTTGAATCGAATCGGACAGCGAGAATCACCAATATGCACAAAATGTGGCTCCCAGGATGAACGCTGGAACACATACTTATGATGTGCCCAACCTACACCTACCTAGAGGTAAAATGTTAGGCTCAATCACTCAACGCGTATATTAATGACATTAAAGTGAAAATTTGATACTCCTTGATTGTGATAATTAGTGTCATGACCACGTAATGTTTATGAAATAAAGGTCTTCACGGCTGTTGCCCCTGGCTAATGTCAACTGAAGAAAAAAAAGAGCGCATTTTCTTGTAAGGAGATCAGCGTGAAACAGATGCTTCCTGCGTTAGGGTGCTTACAGACTGGAGCTGCGCTAAGAGCGAGGAAAGAAAGAGAGGAGCGAAGAGAGCTGAGAGTTGGCCAATTCAGAGTGGAGCGAGAGTCAGTGCGGTTCACATCCTTCTAGACGATGGATGACCATTATTTCTTTGCGGGAAACCCGTCATTGAGAATTTGGTATTTACTTCGGAGGCGAAAAGTAGAAGGGATTCACATAATTAATCAATCGAGACATATACACGGGGAATTTCATCATTTGTACAATGAACTGCGAGAAGATTCCGGCAGGTTTCATGAATATTTTCGGATGGATATTACGACATTCGACTACTTGTCCCATAAAGGTTTTTTCCTGAACACAATACCAATTAAATCATCAGGATTCATGTTACAATAGTAGCCCTAAGAGCGACGAAAACAAACTGGTCTGCGCTCCATCATATGCCTACCTGCGTTTGTTTTCTTTGCTCTCTTTCCTCGCGCAGCTCCAGTCTGTAAGCACCCTTAATAGGAGTCAAAATGGCTTTGGAGTTCATTCACTCCGCTGACAATGACTTCTCATGCGTCAGCGGCCCCCTGATACATCTTTATCCTATGTTACAGATTAAACAGGATGGCCCCCCAAATGGAAATTTTTAATCTCCCTGACATTTCCCTAGCCGAACTACAGATTTCCTTGAAGAAAATATCAAATTCAAAAAAATTTTTTTGGTTGTTGTTTTCTCGTCATTTTAATGTGACTTTACTGCTTCTAAAATGAAAATCGTATGATTTAAAGAAGAGAAAAACAGACTACTTATTATTACATATTATTATATATAAGTAGACTACTTATATTTTACATTTTCATCGCCCCCGAAGTGCTCAAATATCATAACAATTTAACCTAAATGTAATACGATAATTTAAGAAAATCCACCCGTACGATCATGCTGCACGACTTTCTATTTAATATGTTATGGTCTCTCAATTTGTGATCTGAAGCTATTTGTTGAAGTACAAATTTTAGTCATGAGTTCAATTTTTTTTTTTTTTTTTTTTTTTTTTTTTTTCCTTATATGGATCTTAGCTTTGGGCATAATTCAAAATTTTCGTCCGACATAAAAAAATGTCACGCTTTTTTCCACCTACTACCAATTGTTGCGAGAGAGGGAGTATAACTTCCTGATGTCCATCCCATAGAAATCGTTAGTTGAAAAATTGCTCTATGAATTTAAAACACTTGACTCCACATTCCAATGGGCCAATGGGCCTCCTTAACTCTCCTGAGAAGTCCTAGCTTATACATACAAACTAGTTTTTGGACTCTTACTGGATCAATCCACTACTCTGCTGGGTTTTTTCTCCCTAGTTCAATACTCAGTTGATTTTCCTCACAAATGGTTTACTCTAGGTGATGTAGTTACCAGGGAAGCCAATGGCATATCCATTCCTTTTTTATGTGCGTGAAGTGTTGTTACTTTTGAAATATTTAAACACCACTCTTGATAATTATTTTTGTCATTCGTATAACTCACCTATGAAATAATATGTACCTAGAATGATAAAGTATGCTATTGAAGTTTGATTGTTTAGGAGTTATACCTGAAAACGCTTTAAATTATTACACCAAGTTTTCATTTAAAAAATTCCCTGACATTTCCCTGATTTTTGTGTGTGTGTGTGTGGAGCCACCCTGTTACATCCATAGGTACCAAGTTTCATCAAAATCGGACGTCGGGAAGTGGCATTTAAAATGATTTTACGAGGACATACATCAACGGACAAATTGAACACAATGTGAGCTCATTTTTCCTTTTTGTTAAAGAAAATGCACTAAAAAAAAACAAAGGAAGACAATAAAATTTAAAAAATTAAAATAAAATAAAAAATCCCCCAAATTTTGTAACTTGAACCCCTCTTTAGGCACCATTTGACTGGACTAATGGTCTCAAGTGATTAACAGGAAGGTGTGTACCCACCATCTCACTGGCAGATCAAGGATGATTTGGAAGCGGGGGCAAGGACGACATTTATTAATGGCACCTACGAGTAAATTATTGCAGGCCGTCTGTTCTATTCGTGATTTCAGACGTCTTCGAAGTACTAAACAGGTCGGGCCTCTAATGTACAAGGATACTATAGCGGTACTAATGATGATACATTATTGATACTTCAAAGAGTAATTTTTGTATAGGTGGCGTCTTATATATAGGTGAAATAAATCTGAATTATTGGAGAAAAGGGGCCTAATCTCCCCGCACATGAGCAGTAGTGTTTTCTGTTCACGATAAGGCGCCTCATCTCTCTATCTCCCTATCGCTTTAGGAACTCTCTAATTTTTTGCGCACTCTGCTCAAAAACGTAAGGTCATGCTGCACGACTGACTGCGGCTTTAGATCTGTACCAACTCGATACCTCCTCCGGCACTGCTTTAACGTTAATAATCTCATCCAGGTTTTTGCGGCAAAGCTGCGGCGCCACATTCCTACGTGCAGCCCTCGAAGATGTGGGTAGCACAGTTACGAAATTAGAACCGTGCCTGCCCCTGGCCTCAGACAAGGTCGATTATAACAACTGCAAACTGGAAGGTGTGGACAACCATTAGAAAATGATTGATTTCCTAGTAGATAATACGGACTAGTAAATAGTCCAATTATTTAAGGTAGGTAGGTGCTTATATGAAATTAACGGTCCTGTGTTTATACCAGCTAGCGGTAAATTTTTTCACTCAAACAAAAATATTAGTCCTCCTCTTTCAGCAGAGTAAGTTGTTACTTCCTAGGTATCTATCCAATTTAAATTCTAATGAACACTGTTAAGAAACAAACGATTTAAGTGTGCAGTTGCACCTTGAAATCACTTCACCGTTCCAAGGTTTAGAACTATCGAGAAAATGCAATCGTGACTATAAAAAATGATAAGTTGTCCTTCGAAGGTCTTACTCTAAAAACGGGAAGCGATCCTGAAGCGAGACTTGGCTGGAGGTTTCATAGTCCAAGTTGTTGTTAACGAGCCAAACCAACTCTTGGCAAATGGTCGTACCTGAAAATTTGAACAATATTTAAGTATCCACAAAAGCTCCAAATCAGTTTGAAACGTATATTGGATGTGTTCCATTTGTCAAAATAAGTTGCACCTATTTGAATTTAAAACACTGCAAATTAGTACACAACGGTTTATTATTTCGTATCTATTAGATCTATGCAGAACAATTGTCTATAGGTAATTATTAAACGAAGTCTATTACACTATAGGTACCTATTATCAAAATATAACTGCATAAAAGTAGATGCCTACCGAAGAGAAATTATTTAAATTGGATAAAACACCTATTTACTAGTCCCTCTGTATTTAACACGAGCTTACCCACCAATTGAACATTAATGATATAAAGTAAATCACCTACCTACACTTTACTAGTCCTATAGATGACAAGGGTAATTATAAACTCGATTTCGAGAAGTGAGAATTTCATTGGAATTATATCAGCTGATTATTATGTGGTTTTGACATTTTATGTCTTTACTATGGCACATAACTCAAGAAGTGTGACGAAGAAAGCGTTATGAAACATTTCCAATGATTTTCACGTACAACCGATTCGTTGCTACGGAACTTCAACTTCGCCAGTTATCATCGTACAAAAATCGTTCACCACTCGTTGGATAGCTCTCGATTTACCTAACCATATTAGGTTAACCACTGCGGAGTGCGTGGCCGACAAGCAGCGGTAAGAGCGTGATTGTTTAAATAATTGTTTACTCACAGGTGATCAATCTCAATAATTTATATTGTGAACACGATTGCAAGCTTTATATAAGTAAAGACATAATTTTAAGACCAAACAACCGATAAACGAATTATCTCTTGGAGATGTACGAAATATTTGTAAATATATGTAAATAAATGTACGAAATATATGTAAATGTACGAAACATATGTAAATAAATGAAAATTTATAGGTATTTTAATTTTGTGTTTCTCATTTATTTTATTTTTTTTTTTAATTTTAAACAAAAAAAATGAAGTACGAGGTACGTGGTGTGGGTGCGGGAATGGGCGCAAAGACTTAAAATGTCCCTCGTGGTTGCGTACTTGTACGAAAGTTGTACCCACCGTTTGTGTTTTGATACATTCTCTATGCCAAAATTCAGTTAAACATAGCACATCAGTTAAACAGTTAAAAAAAGCTTCCTCTCAAAATCAAAATTTGAAGATACGAAGTTTCGAAAATTGAAGAAAAAAGAAGAAAAATTCGTCCTGCCGGCCGACCGCAGCCTTTTGCAAAAACTACAGGACCGTAATTTATACTTTCTTTCTAATCTTAAGAAAAGTTTATAAAATTCATAAAAAGTTAGATTTTGATTTAGAAATTATTGAAATTCAATTTGTAAGTTGTTGCATTTAATTTGGAAAATGCTGAATTCGTTTGGAAAACGTTGGATTCAATTTGGGAAATGATGGGTTTAATTGTAAAATGCTTGTTGAATTTGTAAAATGTTGAGTTCTTTTATTATGTTCCTCGAGTTCTGTCATTCTGATTTGCTCTCATCCTGAAGATCTTTTTTCCTGTCAATGTTCCAGCCTCAGAACATAGAAAATAAATAAGAAATAGTGAGAGGATGAACGTACTTGCGATAGAGGTGGTTCCTTTCGATTCTTTGATATGATATCTATAAATGACAGCGAAATACGCTGCAAATTATTACCTTAAAGTTTATTATTTCTGTTATAATAGCTTAATCAGCCGATTAGGATGAACTCGCAATTTTATCAGACTCTTGTTGACCCAGAGAGGCTCCCTGCCAAATTTAAATTTCCAATGGTGTAAAGTGAATAATTTAGCTCACTCAGTGGATCAGGAAAGAGTCGATCATTTTATTCATCTCTTGATTTCCAAGAGAAGATCTAAGTACATCAAATACCACATTACTAGGGCGAACAGGAGAGGTTTAGGCAGCGACTGTTTTCTCCCTACTTTCGAGTTACATTTTGAACTCGCAAAATAATATATTTTTTCTCGATAAGACCCGGTAAAAAGCGTTCCACAAAACGGAAGTTAGTGAAAAACGTTGTCTATTTCCACGAAAAATAAAGAGTTACATGTTAACTCGATTTCGCCGGTTAGGCCATCATCAGTAACAAACAATAACTGAAGACACATTAGAAAGGACACAGCTTTTATAGTCACAGGTCAAGGGAGATTGAATCCCATTGGTCAAGAGAAAGGGAAGGGCCAGGAGGTACGACCAATTAAGTGCAAACAAAGTGACGGGGGATTATAGCTAATAATATGAAGTGAAAGAGGGGAAAGTATCTAAATATGGTTTCAACATTGTGAAGAGATAATTCCAAGCTAAAAGGGAAAGTTTTCGGGATCTCGATTTTTGAATGTTTAGCCCTTTAATACAACCCTTTAGGGTTGATAAAATTGATACCGAGCTTCTTCGACCATCTTCACTCCAAATGTTATTTTCAACGCAAGTTTCATATAGTTTGGTCTAATAATTTAGGAGAAAAGCCGCGACCGGCGCGCAGTGGGACGAAATGCGATTATAGCTGGACAAAAACATTTTATTGGCTATTCTTATAGGAAATTTCACGCTGATTCCGAATATACCATATGTTCCTATACCTAAAATAGCTCTTTACATAATGGATGTTTCTTGAAAAAACCTCGAAAAAACACGTTTTTTGATATTTTTCCATTTTCACACAGAATGTGTTTTAGCCATGGACTAACTAGCCGAAAATGGAACGCAGGATGGGAACGAAATGTGTGACGGATGATTTTCACGTACAACCGAGCCGTTGGTAGGGAAATGGAATTTCCGCCATTTTAATCGCACAGGAATCGTTCACCATTCGTTGGAAAGCTCTTGATTTATCACGAATTTATTTCGTTTTTTTTTTTCGTAGTTTCATACTATAACTATATAAATTGATGTTATAAATGAATAGTAAACAATGACGCTTGTTTGGTTGTCACTTGGTTGCGCGACAACGCAATTTTCGTAGTTTCATACTATAACTATATAAATTGATGTTATAAATGAATAGTAAACAATGACGCTTGTTTGGTTGTCACTTGGTTGCGCGACAACGCAAACACATTCTGTGTTTCAATAATTTCGTCCGAAGTATGTAAATAGAGGTAACCGGGGGTCCTGGCGAGGCGCGGAGCGCCGAGTTTTATCCTTAAGATGTACTGGAAACGTTTTTTGTTCAATGGAAAAGTTATATAGAATTAAATTCTGCGTCGATTCGTTACCAAGGAAAGTAAAACTTTTGGTAAAATAAGGAAGTTATCGAATTTCAAAGTTTTCCAAGACCGGAAAATACCATTTATTGCAGTATTAGAGGTGAAACTTGATATTCAATCGACTTTCACAAAGAAGAAAAGTTGTAAACCATCAAATTCTGCAGCGATTGACTACCAATTTTTTCGAAAAACCAATAATTAAGAGAGTTATGATGTTTCAAAGTTTTTGACAACTCCTATTTTCCACTTTTTCGTTACGCTGATTCCCAGGAACCTATCATCACCTCACCATTCCTTCGTATGTGTGTTCAACAACTATTATGGTACACCGTAAAACCAATTCCAGCTGGAAATATTTGCAAGTAATCACGATACCCTTGTCAACGTTGAGAAAGTGTGCCAAAACTCTGGTATAATTGCTTCAAAGTCATAGGAACCCAACCGTAAATTTATTGCATCTTGAAAGTGAAATCAATTTCGAGAGCAAGGAATATCACTGTGAAGTCTGGCCTAGCCCAACAGTTAACGTACGATAAACAGATTTTTTGGGTGGAAAACCCTCCTTTCTAGCGCTACGTTCCTCATCCTTGAACACTTCGAACCATGACCTTCAGTTATTAGGACTCTCGTCAACGTTGTGAAAGTGAGGATAATGGGAAACAGTAGATGCAAAATATGAAACCGAGCAGCTAGACGAGGAGTTTGACCTTATATACGAGGCGACTAAACAGATTGAGTAGGTAGTTAACAATCCTCTTCGACATCAAATTCCTCTCTCGTGCTAGTCGTTATAAGCTGCTCTTATCTTTTGGCCGCATTTTCCGAGAACTCGTCATCATGAACTCATCAGAAACAGATAAATAAGTAATTTTTAATAGATAAATCTTACTTTTCCCTTGTCTACTGCTAGTGTGTATAATTTATTCCATAATTTTGATACCAAAGATACCAAAGCTTCTTATTCATGCATGAAAATACGTCTGCCAAGTGGGTGAGGGTAATAGCTTCCTCGTATCCAATACGTACTATGTATAGATATGTTCTAATGTATAAAACATATGCCTATATTCGTATATACCTATGCCTTCCCACGTACATCCTATGAATTTCATAAAAATTGGTCCAATAGTTTCGGATTTTCGCGCGTTACAAGGATTTGCGGACACAGACAGACAGACGGAACCAAAACGTGAAATGCGAGTGGAAATTTTGATTTTGGAGGACTTTTTTTCATCCCCAAAAAATGAAAACAATGCTTCCGCTACCTTGGTAGACTTGGAAGCAAAATGTTGTCCTTTAAAATCAAAATTTCCACTCACGTTTTGCGTTGCAACGCTTTCTGAACAGATTTTGTTTCGTGTCTGACTGTCTATTGCCAGTCAAAACTGACTGTCTATCTGAGGTCAAAACTGCTAAACAAGTACAGCAGAGGTGAACCAATTAACTATGTACCTACATCCTTGTTGCCATAATATGGTAATATATATATATATATGTGTACGTATTAAGTATGTGAGGAAACTATACTGACCCCTCAAGTTGGCAGGCGTTTTTTAATAACAGCTGCTAACATGTTTTTTTCCCCCTTTTGGTTTATTATTTCCAATAATAAGCCTATGTGATCGTGTAGCAAAAAATTTTTATAACCCCCCCTCAAACTTTGTCACTTTACGTTTCAAGGTGCGTAGAATCCAAATTTGAAATGTCCGTCCGCCGTCCGCCGTTCGCCGTCCGCCGTCCGGGCCATAAAAGGCCTAAGAATTGACTTAAAAAACCCGTTCTTTCGCACATAGACTCCATTTGGGGTCTAGTTGGTCCTAACGTTTAACCATCCCGATCGCTTTACTCGCATAGATGTTATGGGCCAAAAACGGGCGAAAAAGTGTCTTTTTCGACGCGCGCACGCCTGGCACGCTTGGCAGGGGGTCACGGTGGGTGGAGAGGGGGGCGAGCGGGGGGGTGGAGTGAGAGGAGGCGCCGGCGCCGCGGCACCTTGTGGTGGGTACGGCGCCGGCGTTCCTTCGAGGCATGAATATGTTTTTTTTTTTCAAGGTCATATTTGTGTGTTAATACCAAAGCTTTTCCTACGCATATTTAATAACATATCCTCTCGACTTTTCGTACGTACTTGGATTTAAATTAAAATTGCATTACATGGGCAGGTTGGAGTCCGACCCCTCTGGATGAATAGCTGTTTACTTATATTTCAGCCATAGTTAAATGGGGTGTCGTCACCCAAGTAATTTTGGACGCAGAATCGTCTGGGATAGGTCCCAGATGCTTTTGGAATCCAGTTCACCCACGGTTTTAGTGTGATTCCTATAGAAATTAGCTCCGTGGAATGATTGAGACCACTCGGGTGGCTGTACGATCATCCCCATCGGGAGCTCAATCTGTAACGCGAGAACAAAGATGGGTACTAGAAAAGAGACTGACGAAAGCCCCAGAGCATGCTGGTGACTATAGCTGGCTATCTGATTCAGAAATAATAAACCATTATGTAATAATTTGCAGCGTTTTTTTTCTCAAGGTCGAAACATCTTGGTTTCAAGAAACGACCTAGACACTCTTGGACACGACATGGGCACACTTGAAACTCTGCCGAATTGCACTGAGGGCGTTAATATGCTAGCGGTGTACGTGAAAGTTCATAACAACCTAATAAACTGCTCTCAGCAAACAGAGGAAGACATCAAGAGAGAGTTGTCTAGTTTTTTTTCAAAATTCTAAAACGATATTAGATTCAATGCAAGCGAAATTTAAATTTCCTTTGCGTTTCACATGCTGACTGGGTAGGTGGTTCGATTGAGATTTTTGTCTCAGACATCGACGAACATACCAGTAGTGAACTCGCTCCTAGCAGTAGCAGTGGAGTGGAGAAAGGGCGACCGTCAAAAAACTTCAACAGCAGTAGCGAAAAATCGAAAAAAAGAAAGGTGGAGAGGATAGTTGAGCAGCATTCTTTACCGGAACTTTGTTTAGCGACAGAGCGGAAGCTGAGAAGAACGGGGAAGAGGGATGCTGCGGACCTGGTAAGGGATATTATTGTGTATCCAAAAAGTGCCCCGAACGTCAAGAGAATTTGGGCAGCTAGGAATTCGAAAAAACGTCACCATACTCTCCTGAGGAAGCTTTATCTATGATGATTTCATCACAGCTGTCCAAACACCAGTATTTGCTGTTGCGACAAGGAGCACTGAATAAAGGGGTGCATTTATACCCTTCGTACCTCAAAATTGCTGGTGCGAAAGTTTCTTGCTACCCTCCAGCCTCTGATATAGTTGTTTCTGATACAATGGCGGATGTAAAATTGCAATCAATTGAGGAGCTGACATGGAAAAGCATTCAAGTCCAAAAATCAAATTTCATAGGAACTCCCTCGGAACTCCTATCAGATTTGTTGGACATAATATCTTCTCTATGCAAAGGTCACACATTTATTCACGATGCGATCTAGCAAGGACGGGAGGACCTAAGGGCCATGTCATACGAGCGCTATTGCCGTCGCGCTGATAGCGTCGCGTTAAAAACGCTCCAACCCGGCAATGGGGTTCTTGTGGAGCATGTCATACGGACGCTAATGCCGTCGGCGAGTCCGCGTTAGCCGGACGCTGAGCGCTGCCAACGCGGACGGTCGCGCTAGCGACGCGGCGCACGTGACGCCGGGACCCTGTCAATGCAAATGCGCCCGGAAGACACTACGTATGACAGGCACCTGGCGTTGGCGGGACGGCATCAACGCGACGCATTTGCCGTCACGTATGACATACACTTTTTCCGGCGCTATCTCGACGGCATCAGCGCGACGGCAATAGCGCTCGTACGACATGGCCCTAAGGCTTTTCCTACGCCGTTGGCGTGACTGTTTACTTGCACTTTGACGGAAAAAAATTTTCTTTCGATTTTTGGACTTAACTGCTTTTTCATGTCAGCTCCTCAATTGTTGACCTAACGATAAAACGATTTTTCATTATTGAAAAAGGTATCGTAGTGGACGGTTCAACAAATGAATATGTTATAACTTTCAAGTGGGGGTGTGACGGATGTGGAAGTCTAAATCGATACAAACAAAAAGGATTGACAATGGGCGTGGTACATGACTCATCTGTTTTGAGTAGAGGGAAAAAATATGTTCTGGCACAGGGGCCAGACAGTTCTGGCGCAGGTGCCCAGATGTCCTAAAAAAGTGGAATTTACAGGTTTTTAAATAAATAAATAAATAAATATAGGATATAGAACACTAAATAAAAATAAACGTGTCAACTTTGTGTCGTCATTTCACGTCGCAAAAGTAATATTTTGCAAAAAGTAGTTACACACTATAAGCCCTCTGCTAATAACACAAGAGAGCGATCAGCTTCTTTTTGAAGGCTGCAAGAACTTTCAGGTATTAGTAATGTAATGTGACGATTGCATAAACAAGCACAATAACGTTATTTTATTTCACCTTTTTTGATCTTTTTTCATAGTTGCAGTTGGCAGAATCGAAATAAATGCTCGCGCGTTGGGGAATTGAATCAATTACAGAGATAGTGATGAGATATTTTACCTACCTATACGAACGGATATGGCTACCAAGGTGAGTCCAGGAAGAACTTCAACATTATCGTGAATACTGTGAATAGTAATAAAGCACTGTTTTCTTAGTTCCACTTTTCAGACAGCGCCATCTGGGCACCTGCGCCAGAACTGTCTGGCCCCTGTGCCAGAACATATTTTTCCCCTCTACTGTTTTGTCAACTTCTCTTGTTCCCATCGATATTATGTCGGGGTCAGCCATCATGTGGCAAAATCCAAAACCCTCCTCACCAAGATTCTGCCGACCAGTTCGATTTCGATTTGTCAACGAGAATGAACAAGAGATACAGAACTAAGTATCGTACATTAATCAACAAATTCAGGAATTGAAGCCAGCCAAATTTTAAGTGAATGGGAAGGAAGTTACTGTTTTGTCAATTTTTTGTTAACAATGGTAGACGGTAAAGTTTGCAATGCATTAACGCATAATACCTCTACTCAAACTTGTTTCATTTGTGGGGCCAACCCCCAAATTATGAATGAATTAAGTTCTGTTAAATTACGACCATGTAACGAAGAGAGTTTCTCCTGGGGTATCTCAAGCCTCCAGGCCTACAACAGGTTTATGGAATGCATCCTACACATTTCATACGAGTTGTGTATCGGTAAATGGAAAGCCCATACAGAAGAAGAAAAGGAGCTAGCAAAAAATCGAAAACAGGAGATCATAGCTAGGTTTAGATCAGAAACAGGTCTACTTCTGGATACCCCGCTGGGTTTCTTCTTCTATTACTTGCGTTAGTGAACAACTAATGAAACGATGGAGCGTAGTATTGAAAGTATTCGCTTCAAGGCCATGAAATTGAAGTGGAGAAATTTGAAAAATACTCAAGCAAAACAGCGGATTTGTGGGTGAATCTATGTAGCTGGTATCCTATGCCTGTAACAGTACACAAAATCCTGATACACGGGCATAAACTAGTGAAGAATTTCTCCATACCCATTGGCCAATTGTCGGAAGATGTCCAGGAGATACGACATTAAGAGTTCAAAAAATTTAGAGAGCATTTTTCTAGAAAATTCTCTAGAGTAGATTCAAAAAGAGATGTTTTAAACAAATTACTAATTTCTTCTGATCCACTGATCACGAGTCTCCCAGCCGCTCCATTAAAAAATCAGAAGCCTTTAAGCGACGAAGTGTCTTCTCTTCTGAAAAATCATCAAGACACTAACAATGCCAATCGTGCCACCAGTGACGATGATTTGGCACTCAGTGAATTGTCCTTGTAAATACTGAATAATAAATTAAATGATGTATTGTAAATCGTTCATATACCTCGTTGGTCATTCGTAATTCTAAGGTTCTTCATACATTCAAGGTTTTTCCACCCAACAAATCTGTTTATCGTACGTTAACTGTTGGGCTAGGCCAGACTTCACAGTGATATTCCTTGCTCTCAAAATTGATTTCGCTTTGAAGATGCAATAAATTTACGGTTGGGTCCCTATGACTTTGAAGAAATTGAATCGATGATTTTTGAAACAACCTATACGCCACTTTTTGGCAATGTTGCTTTTTCACGGATTTCTATTTTACATGCCAAGACTCACCTTTTGAGAAATGAAACAACCGCCGTAACGTGTTAGAAGTGGGTTACAATGAGCTTTGAAAATCCCGATGAGTTTTGAAACAACCTTCGTGCTGGATATTGGTTGTTTCTACACTCTCCAATGAGGAATGCCAACCAAAACTTCTCCTTTTTAGTGTCAACTGCTTTGGCCAGAATAAGAATCATGTGCTTATTCGTTTTTGTATGGCTTTAAAAAAACTTGGACGTTTTGAGAGTGTGGAGCAGTTTTTTCCCATTCGTGGTCATTCCTTCCTCCCTTGTGACAGAGTTTTTGGAACCATCAAAAGAGAAAGACTCAACAAAATAAATAGGCTATACAACATTCGCGGCCTTGTCACAGCAATATTGAAATCTTCTAGGAAGAAAAACAACTTGATAGTTCATGTCATTCAAGGTTCGGAAATCTGGAATTTCAAAGATTGGTGGACTCAGTTTTATTTAAAAAACCAGCGTTTCGATAGAAACCGCTACCCTAAGAAACTCCACAAAAAAAAACCAAATTTTACATATCAAAATACAGCCACATTAATGGCCTCTTATGCCAAACATTCAGACTCAGGAAAATACTGAATGACACTCCTCTCGTTTTTCCTACCGCCCCAGCCTACCCTGGAGGGAAAGTACCAGTAAAACCGAAAGAAGATGGAAGACCTTAAGAAATGCGTTAAATACGTCCCCGGTTTCGAGAACAACCCTTTCTGGAAAGATATTCTGCTGTGTCTAACGTGTAACCTGGACGTAGATTAGGATCTTTGAATATCATGTGCAATGAGCATGTGACTTCTCTTGCTGATCCGAGTCGTTTTCTTCATTTCTGTTTTTTTTTTTTTTTTTTTTAAATTTTATATTTGTATAAGAGAAGTGTTAATGCACCATGCATTTTCAAGCTTCATGCACTTTCACTGAGTTTGTAAAAGAAAAAGATTTAAAATTTAAAAAAGTTTTACTCTAGACATTTCATAATTTTTTTGTAAAAGGTGATACACCTAATGGTGTATTAAACTGTTTCTTTCCTCTGCAAGTATTATTATTGACAGTTTTGGTTCAATAAAGTTTACCTTAACAGTAAAATGTTTCTATTTCTTCATTTTCTCTTCAGTAATTCAATTATTGCTTCTAAAAAATCGTTGATTTTTGAAACAACCAAAATCCAACAATTTTAAAAATTCAAAACTCATTAAAAAAATTGCGCAAATGAGTTAGTCTATTTTTGTGCTTATTATTAGGTAGTGCAGCTCTAATTAAAAAATGTAAAACTTCCAAAACGTTTAGAACAACAAACAAAAAAATAGTTTTTTTGCTCTCCTGTAAAATTTGGTAAATGGTGTGTAGGTTGTTTCAAAAATCATCGATTCAATTATACCAGAGTTTTGGCACACTTTCACAACGTTGACGAGTGTATCGCGATTACTTGCAAATATTTGCAGCTGGAATTGGTTTTACGGTGTACCATAATAGTTGTTGAACGCATATACGAAGGAATGGTGAAGTGCTGATAGGTTCCTGGGAATCAGAGTAGTGAAAAAGTGGAAAATAGGAGTTGTCAAAAACTTTGAAACATCATAACTCTCTTAATTAATGGTGTTTTTCGTAAAAATTGGTAGTCAATCGCTCCAGAATTTGATGGTTTACCAACTTTTCTTCTTTGTGAAAGTCGATTGAATATCAAGTGTCACCTCTAATACGGCATAAAATGGTATTTTCCGGTCTTGGAAAACTTTGAAATTCGATAACTTCCTTATTTTACTAAAACTTTTACTTTACGCAGAATTTAATTCTATGTAACTTTTCTATTGAGAAAAAAACGTTTCCAGTATATCTTAAGGATGAAAAATGGGAAAATATTTTTAAAAACGTGTTTTTTCGAGGTTTTTTCAAGAAACATCCATTAAAGAGCTATTTTAGGTATGGGAACATATGGTATATTCGGAATCAGCGTAAAATTTCCTATAAGAATAGCCAATACAATATTTTGGTCTAGCTAGAATCGCATTTCGCAGAAACGTTTTTTTCTAAATTTGATTTTTGGATTTTAAGGATCTTGAAAAGTAAACGAAAGATTTTCTAGAGGGTAAGGGGGGGGAGGGGTAGTTATTTGTTATTATTTTTTTTTTTTTGTCGGTTACAAATGTTTATCATTGAAAATAATAAACCAAAATTAAAAGAAACAAACACTTGAAGCCATTGCAATGGCTTCAAAATTCGGAACAATTTTTTAAAAGCTGCAAATGATTACTGTAGTGGATTTCTATATGTTTGACTCGGAGTCGGGAGACCAAGTGGCACGTCATGAAAAGTACCTGTAGGTTGGTTATGCGGGTTATAACCTTGGTCGTACCCCGACGGATGGTATGGAAAAGTACTCTTATCAACTCGAGTATCCTCAAACCTTTCTTGGTAGGACACATTTGGGCCGTAGGATGAGTTCGCCTCAATCCGGGCCTCTCGTGGTTGCTCAGCGTGATATTCCCTTATTGGGGAATATTCAGGTCTCAACTGTATTGAGAACATTTTTCTGCACAATTTTACAACAAAAAAATTCCTGCCAAGTTGGGTGCGGCACATAGCTTCCTTGTTTACGTATCATAAATGTATAAATCATTGAAAAAAGTTTTAAATGATCTTAATCATATGATCATCTATGATCTATGATCATAGCGGAAAAGAGAAACTCAAGAAGTAGCGTGAAATGTCATAATTGGTCAATTAAGAAATGAAAAAAATGATAAGACTAGAGTGTGAAAAAATGGAGCATAATGGAATTTACGTTTGCGTATGCATAGTATGGAGTATCGATTTGACAACAATGAAACTGATAGGTGACCATCTACAACCTAACCCGCACATTCTCTGACAATTTCATGGAAATTGGAGGAAAACTGTGAAAATTAAGGTCATTACAAGTACCTATTTCACATTGGCGCATGCGCAGTAGCTATTAATGATACAATCGTGTTGAAATTGATATGAGGTAATCAAGTCATCTTCTTCCAACTATCATCCAAATTTAAGCGATATCGAACGACTAGAGTGTGAAAAAAGTCCAGTCAAGCAGCATGACCCCATGAGCGAATTTTTGAATTTTTTTTTTTTTTTTTTTTTTTTTTTTTTTTTTTTTTTTTTTTTAACAAGCACCTACTACCTACGTTTTGAACAGCATGGTTCTAGGAGGATTGGTTATACAGGGATACTTCCATAAGAGTAGTTCAATCTGAATTTGGACAATGTTTCATGCAAATATTACCGATTTTTACAACTAGCGAACGGGATTATTTCGATTTTTGACTGATTTTTCAACTACATATTCTTATAGGAAATTTTACGCTGATTCCGAATATACCACATGTTAGTATGCTGAAAAAATTATTTCGCACAACAAATCGCAAAAAACAGGCTATTTTGAAATTTTTGACTACATTTTTGAAAATTTCAACCCGAAGATGTACCTAATCCGATCATGCTGGCCAACGAACTTGAACTTTCGTTTTGTGTCCTTAACATTTTAAAATTTGTTTGAAGTTTCTAGCACAATTCTAAGGACAGTTCTGTACCTCAGAGGTCGATTATCGTAAGTGACATTTTGGCGATTTTACAGGAGAGCCAAAAGAAGTTGTGGGCACACCTATTTTGATCCCTATGGCCCATTCTGATGACTTTATCATGCTCAAATTAATTAATTAATTTGAGCATGATAAAGTCATCAGAATGGGCCATAGGGATCAAAATAGGTGTGCCCACAACTTCTTTTGGCTCTCCTGTAAAATCGCCAAAATGTCACTTACGATAATCGACCTCTGAGGTACAGAGTTATCGTCTGGAATGACACATGTACATACATACAAAAATGCGTTAAATTTCAGATCTATTATAATAATAGGATACATACAAAGTGATAACGCTTGAACGCCTGCACCGATTCTCTTTAATTTTTTTTTTTAACTGACCGGCATGAAGAAAACTGGTGCAGATAATTCTACCAAGTTATAAATCAGATTCCTTCATATTAAAATTAAAAAAATTATAATAATACTATACATACAAAGTGATAACGCTTGAACGCCTGCACCGATTCTCTTCAAATTTTTTTTAAACTGACCGGCATGAAGAAAACTGGTGCAGATAATTCTACCAAGTTATAAATCAGATTCCTTCATATTAAAAAACAAGAAAAAGTGACACATACATACATACAAAAATGCGTTAAATTTCAGAATATGATTCAGAATAGCCTGAAACGGATTTCTGCATAAAATTTTTTCAAAAATTCACATTCTACAAATTTTGAGGCGAGAGCAATAGCTTAATTTTCTTCAAAAATTCGCTAAAAATAATTATTATTATCATTGTAACATTACTAAGAATCATCTACTTTTGCAAATTTTAAAATTATATGTACCTACTGGTAGCTAAACTACTAAGAATGTAAATTATTTGAAATGAACAAAATCATTCGTAAAAAGCAAGTTAGGTACTCACCGGATCTTGGGTATGTGACGACCCATATGTCATCCCTTCTCAGAGGGACAGTGTAGTAACTTTCAGCATGTTTCTGATAGGCGAGGGGCAGCACGAATTTATCTTCGCCAACTCGGCAAAATCCGCTTCTTTCCCCGTGGAAATCTTTCATGAGAGAATCGTTGAGCCCATCTTCAACGGGTGTGATTTCGTGAGGGAACATCGCCCAGCTGGTCTTTGTCATTTCGAAGTAGTTGGGTGGAAACGTACGCCTACGACTTCAAGGGACCAACTGATAAATCACGACCAGTTTGGACTGGCAAAGTCGAAGGTTAAGACGAAGTTGACCGCGCAACGCTTCAATGGGTAGTCTCGTGCATTCAAAGGTCTGTGGCGAAGAAAGTAAAAAAATCAAGGACGAGGGGAAGGAGAAGAGGGAGAACGCGGCAAGGTGCTGATGTCCTGGCTCCTTGACACCTCAAACCAGCTGATTCATATTTCATTACAAACAATTAACTGCTCAATCTTAGATTTTAGGGGTCCAGACTCCTCTAAAAATGGAGAAAAACCTCTTACTATCGGAACAATTGGCTAGAAGTGGATATACAGGGTGATTCCCTCGCAGATGCAAAAAAAAAAATTTGGGTGAAACTACATCAAAAATGGAGTAAAATGCCGCCAACTGCATATTTTTTATCTCAATCCGTTCTCGAGATATGATTTTTTAAAGGTTTTTTCAGGAAAACCGTGTTTTTTCCTTTTAAACTCAAATTTCTCCACTTTACTTCATTCAATTTTAACTTTTGACCACATTTTCGGAATCAGCATTAAATTTACTATAAGAATAGTGTACTTGGGTTCTTAAAAAGTACCATCCAAAGGCCCTCACATCAGCTCAAACATTGACGATTTTGAAAAAATAATATTTCTGAAAATCTTTAAAACTTTACTACTCTTCCAAAATGAATCCTGGAAACTGGCAAATCTCATGAAAATTGCTTCGTCTAATACTCTTTCCAACGGTATAATCAAGTTTACTTTTATTTTGTTATTTAGTGGAGAAAATTATGTTTTAATGTTAAAAAATGTGGGGTTTTCAATGAAATTGTTGGTTTTCTCGAAAGATGACCCTACATGAACCTACGACTATGGGGTCGGTTTCTATGTATTTTTTCACGCTGTATCGAATGGTAACATTTGTAGATCTCTCCAATTCCGTTATAACCGAGTTTTACACTTAAAATCGCAAATGTTTAGTTTGTTTGTTACGATTAAATGTATGTGTGTTATGGGGTAAAACTAGTTAATTAAAGTGTAAAACTCGATTATAACGTAGTTGAGAGATCTGCAAGAGTTTTCATTCGATCCAGCGAGAAAAAATACATAGAAACCGACCCCATACTCGTTGGTTCATGGAGGGTCATCTTTCGAGAAAACCAACAATTTCATTGAAAAACCCACATTTTTTAACATTAAAACATAATTTTCTCCCCTAAATAACAAAATAAAAGTAAAATTGATAATACCGTTGGAAAGCATATTAGATGAAGCAGTTTTCATGAGATTTGCCAGTTTCCAAGATTTTTTTTCTCGAAAGAGTAGTAAAGTTTTAAAGATTTTCAGAAATACTATTTTTTCAAAATCGTCAATGTTTGAGCTGATGTGAGGGTCTTCGGATGGTAGATACTTTTTAAGAACCCAAGTACACTATTCTTATAGAAAATTTAATGCTGATACCGAAAATGAGGTTGAAAGTTAAAATTAAATGAGGCAAAGTGGAGAAATCCGAGTTTAAAATGAAAAAACACGGTATTCCTGAAAAAACCTTTAAAAAATCATATCTTGAGTACGGATTGAGATAAAAATATGCGGTTGGCGGCATTTTACTCCATTTTTGATGTAGTTTCACCCAAATTTTTTTTTTTTTTTTTTTTTTTTTTGCATTTGCGAGGGAATCACCCTGTATTATTTGGTGTAAAGTTTATGATCCATTAGTTTATTATTGGCAGGAGAGCACGAATTTCCTGTCTGCTGGTGAACCTCTTCTATTTTTCTACGCGTTCTCGTTTGTTGGACTTCCAATTCCACAGTGACTTCATCACTTTAAATAAGTTTTAGTTTTTTGTAAACATTATTACGAGGGTCGTCTCAAAAGTAAGTTGCACTTATTTTTAAAAAATCGCGAGATGATCCGATTGGGCTGAAATTTTTACAGAAGTTTCGTCTGGGTGTTGTCGCAGCACCGTAAAAGTTTCAAGTTGTTATCTCAAGTATCAGCTGTTTACCAGTTGTTACAATATGGAGCTACCCATGTGTTCTACCGCCAAATGCGTTCAGTTATTCGTTTTTTCACAACCTTTGTGAACCCCAAATCTGTGGTAATGAGCCGGTGAATACTCGCTCGGCTTGATTCAATATTGTTGGGAAGTTTGAACATGATCTCGTCAAGAGTATAGCGCCGGTCTGACTCCAAAATCTCGCGAACTTGATCAATGACGGATGAAACCCGAGACGAAGACGGTCGACCACTACGGGGCTCATCGTGGGTCACTTCTCGACCTCCCAGAAACAAATCCCACCATTTTGCCACGGATCGACGACTTACCGTGGTTTTTCCATAAACATTGACAATCTCGCGATGAATTTCTGTCGCGGATTTGTCTTTGGCTGTGAAAAAACGAATAACAACGCATTTGGCGGTAGAACACATGGGTAGCTCCATATTGTAACAACTGGTAAACAGCTGATACTTGAGATAACAACTTGAAACTTTTACGGTGCTGCGACAACACCCAGACGAAACTTCTGTAAAAATTTCAGCCCAATCGGATCATCTCGCGATTTTTTAAAAATAAGTGCAACTTACTTTTGAGACGACCCTCGTAGATAGGTACCTAATTGATTTCCTAACTCTGATGTTGACGATGTGATACTCGGCAAGGTCAAGGTGTTGATAGGTTCCGTCCGACCAGTACCAATCAAAATCGTGCTATCTGATTCTCAGTGATTGATATAGCGAGTGGTTTTCTTAAGACGAACAATAGCAAAACCCATTATCGTTAAGTAGTTAAAGATAATGGGTTTTTATGGTTCCTAATCTTGGGTCACGATGGTAAACCCATTCTGTATGATAATTTCTAAGTTCCTACCTTTGTAAATTGTTACTAAGTTATATACATTTCATTATACATAAGGGTCACTCAATTATGTGTTATTATTGATAAGGGTTTTAGAAATCAAAAATTGATACTAAAACCTTTCTTATTATTGCGATATCTTCGCATACGTTCAGCGGCTGTCATCGGCATAATGAATTGGGATTGAGTTTAATGGTAGGAAATTTTCAAATATTACGTTAGGTAAAGCTTGTTTTACAAAAATAAAAACGCTTGTATACGAGTCTGTACACACACTGGGACATTGTATGTCTTTAGTTGCAGACTCATATCATAAATGAGAGCTTTCTAACGAATGGTCAACGAATTTTGTGGGATGAAAAACGACGAAGTACCATTTCCCTAGCAACGACTCGGTTGTAAGCGGAAATCATCAGAATATTTTCGTGAGCAATTTCCGTGACGTTTTTTTAGTTTATGTGCATTAGCAAAGACATAAAATGTCAAAAAACGTTTTAAATGTTTGCTCCCTTTAATTTTTGCAGTAGAGCCTGAATCCAATGTCAATTGTTTTCCAAAACTTCTAAAAAATTGAGTTTTGAACACCAACGCGGCTTGGTCAAATAAAAACTCAATTTTCCTTAGAGAAATTTACGAGAAGCGTGGTGTGTAAACATTCATAACGGGCCAAATTGTGAGTTTAGATTTTTCCAATTTAGAAAAATAAGGCCAAGTTCAACAGAACCACCCCATTTCTCATTCAAACTCAAAAATATCATTTAAAGAGCGAAAAAGTTATAGTCATGCAGCATGATCGTAAGAGCGAGTTTTGGTAAATTATCGTATTTTATAATGTGGAGTTGTTTTTAAATTTGAGTTTTTTGGGTGCAAAGAAATTTTAACTACCAATTTTAAGGCAAAAGAAGTATTCTAAATAATTATCTGCTCTTCAAAAAGAGATTTCCAATTTTTATTTTATTTATTTATTTTTATTTTATTTTTTTTTATCGATTTTTTAGAGCAAATTTCAATGAAATTTAATTAAAATTTTCAGCATAATTTTGTACATAATTTGTTTAATGTTCTATTTTATAGTTAATGAACTTTATTTGAGCAACATTCTGCTAAAAAATATAAATTTAACGATTTTCAGCCGTTTTTAGTGATTTTTTGCAGTACATTTTGTGAAATTTGATCAATTTAATGTGCTCAAAAGTGATAGCCAACGAACTCATCCTTTCATTTGAAAAGCTTCATATTTTGACGCAAGAACGGAATTTCATCTCAATCCTAAGGAGGGTTATCGTCTGGAATGACACACGCATATCTGGAATTATTATTTAGTTTTTATAATTAGTGTTGACACTATGAATTAATGAAATGAAAAACACCAGCTTTTGGGCCGAGCACAAAAATAAAGTAAAATAATTTTATTTTCTGAGTGAACATAAGTTTTTATATTAAACGAAAGACGATCGAATTTTGGGCAACGCAGACATTGAATTTGAATTGAATTTCGTTGTCCCCAGAGCAATACTCCACTTGACGCATGCGCAAATGTAAATTCCATCAAGCATTATTTTCCCACGCCCCTGTTGTCCGATCTCGCTCAAATTTGGAGGATAGGTGGAAGAGGTTAATTTGAGCATTCCCTAGCAATTTCAACATAATCCTATCATTAGTAGCTACTGCGCACGCGCGAATATGTATTCTTATTTAAACGAGCCTAATTTCAGCAGTTCTCATCGGAATTTGATGAAACTTCCAGGAAATGTGCAGGTTAGGCTGTAAATGGTTCACTATTAATTCCATATTTCTCAAATCATTACTTCATTTTGCGCATGCGCAAATGTAAATTTCTTCAAGCATAATTTTTTTATGCCTTAGTCGTCAAATCCCGCTCAAATTTGGTGCGTAGTTGGGAGTCAATGGTTTAATTATTCCACGTAATTTCAACATGATTGCATCATTATGAGCCCCTGCGCATGTGCAAAAATGTACTCCCAGGAACAAAGTCTAGTTTTTATCAGATTTTGATTACATTTTCTGGGAATTTGTGGGTTTGGCTGTAGATTGTTCACTACCAATTCAATTTATCTCAAATTTATCTATACTCCATTCTGCGCATGCGCTAACGTAAATTACTTCAAGCATAATTTTCCCGTTTTGGTTTATTATTTCCAATAATAAGCCTATGTGATCTTGTAGCAAACAATTTTTGTAACCCCCCCCCCCCCCCCCCCTTAAACTTTGTCACTTTACATTTCAAGGTGCTTAGAATCCAAATTTGAAATGTCTGTCCGCCGTTCGAGCCATAAAAGGCCTAAGAATTGACTTAAAAACCCCGTTCTTTCGCACATAGACTCCATTTGGGGTCTAGTTGGTCCTAACGTTTAACCATTCCGATCGCTTTACTCGAATAGATACTATGGGCCAAAAACGGGCGAAAAAGTGTCTTTTTCAAGGCTTTGAGTGTTAGACTTACGCACGCACGCACGCCTGGCACGCTTGGCAAGGGGTCACGGTGGGTGGTGAGGGGGGTGAGCGGGGGGTGGAGTGAGAGGAGGCGCCGCGGCACCTTGTGGTGTCTGGAGTGACAGGGTGTAGCAGAGGGGTGTAGGAGAATGGATATTTATTACTTTTACCTGTTATACCCATATAATACACCGCGGCACCATGAGGTGGGTACGGCGTTCCTTCGAGGCATGAATATATGTTTTTTTTTAGGTCATATTTGTGTGTTAATACCAATGGTTTTCCTAAGCATATTTAATAACATATCCTCTCGACTTTTAGTACGTACTTAGATAATGATATTATTAAAGCAATAACTATTTGAATAGATAGGAGCTCAAATCGAGAAATATAAACATGCATATATAATTATAGAAGTATCGGTTGTGGCAACTCGAAATAGGACACGCCGAGGAGTCTGGATGGGCCTTATGACGTACGCAAGCCAACTAAAACTACGATCATACTCAACTGAAAAAATGATAAACCTTTGTGTAATTTGCAGCGTTATTTAAAACATCTTTACTGTGAAGCGTAAAATTGCGGGGTCTTGGAACTCTAAAAGTGTGAACCCTTCTCGGAGGCACGATGCGATATGTTCTGATCATATATTACATACGGGGTTGAATATTACTATAGACCAATGATCTGCGTAGAAGGGCTATCTAACACAGAAATAATAAATCATTTTGTAATAGTTTGCAGCGTTTTTTTCCCCGGCTTCAATCTTCGGTCGGGAGAAAGCAAAATAGAGCCAGACGATCAAGTTGGCGCAAGAGCGCAGCCAGACCCACCGAAGTGCGCCAAAATTACACTCAATTGACCTAGAAAGATACGATTATATGACTATACTGTCGTACAGTAGATCAATATAGCTCTGGCAAATTTGTCAAATTATACGTCAAATAAGAATTGGGCTTTGTCGAGATTGGCTTACAGCAAACTCATTAATTGTGTGTCAATAATTATTTAATGTTTTCTAATTTTTAAAACAATAAAAAACATTGAAATTACTGAGACATTTTCAATGTCTCAAAATAGCTCTTCTCTCATAAGAGGGAAAGTACGAGCGGCCTGCCGCGTTTTTTTTTTTTTTTTTTTTTTTTTTTTTTTTTTTTTGAAACAGAAGCTGACCACAACCAATAACCCCGTATCTACTCACTATTATGCCCCAATAATCTTCTTTTTTTTTACACAATGAATATATGTATATACATATTTGTGTGTGTGGCAATGTGTGTATGTATAGAAAAAAACGTGTTCACTATTCTAAAACTCAACAGTTCAATCTGATTGTTGCTAAGGCAGTTTCAAATTATTTGACCTATCCACGAAATTCAATTTATCCATAGAAACTAGAACTGATTTAATAGAAACAACAACTTGGCTAAATTTATTGTTTCTCTTGACGAACGAAAATTAATTAAACAAAAGAGTTAGTTTCAAACTCAACTTTGGCTTAAAAAAAGGAAAAGGAATGATACACGAGTTCACATAAATTATAAGGGAACCAATTCATAAATTGGCTAACTTAGTGTAATGAATGTTTCGTTCCTCTCGATAACATTTTTTAAAGGAAGTTGAGACAAACATGAACATTGAAACATGGATACTCGTTACTTCAATCAAAAGAATAGTTTTATTTCCACCAAGATGTTTTTACAGATTGCATTACAGAAATGTTTAATCCTCAAGGATTAATAAGGAGAATCAGATTAAAATATCATTCTTCTAAAACCATTGAAAACGTCAAAAATATACAAGGTATGAAACGAACAAGACAGTAGAAAATTTTTCCTCGAGGTGAGAGCAGCTGCAGAGACATTTCGAACATAGAAATGTATTTTAAATATAGGACAGATGCTGCAATCATAATCTTCACCTCTGTAGAAATACCCCTTCGCCCATTTTGATGTATTTATAGGGATGTCCACGAGTTCTGCCCCTGAAATAAGTTAATAAACAAGTTAGTTGTAGTATATGCTATAAATGTAATATGTAATATTATTATAGCAAAAGATTGTTATGCTTGCTTGCAGCAGTCAATCTACACAACAATATCAATTATAAAATACAGGGTGGTCCACGGGAACCTGACGGTTTTTAAATGAGTAGTACACATTTGTTTTTCAACATAAAAATTTTATGAACACAGAATGTGTTTTAGCCATGGACTAACTAGCCGAAAATGGAACGCGGGATGGTAACGAAATGTGTGACGGATGATTTTCACGTACAACCGAGTCGTTGCTAGGGATATGGTACTTCGTCGTTTTTCATCCCACAAAATTCGTTGACCATTCGTTCGAAAGCTCTCGATTTATCCAACAATATTATGTTAACTACTGCGAAGTGCGTGTCCAACAAACTGAGTTATGAGCATGGTTATATAAATAATTGTTTACACACAGGTGATCATTCTCAATAATTGATATTGTGAACATGATTGCAACCGCTTGTTAATGTCTGATGATTTCATTGAGCTTGTGTTTCGATGATTTGATTCATAGCAGGTGATCTGAGTATTACGAAAACGGTTTGATTTGTGAAGCGGAGGTTAAATAATTTGAATAGGTAATTTCTATACTTCACACTCTAGGAAGCTGTAATTTCGTTTGTAGCCTCTTTAGGACATTTACTTGACGATGCTCAGGGTCCGGATCAGATGTGTGGCTCTTAAAGCTAATTTCTATGCTTTACACTCTAGGAAACTGTAATTTCGTATGTGGCCTCTTTAGGACATTTACTTGACGATGTCCAGGGTCCGGATCAGATGAGTGGCTTTTAAAGCTAATTTCTATACTTTACACTCTAGGAAGCTGTAATTTCGTATGTAGCCTCTTTGGGACATTTACTTGATAAATCGCTCTTGATTTATCACGAATTTATTTCGTATTTTTTTTCGTAGTTTCATACTATAACTATATAAATTGATGTTATAAATGAATAGCAAACAATGACGCTTGTTTGGTTGTCACTTGGTTGCGCGACAACGCAAACACATTCTGTGTTTCAATAATTTCGTCCGAAGTATGTAAATAGAGGTAACCGGGGGTCCAGGGGGCTTGCCCCCTGGCGAGGCCCGGAGCGCCGAGTTTTTTTTTTGTTGTTGTAAATTTCAACTTTTTCCGAGGGTATAGCTCGAAAACGGTTAGGAATTAGAAAAAAACATATGATATAAAAGTTTTAGATAATTTTAAGAACTCCATTTTATTTTTTCATATTCTTAAAACCAGTACTATGCCATTTAAAAAATCGAACCTTAAAAATAACATCTGTCACGTGGTGACCGTCTTGCTCGAGCCATGTTGCAAGTCTGTTCATAAACTCTTGGTGAATGCGCTCCAATAAGGGTATGTCATCGCGTGGACTTGTGCTCGAATCGCTTCCTTCAGCTCGCCTAACGTGCTCGGTTTGTTTTCGTAGACACGAGATTTGAGGAAACCCCACAGAAAAAAGTCACAGGTTGTCAAATCAGGTGACCTCGGAGGACAGGGCATGTCCCCAAACCGTGAGATCAAGCGCTCTGGGAACATTTGGCGCAATTTGTCCATCGTTACTTTAACTGTGTGAGGGGTTGCCCCATCTTGCTGGAACCAAATGCTTTCAGCAGGAAGTCGTAGTCTGCGTAACTCAGGTCTCAGGAAGATGTTTGTCATCTCAACATAACGGGCTGCAGTCACAGTCACTTTGTTGCCGTTTTCCTCAACAAAAAAAATATATATATGGACCAATCACACATTTGGACGATACTGCACACCAAGGCGTCACTTTCGGACTGTGTAACATCACAGACAAGCATAAACATAACCAGAAGCGAAGCGTTCTGCTCGCGTGTTCTTGCTAGCATTCTGAAGTGGCTTCTCATGAAGTTGCTGAGGGTTTTCATTGGCATAATAACGACGATTTTGCCGATTGACAAAACGTTCAAATGGAAATGAGCTTCACCATTCATAAAAAGTACAGCATCTTCGTTAACTTCAAGCATTGAGAGCATAGACAAACAAAAATCATTGTGTTGTGGAAAGTCAGTTGGTTTCAGCTGCTGGACAATTGTCAATTTGTATAGGTGGAATCTGAGGTCATGTTTGACAATACGGCGAACTGTGGAACGACTTACTCTTAATGCTTGAGCTTGTTTTCGCACTGAGTGGCCTGGACTTGTCAGCAACGCCTGCCTCACCCTCTCCACACTTTCAGGGGTCTGTGCTGTGCGAGTAGGTCCTGGTGGCTTTTTTTTTTTTCATCACATTTCCAGTTGTTCGAAGGTCGTTGGCCCACTTCAGAATCGTGTTACGGCTTGGGGCAGCTCCATGACGGCCAATATTAAATTCACGCCGAAACAATCTCTGCATCCCCACCACTGATACACCATTTTTGATAAAGGCTTCGAACACGAACATGCGATGTCTCACACCCCACTCAGTCATGTTGTACACTAAGGCCATGTCCTACGTGGACGACCAAAGAGCCGGAGCAAGCGACCCGCGTGTTCGAGCGAGCGACCAGCTGATTTCAAACAAGGTAAGCCGACGAAGTGTCCTACATACCACCGCCTGACGCCGCGATTCGGGCTGAGGTCGCGATCTCGGGTTTGATTTTCAAACCAGTTTGATTTTGGTCGCATGCTCGCCTGGTCGCTCTGCCGGGAGGTTACATTTTCGTTTTCACGTTTCTGTTTGTGTTCCCGTATTCCTCTCATTTTCCCCCTGGAAATGGCTGGGACAGCGAGACAAGAGGACGAAGACACAAGTTTTTTTGATTCCCTTCTCCCATACTTCAAAAAGCAGGGGGACATAGAAAAAATAAAAGTTAGGAATGAGTTCCAAAGTATTTTGATAAGGGAGCTTTCTCGAAAAGAGAACTCCCTTGACGATTAATAAATTAAATTAAAAATAAAATGTTTTATAATTTATTATGTGCGTAATTGCCTGATTATCAACATCAATCTTTTCTCAGTTCCTACGGGCCTTTGAAAATTGGTAACTTGATGATTGAATTCTCCTTCAATATGTTCGACAATATAATCAAAGGTGGATATTTTCATCCTGGAGTAAGCAAAAAAATGCCGCCCCATCCTTCCTGAGTTGCGGGAACAAATGGTGGAACTCACAGTATCGTTCCCTCATTGAATAAATACTTGAAACTGGCTTCCGTCTCGACGAATTCTTTTTTGCCAAGTAATAAAGCATTACTGCATTATATGAAAGAAATAAGTTGTTCATAACATCGCAAATATAGAAACAAATTTTACACTTAGCATGAAGCAAAGGTAACCTCGCAATGATTCTAGACGCGTACTGTGGACGCCTACTGTGGACACTATAGCGGCGTGCGCGCGCGACTTGAGGTCGCTCGAACGCGCAGGTTGCTCGCTCGCGCTCTTTGGTCGTCCACGTAGGACAAGGCGTAAATGGCACATCCACACGGTTTGAACGGGACCCTTCCGATCACCCCACTCCACCTACCTGCCGAGTAATACCCATTCGAAAAACGTCAGATTCCCGTGGACCACCCTTTTCTTGGGGGAGCAATAGAGGCAACAAGGACAATAGAATGGGTTGCTGAACCTCGGAGAGAAGGAATGACATACATCAGCTCAACTGTACGTGCCACAAAGGATTTTACCGTCTAGAGAGAGAGAGAGAGGCTAATCGACCCCTTTGAACACAACCAAACCATAAACAAACTTAGCAGTATTATCTGGCAAGGTCTGCAGTCTAGGCCCCCTCTACCACCGATTTCTGGTGATTTTATTTGGCAAGAGGTCTATGTTTTTCAATACAGTGTCGCAATCTTCAACTGGAACTGCTCCCCGTTCTTTGCAAAAGAACAACGTGATTATATTTGTATTATTATGAAAATGAATGCTAATGAAGTTAACTTAGTTATTGTTTGTTACTGATGATGGCCTAACCGTCGAAATCGATTTAACAGTGTAACTCTTTATTTTTCGTGGAAATAGAGAACGTTTTTCACTAACTTCCGTTTTGAAATGGGTTTCCACAACTTCGTCGCGAGTGATTTAGTAGGTATCGAGAAGACAAGTGAAGAACAATGAAAGTGAAGACTAAGTCATCTTGAACATTTGGAGCTAATTAAAGTAATTAATTTTCAATTTTATGATTTTGTTAATATGTTTTTTTCATGTTCATGTTTGTGTTGATTATTATGATTTACGTTTTATGAAATTTTGTAGTTTCGAGTGTAAAAAAAAAAAAAAAAAAAAAAAAAAAAACAGAAATGGGATCAATTATATTTGCAAATTTACGGAAAATGCGAATTAAAAGAAGTTGTTTAAATGTTACTCTTACCTGTGTGGATGGAGGAATGTCTTTTTCTCAGCTGAGAATTTATTCGAATCGGAGCATTCCAAAAAAATATCAAATATGTACATTAGCCGATGGATTTGAAACAGTATCATAGTCGAAGTCCACGTCGTTTCCTCAGTCAGCTCCTTCCAATAAACATTCACTTCTCTTTCCATATTCTGGACACCAAAATATTTTACATTACAGTATTTGGTAAATAAAGAATGAATTTTTTCATGTTTTAATTTGAAATTACGATATCATGCTATTACAATCAGTATAATTAGATATTACTTACAACAACTTGAGAACTGTTACTCGCTGTCAAGACCAAGTCATTCCATTCTACTTGAACAGCGCAAAATGGAGGAACACAGGGGTAGTCGCACTTCACTATCACTAATGCGCTCATTTTAGCTAAAACATGTATTGATTATTACATTAAACAATAAAATATGCAATTCATTTTTGTGATTAAGTATTACAGTGACTTAAAAAAAAAAAAAAAATGCACGGTCCCAAATATTCTCAAACCATAACCAAGTTTACACAGCAGGACAGTGACAAAGCTAGCAATCTGCTGTCTTCACCTCCTTATTGCAGAGGCAACATATATCTGCCCAGATTACCCCAAAGTTTTCAAAGTCCTTAACCTTAACGGACACTAAGGTAGACCTGTAAAGTTACAAAGCTCTCTACGCCTCCGCTACACAAAAGCTGTTCATTGAGGGTGTAATTAGCGATTTTGACTGGCAGAGGTGTTACGCCAACATTCAGTATATTTATCATCTTCCAATTTGTTCAATTTTTGAGTTATAACGCTCTTGGTGATACCGCATCGAGGTTCAGAAATAAAAGGGAGTTTCTGATGACGTTTCAGCGAGATGATCAGCTTTGTTATTACCTCATACTCAGGTATAAACGGCGAAATATGTGTTTTCACTGGCAGCATGCTTGAGGGAATTGAGGCAACCACAGGTCACTTGGGAAGTAAAGGCATAGGATAATATTGCCTTTAAAGTTGCCTAGTGTCTACGCCTCCGCTACACAAAAGCTGTTCATTGAGGGTGTAATTAGCGATTTTGACTGGCAGAGGTGTTACGCCAACATTCAGTATATTTATCATCTTCCAATTTGTTCAATTTTTGAGTTATATCTTGGTGATGCAGAGTCGAGGTTCAGAACCAAAAGGGAGAGTTTCTGATACGTTTCAGCGAGCTTTGTTATTGCCCCATGCCCAGGTATAAACAGCGAGTTATGTGTTTTCACTGGCAGCAAGCTTGAGGGAATTGAGGCAACCACAGGTCACTGGGAAGTAAAGGCATAGGATAATATTGCCTTTAAAGTTGCCTAGTGTCTACGCCTCCGCTACACAAAAGCTGTTCATTGAGGGTGTAATTAGCGATTTTTATTGACAGATACCAGAGGTGTTACGCCAACATTCAGTATATTTATCATCTTCCAATTTGTTCAATTTTTGAGTCATAACGCTCTTGGTGATGCCGCATCGAGGTTCAGAAATAAAAGGGAGTTTCTGATGACGTTTCAGCAAGATGATCAGCTTTGTAATTACCTCATACTCAGGTATAAACAGCGAGTTATGTGTTTTCACTGGCAGCAAGCTTGAGGGAATTGAGACAACCACAGGTCGCTGGGAAGTAAAGGCATAGGATAATATTGCCTTTAAAGCTGCCTAGCTGTCAGAGAAGATTTTTCTGCCTTTCAGTAGTTTAGTGGCTGTCTGTTGTGTGTGTTTCAATGGCAAGGGTTTCGGCCAGGAAGATAGTATAGCCGTAGTTTGGTCCTATTATCCCAAGGCCCTGATAATCAACGAATGCAATTTGTTTAACAAATGGAATGTACATGTTCTGGCTCATACCAGCGCCATTGCTAAAGCCCAATTCATGTGACTCATTTTCATCCATTCTACAATCGGTATGTCAACCATCATCTAATAGACGGCAAAACATAAACGTTTGAATCAATGTATGAGCAGTCCGTTCTGTCAGGGGAATATCAACAATTAGATATTCGATGGACAAGAAAATGACTTTTGCCAACAAGACGTGAGGATACATTACAATAGTGTCATCTACAGCATTTGCAGAGTGTTTGTAACACGATATTATCATTTAATCCGTAGAATACAAGTTTTCATGAGTATAAATGGTAGATAATTTACAAAGATAACCAAAAAACCTACCTTCAAGTTCTAAACTTTAAAAAAATTTAAATAGGTTAAGTTTTGTGAGTATGAAAACCAATGGAGTAACATTAACTCAACAGTAACATTGGAGTTACATTCTTCCACGGAAAAGTGCTCAGAAAGAAATGGCAATCTTCAGAAAACGTAAGGAATACAAAATAAGAAGAACAAAGAAAATAAAGATAACTACTTTTTTTAAGGTTTAAGCCAACCAGAAGGGTCATTAGCGACATTGAACTCGGTGTCTTAAGAGACACTGGAAGTCGCACGATTCTAAGGGGAGCCATGCTGGCATCCTTGACTAAAAAGGAGGGCCATCATGAATTCCACTGGCAACTCAGAGGGGGAAAAAAAATGAGGGGTACACTGATAACCACTGTTTAGCCCCCAAAGTGGATTAAAAAAAAAATAATAATAAAATAAAATAATACAACTAAGGTCCACTTTCACCAACAACATAAACGAGTTTAAGTCAGAAAATATTAAAAAATAACGGAGATTCCAGCTAATCGTCTTTCACCAGACCACTTTACGAGTTTAAACTCCTAACGAGGTGGCTTGAGGTTAATCTCCCAAGCCCCGGCCAGTTACACTTGCGAATCTCAGTTTAGTGATAACAATGATATCGAGCAATATGGCCACGCACCAACAGCTGATACCTACAGTTTGATTCACAGTTGAAGTTTATTGTTATTCACGTTTTTGATTATGAATTCACGCGATTTATCGCTCGGATTAATTTTTGATTCCTCGGATGAGGACGATGTTCTGCAAAGACGCCCAAGGACGATCTGACGGCGCATTCCACATTATGACGGGTTGGACGACGTCGAATTTCGGCGGAGATTCCCGCCCTCGAAACCGACAGTTTTGAAAGTCCTCGAGCATATTAAAAGCTTATAAAACCGCCAGCCAAGAAGAACACGATAGGTAGGTCAACTCAATCAAAATCAACAAATATAGCATTTCCAAGTCGAATTGAGAATTTTCCAAACCATTTTGAGATTTTTCAACACCAATTTGAGAATTTTCCAAAACAATTTGAGATGTTTCCAAACCAATTTGAGATTTTTTAACGCCAATTTGACATTTTTCCAAACCGATTTGAGAATTTTCCAAAACAATTTGAGAATTTTACTAACTAAGAATGTTCTAAAAAAGAAAGGATAAGGGAATCATCCAAACCAAAGTGACAATTATTCAAAGCAAATCAAAATAAATTAATTAGGAATAAAATTGCACAATACATCGTTAAAAGAAAGAAATTCGCATTTTTTCATTTAAAAAAAAACTCATCATTTTTCATATTTTTGAAAAAAGTAGGTATTATGAAAATTCAATGTAGAGGGTTCCCAACTGCTGCGTTCGTTAATTGCACGAACATGTCCATCATCCAATTTTTGCAATCAGCTGATGAAATGGTGGGGATGCTTCGAGCTATCACTTCACTCAAAACGAGATCCTGCGTTGACTCACGTAAAGCTTGATTTTTGAGAAAGCTAATACGTTACAAAACCAAAAAGTTTTTGGATCGTGTCTATTTTGATTCGGATTCTCAAATTGTTTTGGAAAATTCTCAAATTGGTTTGGAAGAATCTCAAATTGGTTTGGAAAATTCTCAATTCGACTTGGAAATGCTATATTATAAAGAGTAAAATAACAACAAAAAATCAACGATTATTATAAATTATATTGAACAAAATATTAATGATATTAAGCACGGGTAATAATTGGTTGTGGTTGTGATTCACTGCTTCATTGTCTTGATATGTCGGACACATGGCGGGTTTTCAAACTGTCGTTTCAAATTTGATCCTCGAGATTATATTTAATCGAGTTTGGCCAAACTCCGCTACATAAGTTGTTGGTGAAAGTGGCCCTAAGACTAGATGTAAGATAGGGAAATGCAGGGAACATGCTGTTATATACAATCAGCGAAGTGAAATAAAACTATGACTAGATGTATATAAATATATCACAGATCAGATATCACAGTTCGTAGTAGAGCTCAGCGGCTCTCAGGTGCAATAACAGGGATCAGACCTTGGTGGTCCGAATAAAATGTCAACCCACTGAGGGGCCTGATGCTGGACTCGGAGTTCCACAAGGGCTGGGCAGTCCTCCAGAAAGTGGCGGATGGACAGATCACCCCCCACACACAACATCTCGAGCTTCTGAACTAAGCAGGTGTCTGTGAGTAAGACGGGTATGGCCAGTGGCAATTCGGCTGACCACTATTCGATCCCTCCTTGGAAGTAGGGTTGCGAAAGGTCCCACTGGGCTCAAGTCCTGAAGGACACCACGCAGACCAGTGACATCATGCCATTGCATAGAAAAAAGTTAAGCCCTCGACTTGACACCGTCATAAGTCTGGGGCTGCTTAGGGGGCCTTCTAGGAGCGCACCACGATCTGTATGAACACCTTATCGCTTCAAATTTTTGTTAAAACACAAAATCGAATCGACTCCCGAAGTCCCCTGGGCACCCTTTTGCATTTATAGGAATACAGCTAGCATTGGTGAATAAAGGTGTGGTGACACTGCAACGATACTCGATTTGAATTGCATGTTAGTCTGAACCCATCCTGTCGACTTCAAGAGGAATGAATGACGACACTGTATCAGACGTGACTTGAGCTGCTCACTGAACTCCATTCCGGTTGGGTCAGGACTCACTCCAGTTACACCTCCACTCCACTTTTTAACTGCTCGGTCTTCTGGCACCCAGCATAGGCCCTTCACTTCATACTTATCAGTCTGGTTGCGGGTTGGAGTAGGGTTGTCAGACGTAGGTACCTACTGTGTAATTCGAATTACACGATTACACGAATAGAACCCATAAAAATGCGTCACGGTCATCAATTTCAATAGGGCGTCCCTCCTATAATATGCGAAGCCTTGCTAATATTACCTAGCTTCAGAGGGACGTCCTTAATGCGAATTCAACGATTGGAGCCCGACCTATTTGTCCCAAATCTATTTCGAACTGCGCCCATACTGCGCTCAAAAAACCGAATGATGGGTAATTTCTTCATAAAATTTCATGTAGAATTCAAATCTGCAATAAAAAAAATTAGGGTTCCCGTTAAAAATAACAGTGCGAAAATAAGACCCATGCATTAGGCAGGGGGGGGGGGGGTAAAAATGCAAGATAGGGTTGGTTGATTTGTGGGCTTTTGAAGGTTGCATCCTGTTTTGCGATGTCACCGCGAATTCCCTTGAGGATTAAAAAACAATTTTAAATCATAATCTCCTAAGATAGTTATGAAACTGAACACCTTTCAGTTTGGCAAAAAGGGTTTGAAATCCACCGAACTGTGATCTATTGGCAACACATTGTAGCATCGAAGACTTTTGTCAACTCCATAAATTAGATATGGGTTAGTTTAAAAGTGCGGCGTTGAATTGCATACAGGCAGGCGTTCACCTTCAAATTGGATTGAATTGGGGCACCAAAGTTAAATTCTGGTCAAGAGCGATGGCAGTTTCTCACACCTAAATGCTTTTGCCAGATCTTGGTTAAGAACTAGAGGAACAGTTAGCAAGAAAGAATTCAAAATAATTACGTATGTCTCACCTTTCCCTCGGACAATGGATGCAATGAAGAATATGTCGTGAGGAGAAACATAGGGAGTGTCCTTCAGATGTGCTGCGGCAGGATGTTCCTTGAATTCTTCCCAGGTCATAGCTTTCCAAGACTTCAAGGTACAGGACAGTTTGACAGACTTCATACAGGGAGGTCCAATCACGTTTTTATTTTCTACAACATAAACGAATGCAATGGCCTCAGTAAGCAGAGGGTGGAAGTCATAGATGTTCAACCAAACCAAATAACTTAATCAGATTTATAATGCCCTTCTCAACCATTCAAGATTATTACTTCCGCAATTGAAAACTAGACCACACAAGCATAATAATCTGTCAGACCATGAGGTTAGTTTTCTGACAGGAATGTGATTTAAAATAACTAGAAATAAATACATATTTACTCCTATTTAGGATGGGGGGGGGGGGGTGAGAGAAAGACTATATGAAGGGTGAGAATGTGATTTGATTAGGGCGTTGTCATCAACCAGTAAGGAAGGGTTTGGTCAACTAGAAACTCCGATTTAGAGTAACCCCCTCACTGGTTCTGAGTAACCCTAAACTGCGTTCAAAAAGTCAATATCAGAGCTGTAGAATGGATTATAAGGTAAATCTTCAAGGACTTACTTTTTGGGCACAGATATACGACTTAATCCAAGAGATTTGCAGTCAGAAGATAAATTCTTACTCATTTTCACTTATGTGTAATCACGTTTTCGTCAACATCGTTTGTGGTACAACTACGTCCATATTGTGGTAACAATCATAACATAATACTATCCTTTTGCAGCACTGAAGGATAACTTTTACGTTTATCTTTCCTTTTTTAGCTGTGGTAACTTCCAATTCTTTGGTTTTAATGCACATTTTGGTTTTCATGAGAGCTTTAGCAATACATCAATTGAGATTTTAGCTGGTGCTATCGTTTTACTACTTTACGACCAGGTGCTATCGTTGTCCAGATTCTATCAACAAGGAAAGAAAGAAAAAGAAGAATCGAAATCGATTGAGGGAAGACTCCTCAGAGTTAGGGGTTATCCAGCTCTGTCAAACACGTGAGGGTAGAAAAAGGAAGTAATGATCGTAGGGAGGAGAGTGTGTTGAAAGATTTGAGTGGAAACCTAAAGTATGATGTTACCCTATGCCTCTGGTATACCTAGATACATTCAAAATTCAATTAATAAATGCAAATTAACATAAAATTATGTATTAATCCACAATTAGATAAAAAATAAACTCACCCAAAGCAATAATTTGTTTAAGAACAATAATTCTGGAGCGAATTCGTCTTCTGATAACTTTGATGACCATTGGAATACTAGTTTTGGATGTTTCCAACTTGGGTTCAACTCTACCTTCTATAGAAGAAGTGAAGTCCAGCCCTCCAATTTTTTGAACCCATACATAAGGAAATCCTATTGTTTTGGTGTCCAAGGTTTCCAATCCTACCTGAAAAGTTAAATGTAGGTATAGTGTTTATAGCTACGCATTTATACGTACCGCATGTGGGAAATGGAATGTATCATAAGGCGGGTATCGACAGTGCGAGGCTTACGTCTCAAGGCAGGAGGTTGTTGGTAAAATGACTGTGGTCAAAAGTGCCTCAGGCCGAGCCGTTTGTAGCGTCGATACTAGTCCACATCTGCCTCGGGCCACACAAGGCAATCGCCATGTCAACTGACTACCTTCGAGTCGGGTGGTTCCTGTGCTTGCATCGAGCATGCGTGGTTACAAATGGCCCTGAGGCAAACGTCACGAGGCGAGCTGCCTCATACTGTCGATACTAGGCTTAATAAATGTGAGCGTGGCAACTTGTAAAACTAACTCCAAACCAATAGATAGCGATTAACTACATTAGTCTAACTAAATAGATAGTACCTCTCCCTGGCCTGGTGCCTCTCTATTCATGAAATGAACATGAGATTCTGAGGAACAATTCATCGACTCAGATATGTAGGTACAAGAGATGAGGCAGATATGAAAGACTGAAGAAGAACCATGATAAGTCAAGAAACAAAAGACGTTTATGTAATGGTCCAAAAGACGAAGGGGGTCCCCAAGTTTCCCCTGGGCTCCATAGTGTGTTACACGGATGGATCAGTAATGCATGGAGGATCGGCTGTGGGCATTGTAAGACCCACAATCTCTCTGACAAGGTCCCGATCTTCCATGCTATACAACTGTGTGCTTTAGAAAGGCTGAACAAGCACCTAAACGGTGTCAAAGTATATATTTTATCCGATAGCTAGGCTGCCCAAAAGTCCATTGCTTCCTTAACTATAAGCTCGAAGCTGGTTTAGCATTGTCTGGCTACCCTCAAGAGGTTGGTCCACATCAATCGGATCACTCTCCTCTGGATTCCTGGTCAAGAGGGTAATGAAGCTGCTGATCTTCTTGCTAAAAGAGGAGCAGGATAATAGCCTGTAGGACTAGAACCAATTCTTGAGGCCACCAAAAGTTGTTTGCAAAACATGCCAAACAATTGGGAGATGAAAAAGCGAGTAGAATACTGTCAGAATCTTCCAAGCCTGACAGGCAAAACTATTTGTGACATTCTTGGCCAGGAAAGCAACTGATCTAATTGCCTTGCCTAAGAAAGATATAAAAATACTTGTAAGGCCTACTAACGGGTCACAGCTCATTTAAATAGCATTTGAAGAAAATTTGGAAACTAACAGATACCTGTCGCTTCTGTGGAACAGAAACAGAGGATGCCGAAACAGTAGCACACATCTTGTGCTACTGTAATGCACTTGGTTGAATCAGATACAATATCCTTTAAAACGATATCTCCAGATAATGTTTCCAAGATGGCTTCTGCTGATCTTCTCCGGTTTACTAAAGCATGGGGAGGAAAAGGTTGTGGAAAAACCTTTTTCATTAGGCCATTGCAGCCTGGGAGCAATCCGAAATAGATCCTCTGGGTCGCAGCGGAGAGTTTACTGAAATACAGTACCCAAAGTCCCACTACAAAAAGGAAAAAATCCCAAAAATATTTGATACCTTGGCATAGTTTGAAATCATGCCTTCAATTTCTTTTAGAGAAAAGTTCTTTAGAAGCAGCACGCCATCGAGTTGCACTACTGAGGTCGATTTAGTCAAACCTTTTCGACTGCCAGGGTTTCGGATTGCATGCAACATTTCCTCGAGGTCAAATATCGGCAGAGACAGTGAAGTGAAACTGCAGGCCACTGACTCTACACAGGTGCTTGCTGGAAGAAGCCACTGTCAAGCGAGGTCATTGTCATGGCTCAAGTGAGTGAGAAAGTGAAAGATGCAACGTCAGGGAATGTGATGTTTACAAATGACACTAGATGAATCAATTATTTTGTATTAAAGTCTGGGTCCTACTGCTTGTGCCAAATATAATTATTTTAGGTAATACAAATATTTGATACCGAACAGAGTTCGAGCTTTGCTTTTAATTTCTTTTATAAAGAAGCTCTTTAGAAACAGCTCTATAACGAGTCGCGCTACTGAGGCTGATTTAATCAAACCTCTTCGTCTAAGGGAGTTTTCCTTTGATAACATTTATAACTGGCCAATAATTAACAAAATGGTGCAAACAATTTTATAACCATAACATACAATTATCTAAATATAACTTTAGGAAAATGGAAAAAATACATACTTCGTTAAGTTGGTAATGATTTGAAATGTTCGGGCTTTCTGTGCCCTCATCACCAGCAAAAAGATTGGATAGTACATTCTGGTTATGAAGATACTCTCTGAAACAATCAATGCCATTCAATTAGTTTGGTATGGCCAGCTCATGAAGAAAATAATGGGTTTGATCTACAAAACTGTAAAGGGTATTTACCCTGATTCACACCCTTTCAGTTGAGCATTCCCCAAAGTCAACGACGGCATTACAGTCATTATGTTCAGTTTTAGAAGGTAAGAGAACTCTAACGACAAACAAGTATCATCTGCAAAACACAAAAGGAGTTAATATGTATCATTGTAAGGTTCAAAGTGAAAATTAATATCGAACTTTTTGGAGAACTTAAGTGAACTGTATGGTTTGATATGGTCACTAACATGTAAATATTCATTGAATAAGAGCAAGAGAAAATTTCAGAGTAGGTATTTTACGAAATATCCCTCATGGCCATCAGATATGTCATCATGACCATAGCCATATTCGTAGGTCGAATATAATAGTTTAGCAGGTGTATTCAAGTTTAGTATGACCATATTTGACCTACGATGTGAGTTTAATGGAATTAAAGGTATTGAAATAAAATAATACACGAACAGAAGTTAATAATACAGTAAAGCTAACCGCTGAACAATAGTTTTAGGGTGACAGTCAATGGGTGCTTTTCAAGAAGCTTCCCTCGTTTTTTCTCCAACTTATCGTGGCTCTCTCTTTTCGTTGCACGACCAGTTTCCTGTACAAAAAGAACAATTATAGAACGATTGACATAGAAGAGCTTCTTGAACATCCACATTTTCTAAGCTTTATAATTAGCAGTTCTTTTTATAATAAGTATTGTGTCTGATAACTTACAAAGTTCCTTTATTCGGACAGTTCAGATAATAACAAGCTTAATAAAAAAGGACTCCTATCCTTAAATCGATTTTATATTTTTATTATTATTTATTTTTTTATGTGCCTATTTCTTTAAATTAAAAAAAACCAATTTAAGGACAGAAGGCCTTTTTTATAAAGCTTCTGATAACTTACCACACAGTCGGAATCGTCACCGCTCGAAGTTGGCTCTTTTTCATCATTATGCGCCTGCTGCTTCATTACCTCTCGAGCCAAATCCTCATTGCCATTAATCTCAATGTTAATCATATCGTCTACGAGAACAAAGACCAAAGTGTTGAAATAAGCTTAAAATTGTTCATACAGAGTGCATGTAAACGTAGAAAAGTGTTTCATCAAAGTGTATTTATTATATCAAATTAAGAAACACTGAAAATACAATTTAAATTTCACTAGGAATGACTAAAAAATTCCGGTTAACCTCCTCGGATACCCTCGTTGATTCTATCAGCTAAGCCTTAGTGTCACTTAGAAAGCGCACTGTGTGACATTAGCCAAACAGGATTCTATTTCACCCCATACAATCATTAGAACTTTGGATATCATTTTCATTCAACATAAATAATTTAGCATTCAATCCATTGGCAACACAACTCACCAGAAGCTTCTTTATAGGCAGATGCTTGAATGTACAAGAAGTACAGGCAATTCGGAAGAAGTGATGATTTATCTGTTCCTTGAGCTGATGGACCCGCAGTATACCCGAGCTTCTCTTGCAGCGGTTTCGTCACCTATAACAATGAAAACCACATTGCAAATTGAACTCAATCTCATCCTTTATTTACATCTTATGAAGAGGCATAAACAATTATCCAAACTTCCCTTCAAAAGAAGTGAAGCTAAACAAGTTATAAGGATTTTCTGGCGATTTATTTACCACAAATTGTATTCAGACACCAAAATATAGAACCAACAAATAGAAAATGTATATGTTGTGATAAAGGCAGGCTGTTTTAGAATACAGCTACGCACCTGTACGAATAATGCTTAAATATGGTACAAGTTAGGCGGTAATTGTGGACTGTATTTTTATAAAGGTTTGAATCGTTCTATGCAACCAGGATGTGGCGTAATAAATGAGAAAAGCAACTCGGATAAATAAAGTAATTTATTAAATGTCTGTAACCAGCAATAGGTAAGTGCGATAAGTTTGAGGTCTTTTCCTACATACTAGTGGCCACTAAAACTTAGGAGAAATCCCATAAGTTGATTAATGAGAATTATAAGTAGGTGCCTATTAACCACGCCAACAATCAACTGTGCGGTAATCCCCCAGAGTCTGTATGACAATAGCGGTCTTTACACTTACATTTTTTCCACACGCCCGGAGCGTGAAAAAATTGCGCGAGAGTAAAGCTGTCCACGCAATCGCGTGAGAAAGATTTGGATGCCAAAAAAGGGAGCACACACGTTCCCAGACGAAAGTGTGTCCACTTGATGGTACGAGGGTAAGAAATCAAGTCTACAGGGGAATCCAGACACAATCCCCAGAGCGTGGTCAGACTAACAGATGGCCAGTTTTCGTCAAGCTGAATCAGCTCCAGAAGACATAAAGCAGCAAATTATTACACCGGTGTTTATTATTTCTGCATCCCCTATCTCTTCTATGCTAAACGCCTGTCTATATTATCAAACAAATCATAGGTAGGTATCGAATGCTAAACGTTCTCAACATTTCCATATAGTAATTTGGACTTATGACCTATACTCAAAATTATATTCCCATTAATTATTATCATGATTAAATTCAACACGATGGATTGGAATTGTTAATGGAATTCAATTCATCTTCTTTAGATAAATACTTTAGATAAGTACCGTCAGGACTTCTTTGATGAGGGGCGCCAAGCCATCTAAGTCACACTGCTTCTTATTGATTTGAGAGGTAAGGGATTTTTTCTTTTCTTCTAACTTTGAACACAGGACTGAGAGCTCTTTGCGTTGAAAGAGTTCCCATTCGAGACGTGCAAGTAGCAGTTTATGATCATCTGCCTTCGTAATTTCCTGAAACAGTAGGAAAATAAGTAACTGCTTACCAATATTATGTAGGTAAATTAAATATTTAGTAAAATAAATGAGACATTTGCACGTACTGGACGACTGATGTTTTCTGGAGCTTCAGCATAGAACTCTTCTACAGGGACCAAATCAACACCCAAAGGTTTTGACCTGAAAACATAGAATCGATAATAACATGAAATCAGACTGAACTTCATTATAAAGATAGAAAATAACATCAATTTAAATACGAATAAAATATGTATACATCTAATACAGACCCACACAGAACAATGTTACCAACTATGTGGGTAATAGACCAATGTTATGATACAGTGTTATGAACAAAACTATGTGATACAATTTAATAACAAAACAATGTTACCAATTGTCTCAGTCGCGTAACAATTTAGTAGGAATTTGTGTCAGGAAGCAAGACCTCAGAAACACGTCTACATCTGGTAAACATCTCAGGTCTCTATCTTGATTATATTATAAGAATGAAACTCCATCTGTCTGTTTGTTTGTTTGTTGTCTCCATGCATGGCCAAACGGCTGAGTGGGGGGGAGTCTCAACCATCTACACATCTATGGGTGATATTCTCGAGACTTGGACACTAGCGCATCCTTACATCGAGGCAAGGCGAAATCAAATTATTTTACCTTGTTGTCATGGTGACAAGTAAAAATATGCGAAAATGCGCCATTTGTAGCCACAGCTGGACAACAGCATAACATAGTCTCACCTAGTTCCTGGTGAGATCATTATTTGTAATATGCAAGGTGATAAATTGTATGCAAATTACATCAAGTTATTATCAGGTGTTGACCTCAAACGCTACGAACGCAAGATTTAATCTGTGGGGTAGAGATCCATATGAAATGTGTGTTGGGGAGTTGACATACAAGTGTTCTAGATGATCCAGACTTCAGCCGCAAAGATGTTGTGGATTACCTATCTAGTTTTAGAACTGTTCTTTGAATCAATTGAAACTAAAAATCTTTAGAGTACTGTGAAAGTGGTCTTGTGAAAGGATGTGTTATGAGAGCTCTGTTATGCGGGAATAGTAAGTTGTATCACATGTGGAAAGGTAAGTACCTAGAGGTAACATATACCTACATACTTTCCGTATATTTTTACTTGTTCATGTAGGTACTTCATTGATCAAAACGAAAGTAGGTACCTAGTTACCGTTTTTGTCCATAAAATTTGCGTAACTGCAAAACTCGGGCAATAACTGCACTGCCAATGCCGTCTTTATGAAATCTTACCTTCAGAGGAATGAATTTCAAGGTTTTTTCCTTGCAGCTGGTTTTTAATTCATGTTGCATATTCCCTGATTCGATATTTGACAAACTTGCTAATCGACGGTTGTATTCGTCGGCAACATACTTTGTTTAGGCACTTTAAACCAACAGCAAATCTGCTATAATAGAATAGTTTCGTTTCTTGGTGTAGCAACAACCTGCCTTGTTTATTTTGACAAACTATCAAATCTCTCCTTTTATTCATTCAATATAACAAGTAAAGCTTCCTCGGTTAAGCATAGTACTACGAACTTATAATAAAACGCTGATGAAGCTACCTTATCAATGGCTAGGTACCTACACAGCAGTACAGACACCTGAGGAATTTTCAATCATCTTTTATTTACTATTTTTCAGGTTAATTATTCTCAAAGCCTAAACGAATGAAGTTCTTTAGTTTTCTGACACTGATTAACTACTATAGTTAGTAAGCTCCTTGTCCAAATAAAAACTCGTTCAAGTTAGATTGGTATTGTTGACAGCAATCTACAATCAATTATTGCGCTGGTAGGCATGATTATTATAACATTTAGTCGAATTGAAACTTTGTATTGCTACAATATTATACTTTTTCAAAACAAAACTGTTGAAAAATGGCCTTATAACCACGAATTATGTTGACGTGAGACGGCAAACTTCTTGTGAGAAATAGGTTGGTTGAGTAGCGATTCATTGACGTAGGGCGGTCTCATGGCCGACTTTGGCTAAAACGCGAACCTACTCCAGGCGTGACGTCACGAGAATATGGGCCATACGTGCCGTCATCGCATCCACACATCCCACACCGAGCGAGCGAAGTGAGCAACTTCCCCTGCACATTTCAATTCACCCGCTTTATCCACCCTTATTGATCTCCCATTTCTCTACACGTCCCACTCAACAGTAAAATCCCATTGGATCTATACAGCCGTACCGAGCGAGCGAAGTGAGCGAGAAAACTAGGCTAGTTATCTTATTAATACATCACGAATTAATCCAGTTAACTCACATATTTTTTTTTTTTTTAAATATAAAATTCCTAATGCTGGATTAACTAGCCATTTGCCCTGTATGGTGAAACAGGCCCTAATTCACAAGAATGCTCATTAATTAAAGGTATTTGAAGAATGAATTAATGATTGTGATCAGATGAAGAGAGTACCGTAACATGGGGTTACTTCCTACCAGGTGGTACAACTTCAGACCAGCGTAGGAATGCAGAACCCTCTACCGGCCATAGAAATGAAATTAGGAAGTTCATTAAGGTCCCAATAGGTAGCGCATTACTGAAACCTACATGAAACCTGAAGATGATAGTTTCTTGACATCGCTTACAATCGTTTTCTTCACGTTTTTGTTATCAGCTATTTCGACACATTTTCCTGTTGTTTTTAAAGTGAGCCTGCAGCTACATATTTCCGCTAGATTTTCCAAAAAGGAAAGTTCACATACTTCTTCAAAATTAAATGTTGTTCAAAATTTATTTAGTTGTTAGTTAATTTTCCAGTAAGGAAAAACTAAAAGTCGCCACTTTGGGGTGCAACTTCCGACCCCCCATTTTTTTGTTTTTTTTAGCGCATTTTTACGTGTTTTTCTCATTTTGATTGACTTACTCATGTTTCAATGTTTTCCATGAGTTACAGGCATGCCACGAAAGTACCGAAAGAAAGTTGGGGGCCGTAACTAAAGAAATTATATCCAAGACACTTTGGAGGCAACTCTGAATGGCAGCTCTGAAGGCAGCTCATTTCTGGTTTTGTTTTGTATGGAATAAATGTTTAAAATTGAAATATTTTTGTCGTAATAGGTGAGAGAACCCATCTGTTAGCAAAATACGGGAGTAATATCGAGCCAGAGCTTCATTTCTTGTTTATTTGAGTGAAAAAACGTGAGTGGTCCGAAGTTGCCCCCACACGAGGTAATGACTATACCACTTTTACCTTTGTTTTTCATGGGTTCCTAATGCTCGAATGTTAAATTTTGAAATGGGAGTATGACGGTGAATAGATCAGGTGTGACACATTGAAAGGCCAACTCGATTGAAGCGATACAGAGAAATCTAAAAAAAAAAAACCTGAAAACGTAGTCTGAAGTAACCCCATCCTATGGTATTAGATGAAGAGTGAGTCTGAATGACCCACTAACTGATTGCAGAACTAAGAAAATTGAGTAAAGATGATCTTATCAGTTCCGTTCATCTAGCAATATCGCACGTCCATAATGTACCAAAAATACAGCCTAAAGGGAAGTAAGATTTCAATTGAAGTCTTTTTCTACTCGAATCTAATAGTTCAGAAAGGAGCCAAGAAATGGTTGAGATTGCAAGAAATTTGTTCTTCCTGCCTAGGTAATTTTAACCCTTCTTTGGTCGCATCGGGTCTATATGACCCGATCCTCTACATTTCTGTGAATCCCGGAAATGTGAGTCATGCTTTCTCCTCCCCTCCTCCTTCTAATCCTCTAGGGTGCAGGTGGCTACGCGTCAGTATGATTTTTGACCTGGTGCGAGGTGCGTGTGAGTTTTTTTTCCGCATTTTGACCCGACGCGACCATTCAAGTTTGAATTTTCTACCTGAAAGTGACCCGACGCGACCATTCAAGTTTGAATTTTCTACCTGAAAGTGACCCGACGCGACCAAACTCAGGTGCGTTTTTGTGACCTTTTTAGAGCGCCCAAGTTTTTTTTTTTTTTTGTTCAAAATTTATTATATATACCAGATGCAAACCCAAGACACCTAATGAGGTTCAAAATGTGGGAATTTACTGTACAAAACGACTTTGGGGTTTAGAATACTCTTTTATTCGTTTTACCAAGTTCCGTTTACAAAAGAACCCACACCCATTGCACATTTCAATATTTTGAGAAACTTCTATTTAGGGATTTAAATTTATAGCATTTGGAACAACAACAAAAATATGGGGGGTGGGGGAAACCGTATTTTCTAGGAGTAAAATGTTGGCAAACCAGGCATTGCGAAATTTGGGTAAAATTGGTAATTATCTTATTTTGCGTGGAAATGGTCCTTAAAACATAATATTCCAACATGTTATGCTTTTTAATCACACCTTGGTAGTTCCAGATACTTAATACCAACGAAGTTTGTTAATATATAATCCTAAATTAAAACTGCAGCAATTTAAAAATTCGGGTCACTATGACCCAAAGCGACCGTATTAGGGAGAATTACCAACGCGACCAAAGAAGGGTTAAGCTTCGTTCTCAGTGCGCGTTATGACAGTTATTGAACTAATCAGAACTGGGACGGAAAATCCCATGGCGTTCCGGAACTTGTGGAACTGCGTTCTGCACTGCGAACGAATTCAAAACTTGGAAGTGGAGTAACCTGTGTTGTTGTTCGTAACAAACTTTTAGTCGTCGAACCTTGGTACAATTTTGTCGAAAAAATCGAGTTTCATGAATGTTGGGGAGATCCAACTACAACTTCAATCTCGTCCTCATCGTCTACAAACCATGAAACTTCACCACCATCGTTGAAACTATCCCTTTCCGAACTTGACGAGCAACTAGTTGACATTTCGATGAGGAAATTCAAATGAAGAACAGCGAACAACAGAACAAAGCGAAATTTTATAGAGAAAATTACAAGGAACACGCGGCAACCAAAGCCGGAGAGAGTGTATTGTTTACTCCACAAGCTCTGAAAAATTGTGAAATGTGCATACGTTAACCACGTCCTTGCGTTTGAGTTCTGACAGTTCCGAAAAAAAAATCGGGGACTGTTAGAACCGTTTGGAACTGGGTTCACAAAACACTGCGAATGCCAAACTCGGTGTTTCGGAACTGGGTGTTCTGGCACTGCGAACGACAAAACTCTACTCCGCTTGCCCAGAGCCGTTCGGAACTGCAACGAAGCTCTACTTAGGTTCAGAAAGATTTAACCTCCAAACTTTCAGCCAATCAACGTCCGTTTGAGCCACAACGTCACAACCTTGTTTCTTACTCATTTTGTCCACCTGTTTGGAGTTCCGATTTTTAAAAGTCAACTAAAATTCGAGAAAGGCATATATCTTCGTTTTTGGGCTATTTTCCTGTATATACTCGTATTTCAAATTAATTTCAAGAAAGAATAAAAATCAGAAATAATGAAAACTGTCGATTAAAATAATAGAATATAACATTTTGACACTTACTTGAAACAGAGACATTTATCAACCTCTCGGCTGAGGTGTTGAATTTCACACATTAGATTCTGCAACTGAAGTTGCGAAACGTCAACCTGCTGTCGTTTTTTGGTTACATTTTCTCGAGAGTTGCGATTCCTGATTTTTTCGATCCTGTTCAGTTTTTTCATGTAGACAGTCAACAAACCAACCTCCATCCTTCTTTCTTTCACTTCTTCTGTCCACTGAAAAATAAATGATAATTATAAACTAAGAGAACATGAACAGTCTACTTTTGAATCGGAATTCAAAAAAATGATAGAATTAGTGGACAAATTGTATGAAGAAGTAGTGTGACCTATTGTCACATGAGCTAAACTTGTAAATGGTGGATGTCAACATATATATATATATATATACCACATGGTTTCTACTATATCAGGGGCAAGCGACAGTGGATGTTACCCAAATAGTAGTAGGATCTATGAAATAACATGTAGTATCTATCGAAGTGTTGCCAGATCTACGAATTTTTCCATTTTCAACAGATTTTCAGAGGCAGTTGCGGATCTACGGAAAAATATCAAAAATCTACGGATTATCTCACATTTTCCTCAATAGACGGACATTTTTCCCAAAAAACCTAATTTTGCGCATGGATCTAGCAAAAAAAATTGGCCACCGTGAATTCGAAGATGTGGTCGGAGCAAGGAATGCTAAATGGAGCGCTGAGGAATTTCTAGATTATTATCCATGGAGGAAGAAGAGATTCATTCAACCTCTATATTCTTTTCATCACGCTGAAACCATGCATTCACGCAAAGATTTCTACTCCCGCTTGCCCTATTCTGTCATGAGGAAATGGGTGGACGCTGGGAGGGTGTTCTGTAACTTTTGGAAATATAAACAACAGTAGACTAGTTTTCCACTGGACTAATTTTCCACCAACAGGCAAAATGCGGGCAAAGCGACAGTAGTAAACTAACCAAGAGTATTTAGTTTCAGGCATTACCTCCAGAATGTTTCAGCTCTTTTGGTGGCAAAATGAATACAAATTTCTTTCAAATTCAAATTTCAAAATGAATACTTCTCTTGTAATACTATTGGAGATCCGGTCATATCACGATTTGGCATCTCATCGATGCCAAGCTTTAGCTTTATCTCAATGCCACTGATTGGGTTATTGATCCAGACATTGGATCTGGCTGATTCTCAGAAAAAGTGCGCTTTTCATGAAACTGGCGCATTACAAAAGATTGACGTGTGATGGAACGAACTTTTTTTTGCTGACAGTTAGTATCCCCTCCCATCTTCTTTAAGTACATATGATATGCCCTCAAAAATGTACGTTTAACGTTCAAATGAAACGTTAAACATGAAAAATGTCAGTAACGTGGGTGTAACCAGGTCAATTTTTGTGTATTCAACCATCTGTTAAGTCCAAGTACAGTTGAGATCGAGAGACGAAGCGCCTAACTCCAATATCTGGGCATATCCATCAATGTTTTCCACGGCTTTTGAATTTCTTAATGCTTTTTAGATTCACCTGTGAGCTCTCTAAACTTTGTAATCGAAAAAATTGTCAGTAGAATGGGCGAATGGGGATATGCTCACCGATTTCCCAAAGAGAAGAATTCGGGACTTTTTGGGGGTTCATGTTGTGGTGGCAAACCTGACTGACAAGATTCCTGCCCCCTTCCGTGCTTGAGTGATGACAGTCGTCCGCCAACAGGCCAGCAGTGCACTCCCGGATGGCCGTATTTTTATTCAGGTCAGTAAAATGCCTCAATGATATACCTTTAAAAAACATAGACTGCACTTTTTTTCTTTTTTGCTGACATTACACTATTTGAGATTGGAACATGCGAGCTCAACTTTTCCTGTCTGCCATCACAGTCAAAGAATTGAGAGAGTTTGAAAGTCCATTTGTCAGTAGCATGGATGAATCATGGTCAGTAGCATGGAAACTTCATTAATCCATGCTATGGACAATAATTCTTAATACAATAATTCTTCATAATTATTCTTCATAATTCTTAATACAATGAACAAGGCAGTGAATTTGACCTTTAAACTATTTCACCAATGCTCCACCATCGCTTTACAGAGAATCTGAATGATTCAAATCGTTTTTTAAAAATATTTTTGAGACTGGTCTATATTTTGGGGAAATATTTTTATATTTCCTTTAATTATTTATAGAGGCTCCATTATCTCCATCAGCTCCAATATCCGATCCATATTGCTTCTCTATTTCTTTTTGCAGACTGGCGGCTCTAAGGAGGTTCACAACTGCTGAGTTGAGAGAACGAAAAAGACTTGCTGAGCGGCCGAGAAGAGAGCGAAGACAGCAAGACAATGAATTGAAGACATAGGACACGCTGAAGCGTCACCTGGCATACGAAATGAGGAAAAAACAAATTATTAAGAAGCTCATCCACAAGACGTCTCAGAGGGAACAGCGGGCTCAGAGGAAAAAGTGGAAGGAAGAGAAAAGAAGAAGCAGAGCAAAAGATAAACATCTCTGCCACCATTCCAATTCATTGTCGGATCATCCAGATCAACTGCCAAACCCTGCTGTAAGTCATAGCAGAAAAGCAGCAGGTCGGAAGCAAGTGGCCCACTACCATTCTAAAGTTGCAAGAGACTAGCAAAAAGAACAATCGCTAATCAAAAACTCAAGACGCTCCTTGACAATAATACAAGAGTTGATATTTCCGGCTCAAACGAAAGTACAATCAGCATTCGACCAGCACAAACACCAAGGTGAAAGCTGCCCTTTCTGACAATTCACCTGCTGGAAGAGAATCGCTGAAGAGAAAGCTTTTTGTTGGGGAGGTTTTGCAGCGACAATGCTCATCAAGCATCTCTAAAATTAATCTAAAGGACAGGAAAACTTTTATTAGGCTGGTTGGCTGTGAAACAATTCAAAAAATGAAATGCCTCAAGAAAGCTGAAGAAGTATTATCACTCAGGTCACTCAAGTCCCGAAGGAGTGGTGGGATTGTTAGAGCTGGAAAATTCTTGCAAGACATGCGGGTCCAGGTGCGCCAAATTTGGAAAATTATGAGAATAGCCGCTGCTGAACGGGAAACAGAGATTTTGTGCTGTACAAAAAGCGTCACTTGCAAAAAAGATACGAAAAACGTTTGGAAAAAGTATGTGAAGGAGAACTCTTACCTAAGTTACACGAGGGACACATGCTTATGCCAAAATCATGAAAACTACCGGTTCCTACTGCACGGCCTTCGCGCTCACAATGTAATCAAACATTCCTCAGTGAGCAACCTCCTCAAAAGCTTGTGCTGCGAGGAATCAAACGATCTGTGCCTGATGAGAAAGTGCAGGTATGCACAAAGCCATCGAAATAAATCTGTTTGATGATGCTGTGAACTTTCTTAAAATATTTTCAATAAAACGTTGTTAAATGTTAGTCGTTGTGATCTTATTTTCCTCAGATTTTATAATTTTTGTCAGTGTTGTGGAGCTATTGTCCGTAGTGTGGGTCTATCAAAATTCAATTTCGTTTTTTTGGTTGAAAAAAGAGATCTTGATCTCTGGAAACTGATTCAAACTATCAGGCTCCACCATATGATCCAATTAAAAAAGAAAAAACCTGATTCTGAGCACCTAAGTTTTTTGAGATTGTGGAAGCTGAAAAGTGCACTTCTTCTGAGAATCAGCCATCTTAGATATTACGCCTTATCGTAGATATCACTGCAATTAGGTTAGCGTCCGCAGTTGTTTGCACTAAACCTGGAAAAGGTATAATATATTGTATCTATACGATAGATCCTAAACCTACAAGAAACTCTCTTTTATCTCAGTTATTTCTCTTTGATCCTAATATTTAGTATTAGCGGATTACAAAGATGAATAGGTACAACGGAGATGAACTTGGTAACTAAAAACTATACAATTATGTTCATGGACCTGAAAGAGGAATAAATTCTAGGCCTATGAGTAGATTCACTATGTACTAACCCCTTCAGGTTTGGTGGTCATAAGGTCGCTGATTTTACAGATGTGTTCAGAGAATTCTTTGCATAGAGCCTGGTACTGTTCCAAATCGACAGTAGAATCTCTCTCAAGTGCTTCCTTCTCTTCGAACGCCGAAACTCTCTGGAAAGTTGAAATAGTAATGATGATGAATGAATACATATACATCTATATCAGACAGTTCTGTTTCAATTGTATGAATTTATTATTCGGAGTTCCTAAAGAGATATGAAAGAAATGTGAATTGGAAAGGACTTCTTTCAAGACAAGCTAGCTATTATGGTTTTGAAGGTGCTCTTAACCCTAGAACACACCACAGGGGTGTCCAACACCCTAACTTATTTTCAAACTTCTGTTGTTTGAAATATGCGCACACTAGCGCTGACTAGTGGTCATGTAAATAACTATCAGGAACTGCAATTTTCCGAACTCCTGCTGGGGCCATCAGTTGTTTTTTGCGTGTCGAGCAGTGAGTAACAAAAAACGGACTGGTGTGTCCGACACTCCAGTGGTGTGTTAACGTATTAGGTGACTTTAATGAACTGCAGCAACTGATATTACAAGCCAGCTCAAGTGATTGTTGCTACCTAATCATTGTGTTTACTTCTTCAAATTTCATTTACCATTATTCTGTCATGCCTGTCTGTAGTTTATAGATAATTTAAAAGCCTAGGGACCTTTCCTGTCCAGATAGTATACGATCGCCAATTATCAGAATGATGTGTATAGTTTTGTGGTTTGGATGCTCGAAAGCTCGCATCTCAAAAATACATTATATCAAGTAGTCAATCCCTTAGTAAAAACTCAGATTAGTTGGACATATACATCAGAATGATGTGTATATTTCGGTGGTATACTATCTGGAGGCAGCGCGGGAGGTGCTGGTGGTCGGATTACACCAAAGGCCCAAGCCTAGTTCTGGCCATAGCTGTATTTATCGTAGCAATACGGATACAACAGTGACTCAGACTTTTACTCCATATCTTCTTTATATATAATTCCGAACGGTCTTTGAAATTGTGAAGAACTTCGCGGTCCGATTTTAGTGTTAGACGGCTCATTCGAATCAGCACGGCCCCAAGTTTGTTGCAAAAGTATCGCCGTTCGTCTCTATACCTTATCAACGAGAGTTGTTTATTAGGCTATGGTGGTAACAACAGTTGCCATCAATTCACGGTAAGTAAGAAACGTAGTGGAGTTACTACCTAACATCTAGGAGAGTTATTTCTGAACGAAGAAATTGAAACTGAAGAACTTAGCGGGCTTTATATATAATTCCGAATAAAGATTAAAGATTTATAAAGATTCCCAATCAGCACTGCCCCCAAGTTTGTTGCAAAAGTGTCGGTAAGTAAGAAACATAGAATTCCACCATCATCTCACCATGCCCAAATTCTGAATTCCCCGATTCAACTTTTTGTTTAGTCTATTAGTGGCGAGGACCAGCTCAACTGGTGATATTTATTTTATTACATTACTTACATTTTCTCCTTTTTAATCATTTAATAACATCGCTTTAGCTATGCACCAGGTCACATAACGCCACAAATAGGTAGGACTAGGACATATGGTTACTATAATATGTAATGTGCTGAGTTCCTGTTAGATACTACTGTTATACGGGCTAGATTAGGGCTTTCCAAGCCCTAACAGGCCTCTAGTAATCACTAATTCAGTGGGTGACATGGCAGCTCCACAGCGGTTTCCATCACCTGAGGAAATCAGGCAGGATATTAATGGAGTTAACTAGAAGCTGATGAATCGACCAAAGATTTGGGTTTAGATCAACATTTGTTTTTCTTCAGTTTTTTCCCTATTTGAAAATGATTTTCGTTGTAATTACTATTGTAGAAAGCCATTATTGTTCATTTTCTCCTTGCGGTTCCATGACTAAGAAAGCTATTTTTTAAATGGATCAACAATAATTTATTAAAACCCTAATTGGTTAACATAAACAAACAATGTCAACTTGCGACACATAAAACAAAAACAAAAATTCGACGTAACTAAAACCAACAAAATGACAAAAATTAAAAGAAAACAGGGTCTTTTTTTCTAGTCGCGGAGAAGAGGCAAAGGTGCGCCATCCTCCATCCCGGGTCCCATTGATTCATTATCCCTTACTCTGTAACTCCTCACATTTTTTCTGGCACCTCGGAGTCGTAAGGACACTGCTCTTATTACAGAAAACTGTATTTTTGTCCGAATCCAACCAGCTATCTGTGATTTAGGCTTGTTCCACTTTTCACACAAAACTGCAATTAATCTCTTGGTGAATTGATGGAATTCTCTGTGAGGAACACCTTCACAAGAGCAAATTAGTGGAGTAAATGAACCTCTCAGATCTTCTGCGGCTGTGTTTCTCCCTGGAGGCATGTTCAGCGACGTCGTGCCAGGTTTGGGCAAGGTAAGAGGGTGCGTTGGCATTGATTATGCGATTGTCGAAAAAAGCAACCCTCTCCCTAGCTATTTGATGAATCGCTTTGCAAAAAGACCAAGTAAGTAGTCTTTCCATCAGTGCCATGAGGTCAAAAGTCATAATTTTACCTTCCATAAGTGCAATGTGGTCAAATTTAATAATCAATGTGGTAAAATGTCTATAATCATTTAAAAAGAAGAGGAAATATCATTTTCTCAACTTGATGTCTAACCATTAATCCATTTCTGGTTAAATATAATATATATGTTTTTTTCTAGGTCATATTTGTGTGTTAATAACTTAGATAATGATATTATTAAGGCAATAACTATTTGAATAAATAGGAGCTCAAATCGAGAAATATAAACATACGTATATAATTATATAGAAGTATATAGGTTGTGGCAACTCGAAATAGGACACGCCGAGGAGTCTGGACGGGCCTTATGACGTACGCAAGACAACTAAAACTACGATCAAACTCAATTGATAAAAAAATAATAAACCTTTGTGAAATAATTTGCAGCTTTTTTTAATGTTGCCGAATTCGTAGTCTTATCTGACGAGTGCACACAGTTGTACGCAGGAATTCTATTGTTTTTTGAGCGAGCCCAAACCCGTGACTTTTAGGGCCCAAAACCGGTGGTTTCAGTAGCTCGGGCCCAAACCCACGTTCCCCAACCCTCGAGTTCATTCACTTCCCCAATCGCTTGCGTCGTCGAGTGAAGTCTTTCAACTCGAGTTATTACTCCTCGAATTACTCCTTCGTGATGTTAGAAAAAGCAACAACTCGTTTTTAATCACACCCCCCAGTGTTTGAAACCCTTCCCTTGTTTTCGTAAGTACAGAAAGTATCAATACAAAAATTGTGAAACTCTAAATAATTAGTGGGGTGCACTCCAGTGGTGTAAAATCGGATAGAAAACCCTGAAGTGTTCAAGGGTCAACACTTACTTGATATACACTGGATGAATTGGGTTTTTTCTCATCAACTTTAGATTGTTTGACTTCGGTACCTCCATTCGATATGTCTGCAGCCTCAGGTTTTCTCTTCTTGGAAGTACCAGTATCGATTTCTTTGACCATGATGAACGGTTTGGGAAAATAATAGGTAACCACTATTTGGATCACTACCTAGACACTGCGTGTAAAAGCTGAACGGTCAAGCGTTACTTGAATATCTGATCTGAAAATTAACCAAATACAATGTGGGGTATCATGGCACTAGATTAATCATTTTTGCCGTTTCTCATTTACGAAAATGTCACTTCACACAACAAAATATATGATTTTTCACCAACAATCGAATATTGAAGAAAACAAACACAGTATACAGAGAAAAAGTCGCAGGAGGAAGGTAAAGGAACTCGGAACGCCAAAAAGGCAAATCAGTTGTTGTTGTTTTCCTTTATAGTTGCTGCGGAAGTCGGTGGTGGTAGTACTGGGCGGTGGTACTTCGTATTTGGCGTTGCTAACCTTACAGCCATGTCATGTTGCAATTGGTGATATTCAGCAGCTAAGTTGTTCATAGACTTATTTCGTTGGAGTTAATGAAGTGGAAGATTTCTTGAAGTTATTTTTGATGATGTCTTAACCCTAGAGTGCTAACATGACCCTACTAGGCGGCCAATGCTAACATGGAGTAATTTTTACTCCTACCTGGATAAATTGTCTCCACCCCTGGTAATGTTTGCCAAAACAAACAATGAAACAAATATTTCATTTATTTAATTGTTAAAATCATAATGTCCATTAAATGGATGTCTGTTTGTATTTGTCTAAAATCGCTTCCTTGATGTTCTTGATTTGTTGCCCACGTCTCCTATCCCTTTCTTGCATACACAGCACGTGGGAGTGCTAGCCAGTTTCAGCAGCCACAGGAAGTATCGAATATTCCCATTTGCATCCCATTAGGTGCGGACCTCGTTTCTTTAAACATCCTCCCGTCCTGAAAAAAAAAAGGACCTATCAAATCACCACCATGCTGTAGGTTCAACTGCGGGTTTCAGACTGTAAAAATGTGAAAAACAAAAAGATCTACATTGAAAATACTTCCAAACTTCAAATTTTTACTTAGCATCGATTGCAACAATTGATATCAATATTGTTGGAAAACACAAAATCTTGTTATCAAATGTGAAAACGATACTTATGGTTATGATATTCTTGAGTTGATTAAAATTGATGTCGATGTTACTGTCACATCCCTGGTCGATGTATGATTTTTGAGCCAAATTTAATGGAATTTGGTGCAGTTTTGAAGAAAAGCTTTGGACGGCGAACGACCGTCCGTTTTTTTATTTCATTCGATTCTTGGATTCTACTCATATTGAAAGTAAACCATAAGACTTTGAGGTGGAGATGGGAGGGTTAATTTTTTTTTAATTTCTTGGTCAATTACAAAGGTTCATTATTGAAGATAATAGTCCTAAAAGCATCTTTATTTTTCTATCCTAACCTCAAATATCTCACTACACACCTCTGTAGGCATGGAAATAAACTTCCGCGGCAAGCATCAATCAATCAAGTGAAACAACAACAACAAACACGCTTTTCCTTTGGTGGGTACAGGGACTGGGTACTTGTGTTTTTTCCACCGAGCACTGAGCTATGAAATAAAGGTCTTTTCAACGTTAGTATTTGGTATTAGTTTTCTATGGGTCTTTTGTCTTGTCTATGGTTATATAAATAATAATAGTATAGGTACTGCATGCATAATATAAAATAATCGTATTTACTCACAGCTTCAATGTGGCGGTACCTGCGTAACGAACTTGTGGTTTTGTGTACTTAAGTATATTCCATATAAGTGTTATAATAATTCGATGTGGTATTATATAAGTAGAGCAACATGAATTTTATCATAGAATACTTATAAGTACTAACTACTGTTTGCACTTCGTAGGATCAAGGAAGACTGCAAACTCTCGGCAAATAAGTCGCGATGTGTGCTACACATTGCCTGAAATTGAGGGGGAAGAGTTAGCTGCTACTACCTACCGTAGATAGATACTGGACAGAATACGTCTACAAAGAGGTATTTACTTACTGTTGTAACTTGTACGCACTTACTTAGTTCTAGAAATTTATATTGCTTCAAGTACTTTTCGTACTTTAGTGCTTAAACCGGTGGTGTACCTGTAGTATTCTATGCAAAAGATAGGCTTCTGAGTTATTCAACAGAAGGCATCCTTCTACTTGAACTTACCGATGGTGGAATAGTTTCCACCCATGTAACTGCGACTTCCTAGAATTCCGCTACCTTCTTCAATATAAACTAGCCCCGTAACCATGTAGTTTTGTATGTAAGCTACGTATTTTTATGTGAATCTTTCCTTTTTAGGGCAATTTTGAGTTAATCAAGAATTAGCGTTAGCGCGGCATTATGTTTGAGCTTAATCAGACGTTAGAACGATTTTTCTTTCACCAACACCCGTCGTTGGTTAAATCGTCCGTCAAAACTTGATCTGATTAACTAATTACCCGACCCTCGAGGAATTAAGAGGTTAACGGATGATTAGCTTTAAAGCCGGTTTCACATGGAGCGGTACGAGCGTAAAGCCGATTTCACATGGAGCGGTATGTCCGGAGACGGAAAGACGGAACGCAATGTGATTGGCTGTTGGGACAACAGTTGAGGATGGTGGCAGCCATGTTGCTGTCGGCGCTCTGTGGTAGAAATTTGTATACCGTTGCCGTTGCCTCCGCCGTTGGAGCGGAAGCTCATTGGACAGGAATGTTGATAACCTCAAGTAGAGGTTTCAGATCAGGTAGGATGGTTATGATTCCGTTCACCAAGGTGCCGTTTTCATGTGAACAACGTGACGCATTCCGCCGCCCCCTCCACTGGATTTTTCGGCCTTCCGTCTTTCCGGTTGTTACGCTCATACCGCCCCATGTGAAACCGGCTTAACAACCGGAAAGACGGAAGGCCGGAAAACCCAGTGGAGGGGGCGGCGGAATGCGGCAGGGTGTTCACATGAAGCGGCACCTTGGTGAACGGAATCATAACCTTCCTACAGAAACCCTCTCTGATCTGAAACCTCTACTTGCGGTTATCAAAATTCCTGTCCAATGAGCAAGCACTCCGCTCCACGGAACGCGGCAACGGTATAAAAATTTCTACCGCCCTCTGAGACCATTCCGGCAACATGGCAGCCACCATCCTCAACTGTTGTCCCAACAGCCAATCAAATTGCGTTCCGTCTTCCGGACATACCGCTCCATGTGAAACCGGCATTAAGCGGTAGCGGAAGGACGGAATGCAATCTGATTGGTTGTTGGGACAACAGTTGAGGATGGGGGCTGCCATGTAGTCGGAATGGGCGGACCACGTAGAAATGTTTATACCATTTCCGCGTTCCGTCTAGCTCCCGCAAGCTCATTGGACAGGAATGTTGATAACCGCAAGTAGAGGTTTCAGATCAGTAGGAAGGTTATGATTCCGTTCACCAAGGTGACCGCATCATGTGAACAATCTTTCCGACTCCACCTCCCCTCCACTGGTTTTTCTGTCCTTCCGTCTTCCGCTCCATGTGAAACCGGCTTAAGTTGTGAGTGTATGGAGCCTTCAATTTCCACTTTTTAATTACCAAAAATATAATAATATTTGATGATTTTAAACATTCAAGTTCAACATTGTTTAAAAAACGGCCACAAGTCTCTCGGGAGAAAGAATGTTCACTCACATAACCTCCGCCGTCCGCCCCCATTGACGATGTTACGCTCTGGGAAAATAGCTCTCGCAGTCGAAGAGGTTTAATCACCCCTGCCTCATAGCTCAGATCGTTGGAGTGTTGCTACTTGTAAGGGCACGAGTTTGAACTCCTGTTGAGATATCAAATATTTTTGGGCGGTTGAAGTGGCGCATTCGAAATAGGACCCGAAATAATACGAAACAATATTTAATTAAATCCCTCTCGGGCCAAAAGACTGTAAACATCACGTTCCCTGTCGTTAGCACCTTTCACTTCCTCACTCACTTGAGTCAAAACACCGTGACAATGACCTCGCTTGACTGCTGACTTGTTCCAGCGAACATCTGCTGAGCCAGCGGCCTGCAGTTTCACTTTGTCATTCGTCCAACCCCAAACCAGCCCAGACGGCTGGTATTTGACTCTGGGGAAATGTTACGCTCCAGGTTGGAGTGTTGCAACTACGAGTTCAAACTCCTGTCGATGTCGAGGTATCAGATATTTTTGTGCGGTTACGAGTTTTTTGGTGATGGAATCGTTTTCAGTAAAACGCAAAATTTCAAATTTTCCATAAATAAGCTCGTTTTGCATTAATATCAAAGAAGTATGAAACGCCAGCAGTATAGTACGAGTAGTTGAAAAAGTAGACAAGAAATCAGGGATCACTAAGCTCTTATGGGCGGCTCTACAACTTGTCTTGTTTGCTCATTCTAAACCTTATTGTAAACCTTTGTTGACGAACAAAGTGAGTCTCTACTTTGACTCGGCTAGCTTTTGTTAGCATGTCTGTGCACGTGCATTTGTATTCTGCTTTTGGATCTATCAACTTGAAATTCGAACCGATATCAACTAGACATCCGGAATTAGCTGTATAGTTTTTAGTGACGATCAGACGTCAGGAACTTGTGGACTGCGACTATTGTCGTCAAATCAACCAAAAATCCATTTTGGTATCGTTTTCAATAGTTTTTGCCTCACAGAATCTTCTGAAACCAGTATAAAAGCTTTAAAAGTTGCTCTTGACGACAATACGTCGTTGTCGTCACTGCTGTCAGTCATTGTCAAATTATTAGAAATCGAGTTGGATAGCGAAAATTTGTACATTGTATAACTGATCAGCAGATCCACAATTGAGGAGCTGACATGGAAAAGCAGTTAAGTCCAAAAATCAAATTTCATAGGAACTCCCTCTGAACTCTTATCAGATTTTTTTGGACATAATCTCTTCTCCATGCAAAGGTCACACATTTATTCAGGGTGCGATCTAGCAAGGACGGGAGGGCCTAAGGCCGTTGGCGTGACTGTTTACTTGCACTTCGACGAAAAAAAATGTTCTTTAGATTTTTGGACTTAACTGCTTTTCCATGTCAGCTCCTCAATTATAGTAATTTGCAGCGTTTTTTCACTCAGGTTCGATCTATTTTAATAAGTAGAATATTTTCCCTCGTTATTTGTTGATTTATATTAAAATAATATTGAATTGTAAAGGTATATACATCATTGAGTTGTATCTTTACAGAGATGAATCTCCTATAATTGAGCCAAGCGGTTGAAGTGATGATCAGGATTCTCTCACCAAGACAGGAAAAACAAGGATAGAAATGAGTGACAAGGCTTTGTAAGTTGGAAACATTATCTCCTTAAATTTATGTAGGTATGGTATTCTTGGCCTATTTGAAAAGAAAAGAAAAGGAAAAAATATCAGTACTTGTGTTCGGAAAACTCCGGAAGGTACAGAATAGCCCGACTCGGGAGTTCAGTGAACTTAGAGGCGGGAAATACGAATTTGGGTTGGAGGCGGGAATTACGAATTTGGTTACGGCCAAACATACTCCCCCCCCCCCAATTCCAGCGGAATTCTAACATGGGATCTCAATTGTCAATAGGCAGGGTATTTCACAATAAATTGTGTTCAGGATCCCGTAAACTGTGTTGTTTCGTTTCCGTGATTGTTCACCCACATTTGCCAATAAATGAGTCGCTATTCATGGTCCAGTTGTTTTGACCTTCAATAATTTATTCATCAAAACTTGAGTTTAGTTGGGTTCCAATCTGAATGCCGAAAATATTCTATGACGATTCGATTTACACAGCCTTTGGCAGTGTCTTACGTGGCTCCGCTGCGAGCGTCGAGCCGCTCGTTAAAAACAAGCGTTGCCATCCGCGTCATGTCGCGCGGTGGGAAAAAATGGTGTCTGTAAATGCTGTACTACGCTTTGTAGTACAGGTAGCATAGCATCACCTGTTCTGTTCTCGTCACCTGTGTTTCAACTTCATTTTTTCAATCATTCATGCTGTCGATCAGCAAGTTTGAGCTGCTGACCAGCTCAACAGTTCTGTTGTATTATTTAGATCTAAATAATAAAAAAAGAAGGAGACCCACGGAGGAAATATTTAAAAGCCGGAACGAGTTCGGTGAATTTCATCACTTATACTCCAATAATCTTAGGAGAGTTTTATCGACTAATTTAGTACAACCCCCTCCTCCTTACAATATAGGAATTATAGGAATTGAATATGAAAGTTGAAAAGTTGATAAATTAAAATTAAATTCAATATAAATGCGGAAATCAAGTAAACTTTATACTTTGATGGATACTACCCTAAGTCAGAATTCGGGATTCTTGGAGTAGGCAGACATTTAAATTAATTTGGATTAATTTCCTAGCAATTAAAGCTCTTTTCAACTTCGATTTGATTTGCTTTCTGTGTTTACATAGAAGTTATAGGTAGTTGTCGTCATTTTAGTGTTGAAAGGTAGGCAATTTGAGAAAATGATCTTGACGGAGTACATTCTTTTCTTCATTTCTCACGTGTGATATTCTATGTTCTTGTTATAGGAAAAACAAGCGTGATGCCAGAACCTCTGGACGCTCTTGTTTAATATGTGGAAGTATGAAAAGCAGCTCTCAGTTGCGGCTTTTCAGGTAATGCCTGCACTTTGTGTGTCAGCAGTTTGTTAAAATTGTATACACATGTTAAGCTTAGATATTTTATCTCTTATCAATGTTCTTTTTTGAATTATAGATTCCCGAAGAGTGCTAAAAGAAGAGCTGAATGGCTGAAATCACTGGAAATGACTGAGACTGAACTGAAAGGTTCGCATCGCATTTGTAATCAACACTTTCATGAAGGTGATCTGACCAAAGTGCCTATGCGTCAAGTTGTCAATCGTATCCTTCAAGTAAATGAAGGGGATGAAATGGACAGTTCTTCTGTGCAAGGTATTTGTCTAAATTTATGCTAAATTTATTTCCTGTTTCATATTCGTTTAAATGCCAAATCTATTTCTAGCTCTATAATATGGAGTTGCCGACCTTCCAACCAACTCAAATGAGTTCTTGAGTTTCTGAACCTTAATGAAAAAGGTAGATGTGATAGTATTACGAGTTTGGCTATGCTAGTCCGAAGAATATAAAAGCCTCGGCAGAGTTCTGACATACCTTTCTTTGAGGTGAAGCATTGGAAAAGGTCATTGTCCAGGAACTGAGGATGAAAATAGGTATGCAGTGAAAAAATCCTTGTCAGCGATCCCGAAATAGGTGGAATAAAAAATGGCGGCCTTATAAAAATGGATATGGGAACAAGAACATGGTCTAGAATTGGACATTTTAAAGTTTTTCTCCAATAATTCCTGACTCGTGCTTCAGACAGAAATCTGTATTCCTAGCAAAGTTATAGAGCATAGAAATCAAAAACAGGGATTCCATCTCGAAACTAAGAATCATGCCCTAAAATAAGCAAATTACAAACCACTGAAAATCAGGCAAGTTTTGGGTGAGTCTTCTCTCCCCATCTAAACCCAAAAAAAATTTCTTAGTGACTTTAATATTGGTCTGATTCAAGTCAACCAAACACATTCGACTCAGGGTTGAATACGTTCCAAAGTTTATGTCAAGCAAGTTTTAGCTTAGACTTTTACCCAATTGACTTACAGCATAACTCATAAATTTTGTATCACTTTACAAATAAAATTCGTGGAAGCGGCGTTTCAAGTTGTACTTCATTGAGAATATGTGTGAGCTGTAACAATCAACAACGTCCACATGAAGGCTAAAATAGGCCAGAAAATCGGCTTCGATGATTGGCTTGGTCACTTCAGCTAAATTTCTGTTCTTATTTCTGGTTGTCCAGGTGAATGGGAGCAGTGAGGGATCTATTACTCTTGATTTTTAATCCATTGGCGGTGAAATGTTCCTGCGTTGTGTGTCTCCTGCGGAGGCACAAAAAAATAGAGATTTGGTTTTTGCGGCGGACAAATAGACATGAAGTAATGTTGTGGATCCGTGCTGAACTAATAAGTGCAGTTTTCTTGAAATCATGGGCGTTTATAGTTGCATGTAACAGTGCAGTTGTTGGCTCCAGGGCCAAAGCTTGTGTGGTACCAACAATGGAAGTGTCTCTGGGGCATGGAAGGGTGACTTTCACAGGAACTGGGAACCGTTGGTCGGGCAGGACAAGACAGGTGGTTCGACATTGAGCATTGGGTTTTAGGTGGAGCTGAGCATCGAGATGGCGATGAACTTTGTACTTGCTGTCTGTAAAGTCCTTGTGGTCACTGTCGATGGAGATATTGCCAGAGTGGTGGGATATAGTGAGCGATCATATGAGCTCTAGCGTGAAGCCGGGGACCAAAGAGGGAAAGTTTTCTCTGTGTGCTGGGAGGAGGGGTGTAGATATCTACTTTGGCCAGTTCCATTTCTAAGACAAGTTGGGAAAGAATATCATGTACTGATTATGCTATAATCTCCCTTTTCTTTATATCCTTGGATAGCCATGGAGCCAATGCAGTTTGGATCTCTTTAGGTAGGGATTTAATTCAGAAGGTCTTCATGATGTCTCCTGTTTGAAGATCCTCTACCTCTTGGCACGTTTTGCGCAAATATTGTGACGGTTTCAGTTCACCCACTGTGTGGGTCTCTGTGACATTCGTGATGTGTGTTAAATTTAGATGGCTGGTAAGTATTGACGAGTCTCTGTATCGAAGTTTCATTTGGTATATCCTCTCTTTAGGATTGTGTCAGATACTTGAATTTGCGATGAAAGGGGCTGAATTTGAGTAAATTTGTCACCCTGTGAGGTTATGTAGAATCTGCACCTAAGAAAGTAGCATCGGGTAGTTGGAACCACAATTTGGAGTCTTCTTTGTAAAATTGTGGCAATATTAGGGGGATCAAAGCAGAAGCTGCTTAGAGCTATTGAGTGGAAGTTTGCAACACGTTCGGTGGGTCTTAAAACTATTGAAAGATGAGATACCAGGAATGAGTGGATCTGTCACATGGTCGAGTGTAAATGCATCAAAATTGTGAGGAAAAATGTCTAGATCCAGAATTGGGGCATGATCAGGTAGAGGTGAGAAATCCGTGGTCATTAGCACATTGTACAGAGTCGAGAGTGAAGGTAGATTAATATGAAATTGGTCCATGATGCGAGTTGAGCGATTTGAACTAAGAAAAAATTAAATCGGACTGCAGTTTAAGAACTTCGTGGTCACAAATATTGTGGCTGTATGTGATGAATGTACATCCTCTTTGTGATGAAGTTTACGTTGCAAAGAAAATTATTCCATCAGTCCTATCATTCCCTAACAGAATTTGATCTCATGCTACCTACTGCTCGGCTACCGAGGCCAATTTAATCAAACTTCTTTGACTGCAGACGTTTCCCTGTTTTTAGCAATACTAGGAGAAAATACCTATCTTAATTAGATAACTTAGTGATTGGAATGAATTGAATTACTCCGCACCAAGCTTTTACGTTTTGCTCAGCCACATCATGTTCTAAATCCATTTGAATTCATACATCCTTTTTAGTGCAGAAATTGTTGAACTTGGTGTGGAATGTTTCTGAACGTACGATAGTATTGACACGTGGCAAAAATGTGTTACTAAGCCGGAGCTGTTTGGAACAGCATTTTCGAGTGCAGTGTTTTCCCAGATAAAGTCAATCAAATAACTGCTAACCATACCGCAACTATCTACCACGTTCTTTCTTGTTTCAGAATCTCATGTACAGATAGATCTTGATACCACATCTGATAGCGGTTCTGAAGGAAGTGAATCTCCAGCTACCGTGGTTCATGATGCACCGGGGCTAGACTCCCACAGCACACCAGAGCTTCCGAACACATCACAAGATAATTTGAAATTGAAAATCAGCAGCGTTGCAGGTAGCAGTTCAATTCAAACTTACATTATTGCTCCTCATTGATAAATTATAATGAAAAACAATGCAATTTTCTAAGTACAACTTGCAAATTTTATCTTGCTTTTTTGTTCAAACCTAGGAGCTGCAGTCAACGTTGTTCCTAGTAAGAATCCTGAAAAAAATAAACGAGTAGTTTCAGGGAATAAAATTACTGTAGTTCATGAATCTTCAGAGGGAGAACGGCTTCTCATACCTGTATTAGTCGTCCCTCAAGGAGATTCGAAGAATCAGCAATTTCCAAGGATTAGTCATTCATGTAAGTACTACTCTGGTCCTAAGTTTTACTTTGTGGCTTTTATATAAGTTTTTGCATTGTGTACCCGTATGAATCTGCTTTGGTTAATTATATTGTAAACTTATCGTAGTTAGTGCTAAGTGATTGATTGCTTTTAGCAATAGAAGGTACATTTGTTATTTTTATTTATGTTATTAATTATTTATATTTTAATTTAAAAAACCCTCAAAGGCGGAGGGTTACAACACTATTAAATAAAAATTGAATTGAAAGAGTGAGGAGGACGCCCAGGGATCACGGAAGCTGAAGGAGGAGATGGGAGAGTGGGATGGAAGGAAGTGCCCCTCAGGACACGGGCAATGATACACCACAGGGCACTCTCACCAAGGTGCCCAACTTGAGTAACTTCATGACTCTTTTTCAACATCTTATCCCACGCCACACAGTGGATGGAAACAGCAGTTTTTGTGCAAAAACCGGTGCTAGTTCGGTGTGCGCTCTATGAACCGGCTGTGATCTATGGGTCCCGTCGCGCTCTGGCTCACACCAGCCTACGATCTATGTGTGCAAAAGTCAAAGTTGACCATGCAATCTTTTCATATGAAATCTTATCTAAATAGTGTGTCATAAATATTTAGTAGACCGAGGATTGTTGCTAAACGAGGATGATAACGCAGACTGCCATAAATGCGGAACTACAATGGTGGTGAAAAGACGGAAAAATCGTAGTGGGAGTGGGTCCCTACTTTTTGCTGTCCAAAACCGGGCTGCCAGACAACGAGATCAGCTAGGACGGGAAATCGTATTTTCCATTACACCGATTTGAACGGGCGTTGTCACAGCAACTTGACTCTATGCCAAATTACGGAACTAATTTTTATGTTCGTTCTAGAACTGCCCTTTGACTGTGCAGGACCGGACTGGAAGAGGCCGAGAGTGTTTGACTGATTGGTTTAAAATACAACAGGGGTCGTCTGTTAGCAGGAAACGCTGCTCCTTCATCGGGGTTAGAGCGCACACCAAACAACAATCCATACGTAGAACGCACACCGAACTTGAAGCGGGGCGATAGAGCGCACCCCGAACCAGAAACGCAACGGTAGAGCGCACACCGAACTAGCACCCAAAAACCTCTTAGATGAGCCAAGTGGTTGAAATTGATATGGATTCTCATGTTTTTTGGGGTGCTGAGTCGATTGAAACCATTCCCGACTCGCTAACTATAATGACTAATCGGATAGCAACGTTTTAGCGAATTTTCTTAGAAAATGAAGCTATTGCAATGACTCCAAAATTTTTAAAATAATTTTAAAAAATCTTCATCATGGAAATCCGTTTTGAAGTATTCTGAAACGATTCCTGGATTTTAACGCTTTTTTTTTTAGATGTGTACATATATTTGTATATATAAGAATGCCCTGCTTTCTACATTGGAAAAGCCGCAACCAGTCATATCCCTTATTAATGCACCAAGTATCTACTACCAAAACAATAACTAGTAAAAAAAGATGTGGCGATGAATGGCAAATGAGAACCTTTTTCATTTTTCATAGCGCGTAAGCTGAATCAATAGTAAATCAAGCTGATGATTATTTTGAAGGGACGTAAGTATAACCGAAATGGGTTACTTAATTATTTTTTATTCACCTGATGTAAAACCGTTTCTTCCAAATCGGGTATCGCTCGCACAGATCTTTCTCCAAATCACTTCCACCCTTAAATAAAATATCGCAAAGCACTGAATATGGAATTTCAAGAGACAGTTTTTTTACCACGATGCTACGATTTTCTTTTTCCACAATGTGTGTTTAAATGTTTGGTTCCACGCTTCCGCTGACGTTGAATGATGTGATAGTGATAGAAGACTGCTCCCAAAGAAGTATTTTTCTAGACGAAGAATGAATCGTAACATAGAAAAGCGCAAACTTCAGGATTCGTTTCAGAATGCCTCAAAATAGATTTCAATGAAGAAAATTTTCAAAAATGTTTATTTTACAATTTTCCGAGCCATTGCAATAGCTTCATTTTCTACGAAAATTCGCTAAAACAAGATAGAAATTAATATTCTATTAAAACCTCTCAAACTTTCTTTCCACCCGTGATTATGGTAGGTATGTATGATGATTTTGAGATCCTGTGCAGTCACTTGATCCTGGTGAGTTGACGACACTGCAATGCCAGCACCTGGCGTTTGGTGGCCATTGCCTGACCTCACTCACTTTGTGTAGGGCAGAGGCACAGTACATGACACATTGTGCACAGAATAATATGATCTTCCTCTCACATTATATCAATTGCTGTTGTGGTTGTGGTGCTGCACGGGTATTTTAATATAATTACACGAGTATTTTGATAAAGAAACGCACATTCACTGTGGATGACTTCCCGTGACTCGATGGTAGCCGTACACCGGCCCGTGGTTCCCTCCTCCACCGCGCAGCGGCGCTATCTCCCTCATACTGAATGGTGAAGTACTGTGATTGTCTCCTTAAACGATAGATGAGTCGTAGCTCATAGGTTACGATAACGGTCTCGTGAGACGAAGGTTGTGGGTTCAAATTCTGTTGACTGGTCAAAATTTTTTTGCTCGTACAACTCCCGAAATATACTTTTAAAACGTCATTCTGACCTGCATGTCCAACTAATTTGAATTTTCACTAAGGGATTGACTACTTGATGTTATGTATTTTTGAGATGCGAGCTTGCGAGCATCCAGATCACCAAACTATACACATCATTCTGATCTACATGCCCAACTAATCTGCATTTTTACTAAGGGATTGACTACTTGATGTTATGTCTTTTTGAGATGCGAGCTTGCGAGCATCCAGACCACCAAATTATACACATTATTCTGATCTACATGCCCAACTAATCTTCATTTTTACTAAGGGATTGACTGGTACACAGTTTCCTCACCAATAGATCTATTTTTTCTTGGCATACGGATAAATCCGTAGATTTACCGGTTGGAGCGATCATACAAGCCCAGTCAGTCTGATAAAAGGGAAGACTAGCGCCGCTGGGTGGTGGAGGAGGGAACCAGGGGCCGGTGTACGGCTACCGTCGAGTCCTCCCGTGCGGGTGACACACTTGATACTTTAAAATGTAGCTCATGCTCAAATGGTTTCTAGTTCACCTCGGGTAAATGGTTTCTAACAGCATTCCACACTCAGTCAGAATCTAGCATACCCTCTATACAAGCTGGTACGAAAGTTAAGAATGTGTTAATTCTGAAATTCCCATAAAATTATTAATTTTTTTTTCATTTTATTGATATTTTCAGCGGTTGTCCCAATGAAGCAGTTTCGTTACTTTGAAGATTTCAAAGCTTCTGACTTGGATACCATTCGAAACAAGGAACGATGTCTCGATCTTGGAAAGACGCAGATAAAAAAATATCGAACTAAAATCCAGTCACTTTATATGTCAAACCGAAGAATGGAGCAACAGCTAAACAGATTCAAAGAGACAGTTTCAACTCTCCGGCAGAGTGGACTCATCAGTGAATGTGCTGCTGAGACATTTAAGGTTCCATTGCTTTATTTTGATTTTATTTTTATGTATTTATTTATTTTTTTGTTGAGGAATATTTAAAAAAATAATAATCGAATTTGGTTCCCTGTTACTGAAGGTAGGAACGCTTTGTATTCTGTATCCTTCAAAATTGAAACGTTCACTTTTGTTATTTGGTGACTGTCTGTTGGTTCTAAATTATAATATGATTATCAGGTAGTTTTCAGGGATTGTGCGTTTTAGAATCTAACAGTGCTCTACAAATTGTTACGCTCCAGGAAAATAATTCTCACAGTCGAAGGGGTTTGGTCACCCTGGCCTCATGGCTCTGATCGTTAGAGCGTCGCAACTGCGGGAAATTAATAATAATTTCTCGTAGTTGTGACGACACGAGTTCGAACTCCTGTCGAGGTATCAAATATTTTTGGGCCGTTACAGTGGCGCAGTCGGTAGGACCCGAAATCATACGAAACAATAATTAATTAAATCCCTCTCGAGCCAAAAGACTGTACACATCACATTTCCTGTTGTTATGCCTTTCATTTCCTCACTCACTTGAGTCAAAACACACCGTGACAATGACCTCGCTCGACTGCTGACTTGTTCCAGCGAGCATCTGCTGAGCCAGCGGCCTGCAGTTTCACTCGTCATTCGTCCGACCCCAAACCAGCCGAGACGGCTGGTATTTGACTCCGGGGAAATGTTACGCTCCAGGAAAATAATTCTCACAGTCGAAGAGGTTTGGTCACCCTGGCCTCTTAGCTCTGATCGTTAGAGTGTCGCAACTGCGGGAAATTATTAATAATTTCTCGTAGTTGTGACGACGCGAGTTCGAACTCCTGTCGAGGTATCAAATATTTTTGGGCCGTTACAGTGCGCTCTAAACACCAGAGCTAAGAGGCCAGGGTGACCAAACCTCTTCGACTGTGAGAATTATTTTCCTGGAGCGTAACAAAATGTTATCGCCTCCTGATCAATAAGGGCGTATATGCAAGTGTAAACATGGGTTTCACGTATCTCAAGATGGCTAAATACAGATGAATTTTAACGAATCGGATCTGCATTATCCTCTCTTCTAATGTTCAAACTCGCAATTCGAGGCATAACTTTGAACGTCTGAAGTTTCATATTTTTAGGGATAGAGTGGGTTAGTTTATAGTTGGTCCCTTTTATTTCCATCTTCGTCGGACCACTGTAGAGGAAGGAATTTAACCTCTGACCGGTTTATTAATAATCCAGATCATAACAAAATACTTATAAATGCAATCAGTTGCAGCAATGATACTTGGTGCAGCATACGTGGTACAGTCTCTTAGGCAACCGCTCATATTAGCTTCATTCATGGTGCAGATTTCAAACCATTCGAGAATGCAAAATTTAATCCTTTGCAACCCGGCGAAGAGCAATAAGAAGATTTGTTTACCTGCTTACTCTCATAACCAAAATAAATGGAACTTTGTTTATGTATCTATAGGCCATGCGCACTGGACGCACACAAGAGCACTCTGTTGGGAGAACGCGAGATTGCTGGGTAACAATGAGCGGGTCCCAGGGCAAAACAGCCCAATAAGCCTGATTTTCCGTCTTGTGTGACACTTCCTCCATGCTTTGCGAACATTTTTCCCTGTTTTACGATGGTAATCAGTCCACGCCACAAGTCATAAAAAGGATTAGTTGAAGAAAAAGAATTATTGTGTTTTTTGTAGTGAAACACGAGTTCAAAAATAGAGCAGACAAACAAAAACGCCAGTGTCTAAACAAACGCTAGTAACGTTATTATTCAAAGTCAAGGTCACAAGAAGGAAACCTTCGCGAGCTGAAAATATATCAAACTAACCAACTAAGGTTTTTCAAATTAACAAACTTGGTAATAATTATCCTTCTGACGGGCGAAATTAATCTGTGAGATGAAGTAACGTTTTTTTTAGCCATTGGTGGTGGATCGAGGGGTAGTTGGTTAGGGCTGCTAGTTGCTTGGAGCCATTCCGCATCACTCACCAAATGGTGCTTCTGTTTTTTCTCCACCACAACCCTGATCACCATCAGGGGCGAGTTAATCCCTCAGATGAATTGCGCCCGATCAAAAATTTTTTCGATGCCTATTTCTCTTTATTTGTCATACAATAAACTCTCCTCATCTCTCATACAGTTTTAAAATACCTAAGTTCTAGCTTTATTTCAATGATCGCAGTACATAATCTGTCAGATGAATTGCGCCTGATCGTGTTAGGATTTGTATTGTGCCCGCCAAAAGGTTAATTGTACGCTTGGGATGTGGTATTCGTGTTGATATTTCCTTGATTGATTGACTGAACTATACCCATTTGAAATAGTGTTGCTTAATCTTCCTTTCATATATATTATATCCCTGTCCAAGATGATGTACTGATTACTGGACTACTCAACAATATGTTTGTATTTGATTTCAACTCGTGATTGTTTCCAAAATCAATTCAATTTTCCAAATAAATAATGGAAATTAGATAGTTGGGCTTCATTTCTCACTCATAGTCATAGATATATATATTGATGATTCATTTTCTTGGTGTGAAATTTAAAAACGGTTGAAGCACAAGAAGTAGAAGTTGAATGGAAAGTAATATTTAAACAGTAATGACAGGAGATGGTGAAACGAAGCACAGTAAAATAGCAAGTAGCGTTGTTAGAAATTATTCCTCTGTGCATGTTTGAGCTTGGCGAGTTCTGTAACTCTTCAGAACTAGCATCGTCCCTAAGCGCTTCGGCAACTGTCGGAACTGCCTTTAGCACTGGGAATGATGTTAGAACCTGAAAACGCTCAAATTCAAGTCGTGACAGTAAAAAAAACTGCAGAACTCAATTCTAGAACTGCATGTTCCAGTACTGTGAACACAAAACCTAACTGTGCTTATACAGAATGGTTCAGAACTAGTAGAACTGGCACTGAGATTGAAATTCGAGATGACTAAAAATGAACCGGAACTTCCGCACAACGAATCATGAACCAAACTGTCCGAGTGCTATTTGTGTGCTACATACAGGGCAATATTTGTGAGCAAACCAGTACCCTTCCGACGTTGTGACATCACATTGCTATGGTTCCACCAATAGAGTCTTCCTTGGATTAACTTGGGACTGTGAGTTTTCTTGTCAATACGGCTTGACTTGCAGTGCTGATCTGCATCTTTTTCACTACTCACCATCTTGAAAAATTGTGTAACCCTGTTTTTCTGATCGGTGTTTTTCTTCATATCGCAGCCCCACTGTATTTTAGTTAATATCATTCCTATTCCTTCGTGTTGAGAAATAAGTGTCTTCCGAAGACGAAGTTTTCGTGGAATTAGTCTAAGTGACTATTCCTTGAATGAGAATATGTTGGGATAGAGAGGACCACTCGAAGAGTGGGTGGACAACAATTTTCTTTTTTAAATCGTTTTCGTCTGTACAATGGAAGCTATTCATTTCCTGCTGGACTTGATAGCAAAATTTCATTCAACACCCCAAAAAAACAGCAATAGATAACTTTCAAGTGGTCAGTTTGACATGACAACCTACACGAACATAATTTTGATGTCAAAATAGTGGTGTGCAGCAGACAACAAATACTGTAGCTCCTCTTTTATCAGCTCTTATTCACTAATGTTTGAGTCACATAGATACTAGTCACATGAAGGTCACTAGTCACTACTAGTCACATGAAGGTCACTAGTCACTACTAGTCACATGAAGGTCACATACTATCTACTTAATTGATCCACGGACGACGCATGGATCGGCTAATACATGAGTTAAAGTTGATGGAGAAAGTCAAAATACTAACTCGCGGTTGTTATCTAGATCCTGTGTTCCAAAACACGGGAGTCAACTCCCGTTGGTGGAAATGAGCCTTAGTCTATGTTGAATAGGCTTTGATCTTGAGGGCTTTTTTTTTATTCACAAATTTATTGTGGATTGTTTGTTTACTACGTCCCTACCTTCGGGGTGTTGGGAAAGTAAAAAATATCAAAATATTAATCGATGAAAATCATTCTTGGATATAATTGTGTTAAATAATATTATCATCTCTCCTGTTGAAATGTATGAACATTGGCATTGTTTGGTGTCTCATGATTCGAAAATTATTGACAATTCGTCTGTCTTGTCATTCGTCATCTTGAACGTCAATCGGATTTTTTTTAAATTGTTTTGCTCAATTTTGTAGAAATTTAATAGGCGTAATTGACGGTTTTCAGCTTGGATCAGGAGGAAGGCGTCGATCAAGAGCCAGCCCCCCATTAGGTAATGACATTCTGATATATTTAACAGTGGAAAAATGAACAAAACAGTGGGTCAGGGCTTATACAGGGTGATTCCCTCGCAGATGCAAAAAAAAATTTGGGTGAAACTACATCAAAAATGGAGTAAAATGTCACCAACTGCGTATTTTTATCTCAATCCGTTCTCGAGATATGATTTTTTAAAGGTTTTTTGAGGAAAACCATGTTTTTTTCCTCTTAATCTCAAATTTCTCCACTTTACTTCATTTAATTTTAACTTTTGAAAACATTTTCGGAATCAGCATTAAATGTACTATTAGAATAGTGTACTTGGGTTCTTAAAAAGTACCATCCAAAGGCCCTCACATCAGCTCAAACATGAAACATTTTGAAAAAATAATATTTCTGAAAATCTTTAAAACTTTACTACTCTTCCAAAACGAATCCTGGAAACTGGCAAATCTCATGAAAACTGCTTCGTCTAATACTCTTTCCAACGATATAATCAAGTTTAATTTTATTTTGTTATTTAGTGGAGAAAATTATGTTTTAATGTTAAAAAATGTGGGTTTTTCAATGAAATTGTTGGTTTTCTCGAAAGATGAACCTACGAGTATGGGGTCGGTTTCTATGTATTTTTTCACGCTGTATCGAATGGTAACATTTGTAGATCTCTCCAACTCCGTTATAACCGAGTTTTACACTTAAAATCGCAAATGTTTAGTTTGTTTGTTACGATTAAATGTATGTGTGTTATGGGGTAAAACTAGTTAATTAAAGTGTAAAACTCGATTATAACGTAGTTGAGAGATCTAAAAGAGTTTCCATTCGATCCAACGAGAAAAAATACATAGAAACCGACCCCCATACTCGTAGGTTCATGGAGGGTCATCTTTCGAGAAAACCAACAATTTCATTGAAAAACCCACATTTTTTAACATTAAAACATAATTTTCTCCACTAAATAACAAAATAAAATTAAACTTGATTATATCGTTGGAAAGAGTATTAGACGAAGCAGTTTTCATGAGATTTGCCAGTTTCCAGGATTCGTTTTGGAAGTGTAGTAAAGTTTTAAAGATTTTCAGAAATATTATTTTTTCAAAATCGTCAATGTTTGAGCTGATGTGAGGGTCTTCGGATGGTACTTTTTAAGAACCCAAGTACACTATTCTTATAGGAAATTTAATGCTGATACCGAAAATGAGGTTGAAAGTTAAAATTAAATGAGGCAAAGTTGAGAAATCCGAGTTTAAAATGAAAAAACACGGTATTCCTGAAAAAACCTTTAAAAAATCATATCTAGTAGGGATTGAGATAAAAATATGCGGTTGGCAGCATTTTACTCCATTTTTGATGTAGTTTTACCCAATTATTTTTTTTGCATCTGCGAGGGAATCACCCTGTATATCATTTAGCTTAACGAGGAAGCTTAGAAGGAGAGGTTAAGAGTTATTGTTGGGTAGGTATTCAAAAAAAGCTAAAAAGTGATCATATGAATGAATTTTCGTAAGATATCTTAATTATGTTTCTGTTAAATTATTTTGTTATTTGAGCACTTAGGGTGGAATTCATAGACGGGAATTGAGTGTGAGTGGGCCCTTAAGTGTATCGATAAGGGAATTCATGCACTCAGCGCGATTCTTAAACGTGATTTGAGGACGCACTGAGTGGGCAATCCTAATGCACACTCAACAGGATTCATAAACAAAAAGTTCCAGTCATGCAGCATGATCATATGAGCGAATTTTCATAAACTATCTATCGTACTATAGTATGTTAAATTGCATTGAAATTGGAGCAATTTTAGTTGACAGAAATGGTTAAGAACCAATTTTATGGCAAAAAAACTTATTCTAAATAAAATTCCACTGCTTCAAAAGGGATTTTTGATTTTTAAATTTTTTTGCAGTTTTTATAGATATTCTAGCAAATTTTAATGACATTTAAGTACGTTTTTCATCACAATCTTGAGCAAAAATTTTTAATGTCCTAGTTAATCGTTGAAAATTTAGTTTTGACTAAAATTCTGCAAAAAAATAGAAATTTAACGATTTTTGGCCGTTTTTAGCCATTTTTAGTGATTTTTTGGGTACATTTTCCGAAATTTGACCAATTTAATGTGCTCAAAAATTGTTGTCCAACGAACTCATCCTTTCTTTTGAAATGCTTGATTTTTTGGCGAAAGAACGAAGTTTTTATCTCAATTCTATCGAGAGTTATCGTCTGGAATGACACATACATATATATATATATATATATATATATATATATATATATATATATATATATATATATATATATATATATATATATAGTTGGAGGTTGGGTTTGACCAAACTAGACGAGTGGTTTTTAAATTATGTTTTAATCATAAATCCACAACGTTTCTACCCAGGGGCTGGGTCCTAATCATGTGGTACCTAAAACGAACAAGAAATAGGTATAATATAAATGTAACAAGAAGTAGGTATAAAGTAAATGGTAGAAAAGTGTGATCTGGCTGGGAAAATCTTAGTAGTTTTTCTTATCATCTATGTTTTAGATTCTACATATAAACTAGGTTTTTTCAAGTACTTACAATTGGATGTGGTGGAGGGTCTTTCATCAAGTGAAAGTATATAACATTAGTTTTAAATGTGAAAACATTTAACACTTTAGCAAGCTTATAATATAGGTATGGCTTGGGCCAGAACTAAAACCGTTAAAACAGTGATGGCTGGAAGGAAGAAATGGTTGAAAAATAATAGAAAAAACCAAAACAGTGCTCCTAGCCAATCAATACCCCATCAAATTAATCAAAAAAATAATATATCAAACCATCAACAAAAATAGAATTTCTACTCAATCCAATCAAACTAGAGATTATAACAGCCAGCAACCCCAACCCAATCCAACTACAACTATCATCAACCCCACTTATGCTTCTCTGAGATACATAGGGTCTGTCTCTGAGCAAATCAAAAAGAAAGTTAACTCCTATAGTAAAAACGTGAAAATTGCTTTCTACAACAATAACAAAAACAAGAATAAACGCCACTTTTCCAAACTAAAACACCCATTAAACAAAAATGAAATTAGTGATGTTGTATATGAAATTAAATGTCAAGATTGTGATTCTTACTACTATGGTGAAACCAAACAAGCAGTCATTGATAGGATGAAAGGCCATAATGATGACAATAAAAAAGCTTTGCAAAAAAATAGTCCGGACCCTGATAAAACTAACTATCCAACAGCCTTAGCCAAACATATAGCCTCAAAAAAACATAACCCCATAGTTGAAAACTTCCAAATCTGTTGTATTGAGCCAAACTTTGAAAAACGCAAAATTAAAGAAATAGCCTATATGATCAAAAATGAAAGCAAATGTATTAATTATAAAAAAGATGTAAAAGGTTTATCAAATGTATACCTAAAACTTCTTAAATAACCCTCCTCCCCTATTACTATTCTTTAACATCTAGTCTCCTCAGTTCCTATATACAATTTTTGTAACCCATTCCACCCACTATTATTATCTAAGTCCTTACCTACTTATGTAACCCCCCCCCCCCCTTCAAAAATTCAATATCTACCTTTCTCACACATAGTAAATAACTCCACTCTTGTTTTAACATAGTTTCAAAAAGTCCCGCCATAGTTTTAAAAAGTCCCGCCATACGCGCTTTTTACTACACAGCCACAGCCATTAAAATCACAACTCCACCAACCATTTCTTCCTTCCAGCCATCACTGTTATAACGGTTTTAGTTCTGGCCCAAGCCATACCTATATTATAAGCTTGCTAAAGTGTTAAATGTTTTCACATTTAAAACTAATGTTATATACTTTCACTTGATGAAAGACCCTCCACCACATCCAATTGTAAGTACTTGAAAAAACCTAGTTTATATGTAGAATCTAAAACATAGATGATAAGAAAAACTACTAAGATTTTCCCAGCCAGATCACACTTTTCTACCATTTACTTTATACCTACTTCTTGTTCCATTTATATTATACCTATTTCTTGTTCGTTTTAGGTACCACATGATTAGGACCCAGCCCCTGGGTAGAAACGTTGTGGATTTATGATTAAAACATAATTTTAAAAAACCACTCAAGTCTAGTTTGGTCAAACTCAACCTCCAACTATATACACTTCCTAGACATAACCAGCACTCTATATACATACATATATACATACAAAAAGCGTTAAAATCCAGGAATCATTTCAGAATTCCTCAAAACAGATTTCGATGAAGAAAATTTTTGAAAATTTTTATTTTACAATTTTTGGAGCCATTGCAATAGCTTTATTTTCTAAGAAAATTCGCTAAAATGGCGTTGAGTTGAGTGTCATCCTCAGCTCAATGGCGCAATATCCTGAGTGACGGCAGGAGGTCACTTAAGTGCGTCAACTGATTACTTTTACTATTATATTGACGTAGGTACGGGTAAAATAGTAGAGCATACATAGTTTACTTTGTTTGGAGTTTATTCAAATAAACAATCATTGAAATTCAAATCATTGAATTTTATTCAAATAAATCATTGAATTTCGAAGATTTGAATGAATGAATGACAATGGACGAAGAATCGTGTAATCATATTAAAAACAGCGGCACACGGTTGGTAGGTACATGTGAAATTTGGCTAACTGATCCTATCGAATCATCAACGAAATATTTCACCGAGTATTCCAATTCGGGAAAGACCAACTACTACCCTGAAGGAGGTGCCTAAAATAAACGAAGAGGATTTATAATCACTTCAGCTGAAAGTGCTATTTAAGTTTATGCGATCTCTAATTACAAAAGTTCCGGTCATGCAGCAAGATCGTATGAGCGAATTTTCGTAAATTATCGTACTATATTATGTTACATTGTTTTGAAAATTGAGGAATTTGAGGGAAAAGAAATTCTTAACTACCAATTTTATGGCCAAAAACCCGTTCTAAATAGTATTCTGCGATTAAACATCGCTAAATCAATTTTAATTATTCTGGACGTCTTAGACGCTAACGTTTACGATATTCACATTATGATTTTCGGCCTCCCATCACTTAGCAACGCTCAAGTTGAAATTTACTGTCTGCAAAATAAATGTTAACTATTAGGTAATTTTATTTCGGAAATTCGTCATATTGTCAGCAAAAATTGTTAACTATCAATTTTATTGCTGAAAATTTTGTTCTAAATAACATTCTATTATTATTTAAACAAAGATATTGGATTTCTAGAATTTTTTACATTTTTATCGATTTTGTAGCACATTTTAATGAAATTTAATTACAATGTTGAGCATAGGTTTGAGCTTTAATTTTTAAATTACCAACTTCATTGTTGATAAACTTTATTTGAGTAATATTCTGCTAAAAAAATCAAAACCCCGATGTTTAGCCTTTTTTGTCATTTTTGTCATTTTTTTAGTACATTTTTTGAAATTTGACCAATTCAGTATGCTCAAAAAGTGTTGTCCAACGAAAACATCCTTTGTTTTGAAATGCTTGATTTTTCGGCGAAAGAGCGAAGTTTTTATCTCAATTCTAACGAGAGTTATCGTCTGGAATGACACATACATATATATATATATATATAACTTCTACTCTACTATTTGATAAAGGCAAAAGCCGAAATAATATAACGTGAGTTTTTCCTTTTAATTTATTAGCGAATTTTCTTAGAAAATGAAGCTATTGCAATGGCTCCAAAAATTTTAAAATAAATATTTTCAAAAATTTTCTTCATCGAAATCTGTTTTGTGGCATTCTGAAATGATTCTTAGATTTTAACGCTTTTTTATATGTATATATGTATATATATATATGTATGTGTCATTCCAGACGATAACTCTCGATAGAATTGAGATAAAAACTTCGTTCTTTCGCCAAAAAATCAAGCATTTCAAAAGAAAGGATGAGTTCGTTGGACAACAATTTTTGAGCACATTAAATTGGTCAAATTTCGAAAAATGTACCCAAAAAATCACTAAAAATGGCTAAAAACGGCCAAAAATCGTTAAATTTCTATTTTTTTGCAGAATTTTTGTCAAAACTAAATTTTCAACGATTAACTAGGACATCAAAAATTTTTGCTCAAAATTATGATGAAAAACGTACTTAAATATGTCATTAAAATTTGCTAAAATATCTATAAAAAGTCCAGTCATAGCATGACCCCATGAGCGAATTTTTGGAGGAATCTTCGACATTTCAGTCGCTATTGATCGTGTAGAGAAACTTTAGTTTATGATTTTGATAGACAAACATGGAATCAAATTATTAAAAATAATTAGGAGGTACTCATACTTTGTTATTATTAAACTAATACTGTAGATTTAAAGACAAATGTAGGTAAATATTCATAGATTTCGATGTCCAATGTGGTCAGTATTGAAGGCAGTTGAAAACTTAACAGTATCCTATCATAACATCATCAAATTTTGACATAAAGTTGGTTAAAATTGGTATAAAATTGGTTATACAGGGATAATTCCATAAGAGTAGTTCAATCTGAATTTGGACAATGTTGTTGGACAAAGATTACCGATTTTTACAACTAGCGAACGGCATTATTTCGATTTTTGACTGATTTTTCAACTTTGGAATTTTTAAAAACTTGATACATATTCTTATAGGAAATTTTACGCTGATTCCGAATATACCACATGTTAGTATGCTGAAAAAATTATTTCGCACAACAAATCGCAAAAAACAGGCTATTTTGAAATTTTTGACTACATTTTTGAAAATTTCAACCCGAAGATGTAATCCGATCATGCTGGCCAACGAACTTGAACTTTCGTTTTGTGTCCTTAACATTTTAAAATTTGTTTGAAGTTTCTATCACAATTCTACGGACAGTTATCGTCTGGAATGACACATACATACATACATACATACATAGGTACATACATATATACATACATACATACATACATAAAAAAATGCGTTAAACTTCAGAATATGATTCAGAATAGCCTGAAACGGATTTCTGCATAAATTTTTTTCAAAAATTCACATTCTACAAATTTTGAGGCGAGAGCAATAGCTTAATTTTCTTCAAAAATTCGCTAAAACTGCAACAAAATTTAAAAATCAAAAAACCCTTTTGAATCAGTGGAATTTTATTTAGAATAAGTTTTTTGCCATAAAATTGGTTTTTAACCATTTCTGTCAACTAAAATTGCTCCAATTTCAGTGCAATTTAACTTACTATAGTACGATATATAGTTTATGAAAATTCGCTCATACGATCATGCTGCATGACTGGAACTTTGGAATGCTCTCATTCTATCACGACATCTCATGATCCCTAATGTCAAGGGAAGCTAATTTATTACGCTAAGTTCTCAACTAATATTGCTAAGTAACCATAATGAACTAATAATGTGAAGGCACTAGGTACATAGTAGGTATACTATTGAGTAGTAGGTGCTTGTAAGCAGTAGGTACTAGACTTCTTTATATATGTCCTATTTTCCTCCGCACATCTGTGCCAAAGTATATATATATATATATATATATAAGCGTTATAATCCAGGAATCATTTCAGAATACCTCAAAACAGATGTCGATAAAGAAAGTTTTGGAAAATATTTATTTTAAAATTTTTGGAGCCATTGCAATAGCTTTATTTTCTAAGAAAATTCGCTAAAAACAAAAAAATTGTGGACATAGACAACGTTTTTTCGCTAACTTCCGTTTTTCTAGGTGAGTGTCCACACACACTCATGCTTTGTCTATGAATTCCGCCCTTAGTGTGCAAAGATCTACTGAGTTCATTTGAGTTCTTTCCAGCCTGACCTGATCTTTTGTATGTAGGCAACAGGAGTCAGCCTTCCTGTCTTTTTTCCTCCGTTTTGCACTGGGATTCTGCGTTCTGACCACAGTCATAACCAATTTACCCATGAATTTCGCCTAATGGGATTTCGTGTGCCATTGCTAAATTCATATCACTTTACTTTCAAATATCCACAGTTTCAACTAGGGTTTTATTAGACCAGCTTCGCCAGATGGGCGACGCCCGACTGCCTCCCTGCCAGGCGTACCTCATTTTCGGCGAGGACGAGTGCCACCCCGGGAAGTAGGCGGTAAGTTCGTGGGGCACCCAGCTGCCACCCCGCTCAAACGGAGAGGAGGGAAACTGACACCCGCACAAACATGATCGTGTTTCTCGGCTTATCACGCTTCAGGTTTATAACGATGCTTGGAGCTAATCAACAATAACTTCCCATCAACCCATCCGAACATTTATGTATTCGTGGACCAATGTCTGGCGTTCCAAAACGTAGACGTGTGCGCAAAAATTATTTCCGCGTGTGAAAAGTCGGTGCAAGACTTGAGACGTTCGAATACCAAGAACAAACAAAAGTAGGTGCAAAAACTTATTGAACGCTACGAAAACAACGAAATTTCGATGCTTGCTTTTGTGAAACTCATATCGGCGAAACTGCGACCTCACTTGGAAGATGAATGACTTAGTTGTTACTGTTGATGTTGCATAAGATTCTGTTTCATATTGTGTTCCGGTACCACATTCGTTCAAACTATCCATTTGTAATATCATTATTTATAATAAAGTGCATGGAGAAATTTTTGAGTTTATTGACGTTTGGCGTGGTACTTGTCAACTGGCGGGGTGGCACTTGTCAACTGGTGGGGTGGCACTTGTCAACTGGCTGATTAGGGGCGGGGAGGCAGTTGTCTATAGGCCGTGTACAGCCGGGTGGCACTTGGGAAAAAAATCACGAGTAGGGAGGCAGTTGGGAACCGCCCCGCCAGATTCACTTAGCGCAACTCTCACGCAACCGCAAAGAGCAATGAACCTTTAACATTTAAAATTTAATTTAAAGACAAAAATGTAAAAAAATTGACATTGTACTTCCTATCTTATCGCTCAAGGATATGGATGATCAATACCGAGTGTGGAAAAAGCCACCCGAAAGAACTGAAAAAACAACCTTCACGCTAGTCAACACCCCCCACCATTCCCATTAGATTGTATTTTCTGGTTATTTTTCGAATACCTAGCTTTTTTTCCAACTTTCCCAACACCTCGAAATAAACGGCATGGGGAAGTTATGTAATATACAATTTTATTTGAAGATCAGAATCTCGAAGACGACCGCATTTTTTCAGTCAAAACTCCAGATGGTTTGGACTCACTGGTCGTTCACCTACGACGTCATTCAACTTTCATCACACCGCTGTTTTGTCCACTTATAATCATCTGACGCCATATTGCACATTTTTGGAAGCTCCTCGATAAGATATTTCAGCTGATAAAATAAAATAGATTACATTTAAATTGACCATTGGTCTAAAAATAAAAATAAGTGGTTAAAACGGCAGTTAGCAAATTTTCTTAGAAAATTAAGCTATTGCAATGGCTCCAAAAATTTTAAAATAAAAATTTTCAAAAATTTTCTTCATCGAAATCTGTTTTGAGGCATTCTGAAATGATTCATGGATTTTAACGCTTTTTTATATATATATATATATATATATATATATGTATATATAATATAAGTATATATATGTATGTGTCATTCCAGACGATAACTCTCGATAGAATTGAGATAAAAACTTCGTTCTTTCGCCAAAAAATCAAGCATTTCAAAAGAAAGAATGAGTTCGTTGGACAACACTTTTTGAGCACATTAAATTGGTCAAATTTCAAAAAATGTACTTAAAAAATCACTAAAAAAAGGCAAAAAACCGCTAAAAATTAACAAATTTCTATTTTTTAGCAGAATGCTACTCGAAAAGAATTAATCGAACATGAACTAGGACATATAAAAATTTAAGCACAAAAGTGTACTGAAAAATGTACTTAAATTTCATTAAAATAAGCTAAAAATCGATTGGAACACTTGAAAAAATTGTAAAAATCCACAAAATCGTTTGTTCATTGGAATATTACTGACAAAAAGTTAGTTTGCTATAAAATGTATAGTAAAATTTTTATTTGTCCCCAAAGTGCTCAAATTTCAACAGAATTTAACATAAATGTAATACGACCATTTATGAAAATTCGCTCATACGATCATGCTGCATGACTGGAACTTTTTTTATGGTTTTCTCAATAGAAAACACTACTAGCGCCCACGAAGGCGCACATTTTAGCGAATTTTTGAAGAAAATTAAGCTATTGCTCTCGCCTCAAAATTTGTAGAATGTGAATTTTTGAAAAAATTTAATGCAGAAATCCGTTTCAGGCTATTCTGAATCATATTCTGAATTTTAACGCATTTTTTTATGTATGTATGTATGTATGTATATATATATATATATATATATATATATATATATATGTATGTATATATATATATATGTATGTATGTGTCATTCCAGACGATAAATGTCTGTAGAATTGTGCTAGAAACTTCAAACAAATTTTAAAATGTTAAGGACACAAAACGAAAGTTCAAGTTCGTTGGCCAGCATGATCGGATTACGTCTTCGGGTTGAAATTCTCTAAAATGTAGTCAAAAATTTCAAAATAGCCTGTTTTTTGCGATTTGATGTGCGAACTAATTTTTTCAGCATACTAACATGTGGTATATTCGGAATCAGCGTAAAATTTCCTATATGAATATGTTTCAAGTTTTCAAAAATTTCAAAGTTGAAAAATCAGTCAAAAATCGAAATAATGCCGTTCGCTAGTTGTAAAAATCGGTAATATTTGCATGAAACATTGTCGAAATTCAGATTGAACTACTCTTATGGAAGTATCCCTGTATAACCAATCCTAGAACCATGCTGTTTAAAACGTAGGTAGTAGGTGCTTGTAAAAAAAAAAAAAAAAAAATGTAATCACAACTGATGAGTTTACTCTGTGAAATATTCCGTCCTCCGATTCTCTCGGTCGCTCTCTTTAATGTTTTACGCTCAACTGTTTTAGGACTTGATGTAGCTTTAATACATACTGACTGTGGCTTAGAAAAGATTAGTTTAATAATAATAAAGTATGAGTACCTCCTAATTATTTTTAATAATTTGATTCCATGTTTGTCTATCAAAATCATAAACTAAAATTTCTCTACACGATCAATAGCGACTGAAATGTCGAAGATTTCTTCAAACATTCGCTCATGGGGTCATGCTGCATGACTGGACTTTTTTATTTCCCTCACACTCCCTCCCTCTATCACCCATTATTATAATTGATTTGTGTAATCTTGTTTCAGACTGTTCTGAGTGACTCCTTCTCCTCTGAGTCAACATTCGATCCACTGAAGGTTTTTTGGAGCATGTCAAGTCACAAATAGACAACATGGTAGGCTGTAATTAGTTTTCTGCCCCGTTGTGCTTTGATGAAGACCTTGTACAAATTTGATAAAGTGCCCACAACATAAAATTGAATGAAGAAAGAAACAATTAATTGATTTTACTAGGTGAAACACGAGTTTATAACCTTTCCTGATTGAGAAATGATTCTTCATGAAGCACTCCATTCCTCCGTTGAAAGGGGATCAGTACGATACCTCACTATCTTAATTTTTTTTTTAATATTAATTTCCAACAAACCAGTTTTGTACCTTTAGAAATAGGAATCTTTGACCTACCCGCAGATATTTCAGGAAAAATCATCACCATGTTGCTTTCCAACTATAAATAAGTAGTTATAAGTTAAGTTATGGGTGTGTTATGCCCATCATAGCTTATATTGCATTATTCTGCGGTAAATAAATTGTAATATGTATAATTAATTGACATTTGTCGTTTACTTATCCCGCATACACAATAATATCTGCTGAGTCTGTCTTCAATTTCGCCCTATTCAGGGAGACTGGCCTAACGCGGAAAGTTCAAGAGCAATTTTCCCAGTGTTTTTCTGAGATTTTCCGGGATGTTTTGGTATCAAAATTCTCAGCTCACTGAGTAGAATCTAAATCCGTTGAGACTATAATCGATTTCGCTTTCTTTAGAGGATACTGGAAAACTCTAGATCCGTCTAAGGTGAATTTTCTGGGATATTTTGGTATCAAAATTCTTAGCTTGGCTTGCTGTGTAAAATCTAAATCCACTGAACCTGTCATCGTTTTCGCGTTATTTTAATGAAACTGGCAAAATGCGCTTGGGAATGGCAAATTAGGATCCCCCCTCCTCTCTCATTTGATACACGGGAGCATGATCTTCTTAATTGTCAAAAATTATCAGGATAAGGGTCAAAACGAATAAAAGTCCTTATCGCCGAGCAGTGGCGTAGCAAAGCCATTTATCATGGAGGGGCAACAACAACAGTCAAAATTATATATATATGTAACTATCGTATATGGGTCATTCCATGAAAGTCCACCACTTTTCAGTCACAAGCACTTTTCTCCACTTCCAGGCAACATTTCAGACGAAAAAAAAAACCTTTATTGTAGGAAAACATTAATGCTAATAGATCCCAGGCATATAATTGCTTAATTATCTATGCACACATATGTATTACACTATCAGAAGGCCTTTTTTTCCCTCTCCTGGTTGTCACAAGTAGGAGGTTGGTAACTTCAAGGAGTAAAATATATATGAGCATGTCGGCTTCAGAATCATTTCATGTGATTTCCTGTGTCTCTGAAAACTCTAGAATGGACCCCCAATGAATGAAAACAATTTTGAGCAAATGGTGGGGAGGGGGGTTGTATTTTAGTCTTGTCACATAAGTTTTGCTTCACTCTCCTGGGAATTCTGTTTGAACTTCTCAACGGCGCGGTTTTGAGTTTGGGAAGTTTCTTTTTGTTTTGTTGGCACTACTGTGGCCTCTTGTGAGCACACCAGCTCAATGGTCCCTCCAGTTGCGTGTGGGCAAGCGGCCATTGGAGGACGACTCTTGGAAAACACTCGAGTATTTTTATTACCATTCACTATCCTGGTGCTGGGAAAATCGACCTTGAACCAAATATTCCGTTTTTTCAAACGTAACTATAATGCATTTAATGACCCCTTCCAGCCTCTGAAAGAAGGGATTTCAGATCCCTGTTTGTTCTCGGGATATTCTTTTTTTAGCCCTAGATTTCACTCTCCTGGTATTCACTATCCTGCCAACATAAAAAAATTCGGGGCCAGGAGAGTGAAGATAAGAGCAGGAGAGTGAATTTTTGCGTCTTTTAGTGTAAATTTCATCCTTTTGGTGCGTTTTTTGTCTTGATTTTTTGTTTGTTGACTGTAATGGCTCCGAGAAAAAGTAATCTCTCACGGGAGGAGATTTTGAGAAGAAAGAGGGAAGCTGAGCGTCGAAGGTACGAGAGGATAAAGAGTGACCCCGCTGCATACGAAGTTCATATGAAGAAGGCAGCTGAAAAGTATGTCAAACGCAAGGAAAAAGGTCAAGTCAAGTTGGTGAGTGAGTTGACAGCTAGGGAGCACCGTGCCTAGGATGATCCAAGACTCCAGATTCCAAGATCCAACCCTGCAGAGGATGATCCAAGACCAGACGATCCATTATATAAAATCCGCCCTCTCTTAGATTATTTTCACGGAACGATGTCCTCTATAATAGAGCCTGGACGAATAGTGAGTGCAGATGAATCGATGGCTCCTTGGAGAGGGAGGGTTTATTTACGACAATACCTCCCGCTGAAGAGCCACAAATATGGAATAAAAATATACATGCTCACAGAACCTGATGGGTTACTTCATCGCTTCATAATGTACATTGGGGCACAAGACCCTGATGTGGGTGGTCAGGGGCATGTGACAAAAGTGATTATGAAGTTGATGGATGGAATCTTCGGGGAGGGCCGATGTTTGTTTGTTGACAACTATTACTGGCACCCTCCGGGGAAATCGTGCTCAAAATCCACAAGAAGTCGTGAAATCAAAACCTAAAAGGGTGAAGTAGTCCAACGTTGGTCACAAGAAGGGATAATGGTGGCCAAGTGGAAGGACAGAAGAGAAGTGCTCATGATATCAACCCAATTTCCCCCAAACATTGTTGAGACTGAAGGACGTGGGGGGAGAATATGGCAGAAACCTGCAGTTGTAGTTGAGTACAACAAGTACATGGGGGGGGGGGGGGGATAGATCGTCTCGACCAGTATCTTTCCTATTACATAAACCACCAGAGGACGTTGAAGTGGTATTAGAAACTGGCGTATCACATCTTTGAGCTCATGTTGTTGAACGCGTACTTGTTATACAAAAGGTTTTCTATCTCATCAAAAAAACTAGAGCTGTATGACTTCCGTATGACTACCTCTGCGGTGACCCTCAACATCCTATTGCCACCCCACCCAAGTCCACACCGATCATATCAAAAAATTTCCCAGCAGACACCCCATCAAAAAAATATGTACGATGCCAAGAGTGCTCAAAACGGCAAATCAGGCGAATGGTTAAAATAATTTGTCCAGCGTGCCCGGAAACCCCGGGTCTTTGTTTGAAAGGATTTAAAATGCAATAATTTGTTTCCTACGATAAAGCGATACATACCGATCTTCTTGATTTCGCACAATATTGCCGATTTGATATTTTCATTGTTTACTACTCATTGTCATCTTAGTTTTTGAAATTTGGATATTTTTTGCTTTTGAAACTGACATGTTTGATTGATCTATTTTAGTTTTTGGTGTTTTCTCACAAAGTAAATAGTAACAATTTATTGTGTAAGTTGGTACCTATTTTTTGTTGGACAATATACTTTTTGTAAATAGTTTGTTCCACCGTTTCAGTCTCCCCTCCTGTAGCTGTTCTCAAGATAAATCGCTACTATACCAGAATAAAAGTGTTTAGGAACTCATTGTTTTGTACTGTATGGAGGGTTAGTATACCCTGAGCACGACCGTGGACTGGCGTCATGACATACATGTCGCGCTCTAAAAACTTGGAAAATTATGAGTTTTTCAATTACGATCGCATAAAAACGTGGTTTTAAGACATTTCAAACATGCTTATGAAAAAAAGTTGAAAAAAGTTGGGCCAGTCCTGGGGGTTGGCGCAGTGGCAGGGCCAGCGTCGAGAGTGTTAATGAAGATATTGTTACTTTAGTCGTTTTTTTTAATACCAAATATTTCTTATTTTGATGAGAGATTCGTGTATTTTGATATTTACCTACTTATACTATAGATAAAAGCGTTTCGGAGTTTACTTGGCACCTTCATATACCCATTCATGTTCGTTGTCCAACTCAGAACTTCTCAGAAAATAATAAATTTTTCACTCTCCTGTGCAAACTTTCGCTCTCCTGGGGCGTCAAAATTTTTGAAACCGTGTACAAGCGCCATTTTTAATTTCCCTGCGCTGCCACGCAACACATTCATTTAAGACCTTAACATGAGTTTAAAAAAAAATAAAATCGACCCGATTGGTGGATTTTGACATTTGAAAAAACTGGACTAGAAAAGTGGTGGACTTTCGTGGAATGACCCACATGTACCTATGGTGGGTACTACTAGTCACAAAGAGGGCATTGTAGTACCTATAAAGGGTGTCCCACTTAAAAGTTACAAGGTTAGTCGATTACAAAGGTTCATTATTGAAAAATGAAAGAGCGAAAACAATCACTTTAGAATTAATTTGAATTTGAGTTCTATGTACCGACCTATCTATCTACTCCTATGTACTATACCTACCTATCTACCGAGAGAAAATGAACGTAATCATTTAGGGAAATAAATAGGGAAGAGCAGGCACACTGTATTATTTTTACAGCATAACCTTACAATCTAAAAATTAAGGTAATTAACCCTTCTCTTGGTGGACACAAAAAAAAAAACATTCTTACCAAACTAAATCTGTCTTGCTATATGAAAATGCTCATGAACTTGGGAGAACTAGGCTTATCATTGACTTACCGCTTCCAATCCAATCGTGTTTGTATACCTATGAGGATGTATCTCTCCAAGGGGTTCATAACTCGTAACTTTAGCACTCACTTTTATACTGATTACGATTTCTTTTATGTTACACATTGTACGCCAATTACCATGAAATAAAGTACAGGATATTGAACATCAACGAGAGACATCACAAAACGTAAACAAACCGAAGCCGGCTTGAAGGTTATGGTACAATCATTTATCGGTTGGTTCAGATATCGATTGTTTCAATCGTTTCCATTTGACTATGGATATTTCAATCACCACAGCACAGACATGTTTTAGTCCGTCTAAGATTCTATTAATGTTATTTTACCGTTACTTACTTCTACTGGGACTCATACCAAAAATCAGGGACAATATTGAAGACTTTTATGAGTTAGAAAACTTATTGATGGAAAGAAGGACGCAATCGATGCTACTGCATTGAATCGAACGTGAAGTTAGGGGCAGTGAGAGAGTAGCAAAATGACTTATTGCTTCCAGAGGGAAATGAGGATGGGCGAGCCCAAAAAGAAGTGGGGGAACGACTAGTTTCACCATAGTTTATGGTATCCACACTTTATAGTATCCAGCATTCCATTATTTTCACTGTAGTTATTTCGCTTCTGTTGGATGGGCAATTATATTATCCACCGCGTTTGGCCCTCCCTAGAACCAGCCTTGGAGGAGCGTTCTAAGTGGCTAGGTAACTGGACCCACATAACAGGCGTGCTTTGTGGGTTGCATTCCCGAACTTACCGTAATTGGTACTGATGTTAGTTACGTTAAATTATTAATTATTGTTCACGTAGCATCCGTTTCAAGAAGAACTTCTACATCCTCTGTGATCGTGGGGGGGGGGGCTCTGCCCACCCTGCCCCTCCTCAAATTACGCCACTGTCGCCGAGTTTTTGTTTTATATAAAACCATCGCCAGGGCTCAAGAATCTTCTATGGTGTCAAAATGTAAGTCACGGTCATGGATTGTGAGTTAAATGTCATAACAAAAACAAGAACTGGTTGCAGTTGAGATTGACAACGGTTGGCACATAAATAGGACTCAAAAGCTGAAGGCTAAAATTGAAAAAACACTGCTGGCAAGCATACATACGCCTAACACTGTTTTCAAAACTTGCCTCCGTCGCCGCCTCACCCTCCAGTTTTGTGATCGTAAACTCTGAACTCAGAGTTTCAACTCAGCAAATACAGAGAATTTCCCCACCAACCACATTTTCTTATGAAGAAAATACATAGGTAAACACTAAACGTGAGTGTTTGCAAAAGGTAGGTCGGTACCATCTAATAAAGCTTTAGACACTACCCAAAACTGAAACGAACGACCAACGTAATAACGTGAAATATGTTCATAATAACGGAATACTGCAGAATACCTACTTCCTAATAATAACTAGCGAGGCTAATTTCATTCGAAGCAAAGTTGAAATTATTTACAAGTCATATTCCTGTGACTGCATGAAAGTCGGCCTTTATGTGTAAACGACATGGATAATTCAAAATAATTTGATTTTGTGTCCTATGAAGCCAAAAATAATTATTTTTGACAGGATTTTAACAGGAAAATCGTTTTTTTAACCCACTTTGCCCAGTTTCTTAATAATCAAAGGAGTGAAGTTTGAAGCCGGAAAATTAAAAACCAAGTAAAATGCAAGTAACAAATACACTGCTGATATGTACACCTACAATGTGTTCAGTTGAGAGAAAAAAAAAAAACAGAAGACCTAAATAATCACAGGGGATATACGAAAAATAATGAATTTAGCGGTTCGGGAAAATTCGATTTTAACAACGAATTCGAATTGGAATTTCAATAACGTACATCGATGCTTCGAAGCAATCGATGGTAGTTATCGATCTAAAAATATCGATACAAATATCGTTATTTCATTGGCTATTTGGTCTCACTCCCCGACTGGGCGGAGTTTCAAGTTGCTTCTTCCCCCTTCACGACCTGTCCTCTCTTCCCTATCCCTATCTCTTTGCACGGAGGCATGAACCTAGGAAGTGATAAGGTTTCGAGGCGATCAAGTTGGATGGATTTCCTTATCCTGGGAACCCTGGTGGGGACGAGAACGAGAAGTGTGTAGTCAAGTGATGTCACAACATACATTTCAGAAACACAACGCTTTTTTATGACCCTTTTTGCACAATATAGAAGACCCCAGTGACTAGCTAATTTTACTTTTGCAGATTCCTGATTCCTCTCACTTGTCGATTGTGGAGATATGGAGGACAGTCGCTCATCTCGGTTCCTTAACAAATCATACGCCTTGTGGGATTATGGTAAGATTACGAATGCACACGTTCATATTTCATCTACGTTCATATTGGATCGTAGCTAATATCACCGAACTATATACCTTTTCTCGGCAACCCTTATAAGTGACTGCTAACCCTAATTGCTTCAAAACACGAAGAATCTACTTACCTAAATGAATCGATATAATGAACAAACGCATTCGCATTGTAAAGTTTTCCACGTAACCCGTCGGTTAATCTATAATCGGAAGCGCCGAGTATAGATTAGGAGGGTCCAGGGGGGCGAAGCCCCCCTGGCGGGGTCAAGGGACGGAGTCCCTTGCGAGGCCCGAAGGGCCGTTATATATATATATTTATATACCTATGTAGATAAAAATACAGTAACATCCTTGAGGTACTAGGAAATTATACTAACACTATTGAGGTAGAACTCACATCTTTTGAAGTAAAAGCACCTATCTATGAACCGAAAACTGTCCTCTTTTCAGTAGTAATTATAGCGTGAAATACGCTTTTACCGGGATCTCAAAATGAATTTCGTCACAAATGTTGTCTCAAAAGAGCGAGACTAAAGTAAAGGCGGATCTAATTTCCTTGTCATTCAACCTATGAAGCTGAAACTCGAAATGGAGAACCCATGGGGCGTTTTAAAACGAATCATGAGTTCTAGAGCCTCCCAAGTCAGCTGAGCCAGATCCGGATCTAAGTTCTTTGCTATTCAACGTATGCAGCTGAAATTTGTAATGGAGGTCCCTTGGGCACGGTGGTCCGCTAACTGATTCAAGGCCGTCTGAAATTCCGACGAAAACTGACTACAAGGCGGTGTTCCGGAACCCTGTACGAGTAGAAATATACCCACCGGGAAATCCGAGCTGATCGTTTACTCGTACAAGACGCAAATCAAACATTCAGTTTTTGGGTGTTGTAACAACCTGAATTATGGACTCATTAAAAAAAATTCGGTGAAACTAGACCCCAAATGGGGTAGAATGCCACCAACCGCACTTTTTTATCTCAACCCGTTGCCGAGATATGATTTCTTAAAGTTTTTTACACTAATTACTTTATAAATACTACACTAATAAAAACCTAATTTTCTCCACTATCGATACACTTTTTTCAATTTTCGACCACATATCTGAAATCAGCGTTAAATTTCGTATAAGAATATTGTTCTCTGGATCTTCAGAAGTTCAATCCTTAAACCATAATCCTTGTTCAAACGTGAGAAAATTATAAAAACCAAGTTTCCCGAAAATCTTTGAAGCTGTACTGTCTCCCAATAAATAATCTTGAGACTTATTAAACCTCACAAATTTATTTTTCATTTAAAGAGCTTTCAAACGATGGAGACGCTTTTGAAATTTCATTTCAAATTGGTACAGTTATTTAACCTGGAAGATGAAAAAACGTGTTACCTTTTGGTTGTTTTTTTCTTGATGGACGGGCTGGGATGAAAAAACAAATAAAAACTCGGCAACGGAAAAAAACGCAATTGCAAATGAAAATTACTCCTGGATAAAGAGAAAACAAATTTACTTTGACATTTACATTATTGCTTCAAATGCAACTCACAATTTTGTGTTTTCGAAGTGGCTCCCTCGACTGCGGATGCACGCTCTTGCCCTTTTTCGAAACGACCCCACCGTCACAGAGTGAATGGACGAACTAACTCATTTTCTTCAGTCAAACAATTTCCAACGCGTTGATGAGAGACAGAGTTCAACCATTCAACGAGATTAGGAAGTGTTCGTCGTTTTTTACAGCCGCCGTGTTTTTATTTGTTTTCACATCCCAGCCCGTCCATCAAGAAAAAAAACAACCAAAAGGTAACACGTTTTTTCATCTTCCAGGTTAAATAACTGCACCAATTTGAAAGGAAATTCCAAAAACGTCTCCATCGTTTGAAAGCTCTTTGAATGAAGGATAAATTTGTGAGGTTTAATAAGTCTCAAGACTATTTATTGGGAGACAGTACAGCTTCGAAGATTTTCGGGAAATTTGGTTTTTATAATTTTCTCACGTTTGAACAAGGATTATGGTTTAAGGATTGAACTTCTGAAGATCCAGAGAACAGTATTCTTAAACGAAATTTAACGCTGATTTCAGATATGTAGTCAAAAATTGAAAAAAGTTTATCTATGGTGGAGAAAATGAGGTTTTTATGGTCTAAAACGTGTTTTTGTCGAAAAAACTTTAAAAAATCATATCTCGGCAACGGGTTGAGATAAAAAAGTGCGGTTGGTGGCATTCGACCCCATTTGGGGTCTAGTTTCACCCAATTTTTTTTACTGAGCCCATAATTTAGTTTGTTACAACACCCGAAAACTGAATGTTTGATTTGCGTCTTGTACGAGTAAACGATCAGCCCGGATTTCCCGGAGATTATAAAGTAGAGGTGTGCCGATTCTCTCGGATCGGGAATATTTAACCTAATCTCCCAGTGGAACTGCTCCGGAACTGTTCCAGGCGCACAAGATAACGATCCCGATACAGTCATAGTCACTGTGGTTCTGCATTTCCATTTCCCGACTCCATGTCTCCAAAGAGCTCTCGATCTCAGAGTTCCCGATCCGGTTTTGTTTTCTCCCCTCGATTTTGTCGTTATCATCTGAAGCAGCTGTTCTCGATCCGGTTTTGACTCGAGATCGAGTTCGTTCTCCTTCTCGATTTTGATATTATCATCGGAACTGACTAATATCGATATCCAAGTAGCTAGCTAACTCTTTCCTTCCTAGGACGCGATCCAACCCTTTCAACAACTGCCTCACACCCCCTCTCATCCGTAAATTTTAAATAGTCTTTTGTTTTGGTCTGTTAAGCAGAATATCACTTAGAAAATGTTTAACAACTTTGAAGTATTTAGTACATAAAAAATGTGTGCACAAAATTTATGCTGACAAATGCACCCCAATTCCATTAATAGTATGAGTTAAAAAAAATCAATAAAACTGATTCAAAATAAAGAAGGAAAAATCCAAAAATGTTATTTTAATTGAGATAGTTTTAGTTACCAATTTCAATGCACAAAAAGTACTCAAATTTCAATACAATTCAACACAAATAAAATACTTACAATAATTTAGGAAAATTCGCTCATACAACTAAACTTAGATATCATCTCAATTTCCAATCCGTTTTCAATTTGAGTTATTATAAACTTTTCTTCAATTATGTTTTGATTTTTCTTCTATCGATGACAATTTAAATTCTGATTTCCAGGCACGACGTTCCTGATTAATTACGGTTGGTACCTACTTGGGGTGATCTTCCTATATGGAGCCTTCCGTCACAAGATTGAAGCCATGTATATACGATGGCGCAGGCGATGTGATGAATACGAATATGCAGCCAAATATCATAAAGGTAGGCGAATGATTTAAAAATTGCAGTTTGAGGTGCCGTTCTTGTTAGGAGTTCTTTTAATAAGTAGATGTACCCCTTAACCATTAGGTTATGTGAATATTAATTCATTTATGTTGAAAATAATATCTTTTAAATGTTTTTTCAGATTCAGATCTGGCTAGGGACAGAATGGAGGCTATGATTGCTGCAAGAGAAAAGTTGCAACGTGAACACGAAATGAAAGCTGCTGAAGCTGAACGTAAAAGACTTGAGGTGATTTAACTTATGCATATACCTTGTGGTGAATTGTTAATTAATTTATTATTTATCATTATTAATTTAATATTTAATTAGTTTATGATTTTAAAACAGGTTAATTTATGATTTTAAAACTTCAAAACTTCAAAAAAATCGTCTTGTTAGCGATAGATCTTCCCAGAATGAAATTCATAGCTTTTCAAAACAATATCATTCCATGTCTATAATCAATTTCTTGTCTCAATCAAAACTATATTGAATTGAACTCGAATTTTTCAACAATTTTAAGGGACTGTATTTTAAGGGAACTATAAGTTTCATAGCTATCAGACCATCAGGGGCGAGGCGTGGCTTTTTCCCGCACTCACCGCAAAAATATTCCCATACCAAAGATAAACCCCTAAAATTGTATGGAAAAAGAGGTCCCAAACGGCTGACGGTTCTCCCAAAGGTGGCCGGCAATTTCGACTTGACGGCTACACAATTCCAAGATGCGCTAGCATTGCGGTACGGTCGTACACCAATAGGATTGCCCGAGACCTGTGATGGCTTTGGAGAGAAATTTGACGTGACACATGCCTTGAATTGTAAAAGAGGGGGTTTGGTCAAACGGGGTCATGCAGTACGTGACGAAATGGCTATGGTAGCAGACCTGGCATAGGGAGGGGCAGTCATAGAACCTGTGCTGCGAGAAGCTGAAGATCAAGTTCCAGCCTTAATAGCTGATATCAAGGTGGAAGGGTTATGGGAAAGTGGGAGGCCGGCGTTCTTCAACAATCGCATAATCAATGCCGACGCCGTTTCTCACTCTTCCCATACCTGGAAGCAAGTAGCCCGATCAGCAGCAGCAGAGAAGCATAGGAAATATGACCAGGCAGCCGAAGACCGTCGAGGTTCTTTCTCCCCCCTAATCTGTTCAGTAGAAGGAGCGCTGCACGACGAATTCAATGTGTTTGTGAAAAGGATGGCCCACACTCTTGCCGGGAAATGGAGACGACCCTACTCACAAGTGTTGGGGTGGACCAGGGTAAACATTCAAATGGCCATACCAAAAGCAGTTTCTCAAAGAATACGTGGGACACGGAGAAGGGTGAGGTCCTTAGGGATGGAGGATGGAGCTGCTCTCCCATGGTTGAGCGATTAAGTTTTAGTTATCTTGTTATTGCTTGATTGTTCTGTTAATGAATTTTTACATTTGTGAAAAAAAATAATAAAACCATATCTCGGTAAAAATGGAAAAAGAGGTTAACGGTGGAAAAAGTTCCAGTCATGCAGCATGATCGTTTGAGCGAAATATCGTACTCTATCATGTTACATTGTTTTGAAAATTGAGGATTTTGGGTGAAACGAAATTGTTAACTACCGAATTCATGGCAAAAAACTCGTTCTATACAGGGTATTCACACTTTTGGTTACTAACCTCTTGAGGGCCGATTCTACAACTCATTTGCAGTAAAAAGCATCCTAGACTATTTTTATTTTTTAGAGGCATTGTTTTTGAGTTATTCACGATTTGAGATTTTTTTCGTGTTTTCAACTTTCCATCACAAAATCGGCTATAACTCTCTTTCATATTGAGTGAATTCAAATTTGAGGATGCCGTTGGAAAGAGCGTTAAATTTCATTTTGGATAGGCTACTCAAAGTGTGAAAATATGCGGATTTACCTAAACATGGAAAAAACCTTTAAAACTATAAATATTAAGTTCAATTTTGTTATTCAAGCTAAAAATTATGGTATATAAGCCTTAAACCAAAATATTGTCTATCAAGGTGACCCCTCGTGAACATTCTGTCCTTCTTGCAGAGTAGTGGAAGCAAATTCTCCCTCGAAAGAAAAGGGGTCTTTGTAAATATTGGTAAACATAGTGGAATTAGATTTCCACCCTGTCGCCCAAAATATGATTGGTAGTGACACCCCTTTGCTTGCTGCCGCAGAAACAGCTGCATGACGACTGTAATAAGCAGTAAATTTATACATATCAATTTCTGCAGCACTTATGTTTGACGATACCCAAAGACTCAAGATAGCTCGCGCTGCCGGGTGTCAGAAAGTACGTGTGGTCAATAGCAAGGGATCTGCATGTTGCATAAGAGAAGTGACGTCCTAATACTCTAGAGAACCAGCTCTAGTGGTAAGGATGGGAAGAAAAGAGATGGTGTTGTTGCATTGGGACTTGATGTTTTTAACAGTAACGCTAAGGAGCCCGTGAACCTAATTTCCTTCTTGATCGTCCTACTGTGGTGAAACCAGAATTAGATCTTTGATAAATTGAAATCTTTGTGTAATAATTTGCAAAGTTTTGACTTCGATGTGCAAATGTTTACTTTTCCTAATTTTACAGAGGGAAGAGAAGAGGAAAGCTGAACTGGCAGCAGCTCGGGAGGGTGAAGGAGGTTACAGATTGGGTACTGGTGAAGCATCTTCCTCTGGTGCCTCGACATCAACAAAAAGCCTGAGAGCGGGTAAATTTTAACATAAGATTTAATTCAATTATATCAATAAGAATCAGAGGAAGGGATCAGGTCCCCTGGGTCTGTGAATTCATTTCTTTTTTCGTCGTTTTCATTTTTGTTGAGTCTCGAGTTTTTCGGTATGACAGCTACTAGCCCATTCTCCAAGTCGCACCCCCTTCAAAACCTAAAAGGATTTCATCACTTCGCCAACGCTTGCGGTTCTCCAAAAGCACACACTATTAGCACGTAGAACACCAAAGCCAATCTTGCTCGTATCGATGCATTGTTGACTCTTTCAAATGTCGGACAGCCTTTCTGCCAGGACTGTTATAAAGGCATTTACTTGAGGAGCCCACATAGCATCTACCGAATGCACAAATGGATTGAATGATGTATGGCGTTCTTCACATGTTCGTGCATCTTTTCGCTTATTTCGTTGATAGCAGATGTCGGACTACAGTAGTGGTACGTCCAGGGCGCTGCAACTCCATCATTTTGAGAATGAAAGAGTGAGCTCGACGCTACCACAGCAGTGAGCGATGGTGAGTTTTCGAACTACTTTTTAACCATTCCTCCGCCAACTTCTCCATTTCCTCAAACTGAATGCTGCCTACGAATTTTAAAATTCGTAGCCATAACCGAAAGTTGCCTAGTTCTGCAGATTATTCAAAAGTAAATTTTTCCCTCTAATATTTTGAAGATTGGTGCGGACTACTTTCCTCTTCCGTTACTGGACGTATTTTCTTTCAGTTGTCATTTTTATACCTACTAACACCCCGACCGTTACTGCTTTGTCGATTTGTTTTGATTGTACAAATATTAGAGAGTTCCCAAACGATAAGTCAATTGTGATAAGGTGCTTGGAGATTTTATCATCTGGGGCGAGCCACAGCGGATGGTAACCTGATAAAGTCAAGAGGGTCGAATTAGCATTTCATCTTAGAGTGACGCTACTTATCTTCAAGTAACGCTGAACCACCAAGGGGATTTTCCCGCCTATCCCGTGTGTTCAGTTTCCAGCATTTCAGTTTCCTAGTTCTTTTCTTATTCAGGAATAGGTTTCGCAATGGCAGATTTTGAAAATTTATGAACAAGAAAATGAATATAATTTTCATGAATCATGAATACCAACAAGAAATGAATATCACTGTTATCGATGTGTAAGGTTACTTTGCGATAGGGAGGAAGAAATGAGATAGGTTGGTTCGGGATAAAGTGTCTTATGTTTAGGTGAAATAAATTTGTCTTATTGGAGATGAGGCGCCTCATCTGCCCGCACATGCGCAGTAGTGTTTTCCGTTCACGATAAGGCGCCTCATCTCTATCTCCCTATCGCTTTAGGAACTCTCTATTATCTAACTAATTGATCACCATCCTCTATTTCAAATGTAATTCGTGACAGAGTTCCCGCCAGAATCCCAGAGAAAGCGCTGCCGTCGCTCCGTTGGAAAACAACGGGCGTCGCACGCCACTTCTCGTGTTCTTGAGAGGCTGAGTTTGGCGTTGGATGGGTGATCCAGGTCCTGGAAATCCAATCTACTCCGAACATAGCTCATTAATGCTATTAGTAGGAGTGGTATCTCTCTGACGGGATACTTTCAACCTCCTCTACCTTTTTGTCGAGGATTTGGGGCCCCATTGTACCTCGGGGGGGCTACCTAGATCCTTGATAAATTTTCATTGCTAGTACAAACCCTGTACCATGAATCTTCAAATGGTAAATTGTGTTCTTATTGTTCACCTACTTATTTGATTATGAAATGAAGTCTTTCTCTGTCGATTATTCCTAGTGATTATTTAGATGTTTCAAACATGTATTTTGATTTTCGTTTGTTACGTTGTTGAAAGAGTTCAATAATATCTTCTTCCATTGATCTGTTATATAATGTAATTTGACCAGTTGGATTCCTATTATGGTGAGTAACGATGTTTGAAAAAGCGATTCGTTAAGAGGGTTAAAAAGGTTTACAAAAAAAATTTATAATAAAAATGTTTGAACATTTTTTAAATTGAAATCCGTCTTGATGCATTCTGAAAGGGCCTGGTCTTAAATCACGAAGGGATGAGGGGTACCGGAACCATGAGTGATCCAACTGGTGCTGGAGGTCCTCCTGGAATCGTCTCGTTCCCGGAGCTTCACTAAATGCTGTTCTCGGAGGCGATATGCCTTTGCGGAGTTGCAGCTTTCGTGGTGGCGATTTCGTGATTTGCTATGACCGCAATACGCCCTTGTGATCTCAAATCTCAATGAAATCGGTGAGCTCTTGTGCGTTGAATGGGTCTTCCTGTTGCTTCGATGTTGTTCCAAAATGTGGTACTCTTCCTGAGGTTCTTTTTCCGTCTGTTTCTGGAGTACTTCAGAAACTTTATCAGGAAAACGTCCAGTACTGACTAAGCCACTCAAGTTGGCGACTGGTGAAAAAAAAAAAAAAAAAAAAAAAAAAAAACACTTTTATTGATTGAAAACAAACTTGGTAATCGCACGGAAATCGGTCAGCGTAACGACGTGGACGGGAGCAGAGACGATACTGACTTCTGCGGAGCTCAGGGGCCCGTATTTATGTGCTCCGTGAGCTGAGTGGGCAAAATCATCAGAAAGGCTGATGTAACTTATATATATATATATATATATATATATATATATATATATATATATATATTTATTTATTGTAAATTAATAAATGCATATAAGTATGTATAAATATGGAAAAGCGTTTAAACTCGAGTATTCATTTCAGAATGCCTTAAAAAAGATTTCGACGAGGAAAATGTACACAATTTTGATTTTGAAAATATTTGGAGCCATTGCCATAGCTTCATTTTCTCCGAAAATTCATAATATTCGAGTATGTAGAAAGAAAACGCTGCAAATTATTACACAAAAGTTTATTATTTCTGTATCATATTGACCTTCTACGTAGAAAACTGACCGTAATTATTTAGCCTCACTTATGGTATATTTACTATTAAAACTTGAGGCTTCGCGCTTCCAATATTTGGTTCACTCGTTCACTGCATTACAGCTCCAGGACCCCATAATTTTACGCTTTATCCCTTCCCTCTCCCCTCCACTCCCTTCCCTCTCACTCCCTCTGCCTCCCCCCACACACCCTTGCCCTCTCTTCCCTCTCACTCTCTCCCGCCCACCCTCTCCCACCCACCAGGAGTGCACGCATGCGTAAGTCTAACACTCAAAGCCTTCGAAAAAGACACTTTTTCTTCCGTTTTCGGTCCATAGCATCTATGCGAGTAAACCGATCGGGATGGTTAAACGTTAGGACCAACTAGAACCCAAATGGAGTCTATGTGCGAAAGAACGGGTTTTTTAAGTCAATTCTTAGGCCTTTTATGGCCCGAACGGCGGACGGACATTTCAAATTTGGATTCTACGCACCTTGAAACGTAAAGTGACAAAGTTTGAGGGGGGTTATACAAATTTTTTGCTACACGATCACATAGGCTTATTATTGGGAATAATAAACCAAAATGATAATGAACTACATATACTATAATGACAGACGAGATCCTTTTTGCTTTTCAGATTACTTTCCTCTGATGGGTAACACTGGAACTGGTGGTTACAAAGCTCCGAAGAAGTCTTGCTGCAAGAAAGGCGGAGGATGTGGTTAAATTTCAACAAGTATCCAAATATACCGATACATACCAAAAAACGAATCTCAACGATCTTGTTGATTCCAGTTTGTTTTCATAATTTCGTATTATTTAAATCCGTTATGATAATACGGTTGAGATACTTAAATGAATCGTGGTAATCCTCCCAAGTGCAATAAAACTCAAATTGACGTTTAATGCTTGACAATATTATAACCATTATAATTATTAACACTGATGCATTTTTATTTTTCCTCATTTTACTATTGGGTGCGGCCCCAACACGGTCAATAATATTGTCACATTGCCTTATCACATTGACAATAATATTGACCGTGTAGGGAAAAAGAATGAGTATTGGCGGTGTTATTGATGAAATCCGGAAATTCTGTTCTCGAGGCGTCAATATTAAAAAGTGGAGGAGATATTGTCAGTATTATTGAGCATGTAGGGGCAAACGTTAATATTATTGTCAATACTCAGTTTTATTTTTGTGCATGTGCAATAGTTTTATCCCAACCAACGAGACAAGGATTTACTTCAGACACGGAACCAAAATTGATCAGCAAGCTCTGGAACGAAAAACGCTAGTAGAAATTTTGGTTTTGGAAGACGAAACTTTTCCCGACTTCCCACACGAACACAAAGCTTCCTTTACCTTCGGTAGTGAGGAAGCAAAAATATACGTAATCTATCCTCAAGGACGCCTATTTATGGTCCTTTACCCTAACAACGTACAAATGGAACTTGATCGTGATTAATTCTCGTTTTTTCTCTGTACTTACCAGTATATTGTAAGTGTTGATGTTGAGGGAGGAAATAATGATGCCATGATGAAACAATGATTGGTTGGAAGTTGGCACCTAATCACTGAGTGGAGTAGGCGATAACGTACCAGAACCTAACAGCAGCTAACAGAACTTAATAATACCCCAATAGTACCATGAAATTAACTTAAAAAAATACACAAATTCACTTGTCGGAATGGTGGGAACAGACGTACTGAGCACGTTTTATTGACAATAATATTAACCGTGTAGGATACGACATTATTGATGAGGATATTGAAGTAAAAAACAGCGTCGTCAATAATATTGTCAATATTATAGGTATTGTCAATATTATTGAGCGTGTAGGGCCCGCTTAAGGTCCGGAGTCCTCTACCATATTTTAGGTCCCTCTTACAAAATAAAGCTAGGGAGCGTTGAACGATAGTACGGAAACCTTGGTCTTGTGGTCAACTTCTTTGATCAATTTCATAAAATATGCAGACTGGCACGTGAGGACTTGATACTTCAGAGGAATAGGTACGAGGGTCGGAATTACCAATTTATGCTGTAATAGACTTAGGCCACCCCGGAGGTGCAATGGGGACCTAAATCCACACTCATAGAGAGAGAGGGGTGTGATAGTACCATAAGAGATACAACTTGTACTAATAGCATATGTGCTATGTTCGGATAAAATAATTTTCTGGTTCATCATCTGTCGCCAACCATAGCCTTTCAAGAACGTGAGAATTAACGCCTGGCGCCGAAGCGACGGACACACAGTGCATTCTCTTGGATCTCGCGGGAACTGTCACACTCCCCCCCTTAAAAACATACTTGACTGAAGAGCAAGTATATAAACTAGGTGGAATAGTTTACTGGTTGAGAACTGATGCTCACTAATAAATAGCTGCATTGGCGATTGAGGATAATAAAAGAGAAATTAAAACAGGATGGATTGTCAATGAATCTTCATTTGAAGTATTCATTAGGTGATTAACCCCCAATGAAAGATTGGAACAATCGGGAATAATATAACTTGCTCAACCAGGAGACTTACAGTGGGGAGCTGCCCACTATGGGGACTTATGAAATAGGGAACGATGCCCTGGGTTTGGGAACAATTCCCTTGAAAATTAAGTATGTTAAATAGAAATAATATGAGGGGAAAAATTGAGAAATTAATAATCAAGAACCAATGAAAGTATTTATGTATCCAAGGGAGTATAATGGGTATTCCTTCTGGAAACCCGGGCCATGTTTCTTCTGAAACATTAACGCCCCAAAAATAGTGGATTAAATTTCTAGGCGTGAGCCGTACATAATCCTAACCACGCTCTGCTACCATGTAATAGACTTAGGCCACCCGGAGGTGCAATGGGGGCCTAAATCCACACTCATAGAGAGAGAGGGGGTGTGACAGTACCATAAGAGATACAACTCGTACTAATAGCATATGTGCTATGTTCGGATAAAATAATTTTCCGGTTCCCAGATCATCATCTATCGCCAACTATAGCCTTTCAAGAACGTGAGAATTAACGCCTGGTGCCGAAGCGACGGACACACAGCGCATTCTCTTGGATCTCGCGGGAACTGTACAATGCTGATGATGTCTCAAGGCCACACATATGTCGATTTTCGTTCCGGACTTTGTTAGGAAATACAATCATTAGGGTTAGGCTTAGCAAGTGCGTACCCGTTTTTCATAACTCTGACTTTGTGATGCTACCATTTCCCTTAAACAACAAGTTAAATAATGACTACAGTTTTATTACATTCCCCAGATAGGCCAATGGGGTTGTCAGGGTGAGACGGATATAAGCAGAAAAAATTCTTCTCCGAGTTTCTTTATTGCAAGCTTTCAACATCAAAATGTCATCTTCAGGCCCCTTCGTTTCTGTCTAGTATCCTCTATCGCTCATCCGCCTCTGTTCCACGGTCAGGTGCATCAGTCTCCGGGGAGGATCTTTAATTTCCATAGGAATTGTTGTCAGTCCCGAGATTAACTTCTTGGGTTGTCTTGTGTGATGTTGAAACTTGAGTCGAAATATGAAGGATTTTCTGCTGCGGTGGCCACCCGACCTTCTCGGAGGAAGGGTTACCGTTCAATTTAACTTTTTATTTTTACATCTCTTCTCCATAAAAGTAAATTTCATGAATCCACACAACAAAAATTGAACTTCATCATCTCTGACAAGTCAGAGCTATAACCGCAGCAGAAAATCCTTCAAATTTCGACTCAAGTTTAGACATCACACAAGACACCCCAAGAAGTTAATCTCGGGACTGGCAGCAATTCCTATGGAAATTAAAGATCCCCCCCGGAGACTGATGCACCTGACCGTGGAACAGAGGCGGATGAGCGATAGAGGATACTAGACAGAAACGAAGGGGCCTGAAGATGACATTTTGATGTTGAAAGCTTGCAATAAAGAAACTCGGAGAAGAATTTTTTCTGCTTATATCCGTCTCACCCTGACAACCCCATTGGCCATAAAAGCCTGACGGATGGATCATGAATCAATCAATTCCCCAGACAATTCTACGTCGAAAAACGTGTGGATATAATGAATTGAAGTTAGTAATTCATTAAGAATTGGGGAAAACCTAGAAACATTCTAACAACGCACTTTAGCAATTGACCTACAAAACCGGACATTTCAGAGTGACTTTGAATTTTCGCCCAGATAGTTTGGTAAAAAAACACGGACTGTCCGAGCCAAATCCGGCAACACTTGGCAACCCTGAGTCAAATAGAAGATTAATTAAATAAAACAGGAATTAATTCAATAAAACAAACATTTCAACAACAGATTTTTTTTTGTTCATAGTTCGAGCATAAATCAGGTTTTATAATAATAAATCTTTCAACAAACAAAAATAAATAATCGTTATAAAACAATCGATACAAACATTGCAGGGAAATTAAAATACATATTCAAACACAATACTTTTAAAAACACAGTCTGTCTCATTGTCTTACAGTTGTTGACTAAATTGTTCACACACCCGAGTAGGTACTCTGTGACTGTAGAAACATTTGAACGAGGTACACCTACCTGATAACTAAGTACCTAAAAGTAATAATTCAACGGAAGAAATACTTCATCAAAATACTGTTTGTAGAGTTAATTAAAACAGTAATTCAATCGACAAGTACAAAGCAAATCGCTTACATCAAGGATTGCGTTACGAATGTTATAATGCACATACCTTCCATAAGTACGAGTAACAATATTTTTTCGTAAAAACTCCAAATAGTCCAACATTGGGGTAACCCAACCAGGCCGGAATTTTGCACTGATCAGATTTTGAACGATTTTAATCAAATTTTATTCTGAATTTAGTGGACAACAATACTTCGAACTCTCAAATGTGCGACAAACGATTGTTTTCAATATTCTGCTACACAAATCAATTTTGCTGACATTTTAGCAAATTTTCAGACACATTATTACTATCGCTCTAATTTATGGTCTGCAATTTTGTCCACCAATTCTTGTGAGTGGTTAGCATTTTAAATGTTGAGTACATTCCGAGCTCAAAAGATTCTTTCCTTGCGCGTTGATCTTTTTTTTTCTTCGGAAAAGAAGCACATTTTAAAAAATAGCGAATTCAAAGTCCTACTTGCCATCTTCAATGTTCATTAGGGTGTCCGCCATTTTGAGAAAGGTGGAATTTTGATGACCTCCACCCGAAATTTGGTTTAAAATGTCAAAAAAATGACCCCTGAATTTTTTCAGATTTTTCGCATAACAAAAACCTACGCCTGTAGCTCGATTTCGGTTTTTGAAATACGCTTTTGTTTGCCAAAATCAGACTTTAGAATATAATTTTTACAAACTTCTTTGTTAAAATGTAAAACTTTGTATACCTACGTTTTCGGAACAACTTCCGATAGTTTGGAATCCCAAAATCATGTCAAAAAATGACAATTTTTCAAAATTGATTGCAAAATTATGAAAATTCATATTTTTACGTATATTTCTGTTAGAATTTTGATTTTTTTTTTTTTTTTTACAGCAAATTCGGGTTCAGCAACTCAAAAAACATAAGAATACGAATTTTCATAATTTTACAATGAATTTTGAAAAATTATCATTTTTTGACGATTTTGAGATTTCTAACTGTCAAAAGTATTCGAGTTCAGCGACCCCAAAAACGTAAGTATACGAAGTTTCACGATTTTACAAAAAAAAGTTTGTAAAAGTTATATTCAAAAGTCGATATTGGCAACAAAAGCGTATTTCAAAAACCAAAATCGAGCTACCGGCGTACGTTTTTGTTATGCAAAAAATCTGAAAAAATTCAGGGGTAATTTTTTTGACATTTTAAACCAAATTTCGGGTGGAGGTCATCAAAATCCCACCTATCTCAAAATAGCGGGCACCCTAACATTCATGTGTGCAGAAGGGAAAAGCCATGAATAAGAATTGAAACTTGCTTGGAAATTGAAGTAATCAATTTCAGTAACTGCGCCAAATCAGCGCATTTCTCATTTAACCAATCTAAACTTGAGGAATATATAGTCAATTTACGGATATATATATTAGGTACCCCAATACGAATTTCCATGGAATTCGAACGCAATACCTTCATGGTTTTATTGTCTACAACAACAGTAATAGACGTACAAGGCAATTAAAAGACCGAATTGTAGCACGTCTTGTTTCGATTACTTTTTTTTAGGACTTCGTGGAAAACCGTGAGATAGAAGAGATCTCTGGATGATCGTACGTACAAAGATAAAGTTCTGCGCAGTATGATAGAGCTCAAATAAAACACGCATAAAACAATACTCGTCATAAAAAAATCAATTTTCTTTAAAAGTACACAAGTTATTTTATTATTATTGTTGTTATCGTAAACAATAGGTTATATAAAAAGTGAAAAACTATAAAAACCTACATCAATGTCAGCCTTTTAGGTTCTTTTTTTTTTTCAATTTATACGAGCGCTGCATTTCAAATATTCGCTGCTCTTGGACAGCAGAAGTTCACGCAATTGTGTCAAAACTAGTTTGGTCAGGCACGTAATACTAGTCCAAATAAAATACATACGTAGATTCAAAACTAGTTCACAGTCTTTGAAATGGATTTACTACCTACATGTATTCAAAAGTAGGTATTACATTGTTTATGGAAACTAGTAAAAATTCGATGTAGGTAGGTAATGTTACTAATTCTTAACCCATTCAGTCCGGATGACTTCTTAAGAAGTCAAGGTAGAGTTTCGCCCAGCCGAGTGACTTCTTAAGAAGTCATGGCGTTCTCCCATCCCCACTTGATTCAAACTCGTCGTCAGGGATGGAGGGGGGCTGAAGGTCCATTGTCTGGTGGTTTTCTCGTTCAGGGACCTTCAAGAACCTGTAATGTGTTGTTCGTTTGGGGTTTGGCCATTTTTCAATGTCTCTACAGAACCGGTAACACGCCACTAGAGGTAACGGTAGACACTGTTGTTGCTCAGCTGCCGAGCTGGACCTCTTCAAGAGCGCAGAGTTGAATGGGTTAAAAAAAACTGTTGAGTGAAGCTTGTACATATTTACGTCAGAAACCAGATTGATGGAACAAAATAAAGCACTGACGTTTTTTAAAGCTGATGATGCAGCCACAAACCTATTTCTACAGGTTACACATAATGCGACCACCTTAACAGTAAACTAAAGGTTTAACAAAACACTTAAGAAGGCACATTCCGAAAACATATAGAGAGGAGAGAAGGAAGTCGCCATCTTACGTAAAAGTGAACATTCAGTAAAAGTCAAAACTTGCCTACGATCATAAAATATTTCTGTGCGACTTAGCAAGACAATCTTTCAAACACAAGTTAATTTGAGGCTTACTCCTCAAGCCATCAGGGGTACTATAAAGGTACTCCAGATGAAAAGTATTTCAGTTACAAGTTATGTAACTAATAACAAAGTCCAACTTGTCGGTTTCTATGTATGCTATGTTTGAAATATCAATTTTCGAATTAAAACGTGAGCAGTGCATTACACTGGCGCTGCGGAAATTCAAACTATCGCAGAATACATAGAAAAAAACCAAAGGCTAAGTTTTCAGGAGAAAAACGACGGTTCGGAAAAAGTTAACGAACCTCTTTGAGAAGGAAATGAGGAAAACAATATGTTCCTGAGTTGTCTGGTGCAAACATTTCGACTCGGACCGTTGAAGACGAAGACGCGTGGACATATATAAATCGGTTTGATGTCGAAGTCAAACGTTTCACAATTATTATGATTTAAAGCCCATTTCTTTTCTGATTTCAATTTTTTGAGTCTCTTATTTTCTCTTGATCGTCAGCAGTCGAGTGATTTGCGCCAGACAGTGACTCAGATAGCCGGAGATTCAAGTTACTTTACTGCGGAGGTACTTTGTGAGGCCCCCATCCATGGAAGCATTTAGTAAACCTTTTTGACTCTTTGCCTTTGAGGGTCAGGAAGAGCTTTCGAGGATGTTCAGGTTGCTTGACTCGCATATGCTGGATGTAAACCTAGAAAGCAGAATAAAGAAGACACAAGATCAGTGATAATAGCTTACTCGTACAGAATTCATGAGGTACTTGAAATCCCTCATGTGCCAGAAATCTATCCCCCTAAGAACATAACTTCGATGTTACAAATACGGCTCTGAGATAATGAGTTCAGCGTCATATTATCAGCTTAAGAAGATTCAATTATTTCAGAATTGGGTCCTACACCTCATCGTTGACGCGCAAAACACCTACTGGTAAGTCTGTGTGGACGAAATCCATAAACCGACCATAGCACCACCACACGTCCATAGCAGCTGATTTCATTGTCAACTACTAAGAAATGTATGCAATGGGTAATAGCTAGGCTTAGAAGTGACAGTTTTGCGAATCACCAGAAAAGAACTAAATCACTCGCGACAAAGTCGTGGAAACCCATCTCAAAACGGAACTTTGTGAAAAACACTGCCACGAAAAATTGAGAGTTAAATGTTAAATCAATTTTGACGGTTAGATCATCATCAGCAACAAAAATAACTGAACACACATTAGAAAGGTCACAGCTTATATAGTCGCAGGGTAAGAGGGATTGAATCCCATGGGTCAAGAGAAAGGAAGGGACCGGGAAGTACAACCAATTAAGTGCAAGAAAAGCGAAGGGGATTACAGCTAATAGATAAAGTGAAGGGAGGGAAGAATGACTGAATCTTAGTTCGTCGGAAAAGAGTAGAACAAACAATACTGAAAATGAGATTACATGTATTGATAATACTGACGCATATATAGAATCGGCAACGTACACCACTAACCTATATCATAATTTGACTAAATGTATAGCAATATTTATATGGATGCTCAGGACACAAACCCAAGCTGTACAGTTAGGTCTGTATTATTAGTGACTTGAGTTTAGAACTGAGGTTGATGGAATTTTGAATTTGGCAGGAGGATACTTTCCCTGCGCATCAGCAGTGGGCCAAGTGGGAAAGGGAAGCACAGTTGAACAGCCCCAGGCGATTAGGAAAAATTTCTTGATATTTTCCTGCTTATTAAATTTATAACTGTACTTATGACCATAATTTACTGTATGACCATAATAACTGTACTTATGACCATAATTTACTGTGTTATATGACCATAATTAATGTGAGTGAAGCATTGCAGTGGCTTTCCATGCACCCAACAGCGGCAGATGGGTTTGACTTGTCCGCAACCCAATTCAGAGACGCTATCTCCTTGAGATATGCTCATAACCCCCAAGATCTACCAATGAGATGTGATGGTTGTGAAACAGCGTTTGATCTCTCCCATGTCCTCAACTGTAAGAAAGGAGGAATGATAAAGAGGGGGCATGACGAAGTACGAGACGTTGTAGCAGGAATAGCCAACCTTGCCTGGGGGGGAGCTTTGATTGAGCCAGTTATGCAAGAGTCAGCCAATGGACAGCCAGCATTAGTGGGTGATGTAATGGTTAATGGTGTCTCGGAGAGTGGGAGACCAGCGTTTTTTGATAATCGCATAGTTAATGCTGACGCTGCCTCCCTACCTCTCCCAAGACTGGAATCAAACGGCAAGAGCCGCAGCAAATGCGAAACACTTAAAATAAGATCGAGCCGCAGTAGACCACCGAGGGTGGATTCACCCTTAAGGTGGATTCACAGTCGCGGTAACGGAAACGTCAGATCACAGTCACGTCAGGTCGCGTCAAGATTGCTTCTGTGGAAACGTTACGGGGTGATTCCCACTCACGGGCGCGGTACAGTCAAGATCAAATCTCGGTCCAGTCACTTCCCGTCAGGTCGCCCGGCGAGCGATCGAAACCTGACGTGACGTTGACCTTCCCGGACTGAACGGGAAATAGGAATCACAAACAGTCAAATCTCGTCTCCGCTGGGTGTCCTCCCGTCAGGATTCTCTCGACTAACAATCAACAAACTTATGATTTTCAGAAAGTTATTGCTCAGAAAAAGTTTATCATCTTTGAACTAAATACGTTAAAACTTTCTGCACGAATTTACGCTGCTAAATTTCATTAAGGTTTGCTAAAATTCCAGTAATACAGCATGCAGGGGCGTCGATATATAGAGGGAGGGGGGGCAGGGCTCACTGACATGGGAGAAGTTGGGAAAATTTGGGAGCTGGCAATAAAACCCATAATTTGAAGAGACGTATTTGGAAGACCTAATCAAATCCTGGTTTTCGCAACTGTAGGTACCAGGTATTCATGGAATACTTGAAGTATTTTAATTTTTTGCATGAAATGGGCATTTTTCGTTCAAATTTCCCAAATTTCCACAGCGTTTCGCAATTATGTTATATCTCAAAAACGGATAGTGATAAAAAATTTGGCTTGATGGCGTATTGCTCTATTTTCGGTTTACTCACCCCTAAAAATTGTTCACACTATTCCGAATCCACTCTGTAGTTCAATGTAGAACATTCAGTAGTTTGAAACATATGACAAGTAATTTTAAGGTTACAATGACTGATGAGTGTTTTTACATAGGAAATATGGACAAGCATGGACTATATGGAAAAATCTGAGTACCCACTTCCAGTAAACTCAACCTTTTAAACTAATCGAGTAGAGTTAAAAATTTCTATAATATTGTATATTTTCTTATTGTTACTTCTCATTGCAATTATGGTTTCAATTCAAAAAATATAAATATATATCTGATTTACTAATCAGCAAATCGCTTTGTGCTTTTCGAAATATCTGGAAGATTTATCCTTGTCATTTACACATTCTTTAAGTTTCAAATAGTGACAATATTTATTGTAATCAAAATCGAATATTGTGGTATTACTGCAAACGATAGGTATGTTATCAAATTTTCATATAAAAACTCACTTGAAAAGGTCATTTTGTTAGTGTTACGTGTATTTAGTGGGTACATATATTATATGCAATACATATTGCCTGTAGGTAATATGGATGGTGGATGGGGTGGTGGATTTATAAGTGATACTATACATCCTATTGGAGTTAGGAAAAGTTTTGGTTCAGTTGAGAATTTCATGATACTTCCCCCCTTATTATTTTTGTCTAGCGACGCCTATTTTTGTCTAGTGAATTTTCCACTGATACGAGACTCCGATTCTCCGTTCGGGGTCTAGTTTCATCTTCTTCCTCGAGTAGCAAAGCTATTTTATACAAATTTTTTATCCTCTCGGACATCGCTTCACTGCGCGGGGAAGACTGACCTGACCTGACGTGATCTGACTTGGCTGTGTGAATGGGTGGCCCGTTGACGTGACTCTGACCTGACTGTGATCTGACGTTCCCGTTACCGCGAGTGTGAATCTACCTTTAGTGTGCTCATGTGACGGAGCCCTTCACAAAGAATTGTTTTTCTGAAACGGGCAGCATACGTCGTCCTAGCTGAAAAATGGAACCGTTCCTACTCACTACTCTTGGGATGGGTGAAAGTGAAGGTCCAGTTCGCCATAATTCAAGCTGTTTCTCTTCGTATAAGAGGGACTCGAAGAAAGGTTCGACCGTTGGGGCAGCTGTACCCCAGCTGGGCGACAATTGAGATAATTATTGCCATCCCCCCCCCCCCCCCAGTCACTACCTACCTCCATTTACCAAATTTATACACCCCCAGTTACCGTCTTGTTAAAATACACATGTTCATCACATAATTTAGTGTATGACCATAATAACTATACTTATGACCATAATTTATAACTGAAATTATGTTGAGCGTCTTTCCAGTAATGGAAGTTGGATTGTATTTCTAACAATATTATACTTTTGAATCAAATTTACCTGTGCTGATTTGTAAGCGAGTTTTACTTCAACTTCACTGCATTTTGCGCCAAGCCACAAAAACACTTGTTCACCATTGTCCAAAATCATAATATCGTCATCTGCTAGATCGTCCTGAAATGAAAACATCTCCATTAATGCAATGAAACCGAAGCAATGTTCTTCAAACAAAATGCCGCCCCACTTTATACACGTTTTATGAACTATTCATGTTCAAACAATTTACTCTAACAAACCAATGCATAGAATTATAACAAAAAACTGAACGAAAATAGGAAATAGTGTTGAAATGATAAATAATTCGAATTCGGTGTAACTGCTCCATGCTTATGGTAGGATAATAATATTCCAACATGGTCAGTACCGAGAACATTCATTCGACGGATCCTAAAAAGACGTTATAAGACATTTGCGTTTTCGCTTGCGCACACGTCATTATTAATTCGATTGCAATGAAATTTTTAAAGGACCACCTAGAAGCTGATCCACGCGATCCCTGAAAATTTCATTAAAATCGAACTAAAATTGAGAATCCCCAGTGTTTTTGAATGGGAGTAGTCGTGCCTTTGTCCCATTCGGGGGTGGTGAGCCTCTCCACCTACCCAACCGCCGCTCGACATGTAGACAGCGTTCCAGTAGTATAGTTCGTTGAGCACCCCTCGAGGGGGAGACACTCCTAAGGTTTGTACGTACAGTGAGTCCTGGACCTGTCCAGAATCGAACTAGGTTCAAAGGAGGACCGACAAGGGAGGGGATGAGAACTGGTTCATTACTCCTTGCAGTCCATACGCATTTCGAACCAATTCGGAACTGATAACCTTCACTCGTAACCTTCTTCTTCGTCTTATGTCACTGTGAAAAGTAGAATTAGAAAATGCCTATGAGGTCTCGTTTACTTACGGTTCACAAGAGATTCGTTCCACCAAACGTGATTCATTGTGCTCTGGTTTGTCCTAATTTGTTAGCGAATCTACTGCGGTGACATTTGTCAATGCCATTTGCTCGTGTTGCCACTTATAACTATTTCTCTAAACTCTGAGTTAGCTTAAGTACCGATATACACCGATCGGAGTACACTTCCGACGTAGGTACCGTCTTACACTTTGAATGTAGATCGATACCCATATACTTATGATTTCTGAGGTTCTCAGAAAACGAAACGGCAGTGGCTGATAAAATAGGTACCTAGGTATTCATTTCCTTTTATGACCATCCAGAATTAAATAAAACAAGCCAATTAACCGATAGAAGTTAAGTTTTGGCCATGAAAGTACAATGCACTTCTGAAACATATTGGTAAGTAATGCTTGCATTATAGGGACGTCCCTGACAAATCCGTCCCATTCCATTATGGAATTCAGAAGTCACAATATCAGTTACCGAAAATCAATGTAATGACGCAAACAGTATTGCCGAAAACAACAACAACAAAACTCCACTTGCGAGCCCACAGGGGAAATCGTAGGGGGCGGAGCGTAAATAGTTTACTGCGCATGAGCGGGACTAGAAGTTCCGAAAAAAATCCCGGACCGATAGAACGTGTTCTGGACAGCCGGCTCTGTGAACAGCGAACTAAAAATCCCGAACTCGTTCGGTCGCTGTGCATACAGCCAAAAAGGGGCGTGGTCAGTTCAGAACCGTTCGAGACTCACTGTACATACAAACCTCTAATTACCCCGTGTTCATAATTACCAACATTTTAATAAATATTTTTTATTTTCTTAACTATAACTTAACTAAAGCTACACTTTTGTAACTTGGAGTTCTCAACGTGTGCTTGCAGGGAGATTGAGAGAGTGAAGAGCGCAAAGTACTTGGGTCTTGTATTGGATGAAAACCTCGACTGGAAAGAGCAGGTCAAGTCTCTAGTGAATAAAACTAGGAAATTTGTCAATATTTTCTATAATATCAGGAACTGCTTGTCAAAGGCCTCACTCATTTCACTTTATAAAGGGTTTGTACAGTCAGTGATTAGCTTTGGTATTCTTTGGTGGGGGAATGCTTGTAATACTGTCCTAAATCCAATTATAGTTATGCAAAAAGCAATTCTGAAGGTTCTCCTCAAGAAATCACAGAGGTTCTCTGGTGCTGAATTATTTAGCGAAGCTAAGGTTTTCTCAATAAAGCAGCTTTATATTAAACATGCTCTGATGTACTACCATAAACGTCCAAGTACTTTGGCCGTTAGTCTATCTGAATTAAATACAAACGACCGCATCTTGAGACCGACGACCAGAGCAGTCTTGCCCATTCCTTCGAGCCGTCTAGTTTCTACCTCTCGTCACCTCTACCACAATTTACCATTTATACTGCGATCCCTCCGGGCTTGCTTGGGCCTCCCCATTTCTACCAGCAGATCCTCCTAAAAAAATCAGTTTTTTCATTCCTTATTTCTACTAACCCGTCGGATTGCGACGCTATGACGTCGAGCATCTATAGCATTTAATAGTTCTTCCTTTTGCCGTATGTTAATCATCTTTTTCATAAAATGTCTGTATTTGTTATATATTGTTTTCACCTCTTATATTTAAAACTATATATCTTGTATTTGAAATTATATATTATATTGTTCCTATATTGTTAAACGTATTTGTCGAACATTGATCAAACTTGCAACTCCCCCCCTTGGCACAGGTCAATGATCTATGAGGGGGGGTAGTTTCCACCATGTATAATGCAAAATTAATGTATATTATTTGTGAAAATAAATCAATCAAATTCTAACTAGGGATTGATAATTACTCACCTGGCAGAAATCTGAACACTTTTCTGAAACAGTAAAATAACCTTTCTCGTTGGAACATCTAAAGAGGCGAGAGAAGTCCATGAAGGTGGCATCTGTTTCGTATGGTTTTTTCCCGCCGAGAGCCACCCAAAAGAAGTTGTCCGGTTCTTCTCCCTCATTCAGGACTTGCAATGTAATCCACGGCTATAAGGAATAAGCATAGGATCATGTACACAAGGGGCGGTAAACACACAGGGTCATTGCAGAAATATAACATCCACTCATCTTCAGAGTATTAAAACAAGTGATTAATTGTTTGTAAGGAGTCAACAAATTTGTGGCATTTCTCAGCATTAATAAAATAAGCGCAACTTCCTCCACCTATTTCGTATTTACAAAGACAAATTCCCTTTAGCCAACTAATGTTATGATAAGGAATTCCTCAAAAGCTCTTCTTCAAAAGGACTTCGTTTGAAAAAGTGAAACCGTGGGTAACAGTCAATATCAAAGCGAGTGGCTAAGTTTTTATTTATTTATTTTATATTCCAAACGAAAGGATGAGTTCGTTGGCCAGCACTTTTTGAGTACATTAAATTGTTCAAAATTCAAAAAATATGCTATAAAAAAATCAGTAAAAATGACTAAAAACTTCCAAAAATCGATAAATTTATATTTTTATCAGGATTTTAGTCTAAAGGAGTTATCGACGATGAACTAAACATTAAAAAACCACAAAATTATGGTGAAAAATAAACTTGAATTTCATTAATATTTGCTGAATAATTTCTAAACATCTAAATCCTGTTTTGAATCGTAGAATATGATTTAGAACGAGTTAGTTTGTCATGAAATTGGTTGTTAACAATTTCTTTGTACTCGAAGTGCTCAAATTTCAAAACAAAATAACATAATACAATTTCCATTACGGGTTTTTGGCGTGGTAATGAGTGATGAAATGACGCCAGTACACCCTAGTGGAAGTTTTGAGAAGGTAGATCAGCTGTTTTGTGTGTGTGTACCCCACCCTCCCACCCTTATGTGTGACACCCAACATACCTAATGTGTACACACACAAAACAGCTGGTCTACCTTCTCAAAACATCCACTAGGGTGTACTGGCGTCATTTCATCACTCATTCCCACGCCAAAAACACGAACTGTATTAGGTATGTTGGGTGTCACACATAAGGGTGGGAGGGATTATTTATTTTTTTAATACTGTAAAACAATATATTTAACAATTAAGGATTTGACAACAATAACAAATGGTCTTCTGGGAACGGCGTATTGTGTTTTATTTTAATCACACTCCATAACTTGTCCAGCGTGGAAATACATCAGAAATAGCTGAATAATTGTTTATGCAAGCAAGATGTAATTACAATTACCTACAAAACCTCAACACGCGTTGCTCAAATTTTGCTCTTATTTCACGCTAATTGGAGTTATTCCTTCAAAATGTCTAAAATAAAACTTTTGATTTCATGTAGAGGTTTTGAGATTCGAAACTGGTTTAGAAATTTGAAATGTAAAACGGGGGATTTAATATGAAATATTGCACATGAGCTTTCCAGGTGCAATGGAAAGCTCTCAATCAGGACTAAGCTCGTTCCAGCATTGGTCGGAGGTGTGCCACAGAAGTAGAATGCAACCAATTCTCTCTCCCAGTGAACAAATGAGGCTTAGCGTTGACGGACCAAGAACCTGCCCCGAAAGGGCCCATGAACTGACAAGAGAAGGTTTAATAGAGCTAATTTCAGCAATACATCAGCATCGCCCACTAGATTTTCAAGAGCACTAGGAAAAGTTAATTTAGCTAGGAAAAGAGCGAGAGAATACAGAGCTGAAAAAGAAGATAAATTACTACAGGACACCTTGGAATCGTTTCCAGCTGATAAGAGTGAGAGTGAGAGAAAGGCAATTGAGCGTTCGGTGGTTCAGATCTCAGGGTGGCTCTCAGTACTACCCCTCAGAAAGCACAATGTCGACCTCTCTCCTTCAGAATTCAGAGATGCAGTGGCAGTGAGGTACAAACGGACACCAACCAATATGCCGACTTCATGTGATGGATGTGGTTCACGAATTTTCAGCTTGGAACACGCATTAAGCTGTAAAACGGGAGGCCTAATCACTCGGCGGCATAATGAAGTTAGGGATCTCTTAGGAGAGCTCATGACAGAAGCATGGGGCAACTATGTAAAGGAGCCGATCATCATAGAGGCCACTGAGCAATCACCAGGCCTCAAAGGGGATTTGGTATGCAGAGGGGTTTGGGAACCACAGAGGGAGGCGATATTTGACGTACGTGTCACGGACACTACATCCTGTAGCACCCATTTTCACTGCTGCAGAAGAAGAGAAGAAAAGAAGATACATGGCAGCTTGTGAATATAGACGATCTTCATTCACCCCCCTGGTCAGTTCGGTTGATGCCCATTTTGCACCAGAGATGTTTTCAGAAAGTGTTGGCTGCGCGACTGAGTGATCGAAGGGGACAACCGCAAAGTGTAGTGCGTGGATGGATTCGCGCGAGATTGGCTTTTGCGATTTTGAGTGCATCAAGCATGTTCGTGTATGGAGCCCGAAAACGCTGGAGAAGCTGTGAAAAACTACGAGGATTCTACGATGGCGCAGCAACGCAACTGCAATAAAAAAATACCAAACACTACGTAGAACGTCAACAGAGGCTCAAGTTTCACTCTTTCTACAAGAATTTTCTTACCAGCTGTCATTTCTTACTTAATATTATGGTTTTCGACAACTGTTAATTCCTGTATGCTTCAAATTTCTCTACGCTATGATATGACGAAATACACTGAAATTTCAATGTCAATGAAGGTTCTTACACTGTTGAACATTTCATCAGCTATCTCTCCTATCAATCGAACATCATCAGGGTTAGCTTTAGATCCAATCCAAACGTAGACAATACCTGAAGACTCTTCCGAATCAAAAGGCACTTTGAGAATGTAGCTGAAAATATCAAACGATAAATTGCAGGTTATATATATGAATAACTAAATGAACAAATTTATAATATATTAACATTAAAAAGCCGTAGGGCTTAATTAAAATTATTTCATCAATTGAACGTGAAATTGTACCAAAAAGCTGAGTTCAAGAGTGTAGCGTCAGGTTTGACTTGAACAAGGCGTGTACAGAGAGCACCACCATTGGCTCGTAGATGGTAAAACTCAATGGGTGGGGGTTGATCTTTAATTTTAGGGGCATTTCTCTTCCCAAGGTGTATAACGAACTTCCGTTTGAAATGCGCTAAAAATTTCATGTTTTCCTGCTGCTGATGAGTTCTAACGACTTCCAATTTGTCTCCAAACAGGGATTTGAATTTCTTTTGTAAGCTGAAACAGAATGAAAAAAATGTTCATTCTTCAAACAAAACAGTTTAAAGATAGAGATCAATATCAGGGAGATATGTTAATTTATGATAAAGGTAATTGTTATTTGTTGAAAAACGTAATCGCATACAGTTTAAGGAAGAAATCCGTCCTGCATGAATATACTCGAACGGATCTTACTTTGACGGGAAACAAGAAGAAACATGCGGCGAGCTTGTGGGACAGAAACAAATTCAATGAAAACTAATAAGTAATAGCCAAATAGTCACAGCTCTAAGTGGACTCACTACAGAAGCAAAGCTGTGAAGTTGCCGTTCAAACCTATGGAATTTATGTGATCTAAAGAAGATTTATGCGATTTTCCATTTTTCAATTTTATAGTTGATTGTTGCAGTATGTACGTCCCGCTATTCTCTACCCACGCTACTCATGTGATCTAAAGAAGATATATGCGATTTTCCATTTTTCAATTTTATAGTTGATTGTTGCAGTATGTACGTCCCGCTATTCTCTACTCACGCTACCCCACAACTCCCAGGGAAGATGCAGTAGTCAGGACGAGATGGCCGTAATCTGTAAATTTCATGAACATCTACCCCCCCCATTCCGTCCAATTCCCTTCGAATGTATACCAAATACTGTGGCAACTCTACATTGAAAGATGAGAAACAAGACATTTATAGACATAACCATTGATATCAACAGGAAATAACTCCATTTTCATCAAACCAAGAGAGTAACTACCCTTGCCAGGTGTCCACCATGTCAGGTAGAAACTCTCACCTATAATAATTATTTATTAATAATATAATTTTTATTTTTGAAAAGGATTGATGAGGTTGGTGGTGCAGGAAAAAATTGTAGAGTGAAAAGGGGCGATGCAAGGAACCGACAAGGGGAAAATCATGTCAACGACCATTTTCTTTAGAGCACTGCCCCCCTAGTGGTGGACCTTGTTAGTTCAGAGCCCCATTATGAGATCCTCGACAGATTTCAAACTCACATCACACTCACATTTCGGGAGAGAAGCCTAGAAAAAGGACATGCCGCGTAAACCACTCTACTGCCTATGCGATTTAATCAAAACTCTTCAACTATGGAAGTTTTTGTGTGTTTCCCAGGAGTGAAAAATCAGCCATCCTCATGGGGGCCGACATATGACTGGGTGAAACTGCGAACTCAGCCTGCAAGAGGAAGTCTCAGTCGAACGAGGTCATTGACACTGTGATTTGACTCAGTCAGTGGTGCATCAGAGAAAGTGATGTTTACAACCTGTCTTTTAGCTGCTGCGCCTGGCTGAGCGAGCTGGCGCCGGCTATCTGCATGCATCTATGCTCAATCAGGTTCTCTGTGCTAAATAATTTTTACGAGCAACATGCATTTTGGTCAATCTGGATTATTGATCATTGACGTTGCTGGCTAGAACCCCACTTCTATTGTCCATGATATTGTGAAAATCAATTTTTGGTTCGGAATTATCCCATGTATAGTCCCTTACTTGTTCGGCTTTCGATTCCTCTTCGTCATCAGAGTCGCTGCTGGAATCATTGGGACGTCGGCAAACAGGTAACTCAACAGGGAACATCGAAGGGGAACCATTTGTGGTTGAACCATTAAAAAACAAATCACGAAATAATTCATCTTTGTCATCACTATTTTCGAGAATATTCAATAGTTCCTGTTCAGTGTAAACGCAGAGCAACATCGGTAGTTCACTTTTTTGTGAATGCCAGGGAAATCAAAACAAACAAAACTGTTATCAAGCAGATAAGATGGCAGCATTAGTCCGTAAACATCGTTGGATCCAAGCAGTGCTGCTCTCTGTAGAGGTACTGGTGAAATAAAACTTATAAACGCAACCGGTAGGTCGAGGGAACGAGCAAGAATATATTTGTGCATAGCACACCAAAGCAGTCTCGAGTAGCCTGAGTATTCTAGGGAATAGCATGGCAGGTTAGACACTGCCGCCCCGAATATATTTGGGCATACTATCGAAAAGGTTAATAATATAATTTTCATTTTTGGAAATGATTGGTGAGGGTGATGGTGTGGAAAATCATGTCAACGACTATTTTCTTTAGGGCACTGCCCCCCTAGTGGTGGACCTTGTTCAGAGCCCCATTGTGAGATCCTCGACAGATTTCAAACTCATACCATTTCGGGAGAGGCCTAGAAAAAGGACATGCCGCCTAAACCACTCTACTACCTATGCGATTTAACCAAAAATCTACAACTACGGAAGTTTGTATTTCCCAGGAGTCAAAAATCAGCCATCCTCATGGGGGTCGACATATGACTGGGTGAACTGCGAACTCAGCCTGCAAGAAGAAGTCTCAGTCGAACAAGGTAATTGACACTCTGGTTTCACTCAGTCAGTGGTGTTGATACATCAGGGAAAGTGATGTTTACAATCTGTCTCGAGAGGGATTGCATTAAAGTTTACATCCTAGTTCCTGTTCCAAATGTTACAGCCCAAAAATTATGGATACGTAGGCAGAATTTGAACTCATGTCTTGTCCCTAGAGAAGCCTAGAAAAGGATCACCTTCCACACCCCTTAGCTATCGAGGCTAATTTAATCAAACGTTTTCGATTGCGGGAGGTTCCCTGATAACATTCCCTGGAGTCAATTATCAGCCATCCTTGGCTGAATTAGGGACCAGGCGAATGACGAGATGAAATTGCACGCTCAGCAGTTCCTTGCTAGAAGAAGCCTTAGTCAAGCGAGACCATTCTCATGGTGTGTTTTGATTCGAAAATTGAGGAAGTAAAGATGCTATGTCAGGGAATTTGACATTTACAGCCTGGATGGAGAGGGATTACATAATAGAAGTTTGGTTCCTACCAACTGGACCAAATGTAATCAATTGTGCAGACCCCAAAAATCATAAGAACTCGGCAGGATTCGAAATCTTACCTCTTTCCTGAGAGGAGCAAAGAAAAATACCATTTTTCACACCAATCGACTACCAGGGGCTAAATAATTGAACCTCTTTCATTTTGGGAGTTTTCCTGCATGTAACATTATCCACCGTTGTCCACAAAATAATCGATTACAACAAATAGTTCTGTAACACCTAGGTAACAGAAGAAAAGGACAGCCTAACTTCATGATGTTAAATACTCAGGAAATAATCTCACAGAACAATTCGTTAAGTGGCCCATTCAAAATCCTGCTGCAGGAAGTGAGGGGAACCCAAAAACTTCCCTCTCTTGTTGCACGGGAGGCGTGCAAGACGTGTGTGGAGGCCTTCCTGCTGCAGGTGTCCTGCAGAGCTCGTCGGATGGGTTTCCCATCAGACCATCCTGCGGTCCGGGGTCCCCCACCCTATCAACCTGCTAAGGCAGAGCATGTGTGGAGCTGCTGGAAGACCTTCCATGTTCTAATCACCCGCCAACACAGGAAAATAGATTACCTCAGAATACTGGCAGGAAACCTTTGGTTTGAGCTGGGAATGACGGATCGTGTATGGAGAACGCACTCTGAGGCAGGAGAGCAAAGAGGGGAACTTCGTTGTACTCCCCACCTCCTGCAGCAGGATCAAGGATGGGCCGCTTTACCTCCATGATAGCCACTTGACATGGAGAAAGAACTTGAAGTCGATGGCGATAATACTCTGATAAGGGATAAACGTTTCTTGATGGGGTGACGTCACAGGGGGGTTGTTAGTCTCATTAGTTTCAACAGAGACAAACCGTGATGTCATTAAGTCAACCGGACAAAAAAGTATGTCAAATTGTGAAATGAGGAGAGGAGTAAATTATTGTCAGGTGATGTGGGGACAATACCCACGTTCTTCCTCTGGTGTTTAAGTGAACAATATAGATCCCACTTTTTTACCCCAGTTAAACTTGTACTTTTGCGTTCAATAACCTGTTCCTAATTCTGAAGTTTTGGTTTATACTATATCTGACCATCATAGTACATTACAACCTCTTCCCGAAAAACATATGGCCACCTTTACCACGCAGAACACCTAGTTAAATAAACCCATTTACAACAGAACACCCCGTGATAAAAACTCCAGCAAATTTGACACTTGATCACAAGGGCTCTAGATACCCCTTGTGGAGGTCGCTGCATTATGAATCGCTAATTTTCCTAGAAAGGAGAAATTAATAAAATTTCGATTTTAAAACTATTAAGAAACCAATCATGATAACGCGCCATAAAACCCATCAAGATGTCTAGAGTATTGTTTCAAGTTTCCGGTACCATACTAACCTAAAAGTGAAGGTGAGCCAGCCCATGTTGCCAGCCTCCCGCCCCTGCCAGAAGTACACAACATACTGGAAATCATCTTCAACGTGTTCTCCCTTCTCAGCTTCTTCGTCCTCCACTTCTGCAGGGATCCAGTAACGGAACAGAAGAACGTAACAGTCTCCAGAATAGAAGTGACCTAAAATTGATGATTTAGATACTTTAGTAAATACACACCAGTCGACGTTTTTCGTTATCTCATCAACTTTCTGGTGTTGACAATTACTACACCGTACACCAACAGGTACACTACATTTTCCAGTATTGTGTATGACTAGATACATGTTTCAGGGATTTTCACCTAAGCAAGTGTCTTCCAACACTTTATGATGATCCTGATTTGTTGCCAACAAAGAAAAAATAATAATAATAAATAAAATAATAATAAAATAAACAAATAAATAAAATCTGGTGCTGTGTTTAACACAAAATTCAAAATGCAATCCATTTAGAAACGTGCTATTGCAATTTCTAAGTTTAAAAGCCATCAACAATGCTACCAAGATATAACAACTCATGTTCCTTACAAGCTACAGAATAATCGCCACAGATCTTGTAGAAATTATGTAGAACTCCGGAGTAAAATTGGTATGGAGTTTACCCTTCAGACCTCGCTTTCCTGTGTACCTCTCTAATTCCCATTAAACCCCTTCATATTGCCACTTCTATAGGTAACTCTTGTGTAATAGTTCTAATAATTAAATTTTTATATTTAGATAAAATTATTGGATTGTGCCGATGATTGGATGGATTATATGAGTGCTGTCTATAAATTAAGGTGGGAGACTTTAATAAGACTATGAGGTTACGATGATTACATCAAAACCTTGGCAGCAGATAACGTACTTGTTTTTATTTCACAACACCCAAACTCCCCTTACATACCCAGTTTGGCCATAAACGCCAGGGAGGATGAATATCTACGAAAGCTATATAAATATAACTCTTGTCTTTTAACATTTCTTTCGAGTCTTTCTATTTTTCTCTACTGGCGTGTCCCAAGTCCATCATGACTTGGGGAGAAATGAAGCAGAAAAATGAGTAGTAAATTATCAAAAACTCAATAATAAGGAAAGCAAACAAATTTCCTTCATATAAGAAAGAATAAATATAAATAATAAAAATCTTTGAAATGAAGCAGAAAAGTAAAAAGTACCTATTATGTAAGTATGACATTTCTGTGGAGCTGATTATGATTCAGGTAGGAGCTCAACTACTCAACTACTTATCAGACCACCTGCAATATGTCAGATCACTTCTTAGCGGGTGTAATCGAACTGGGGGAATGTGGTAGTTAAGTCATGCTAGCGATAAGCAGACGCTCTTGACCTCTGTGGTTCTCAGATGCTCAGTGCGTTTGTTCCTCTACTGCAACATGGATGTGCGAATCCCAAACGAGCATATTGGCTTCTACGTAAAAGTAGGAATTCAATCAGAACTATGATTGGTATCCTTACCGGACATTATGATTTCCGCAGACTGCTAAATATTATAGATATTACAATAGAGAGTTTTTGGTGACCACTAACGTACCCTTAACGTCACCCTAACGTACCCAAGAGTACGTGACCTTGAGGGGACGTTAGCAACGTCGTACGTTAGAATGGCTCATTTAACGTCACCCGTTTGGGGACCTAAAGGCACACGACACCAGCCTAACCTTCCTGTAAATGTAACACTACTGGGCACCTCAGAATTACTCGAATACTGGTGAATTAAATAATACATAATAGTGTTTCTTTTCAAATGCCTCATTACCAACTAATTATGTAAATGTAGCGGGTAGGTTATTGAACGCCCCTCAAACCTGGTTATTTTACGTTTCAAGTTGCGTAGAAACCGAATGTGTCATCTGAAATCCGCCTCGGCTGTCTAGCTTCACTAGCCTAATTCGATCGAAACAAATTCGTTCTTTTGCGCACAGGCTCTATTTGGTCGATTAGAGCCTCGTTTCTATTATTATTTCACATATTTTAAATAAGAAAACCGAGTTTCAAGACCTACTTCTTCGCAGTATTGTTCTTAGTTTGCCTGATCTCTCAGCTATTTTCTCGTGAACATTGCGTGAAGTGCTGCCTCCACTGATGATTGTGACAGGTAAAATCCTGGTTTATTGTCATAGAGATGAATAATTTTTCATATTTGTTGTTCACACCCAATGGAAAACCCAAAAACATGAAGTTCTTAACGACTAATGACCTATAAGTGCAACTAAACCGCGGTGTTCCACACTTGAGGCTTACTATCTTTGCGTTAAATCCATGCCCTGTTTACGAACTGAAAACTAAAAATGAGAAATTAGCCCGTATTTGTACTGAACTAACATGAAATTCGAATTCAGGATTGAAAATCGGCGTTTCATATCGAAATGAAGAAATTGATTAGTCAACCAGTTGACAACAAGACAGCTGGGGGGGAAATATCGCGTTACCCAACCACCGTTAACGTGACATCAAAATTAAGGCAACTGTTCTCCCGGTTCCATTTGGGTTAGCATCTTCATTTGCTCCCTCAAGACTACGGTAACGGGTGACGTTAAGTTGAAGTCGCCAAAAGCTCTCTAATGTCTCACCTATGTGCCCTTGCGGACTCGAGGAGGATTCCGTAGAGCACTTTCTTTGCAGATGCGACCAGTACTGGAGATACAGAACGGAAGTATTGGCATCATATAATTGAATGCGCTTGTCTCAGGGATATTGAGTGGAAAAGAATTAAAAAATTTGCTAATTTAAGTAAAACATTTGCTTGTGAAGACTCCAACTCGGGGTAACCAGCAGAATCCTCTTTTGAATTAACACATTCAGTGTGGAACAATGATGAGAAATCGTCCAACCAACCTGATTTGAGTTCTTGCGGTTAATCACATCATCTGGGATTGTTGATGGAGGAAAATGCATTCTTAGATGTCAAAATATCATAGTTTCGTAATTAGAGCGCAATTTACCTCCGTCCCGGATCTAGGACGGTCGCATGGCTGGAGAGTTCAAGTGTTGCTAGGAGGGTTTGCATCCCTATTCTGTTAGGCGCTTCTAGCTGACGTTTCACCTGCAGTTATTCAAACGTCCGGAAAGTGGATATTTTTTCAGAAATAACTTGAAACATTGAGGGAAAATATTTTATAACAGAACTAAAAACGTACACAACATGGCACAGGACGACAGAAAACATGAGGGTGAACTTTGAACCCGAATATCTCGAAACTTTTACATAGTAAACATTAAAACTGAGGTTATGTTTACCCTTCAGAGACCTTCCAGCCCTCCTTCACATGAAAAACCCGACGATAGGAGTAGTGCGGGAACCTTGCACAGCCCGAATACTTCACAATAGAAGGTGGCTCGGATCCGGGACAGCCGCACTGAATGTGTTAAAGGGAGAGTATATGCCGATTGTGGTGCCAGAAACTCTTCTCCAATGGAAACCCCGAGCAGTGAGTGAGTAAGTGAGTGATGTGCAAACGGAATCCGCTTCAAATCTCAATGAGGAAAAACCGTGATAGTAGTAGAAGGCCACAAATTTATCCAACTCCAATTTTAAGGCCACAAATTGTTCCAATCGTTCCCTCTCCTTATGCTCATATTGCTTCTTACTTACAGGAACGACAAACGTACTACAAAATGAGATGTGAGTTTTCTTCATTTGTGATGTCTTTGTTGCATTCTCGTTCCCCCAGTTCTATGCAAAAGCTCACCCTAGTTAGATTGTCTTTCGGCTCCTTTTCCTAGCCTTAAAAATTTGCACATCCTAATTTCAAATGAAAGTAGATCTGGATGTGGAAATTATTGACACCATTCGAATTTTCGTACTGTAAATAAAATAGTTTCTTTTCTATGATTACCAAGCTCTTCTTCTGGCAGCCGAACGAATTTTTTGCCTTCTAGAACGAAAGCTTCCATCGTATCCAGGTCATCATTCCATTCTTCCATCAACTGCTGAGCTTCAGATGACAACATGGCTGGTTGTCTTGGTGTAAATAGAGCTGCCAAATCAGCCTGTAGCAATATATAAATGATTTATTTAACAAAGATTCCTACTAAAAACGTCAATTAAATTATTTTAACAGAATCAGGTGACCTCCATTGACACGAAGGATGGATACCTATAAGATGATAGAATATTTTTTATAAATTTTAGTGTGGTCCCCCTCTGAAATTTTTATGGTTATCTGTTTAGAAGAAAACTTTTGAGAGTTTGACTACTGTTAATCCTTAGAACACATACTTGCATAATGATTATTGATTAGTATGGAAGTATTACCTTCGTTTCCTGTTGCCTCGCCCATTTTGTCAAGTCGGCTCCAGTCTTCATAACTGATTCTGCAGTTCTAGTGAAGTCAACTGGTATGACTTCATCCCAAGCAGGGAACTTCGCCTTAAATAGCTGCAATTCCGTGCCTTCTTGGACTCTTGTAACCGTAGCTTGAGGACCCCGTTCCATCATTGTGAACAGTTCTTGAGCAAGCTTGATTGCTGCTGCACGGACGAGTCTAGTGGATTTCTTGCCAAACCTTTCATCAAAATATTAAGAAATGATTTGGGTATTTTATTATTTGACCATTTACAATCAGTAATGAATGCTCCAAAGAGAGGTCCTAGATGAGGAACAGGTTACATTTGATAGGTACTTTGCATGTAGTAGTAAGTCAGTTTATGAGGTCACACATTCTTTCATCTGTTGTTCTTTTATCTATTTAAAATTAGGCCTTGCCTAGCAAAAAGCAATAATTGTACATTTGATACGAACCTAGTTGTACACATTCGATTTGTCGACACCGACACCTCGACCGCTTATCAGTATGCCTTTTTTCACGGGACATGATTACGCCGTAGACTGTATCTGTTGTTATTATTAGATATTAAGAGTGTTGTGAAAGATAGTAACAGATTATGTGTGCAAAGTTCCTTCAAGTTCTCCCTTCAAGTTCTCCAGTTGATTCAACTGTCGTCCTATCAGGCTGGAGGGGGTCCCCTCCCTTCTCGCAGCTCTACCGTCTATTCCAGGAATCGGCAGCAGTCTTCTTTGAATCTTCAAAGCAATCATTTATAGCCCGACGATAATCTTCCGCTCGTCTGTGCGCTTCATTCACAACTTCGCCATTTTGTTGTGTGGCCTCCATCACCCTTGGATGATACGGTAGCTACCAGCATGGACCTCTCCGTTTGAATGGTATTGCCAGGAAATCTTTCTCCTCAAAACGGTGAGCCGCAATCGGATGTACGGGATTTTCAAGGTACCTACCTATAGTATCTCTCTAATTAACTATAAACTGTCTGCCGACTTGAGGGACCGACGTATTCTGCACTGGGAAACCGCCACGTCACGCGCTTGAAGTCCAACATGCATACATACCTACTGCAATAAGAACAATTTTATTTTCAAAGAACTTTAACTATCAAAAATAAGCTGTACATTTAATTCTGCATCATTTACTCTTTCATAGGACAAGGAGCTCCTTCATTTATTTTCCTTTTGTACATTTGTCCGAGCTAAATCTAATTTTGTGCGAATTTTACAAAACGTCGAAATACATTATAATATTTGAGTTGGGTTAATTGGTTTAGTTTTTCGAAACCCCTTCCCATGCTCAACAGGACATAAGGAAAACATATTTTTTTCAAATAGACTTTATTATACTAAAATGATTGATTTAGATGCGAGCATCCAGACCACCGATATATGCACATCATTCCGATCTTACACAGGCCCGTTTACTATATAAAGGCAGATGCTCGTCGTGTGTCTTGTGAAAACAATATGGTGTACTGATAGGTACTCTAGGTGTCAGCGTAGACAGATCTTCGAGTAGTTTTATACTAGAGGAATTAATTGTAATCTTGTGGTCACACATGTTTAACATTAAATCTCTCACATACATAAAGCAAATCTTACCACACAAAAACGTCGAGGTAGCAATCCAGAATGTAAACATTTTTCGATTGCAAAAGATTATGATCGAGTTTGTTGTGGGGTAGCTCCACTTGAGGGAGTTCCAGGTAACCCATCCCCAACTTCACTTGGTACAATCTGGGTTCTTGGGGATTGAAGTCTTCACTCACGTGCTCCTGAGTAAACATGGAACAAAGCTATAACACCGAAGAGGTATCCAATAGGTTTTTGGATTTTTAAACTTGATACATGGTATAAGTACATTGCTTCATAATGAATGAGTAAAACGTGGAGCACGCTTTAACTCAATGATTCTTGAATAAATGAAAGTAGAAAATTGTTCATTTTCAGCTTCATTTGAAGAGTGAGAGGGAGAAGGGGGAGGGAGAGAGAGAGAGGGGGGTAGATGGAGAGGGAGGGAGCAAGGGGAATTACTAGCAGGAGATGTGTTGTGATGTTAAATAATGTGAGAGCTTCTCAACGAATGGTAAACAATTTTCGTGGGACGGAAAATGGGGAAGTAATATTTTTCCTAGCAATATACATGAAAAATATTTACATTTCGTAGGAATATTACCGTTTTGTTTCATGGCTCGGAGGCCCAAGCATGTTCCATGCTTTAAAAAACCGTTCAATTAAATTTTCAGTTTTGCGGATTATCATCCTTAGATCAAACAGGATTAAGAAATGGGAACACTTACTTCGATTTGTTCATCTGGAGGTTCACCGCTTTCAATGCCTAAAGCTTTCCAGAAATCAGGAGTTTCTTCATCAAGAAGTTCATTTACTAGGTCAGCTTTGTTTTTCCTCTCATTTTTATTAATTTTCTCAGCCATCAACCTGTGTTAAGAAGAAAGGATACATAAGTTGAATTTATAATGCTATTGTAGTGGATAGGAGATCGTGAAATGAATGAGAAAAGATGAATGTGTGTTTTATTGAGACTCTTCCTGCCTATTTATACTCCACGTCATTGAGCGTTGGCCAGATCGACCAGGCGAAATTCCTGGGAGTTGTTATTGACTCCAAAATGAACTGGAAGCCACACTGCGAAGCTTTGGCTTCAAAACTTTGTAGTCAAGTTTTCTTGCTACGACGTCTCCGAACCTGCGTCACTGAGGATGTCCTTCTTCAGTGTTACCATGCTTGTTTCAACTCAACAATGACCTATGCTATTCTTGCTTGAGGCCATTAAAGCCATGCACACAAAATTTTGGGTTGCAACGAAGAGTTCGCAGGAATGGGATACCTAGAATGGGTGTCACAAAACTGACGAATAGCGGGAAATCCGATACGTTCCGGTCACTTGTTGCAGGCCAACTGACAGTGTGTGGCACGGGGCACTCGGGATCACCATCCTACAGATATCTGCCTATCGTTCTCCTCTCGTCACCTCCTCACCTGCGCGACGGCCACACACCTTCAGTCTGCACTAACTGCAATCCAAGATCTTAAGATTAAGTGTTAAGTATGTGAGCGAACCCGATCGACGGCCTTACGATAGCCATCAGTTAAACTGACAGATAACACCTCAACAAGATGGGTGAGAGTCCAACCCAACGAGTTTCCTGTGCAATCGCCTTCTCACATCCACACTATGAAGTTGAGTGAAAAATATAGGACGAATCCTTCTTATTCTAGCGCCATTTAGTTTTAAAATGAGTTCATAGGGTTATTTGAGAATGATAAATCCTATTTTAACGTAGAACATTTAATATCAAATCCCAACTCTGACCTCAGTTTTAGTATAGTATCACCTCAAATAATCATAATAGGTACAAATAGCACAGTGATATCAAAGATGTTCTTACCTTGCTTTGGATTTAAAAGTGTTCTTTGCTTTAGGTCCCCACCAAATAAATATTTTTAGACCAGCATCCAGAATAAAGACATATCGAGGGTCGAGACTTTCATAAGTTGGAGGAACTGGCTCAAGATGAATCCCTGTGCCAGCACCATGAATCCTGTACAATCTCGTGGCGTACGTCTGGGGAAAAAAAATAAAACTTAAATTAAGAAGATATACATATTAATGACAAGCAGAGCTCCAGAGGGAAGTAAAAGTGAATGTGCTCGAAGGTCCTAATTTCAGAAAATCATCTAGTGCGAGGGATTACACTTTTGCACAACATACATCCAACTTGCATAAAACCATGGAAATTGGAATTTTTTACGTTATTATGGTCCCTCCAAAGCTTCTGGGGGAGGGAGATACGGATATTGGATATACTTAATACTTTGAACGAACATAAGAAGTAATGCATGTAAGTTTCATTAGTATCATGGATTCAATGAATAAAATTGACGTTTTAAAAATTTTGTTCTGATCTTGATTAGACCGAAACGAAAAATGGATGCCGTTCCAAGGAGCTGGAAAACTTTTCACACCTTTCATATGGTTTTTCTACATCCATTCTTGAGGTGGAGATAAGCTCCCCGGTTACTTAACCCTTTCATACCGGGCGGGACACGAGCTGTCCCAGTCTGCAAAAATTTTGAAATTGCGGTTGGGACAACATGTGTTGCAGTTACTGGAAAACATTTAGGAACAGAAAGTAACGGCAAGTTGCGCCACCAAATGCATCATGGCCCCGTAATCTCTCATCTCAATTGTTCTGCAGGTGTTAGGCCGGCTTCACACGAGGCGGTTTAGTTGATTACACCAGTTGAACGGGCGGGTGTCAGGAGTGTAGCTTTGTGGAAAGTGAATGAAGTTTCCCAAGCCCCTTCACACGCGGTCAAATAGTCCGTCCATGCACGTGGGAGCCTGGCACAGTGCCTGCACCGTTCTCATCCCCACTAGTTGATTCTACTCAAAGGACACTACCGCCAATGAGCGTCTTCATACGAGACGCCTAGTTTAGTCAACTTCGAGCCGCTATAAATTTTATTGAAGCCATTCGAATTTGTCCCGCGATATGGGACATGAGATCTAGTGATTATGGTGATAAAATTTAAAAAAGTGAGGCGTGGAGGGAAGTGGCCAGAAAATGTCATGGTGCATTTGACGACTTGGTGGAGCCAACCCAACAGAGTGGAATCAGTAAGAACATTTCAGTACCTAAGTACCTAATTATTACATTAAGAATTTTACCTATATTACCAAATGTCAACAACCAAGACCTATTACGAAGTATCAACTTGATTTTGACGTTGAAAATGTCTTAGTCGACGGGTCAACTGGAAATTTTGTTACACAAAGAAAATGACGTCACGCAACCTATAAACAAGGTAGGTGTTGTTATGATTGTGTATACTAGCAATGTTATCACCATGACGACGTGAATTCATATTCGTGGAAGAATTGGGCATCGTCGAGACTAGGTAACAGCAAATTCAGTAATGTGGGTCAATAATTTATTTTATGTTTTCTAATAGTTATTTTATTTAAAACAATAAAAAACATTGAAATTACTGAGACATTTTCAATGCTCATAGCTCTTCTCTCATAAGAGAGAAAGTACGAGTGGCCTGTCTGATAAGTTGCCTAGTCTGAAAGGAGCGTTCACACGGCGGTCAACTTAGTTGCCAAGGGCAGGCAACTTAGTGTCATCAACTAAACCGCCCCGTGTGAAGCCGGCCTAATTATTCATTTGAGTCAAAACACACCGTGACAATGAGCTCGCTCGACTACTGACTTGTCCCAGCAAGCATCTGCTGAGCCAGTGGCGTGCAGTTTCACTTCGTCATTCGTCCGACCCCAAACCAGCCGAGACGGCTGGTATTTTACTCCGGGGAAATGTTACGCTCCAGGAAAATAACTCTCACAGTCGAAGAGGTTTGGTCACCGTATAGCTCAGACCGTTGGAGTGTTGCAACTACGGGAAATTTCCCATAATTGTAACAACACGAGTTTGAACTCCTGTCGAGTTATCAAATATTTTTGGCCCGTTACAAAATGTATCAAGCCATATCACACTCTCAAGAATTTCGGACTTCAACTTTTAATTTTTTTTTTTTTTTTTTTTTTTTTTTTGTAATAATTCCGAAAAAAATTAATAAATGAATGATTTTTTCGAACATACGAACTGGAAAAATTATGGGCCCAACGACTATTATCTCGTTTAAGAGGGTGGAAGCAGTGGTGAGAGGACAAGGGTGGTTTAGGAGTTCGCAATCAACGAAAAGCGGCAGATGGACATCTTATATCCCAGCATTATTGACTGTAGGATTATGACTCCCGGTATGAGGTGCTCTGGGTTTACGGAGGGACATAGATGTCCCATGGTCCCGTTAATGAAACTTGTAACATCGTTGCTACTGTTGATACGTTGTTATGGGATCATTTAGATTTTCGGACTTTCAGACAGAAAACCCCGCGTTCCGAATCACGTTAACAACGGTTGCGCAGCCCCAACAAAGACGCCAAAAGCCGTTCTGTTTCCTGCCATCAGTGCCCATCTCGCCACATCGATGACGTCTCGGATTTCTCCCACCCTTCTACACGTTTTAAGGTTAACTTAAACATGGCGGATGAATCTTCTATCATCGACCCATGTTTGGAGCTGGGACACTGGGTCGTTCTAATGAGACGGGCGACAAGATAACAGATGATACTGCACAGTATTTAGTTGTTTCCATAGCAACTGCCAGGTGTGAGCCCAAATATGGCTCACAATCAAAAGGAAATACGTCAGCACCGTCAGCCTTCTAAGCCTCGGAAGTTTCAAGTTACAGCAATCCCACGGCCCCGGGAAACGGAAGAATTTCTTAAATCCACCTCATCGAAAAGTGCTGATAGCTGACCGCACGCGCCGGCCGGGAAAAGCCAATCCCTGGGACGATTTTGGAACTTCAGAGGAAGAGCATTCTACCCAGTAACGTCCAAGAGTTACCCTCTTGGATAAACCTGCCCTAAAAGTAGCCTGCCTACTTGTGATTGTGGTCGTGTAACCTGTAAAGTTTACATGGAAAGACTTTAGTAAACGTGAGAAGTTGTAGCAGACCCGGGTCAGAATCCTTTCAGTGTGCTAAGTCCCCACAGTGGAAGTACCATCGCCTACGATTGGAAGGAGACATAGCCAATCTTTTAGAATCCAACAAATCCGTGGCGGAGGACTCCCGATTTTTCCAGAGCTCACATCGTCAAGAATAATATAAGGTCAGTTTTAATATAAATCCATGTAAGGTCCTGGTTATAGGGATAGGATTTTATTAAAATAATTACTTGTGAATAAATACGTATCATAAAGGTCAAACATCTGCCTTAAAATTATTCCAAGATACCTGATATTCCTTCATAGAGGTCAGGGGTTGAGTTAATGGGAATCGGGGATTAAACCTCTAAATTTGGAAGTTTTCTTAAGTTAGGGGTTTAGCTGGAAGGGAATTTTAAGTATTGGAGACTGATAACCAAACACAATAAAACACCTTCTCAGTACTTAAGTAGGCATATTGATTAGTGCTTACTAATTGAGTAGGCGCATATCACATTTAGGCTTACACCAGGCCTCAGCTTTCAGACTCATTTTTCTTCAAGATTTGGCTGAGTACTTGTAAACCGGCGCTAATCTCGTAATGATGTCCATTTATTTATATTCGCCATACCAACGTGAAAAACAATGATAATTTGTGTGTAAAGTGTTGATAATTTATTTCCCTATTCCTGTGATTTCCATAAATCTCAATTTCCAATAGTTAACTCCAGTTAACAATAGCAACTTTGGAAAATGGTTATGACACGAGAGATCACTGTTTAAATTAAAGCGCGAGATGTGGGAAGCCGAGGGGAGAGGGAACTACCACCCCTCCGTGACGTCGTCATTGTGAGGGGAAGTACCTCAACTGGCTTTAACTGGAGTGGCGAAAGTGGCGTTGCGATAGTGATTCGGAACGCACTGAAAGTGATTTCATTGTAATAATGACTTGGAGGAGAAATAACTACTCACGTTGATGAGGCGAACTGAACTGATTTTTTTGCCATATTGAAGGGGTTAAAGCTGATCCATGAAAATGAAAATTGATATATGCATTATAAGGGAAGCCTAGCTAAGCCTAAGGGAAGTGAAGGGCATAACAGCAAACAATACAATAGTTTGACTCCATGTTCACAAATAGAGGAGTTCCGTTAGAAAGAAAAATATTATAATAATAATAATTCTCCCACTGGAAAACGTTTGGAGAAAAACAATGCAAAGCACATAGTAAGGAAAAGTGAGTAGAATGTAGAAAATCACCATATCTTCAACAGTGTAAAATCCGCTCTGGGTCCTGCCACCTTCAATGTACACCAATTCGTTAGGGAATAGAGCTAGAAATTCTTCACTTTCGTCTCCCTGCTCTTCCCGAATCGTCCGACATTCAGCTCCGAGATAATTTCTCAAATTAACAGCATGAATTGCAGCGCAAGCTCTTTTGTCAAGCTGAAAGAGAAGGAAGAAATAATACCAACATGAGATCGGTGTTACAAAAATCATTACGACTAATGCCATTAAATATGTGTGTAATAAAGTTTGTTAATGTGGGTAAAATTGATTAAAATAGACATTAAATTTATAACAAGGAGGTGATGGAAATGTACTAGTCACCTCTTCAAAGGGTAGAGGCGATTAACCTGCTACACCCAGAGGATATCCTGAAAGCTGATAGCCCAGGAACTATCCCCAGTTGCAGCATTTGCAAGAATCGAGAAGGAATGAACTACCCATAACCATCAGAAACTGTACCTACCGTGGCTTTTTCTCCAATCCAGAAATATATTTGCCATGTGAGGTTTCCAGAGTCATCGAGAGAGGTTTTCAGGATAATGTAGCAGTCGGCCTGGAAGAACTTGCCATGCACAGCCTCTTCGACCATGTTGGGCAAAAAGTTCTCAATCTCCCATATAGTGATTCCCGGGATTTGGCCGGCATCTTCGTCAAAGAGTTCGGAGTAGTCCATCGGGGGTTTCTCTAGGCTTTCATCCCACCTTTTAGGCCTGAAAAAACCAAACAAACTAGAGTAGGGGCAAATTTCAAATGAACTGTCTGAACAGACTTGGTTTAAACAACTAGTTCTGAAACACTATTGTAATGACCTTAGGCCGCCCCAGAGGTGCAATGGGGGCCTAAATCCACACTCATAAATAGAGAGGGGTGTGACAGTACCATAAGAGATACAACTCGTACTAATAGCATATAAGCTACGTTCGGAGAAGATTATTTTCCGGTTCCCGGATCCTCATCTAGCCCCAGCCATAGCTATTCAAGAACGTGAGAACAAACGCCTGGCGCCGAAGCGACGGACGCGCAAGTGCATTCTCTTGGATCTTGCCGGAACTGTCACACTATCCATATGCTGATGAATTTCCGGAGACGTGATTAGTTAGGGATTCATTAAACTTATTATGGGGCACGTCCAGAAAGTAAGCGTACTGAGGCACGTACGTGTGGGAGAAATTTTTGTTTCCAATGTTGGTCACACTACGTGATATAGGAGGCCCTCGAACACAACGAGCACTGAATGACCTCGGTAGTATCAAAACTCCCTTTGTGGTGACCGTTTGCGTGAACCATGTCGATGAAAAATCCCGCCAAGTGTGAGGTGCGCTCAGTCATCCGGTCTTTGTCGCAGAGGCTAAAACGCCGACGGAAATTTTTTCACAGATCAAAGGGGTTTATGGCGAAGGTGTCATGAACAGAACGAACGTTTTCAAGAGATTTTTTTTTATATGAGATTCATTAGTAATAGCTCTTATTAAATACTCATTTTGTTCTAATGTATGCCAACAAGAGGTCACCTTTCTAATCAGCTCATTTATCACTATTTATCCCATTCATCTAGAACTAAATCAATAGGTTCGTTAGATGGTTATCGAATCATTCAACTTACGATTGTTAAAAACTGGTCACGTACTGCTTGCAGAAAATTCAAGTTCTCCGCGTAATTATGTACAATATGTAATTATGTACAAGGAAATGTAACCAAAATGACCTCTATTTAGGGCGGGATGGTTAACCAGATGCTCTTAAAAGAGTAAAAAGTACTCACTTCAACGATTCAGCCTTCTCATCTTCGATCAAGTTTTCTTTGTTCTTCTCTTTGGCAATATCTTTCATACCCTGAAAATCAAATAAATTTGCGTACAACAGTTCGTGTGAGGTATTTTGCCAAGCAAAAAAATAAAAAAACCAAACGAAAGGACACGCTCGTTGGCCAGCATTTTCGAGCAAATTGAATTGGCTAAATATTAAAAAAAAGTGCTCGAAAAAATCACTAAAAATAGCAATAAACGGCTAAAAATAGTTAAATTTATATTTTTCAGCAGAATATCGCTCAAATAAAATTTATTTAGTACTATAAAATAGAGCATAACAAATTTACGTGCAAACTTATGCTGAAATCTTAAGAAAAAACTTGTAAATTTTTACCGCTTGCACGGAAAGAACTCATGCATAGATATGTCTTTTGGCAATTATTCATTGACAATATAATACAATGTAATTAAAATTAGATAGTTTTAGGAGATCATAAAGGTCGATGAGTACAGAAAAATTGATTTGTTGTTGTTTCGTTAATTGCTAAGAAATAGTGACTTCCTCATTTTCGGGATAGAGTAGCGTGATTAGTAAAGTAATGAAAGTAGTTAACAACCTAGTTACCCATTACATTTTGTGATCATGATCACGCTATTTTGTCATGACCCCCAGCCAAAAGACATATCTATGTCAATAATAGTATACAATTAAAATGAATAGAACAAAATAAGAATACATTAATTGTAAAAAGTGCATGGAAGTTGAATAAATTTTTCCAAATCTGCACCGACTGAACATGATAGATATTCATAAATCCGAAAACGAAATAATGCACCCTTAAAACTCGATTTGAAAGCAGAATATGATTTAAAAAATTTTGTGTAGCACGAAATTAAGAATTACCAATTAGTCCTGTCACCAGGTGATTCGGGGATGCAACGTTAGGTGTAGAATTTTTCGCAGCGGTTCTATATGTGTTTTGGGGTGCTGAACGCGAATCTGAAGCTTCCAAACCAAATTTATTTTAACCATTGTAAGGTTAAGCCACTGTTCTATACGTAACTATAGGAAAGACGCTGGCAGCGCAGGAGTGTTACAAAACATTTATAAATTTATCAAGATTCATTAACCGAAAATGAAATTTTGTGTGCTCTATGATGTAATATTAGATCCTCTATAACTTCTATTGACTGATTTTGTACGTAGCAGTCGTCATTTGTGAGCTGCAGACATTCAATTTTGAAGTTATCTTGATTTCTCGAAAAATTGGAAAAGAATCAACATTTTTTGAAGGCCCGTTGCGTCCTCAAGATTGAATCAATTTTAACTTCAGGAGCTCATTCGACGCAGAATTTTGTAGTCATTAATTTACTATACAGAATAATGCCATTTAGAACGTACTGTTTCAAAGTTATTCACAAAACACCAAAAAAATGCCGAAATTTAATTAATTTTAGCATTTTTTTCGGTGTTTGGCTTATTATACATTTTGTTGGGAAGCTTCGGATTCGTGTTCAGCACCCTAAAAAGCATATAGAACCGTTGAGAAAAATTCTACACCAACCGTTTCATCCCAACACCCCTTTGAGGCACCTGGTGACTCGACTAAATTATTGGTGCACATAAATCAGAAACAGAAACGCTTTTCAAATAAATTGAAGAATAAATTAACCTTGAGTATTTTGGCCTGATCGGAATCTGCTTCTTCTTGTTCCTTTTTTCCACGACGAAGACGGAGTTTACGAGCGATTGGGTCTTTACTGGCATCTATATAAGGTAATAAAAAACAATACGATATTGAACAATATTAATATCAACAATAACAATATATACAGGGTGCGGAAGTGAGGACTCACGGTTTTAAAAAAATCATAAAATAGTTAATTTTCACTCAAAAATAAATTTATTGATGCAATCAGGTTCGCAAGGAAATAGCATTTGAGAAAGTCAATTGTGAAAAATCAGATCAGGTATGTGGTGGCCGAAATTGTTGATGCAGTGCTGGAGGCGTTCTTGGAAGTTCGTGTAGTCTCTCTCCAACATAACCCTACGTCGTAATGATCACCAACTTCTTATTCCCTGAATTATGACGGCGACGTGTTCCAACCTGACGTGTGTGGTTCCAGCAGGATGGGGCGACCGCCCACACAGCCAGAGCATCAATGGACGATATTCGCCCTCTCTTCCCTGGTCGCCTTATTTCCAGGTTTAGCGATGTTCATTGGCCTCCTCGGTCCCCAGATTTATCCATATGCGATTTTTTCTTATGGGGACACCTCAAGGCTTAGAGTATACGAGAACAAGCCCCAAACTCTGGACGAATTGAAGGACGCAATTCGCGTGGAAGTCGCCCAAGTTGAGAGAGTATGTTGGAGATAACGCCCAAGAACGCCTCCAGCACTGCATCAACAATTTCGGCCACCACATGCCTGATGTGATTTTTCACACTTGACTGTCTCAAATGCTATTTCCTTGCGAACCTGATTGCATCAATAAATTTTTTTTTGAGTGACAATTAACTATTTTATGATTTTTTTAAAACCGTCCGTCCTCACTGCCGCACCCTGTATATTATAATGTAATTCAAAAATAAGAGATTTAAGAATATTATTAAACTTTTAGATTGGTAATTAAAACTACTTAAAACTAATTATCAAGAATATAAAATTACATAATTACAATAGCTCAAGTTATGGCTAACACAACAGCCTGAAAACTATCTGGAAACTGTCACAGACGGAGGATCCTAGACGTTTCAGATCAATTTATACGAGCAAAATATCACAGATGATCCTGATGCTTTAGATCCTAGTAGCTTTAGTTACCCTTAGTGCTCTTATTCTGTTCAAAAAGTGCAACTTGTTTTTTTTTATAACTTTATTTGGTATTGGTTTGCACCATCCAGCCATAAACAGAAATAAAATTTAAGGATTATAGTCTATGGTTGCTGGTGGCTAGGAAATCAAATAAATGGAGGTGCCCTTTACAATTATTTTGCGAAATTAACAAGTCCATATTGAACGGAGCAGTCATTCCCTTCAAAATGTTGGTGAACAGGACTTCACGTTCAGTAGCGAATCTTGGACATAGGAGAACGAAGTGCGTTATATCCTCCACTTCTTGGATACAAGTGGAAAAATATGGAGAATCTTCTACACCAATTTTGTTGAGATAGTCTTTGGATGGGTAGTGATTGCTTCGCATTCTGCATATGGATTTGTAAAAGGATTTTGGTTTTCCGAAAATGTTTACGAACCATGTTTTGCAGGAAATAATGGGGAAACGAGATTTATATATATTTCCTGATGTATAGTTATGATAAAAGTCGTTCCATTAAGGGAGCTTTTCTTTTCTTTTTTTTTAATGTGCTGTGGAGATTTGAGGAGGGGTATGGGTCTAAAGTTGCACAATTTGGTTCTTGTTCAAGTGCTTTTTTTGCTAGATAGTCGGCTTTTTTGTTACACACTATGCCTACATGTGATTTGACCTAAAGAAATGTGGTTGTATTCTCCGATGTGCAACTGATTAAAGAACTGGGTGACATGCCTGTGTTATGATCAAGGAAAATAACCCACAGTCGAAGAGGTTTGATTAAGCAGCCTCATGGCTCAACCCATTGGGAGTGTTACAACTAAAGGAAAATTACCCCTTAGTAGTAAGGACACGAACTCTGTCAGAGGTACCAAATATTTTTGGGCCGTAACACCTCCACACTGTGCTCTACCTAGAGCTTTACAGGTTCTAAGCCCCATTTCCAATGAGCAAACACGTGCCTGAGTGTAGGGGAGAGTTCTCTACCTAGGACCGATTTTTAGTTATCCGAGTTTTGAGGGTCTAAAATAGGCTAAGTTGCTGTTTTAAATTTTTGTATTGTTGCTTCAACTCATTACCTACCTTATTCATCGGTTAACATGCGTCTCCAAGCGATTCCCTGGTCAATATAAGTGTTTTTAAACAATTTTCAAAATGGCCCTTGGTACAACCCCATCACCAACCTAGTGCCGGCAGGTGTTTTACCTAGGGCCACCACCAATTCTCTATGGTTTTGAACGAAAACAAAGTTTTCAAGACAAAAATATCAATGTATTTAGTTTTTGACACTTTGGGAAAGCAAAACCATAGATTCCTAAATTTAAACTATATTTATTCAGTTATTTATTTATTTATATGTGTCGTTCCAGACGATAACTCTCTTAAGGATTGAAATGAAAATTCCGTTCTTGCGCCAAAAAATCAAGCTTTCCAAATAAAAGGATGAGTTTGTTGACCAGTACTTTTCAAGCACATTAAATTGATTAAATTTCAAAAACTGTGCTGAATAAATCATTAAAAATGGCTAAAAACGGCTAAAAATCATTAAAGTTCTATTTTTCACAGAATATTGCCCGAATAAAGTTTATTAACTATGAAATAGATCATTAAAAATTTTATGTACAAAATTAGGCTGAAAATGTAATTGAAATTTGCTATAATATATATATATAAAAGCTGCAAAAAAGATAAAAATCCAAAATCTCTTTTTGACTAGCAGACTATTATTTAGATTACGTTTTTTGCCATAAAAATAATAGTTTCATTAAAAAACAATTTCTTTGCCCTCAAGAAGCTCAAATTTTAAAAGAATTTAATATTATACAATAAGACAATTTACGAAAATTCGCTCATACGCTCCATTAATATCATCATTTAGCGCATCATCATAGCATCAATTATTCACTCCTTGCTGCGAGGCATGTGAAATCGACAGAAAGAATAGATACCTACTGTTCTTCATTAAAATAAAGACTAAGTGTTGCCCCCTAATCCCAAGTGTTGCCAAGCGGCCCTAGGTACAACACTTTTGGTGGCCCTAGGTACGGCACTAGTCAACATTTGGGGAAAAGGCCAAGGAAGGTATAATTTTTTTTCTTTTTTTAACCCATACTTTCCACCAATGAAACGTCACAGGGATTAATGAAGAACTTGTTGGACCAAAAAAAGTTGAGAAAAAAAATCTTCCCTTGGTCGAGACAGCAAGAAGTTGATTACCCTCTAATTACCCAAGACACTCACTCACTGCTTGGGGTTACCATTGAGAAGAGTTTCAGGCACCATGAACGGCTTATACTCTCACTCAAAAAGAGGCCCCTTTAATTTAAAAGAGGATTCCGCCGGTTACCCCGAGTTGGAGTCGTCGCAAGCAAACCTTTTGCTTAGATCAGCAAACTTTTTGATTCTTTTCCACTCAATATCTCTGAGGGAAGCACGTTCAATTATATGATGCACAAATGCCTCCGTTCTGGATCTCCAGTACCGGTCGCATCGGCAAAGAAAGTGCTCTGCGGAATCATCCTCGAGTCTGCAAGGGCACATAGGTGAGATATTGTTATCTATAATATTTAGCATCCTACGGAAATCATAATGTCCGGTGGTCAATCATGGTTCTAATTGTATTTCTACTTTTACTTAGAAACCAGTATGCTCGTTTGGGATCGGAAGACGTAACGAGCATTCTGGTTTGTCTGTATCTAGCTGTTTCCCTGCTCCAGAGAATGTTGAGATCTTGTGTGACCCAGTTTTTAATTCTAGTTTTACAGGCATTTTTGGAAATGCAGATGGAAGGAGATGGGCCCAGAAACTGTTGTCCTGAGCCAGCTCGCGCTAAACCGTCCACATCAACATTGCCTTCGTAATTCTCATGACTAGGAATCCATTTTATGGATATTCTGTTGTTGTTGAGAAACAAATTGTTATTATATTTCTTTGTTTCCCAGACCAGTTTTGAGGTCGTGAGGGGGTTCAGGAGTGCTTTGATGCTGGCCTGACTATCAGTAAAAATGTGAATGTTTTTGTTAGAAGTGTTGTGGTTATGTAAGGTGACCAGGCACTTATTGATAGCATATATTTCTGATTGAAATACAGTTGCATATTTATCGAGGCTGTAAGAATCTGCCACTTGAAGGCTGGGTATGAACACACCAGCACCAGAGGAAGGTTCAGATCCCCTATCTATCTTAGAACCATTGGTGTAGCAATGTACTATTACCCAAGACAGTGCTGAAAACTTCCTGCTTATCTGATAAATAACCTGCTTTTATCACTGCAAATGTGATGTCCACATCTTATTCCTCTTCATGTTTGCCATTAACCGTCAGAGACAGAATAGTAGAAAATCTTCATTAAGGGCATGACATTGACCCTGGCCCTAGGTACAACCGGCTCCAGGTACACAACTCTCCCCTACTAGAGTCATCCGGCCAAGCCCCTTGTGTTAACGACCTTTTACTGCACTAGCGTTCCACTTTTAACACATCGAGCACAAGTAGAATTTATGTCTAATCAGGACTTAGATTGTTAGCAGGGATACGCATATTTCTATAAACACTTACACAAATCATCCAAAAGATTCTTGCTGCTAATAAAATTTGATTGAGTTTTTATATTGATGTGTTTCTGAAAACCTTATTTGGGAAAGTGACCATCCATATGTTTAATATTCTTATGGAGCTGACAAAAAGGAGGTTAAACTCACTGTTCTGAGCAAGTGGTTGGGGTACAGAAGCACCAGCCAATCTCAGCTGAGTACTAAGAGAGAAGTCAATGTTATAAAACTCGAGACCAGAACCCCTCTGAGCCTCAGAAGGTTTCGGAGGCATGACCAAGTCGGGATTGTCCTTCACATCAAGAACTTGAAGATCGCTCAGCAGATGGACTGTGTCAGGTAAGGTTATGAGCCGGTTATCCGAAAGTATAAGTTTTTTTAGAGAACCACATCTAAAACATAGTATACAAGACACAAAATCAAAAGGAATTTCAAGAAAAAATTCGAAAGATTCACAAAAAGAAATTGACAATTCGTTTGATACTAACCTACATAAGCCTTCTGGTATCATCTCAAGTTGGTTAGATGCTGCAGAGAAAATTTCGAGGCTACCCAATTTACCGATCCCTGATGGAATACCTTCAAAATCAAGCTGGTTATTATTGAGGTATAGTCTCCTCAGCATCGAGAGCTTACAAATGGAGGCAGGAAGCGTAGTGAGTTTGTTGCTACAGAGGTTTAATGTTTCTAGTTTCTGCCAAACATCTGAAATTCAAATACATAGGCGTTAGCAAAATATTAAGACTAGACTTGAAAGCCTGTGATTGGGACACGTCTTGCAACTCACCAACAGCCAATGAAAGATCAGTTATTTCATTGTTGCTCAAGTTGAGGCGTTTTAGATTCGGAAGAGTGTATAGAGCGTCAGGGACTTTCGACAAGCTGTTGTAACTTAGGTCTACGTCTGTGAGGTTGGTGAGGGTCTCTAAGCTGCCTGGAAGGTTGCCGAGAGTACGCTGTGTGTCCCTCATGTGAAGTGTCTGGAGGTTTACCAATGATGGTAGTTGCCTAATGAACAAATAATTATGGTGTTAAAGGTTAATTCTTTGTCCAATTAGTCTCTAGCCAACACCTATCAGTCTTATGTAGCACCACTTGAAATTACTCATACCTCAGCTGGAAATGAGCCAGTGGATTATGGTTCAGAATTAGAGTCTGGAGATTGCCCAGTCGCCTCATTTGGGGCGGCAGCGTTTCCAGGTTGTTGTTACTCAAATCCAGGAACAGTAGGTCAGTTAGGTGAACAAATAATGTGTTGGGAATAGCACCAATGCTGAAAAACAAAATTTATAAGGCGCTTGATATACTTGGACTTCAAAGTCAAGAATAATAAATGAGTTGCCAAGGGCCTTATGTGAGCTACCTGCACAAAACTTACTTATTATGACTGAGATTGAGTACAAGAAGGGTTCTGGATTTCTCCAGGCCTTCGGGCACTTCTTTGAGAGCGTTACGACTCAAATCCAGAGTTGTCAACTCCTCAGAGCGGAAAAGATCTGCAGGGATCCCAGAACTTTTAACTCTATTTCTCCGAATATTAAGAGATCTGAGGCAGGGTAACTCTGTAAGCTCCCCAAATAGTCTTTCCAAGTCATTCCTCACCAACGAAAGATGTTCCTTTAAAAAAATCAAAGATATAAAACAATTTTAATTGGTATAGTTTAATGTTATAGATAGATAGGAGGATCCTAATAAAATAATCAAATTCAGGTTCTAATCATTGAAGGCATGTGTTAAACAGTCTTCCAAAGGAGATCCTAGAAAACACGTCCTTCCTCAGTGCTTTTGCCCGTGTTAAAATGGAAACTAGAGATGATTCGATACCAAAATTTATCGAATCCCGATACCGATACCTAAAAAATCGATTCCCGATTCTCGATACCAATACCATCGGCGCATAATACCTAACTTACCTGTAGGTGAAAAACAAAAATTCCTCTTGAACTAGTAATTTATTCAATTTTTTTTTGTACAACATATAACTTATAGTTACGAAAAATGGATCCCAATATATTTGCAAATGAGTCGTCTGTAAAACACGAACGCCGATTGGCTAACACAGCCACGCAGCGTCCCGTCTCGACCAATGAGAAACCTACTTACTGTGAACCAAGGCAGCCTGTTATTGCTAAACGCGGTTTCGCGAAGCAGTTCCAGGGTGACGTATGCTAAAGAACTACTGCTTATTAGAGGTGTGCGAAGTTGTTACGTTTCGGTCGCGGCTGGAACGGCTACACGACGAGCGTGGGACGGTTACACAAAGTTTTTACGTTCCGCAAGTTGTTACTGCACATCTATCGATAGCCTCTCGCAATGAATACTGGCACCAATAGCTTACCGTTCCGTCGTAGATGAAGTTATTAGTCTAATTAGCTAATATATTTTCCATCTCTATTTATTGTCATTAGGAGTTCTTGTTCCAATGAAGCTTTAATGCTTTAGTTACTTATTAAAATTAAATAAATTTTAAAGATTAATTCTTATTACAAATTCTAAATTTCAGATTTATATTTTCATTCAAGGCTTTAGTTAATTTGATTAGTGCAAATACAAAATTTGATATTTTTTGTTATCTATCAAGTATCAATTAATAGGCAACTTTTATTGTCTAGGATTGATTTCTTTCTGAACAAAACAAGTTAAGCAGACTGACCTGGTTTTTTTTAGTTTTTCGTCGGTAACTGTAAGGTATTTCCAAATAAGACTGGCTCTAGTCTTTTATACCTGGAAAACATAGCTTTGTCTAATGCTTCTGTTGTCACAAACAAAATAACACTAGCCTACTTGTAAAGAAAGTTATAATTGTAAGTTGTGTTTTGGACCTCATGTTTTGCAACTGCTAACTTCACACAACGGTTGCACGGTATAACCATCTTCGTTGTTAGATGGTTGCAATAGTACCGTAGTGTAATAAAACGCCCCTCACCGGGCGATATCGGTATCGGCTTTAGGCGATCGATTCTCGATACCAATACCAATGCCTAAGAATCGGTGGTATCGAGAATCGGTATCGGGAATCGATTCATCCCTAATGGAAACCCAAGAGAGATCTTCCAACTTGGTCAATAGATACATTGTTACGTTCAAGGAAAACTCCCACAGTCGAGGTGGTTTGACTAAATAGGCCTCATGGCTCAAATCGTTGTAGCGCAGTAACTAAAGCAGATTTTTTCCTTTGTAATTGGGGACACGAGTTCAAACTCTGTCGAGATATCAACTAGTTTTGGGCCGTTATAGTTTGGCAGGCGGAAGTAAAACCCGAAATAATACAAAACATTAATCCCGCTGTAAAAGACTGTGAAATGCATAAATCTGCAAAAGACTGTTAACATCACGTTCGCTGAAGCCGGTTTCACATGGAGCGGTATGAGCGTAACAACCGGAAAGACGGAAGGCCGGAAAACCCAGTGGAGGGGCGGCGGAATGCGGCAGGGTGTTCACATGAAGCGGCACCTCGCTAAACGGAATCATATCCTTCCTACTGAAACCCTCTCTGATCTGAAACCTCTACTTGCGGTTATCATCATTCCTGTCCAATGAGCTTGTGCAACCGCCTATATTCTACCGCCGACCGCCTATCGCCCATTCCGGCAACATGGCAGCCACCATCCTCAACTGTTGTCCCAACAGCCAATCACATTGCGTTCCGTTTTTCCGTCTCCGGACACACCGCTCCATGTGAAATCGGCTTGACGCAGCATCTTTCACCTCCTCACTCATTTGGATCAAAACACACACCGTGACAATGACCTCACTCGACTTCTGGACTTCCTACATCGAACATCCGCAGAGCCAGTGGTCTGCAGTTTCACTTCGTCGTTCGTCCGACCCCAAACCAGCCGCGACGGCTGATATTTGACTCTGAGGAAGCATTATATTCAAGGAAAACTCCCAGGTTTGAGTAAACCTGTAGCGTAGAGTGAGAATTACTGGTGGGTGTTCAGATTGGATCTGCACGGGGTGCCGGGAACGGAAGGAATACCTCAAGACAGTCAGAAAAGGATGGATATAAAATATGCGATGTTAAAACTCCAACGACGAAATGTGTACGCCCTAAATTCCGGAGATGTGTATGAACATACTACTAGTGTCCTAGTCCTAGTCATGGAAGAAGAGAAAGAATGGTCCTCGTCTACACTCTGGTCTCTTCTTCCATAGTCCTAGTCAACACTCGCCCCCAGCCCCCGAACTTTAGACCATAAGTTAGCACTATACGACAGAGTATTGACATCGAAATACCTGCCAGCATGATAAAGTAAATAGGTGGGACTAATAACAAACAACTGAACCTATTTTCCATCAATATTATGAGGCATATAGTCAATTTTGAATATCCAAGAGGAAGGACTCAGGAATTCAAGATATTTTACCAGCTTCATTAGGTTGCCCAATTCTTCCGGAACTTGATCCAATTTTGCATTGTCCAGCTTCAACCATTGCAATCCGGTCATTGCGCGGACTGCCTCCGGAAACTTTTTATCCTGCAATGTGAAACAGATTTTGAAAATCACTGGTAAGCTTTTCCGTAGTTATTGAGCGTTATTTTCCAAAGACTCGACTGAAAATATAATAGGCAGATTTGTACGTACGCTGAAGTCATTTCTGCTGAAGTCGATCCCACGAACGAACGGTAGCACACCAGTATTCGCCATCTCTTCTGTTATGTTTTATTACTATGCCAGGTATACGTTGAATAAAATAAAGATTAATCACATTACGATTAATGCAAATCTGTATTCCATTGCTCGGTGCTTATTATCAACTTCAACAACAAATCAACCCAAATTGAAATTACTGGATAGTTGGTAGGTGGGTTAATTTATTTATCTGTCTGCGGGCTTGAATGTTTCTTGTAGGCACCAAATTGTACTCCTGTTCCCTGCATTTTCTTTCTTCTAGTCCTTCTTTTCTTCCCTCACCTGTACATCCTCTTCATTCTTCTCCAATGTGTCCCAGATTCCCTCATTTTCCATCATCCTCTTTTCCTCATTCTGATCATCAGCTCCCGATCCTCCGTAGACCTCTCCAGCTACTTCTTCTTGGTTCATCAGCTTTAATTCGAGAACGGAATAAGATATCGCAATTCTGGTTTCAATTCTGCATTAAAAAATCTTTAAAACGAAGTGTCACTCAGCCAAAAATGGAAAACTGTTTTTAGAAGAACCCAATTATACTTCTTGAATCCAAAAACTTTTGATTTTATTTGCTTAAAACTTAGTCCTCCATAAACGCACTCCAAGTTTCACTTTAATATCTCAAAAATTGTGGGAAAAAGTTAAGGAGGGGGGGTTTACTTTTGGGACACTGTATAATATAGGTACTTAAATTCACTAAAAATCTGCACAAAAAAACTTTATTTACTACTTTCATTTGTAACTTATTTCTACAATCCAAACCAATTTTGAATTTTAACGAATTTTTTTCAATTTCATCAATATTTTATCGCATTTTACTTAATGTAGGTTCATTTTTAGCATTTTTTGTACACACATGTAGTTGATAAGCTTTTTCCAATTAAATTCTACCAAAAGTCTTCAATTAATGAACCATATTAAGATGCATCAAAACAGATTTTCATGAAAGAAAATGTGGAAAATTTTTGGAGTTATTGGAATAGCTCTGTGGTGAAAACCACCCCCTCTTTTCAACAGCCCTTTTCAGGGCTACCAAAAAGAGGTAGACACGACACACAAATATTTATAAGACGTCGAGTTATAACTCCGTCAAACAAAATATTTCACCAGAGAGAAAATACGAAATTCTCTCTCAAAAGTGAAATATTAACTAATAACATACAAGGCGACCTCCCTAAACACTTACTGGGCGAGAGAGACGCGACAAGTATCTCGAACCAAGTCGCCTTGAATGAGAAAACTCAAACAGAAAATCAAACGTCCTCTAAAACTAACAAGGACAATTCTAACAAGCCTACTCGCCAATCAGAAACACTGATTACACGAGAGACAATAGACGAACCAACCAGGAGGCGGCAAGCAACCACCTCTGGTCCAGCAGCCACCCCGGGGACCCCGTCTGAACAACGGACGCAGGGAAACCACCCGAGGACCCCGTCTAAACGACGGACGCAGGGAAGACAACTCAAGGTCGTCGTCTCCGAAACGGACGCTCGTAAGCCACCTCTGGGGACCCGTCGCAGCGACGGACGTGGGGAAAACACCCCGGAGGACCAGCTCAGCTATCATACTCGCAGATACTGAGAAAACAATGTGCGAGCCAATGAGATTACACAGTTGAATTAACGAAATTAAGCGGACCAATCAGGAGGCGGCAGGAGGCGGCCACCTCCCTATAATTACCTCGCTCGGAGCCCTCCAAAATTCATTCCACTCACCGCTCTCGACGACTACACTCTGAAGTACGAAGATTCTACACGCTCTACGCTGACGATCCTTCTGCTCCCGAGTTCATCTCAGAACGGCTTCCTACTGCTTTCTACAAGGCATACCTTCTCTCCACACAGATCTCGCATTGGCATCTACGAGTCCAGTGATTATTCATCCTGCTCATTGCCCAACGTAGTTCTTCTGTCAGGACGCCACCCGGTACATCTATTGATATTCTCATTAGATCGTACGCCCGCTGGGACGTTCCGAGACGTGTCGCCCGGGTTTCGTAGCACTAGGCTCGTCACCGACCGCTGTGGGCACGCCGATAAATTACTCAGCTCATCCGCTCTAATTTATCGTCCAAGGAAGTCTTTTTCAAGACTACAAGGTAGGACCCTGACATCCGAGCAAAGGAAAGAAGCTCTGTCAAGCGAGTCCACCTTCCAAACCCTCTATTTCTATACGTAGAGGTATCGAAAACGAGTTAATAAACTCGGATATTTCGATGGAGCGCCGCCCGTCATACTTCCTCATGCAAGGGGAGGCGGAACACGGCGCGGCCGGGCCTCTTAGCCCACGCAGCGCTCCCTACCCGCTGCTCGACTCGTCCGCTGTTCCTAGCGACGGCCCAAGGCTCGATCCTCGCGAAGAGATCGCCTTCTCACCTAACGTATTCATGAAGGAAACGTTAGAACAAGCCTCACACACACAAAAGTTCGAGGATACCTTTCAGACCCGCTCTGAAGTCAATCATCATGATTCGACAAAGATTTCCGAATATCCACGATATTCTACACAAGGCTACCCGGCCGATCCGAGTGTCAAATACACTCCAAATGTGCTAAAAACAAAGGATACTTTTCAGTACCTCAACCAAGCCCAACATATTCCTCCTACAGATATAAATCTTAGGCCGGAATATTACACAACGGCTCAGCACCAAACCGATCGAACCCAGCACCCACTATGCGAGCCCAGTGCTCCACGCGGCTGCGACACGAACTACCCCTCAGTTCCTCCCGCCAAGCAAGCTGACCTTGGCGATTTCGCTCACATTCCTTACAGGAATACCTACCTCAGGGACTAATCCGCATAACCAGAATATAAATGTCCCACTTGGTCTACCTACACCAAGTAAAACATATATAAATCCACTACAAGCTCTTTTTCCTTAGAAAATTCACTAAAAAGTTCAGATCCCAAATAAGCAGTTGGGGAAAAAAGAAGAAGACTTAAACCAAATTGATTTGGAATTTACCTCATATTGACTTTCTGCATTATATTATAATAAAGGAGGAGTTTGATTTCCACTTCAATGGTATTTCCTGTGGGGGCGACCCCCCCGGCTCAATCCCAACTGGTGAAATGGGGATATTGCAATTGCCCGACTTGATCCCGCTACGCTTTGAACGGTTAGACTCCCATTGGAACATGAAAGCGATTAAGAGTACTCCGTAGCGTTGGTCGCTGCCGGTATGTGTTCAGTGATAGTTTAGTCATGAGCGTGTCAATTATCAAAGGTGATAGCCAAAGAGATGAGGATTCAGTTTTTCACGAGAACTATAGATATAGTTTCCATAAACCTTTGGCAGGTGGCTTGACACGGTGGAGATGTAGTGCAATAAATAAGTTCAATTGTAAAAGCTACATGAAAATGCATCAGAGAAAAGTGCTGCAAGTAACTCCACACTGTCATGCACCAAACTCAGATATGAGTACATGCTTAGTGAGAGCAAGTGTTGAAAGAAAATCGTTCCAGGATTTTTCAGCTCATCCCGAAAAGGTAAGTGTAGTGGATTTAAATATGTTTTACTTGGCGTCGGTAGACCAAGTGGGACATTTATATTCTGATTATGCGGGTTAGTCCCCGTGTTATTCCTGTAAGGAATGTGGGCGGATCCGTCAAGGTCAGCTTGCTTGGCGGGATGAACTGAGAGATAGTTCGTGTCGCAGCCGCGTGGAGCACTGGGCTCGCATAGTGGGTGCTGGGTTCGATCAGTTTGGTACTGAGCCGTTTTGTAATATTCCGGCCTAAGATTTATATCTGTAGGAGGAATATGTTGAGCTTGGTTGAGGTACTGAAAAGTATCCTTCGCTTTTTGCACATTTGGAGTGTATTTGACACTCGGATCGGCCGGGTAGGCTTGCGTCGAATATCGTGGGTACTCAGACAGCTTGGTCGAATCGTAATGATTGACTTCAGAGCGGGTCTGAAAGGTATCCTCGATCTTTTGTATAGGCGAGGCTTGATCGAACGTTTCTTTAACGAATACGTTAGGTGAGAAGGCGATCTCGTCGTGAGGATCGAGCCTTGCGCCGTCGCTGGGACCGGCGGATTGGCCGGGTAGCCTGTAGGGAGCGCTACGGGGGCTAAGAGGCCCGGCTTCGCCGTCGTCTGCCTCCCCTTGCATGAGGAAATAAGACGGCCGACGTTCCATCGAAATAGTCGAGTTATTAGCTCGTTTCGATGCCTCTATGTACAGAAATAGAGGGTTTAGGAAGGTGGACTCGCTTGACAGAGCGTCTTTCCTTTGCTCGTATGTCAGGGTCCTACCTTGTAGTCTTGAAAAAGACTTCCTTGGACGGTAAATTAGAGCGGATGAGCAGAGTAATTTACCGGCGTATCCCGGCGGTCGGTGACGAGCCTAATGCTACGAAACCCGGGTGATACGGCTCGGAACGTCCCTCGGGCGTACGATCTAAAGAGAATATCGATAGATGTACCGGGTGGCGTCCTGACAGATGAACTACGTTGGGCAATGAGCAGGATGAATAATCACTGGACTCGTAGATGCCAATGCGAGATCTGTGTGGAGAGAAGGTAGGCCTTGTAGAAAGCAGTAGGAAGCCGTTCTTGAGATGAACTCGGAATGCAGAAGGTTCGTCAGCGTAGAGCGTGTAGAAATCTTCGTACTTCGAGGTGTCGTCGTCGAGAGCGGAGAGTAGAATGAATTTCGGAGGCTCCGAGCGGGGTATTTATAGGGAGGTGGCCGCCCCCTGCCGCCTCCTGATTGGTCCGCTTAATTTCATTAATTCGACTGTGTAATCTCATTGGCTCGCACATTGTTTTCTCAGTATCTGCGAGTATGATAGCTGAGCTGGTCCTCCGGGGTGCTTACGAGCGTCCGTCGCGGAGCCGACGACCTTGAGTTTAGCCGGGGACCTCGGGTGCTTTCTCTGCGTCAGTTGTTCAGACGGGGTCCCCGGGGTGGCTGCTGGACCAGAGGTGGTTGCTTGCCGCCTCTTGGTTGGTTCGCCTATTGTCTCTCGTGTAATCAGTGTTTCTGATTGGCGAGTATTCTTGTTTGAATTGTCCTTGTTAGTTTTAGAGGACGTTTGATTTTCTGTTTGAGTTTTCAAGGCGACTTGGTTTGAGATACTTGTCGCATCTCTCTCGCCCAGTAAGTGTCTAGGGAGGTCGCCTTGTATGTTTTTAGTTAATATTTCACTTTTGAGAGAGAAATTCGTATTTTCTCTCTGGTGAAATATTTTGTTTGACGGAGTTGTAACTCGACGTCTTATAAATATTTTTGTGTTGTGCCTACCTCTTTTTGGTAGCCCTGAAAAGGGCTGTTGAAAAGAGGGGGTGGTTTTCACCACAGGTGCCCCCCCAAGACGTCGTGTTATTAACGACGACGCCGGCTGGGGAGAACTGGGAGGTCCACACGGAATTCTCCGTACGAAACCCTCACCAGTTGGGGCGGAGGCGGAGGTGCAGGCCTCGCGTCCCGCACCTGGGGTGCGCCCCGGCCTCGCCGGTTTCGACGAGCGCCGCGGGGCGGCCGTGGCCGGCCCGAGCATTGCCGACGGGAGCCAAACCCGCGAGATCTTGGCCCGCGGCCGCGGCTGGGCTGTTGCGGAGGTGCTCGTTCCGGCTCCGTCCACCCCGCCGCGCTCATTTCGTCCCACCGAGGCACGGGCACGTCGCCCGAGCTGATCCACTTTCGTGGAGCCGGGAGGGGCTGTTGAGCGGGCGGGGCCCTGGGCAGCTGCGGAGCGGGTGCAGCCGGTGTCTTGAAAGCTGCTGGTGTTCTCCACACCACCTCTCTCGGCGCGCTGGCGTCCGCCGGTGTCTTCTTCTTCTCCGGCGACGGCGGTAGCGGGCTGATGGATGCCGGAATTTCCTCGGCTAGTAGGAGATTTTCCACTTCCTCTGTGATCATCTCTTCGGTGGTAGTGGGAGCTGCCATGGTCAAAGTTGGTATGAGCTCCTGGCGTGGGGTGTTTCATATTTATATCTCCCACTGTTCCTACCCGAGAAAAGTGGGCGTGGCTTGTTTCGAGTGCAGTCACCCACTTCTCGTCGAATTTGGTAGAGGGGACGCGCCCTCTGGCGGATTTTCGGGGAGTTTTCTCCTTACTTTCTGCCTGATTTTGGTTTCGTGACTAAGCTTCGTCCGAGTTTAGAGTGTAAGCTGGTTTTATTTGCTGTTTGGGAACTTTTTTTGTATGTTCGCCAATTTGCACTGTAACCGAAAACTTATCTCTTTTAATCACTTTGAATGGTCCCGTGTAAGGACATTGCAGAGAGGTGAGCTGTGTGGGCACTCTGATATAGACATGTGTACATGTATCCAAATTTTTGGGCATGTTTACGGCATATTTCGTATTATTATGTTTAATATGCGTAGGCCGGAAGAAGAGAGGCTCCGAAAGGTTTGTAGAAGTTACGAAAATGTCTCCTGGGAGTGGTACGTCAATTCCGTAAACTTTTTGGAACGGTGTAGTTTCCGTTGCTGGGTCTACTGCCGTACGCATGGCGAGTAGGACTTTCGGAAGTGCGTCGAGCCAATTTTCGTTTTGTGCTTTGAGAGCCTCTTTCAAAGATCTATTTCTGCGTTCTACCATTCCGTTTGTTGATGGTTTGTATGGTAACGTGTGAGTATGTTTTACTCCGAGACGTTCCATAATGGAATTGAATAGATCTGATTCGAACTGTGTGCCTTGATCACTTGTGATGTATTTAGGTACGCCTTTTGAAGCTACCCAAATATTGATAAAGGCGTTTGTGATCGTGGTTGTTTCGATGTTGTTAAGAGGGACTGCCTCTAGCCAACCCGTTGCTCTATCAACCATCATTAAAATGTAACGTTTCCCTCCTTTGGCTAAAGGTAAGGGTCCGGTAATATCAACGTGTACATGTGAAAATTTGTTAGCCGTCTCAAATTCGGAGTACGGGAGCTTTACGGAGCGAGTGATTTTTGCTCGTTGGCAAGTTTCGCACGCTCGGACCCAGTTTGAGACCTCTGCACGGAGTCCGTGCCAAAAATATCTTTGTTTAACTTTATACACTGGAGAGTGTATACCTGGGTGTCCCAAATTGTGAATTTGGCTGATTATTTCTTGCCTTATTTCGTTTGGAATATAAGGTCTTGGGTGTCCTAGATCTAGGTTACACCAAATTTCTCCTTGAGGGAATTCAACTTGTGTGAGTTTCAATTTGTCCTCTGCGTTAGGGGGAGAACGCATTTGTGCATTTGAAATGTGTAGCAGAAGATTGCACTCTATTGCAGCCGTAATTTGCGAAATTTCGGCTATGGGTGGACCCTCGTCCGTTTGGGTTGAAATCGATTTTGTTTGAATTTCAACCGGATCGAAGGGTCTGGAGAGTGCGTCGGCGACGACGTTGTTCTCTCCGGGTATATGACGAATGTCGCTCGTCATTTGAGAGATGTATGTTAGCCATCTTAATCTCATTTTTGAAAAATGTGCATTTTTCTTAAGCATCGTGCCTAGCAGAGGCTTGTGATCTGAACAAATATGAAAAGATCGGCCGTCCAAGTCATTGTGCCAATGAATGCAAGCTTGGTAAACGGCGAACATCTCTTTGTCGAATGATGCTTTATTCTTCCATTGTTCCGGAATTTCTTTACTGAAAAATCCCAATGGTTGGTCAGATTTCGAGCCGTGTTTGTCTGTAATTTCCTGCTCTAGTGCCGCTCCGATGTGTGTGTCGGATGCGTCGCAGACCAATCTCCACTCTGCTGTAGGGTGTGGATGAGCGATATTATGTAATGTAGCTTTAATCATTGCTTGTTTTAAGCTGTTGAAAGCTTTTTCTCTCTCTGATGTCCATTCGATAGGTGTTTTGTCATTTTTTTTGTTTGACTGAATGGAGTCATACAGAGGTTGTGCCGTGTGAGCGAATTTACTTGAGCATGCTCGGTAGAAACCACACATACCTAGGAATCTGCGTAGACTTCGTACGTCTATTGGCCTAGGAAATTGTTCTATGGCTTCTATTTTATCTCGTTTAGGAATTATCCCTTCTTTCGAGATAGTGAAACCTAGGAAATCGACGGTAGGTTTTGAAAAAATGCATTTATCAAAACCTACTCGAAGTCCGTGTTCTCCTAGCTTGTCAAAAATTTGTTTGAGGTGGTTCATGTGTTCTTTATAATTTTTTGAAGCCACCAGGATGTCATCTAGGTATACAAATGCGAAATCAAATTTTCGCATGATGCTGTCCATGTATCTTTGCCATGTTTGAGCCGCTCCGGCCAAACCCATGCTCATTTTCTTAAACTCATAAAGACCGAAAGGTGTAATAATTGCAGTTTTATGAGCGTCATCTGGGTGCATCGGAATATGATAATATGCCGATTTTAAATCTATTGTCGAATAGATTCGTGTATCATGTAAATTCGCTTGGAAGGAGCGAATGTGAGGAGGGGGATAGGCGTCTTTCTTCGTTTTCGCGTTCAGGAAACGGTAGTCGCCGGTGATTCTCCATGACCCGTCTTTTTTCGGCACACAGTGTAACGGGGATGCCCATTCGGAATCTGACGGTGCAATTATGCCTTCTGAAAGCATTTTGTCAAAAGTACTTTTGACTTGAGCCCGTTTTTCGCCTGCCATGGGTCTTGCTCGGAAGTGTACTGGTGTTCCTTCCGTGGTTATACGGTGGTAAACCCCGTTGTTTTTCCACTTTCCTTGAAGCTTGCTCATTTTATCATTGTATTTGTCAATGATAGAGCGAATGTTTTCGTCCTCCGTGATTTGCACGTCCTCTGGTTGAGGGTTATTGTCACGATGAGGGATAGTAGCTGCTATTTGTTCGTCGGTGAATTTTTTGTTCATGACTGCAGCTATTTTTTGATCGGCATAGCTCTTTATTTTATCTTTATAAATGTACTTGTGTTTGACCCGTATTCCGATATCCCAAGACTCGAGGAATGGTATACCTAGGATCGCTAGATCAACTTTCGTGATCATAAAATCGGTGGTCATGTCTCCAAGGCCGATGTTAATTGTCGTGTCAGCTCTCCCTAGTGTGTCTATAGGGGCTCCGTTAGCTGCTGTGAGCTTAACGTTGGACTTACGAATTTTTAAGCCCAATTTTTTTGTGACATTGTGGGGCAGAATGTTCACTTCTGCTCCCATGTCGATGAGAAATTCAGTGCCATTTAGTTTGCACTTGAAAAAAAGCCTTTTATACTCAGTAGACTGCCGGTGTATAGGCTCAGATACACTGGCAGTTATTCGTTTTCCGAACTCTCTACGTCGGAGGTTGGAACGGTACTTTCTTGTACCGATCTCTGAGTATTTTCGTTTGAAACCCAGGTTTTAGGCTGGCTTATAGTCGCTGCTTTTTGCTAGTTTTGGAAGCAGTGTTTGCCTTCCAAGTGCAGTGTTCTGGGTCTGCACATTTGCGAGTTTCGTTACCGAAACGTGCGTGGTTTCGACAGACATAGGCCGTCGGTTTGTGAGGCCTACTCTCTACTGGTTGGGGTTTGAACTCAGCTTGTTTTGAGAGGGCCTTTTTGAAACCAGTATTCATGGGTTTCGGAGTAGATTCTACTCCTCGTATGTTTAGAGAGGTATTCTCTGTTTTGTACGCGTGTAGCGTATCAGCTAGGTCGAGCTGGGCGGTCGTGGTAGGCTGAGCTGCGACCATACCTCGTGCTTCGATGGGTAGAGTCTCGATCCACTTTTGAGTGATCAGAGCTTCTGAAAAGTACCCAACAGCTTTAGAGTACATTTCGTGGTACTTGGTGCTGGGTTTTTTGGCGAGAGATGCGGGGTCCTCGAGTGCGAGGAGCCTGTCCTGTAAGGACAACCCATATTCTCGCTGTAGGCGCTGTTTGGCCTCTTCGTAGGGTGCGTGGGGTGCCGTGAGGTAAGCTGAGTCGATAGCTTCCCTCATTTCTTCTGGTACCCACTTGTATATAGCTGAGAAGCATTCATTCTGCGTTCTCAGGTGTTTTCGCACGCAGTATTGATCGAACTCGGCGAGTGCACGATCGATATTCTTCTTTTGGAAGATTGGTTTTTGATAATCTCCCATCTCCTCTAAAAGTGCTCGAAAGCCACTTTGTGTAGAGGGATGTTGCGTGAGATGTGGGGCGTAGAGGCCCGGCGGGGGTCGCACGCCCGCAGTGGTTCCCTGAAATCCACTAGCTTCGTAAGAGGGAACGAAATGCTCCGTGTTAAGCCTGTTCAAAGGCGGGGTCACCATTTGTAGTGGATTTAAATATGTTTTACTTGGTGTAGGTAGACCAAGTGGGACATTTATATCCTGGTTATGCGGGTTAGTCCCCGTGTTATTCCTGTAAGGAATGTGAGCGAATCCGTCAAGGTCAGCTTGCTCGGCGGGATGAACTGAGAGATAGTTCGTGTCGCAGCCGCGTGGAGCACTGGGCTCGCATAGTGGGTGCTGGGTTCGATCAGTTTGGTACTGAGCCGTTTTGTAATATTCCGGCCTAAGATTTATATCTGTAGGAGGAATATGTTGAGCTTGGTTGAGGTACTGAAAAGTATCCTTCGCTTTTTGCACATTTGGAGTGTATTTGACACTCGGATCGGCCGGGTAGGCTTGCGTCGAATATCGTGGGTACTCGGACAGCTTGGTCGAATCGTAATGATTGACTTCAGAGCGGGTCTGAAAGGTATCCTCGATCTTTTGTATAGGCGAGGCTTGATCGAACGTTTCTTTAACGAATACGTTAGGTGAGAAGGCGATCTCGTCGTGAGGATCGAGCCTTGCGCCGTCGCTGGGACCGGCGGATTGGCCGGGTAGCCTGTAGGGAGCGCTACGGGGGCTAAGAGGCCCGGCTTCGCCGTCGTCTGCCTCCCCTTGCATGAGGAAATAAGACGGCCGACGTTCCATCGAAATAGTCGAGTTATTAGCTCGTTTCGATGCCTCTATGTACAGAAATAGAGGGTTTAGGAAGGTGGACTCGCTTGACAGAGCGTCTTTCCTTTGCTCGTATGTCAGGGTCCTACCTTGTAGTCTTGAAAAAGACTTCCTTGGACGATAAATTAGAGCGGATGAGCAGAGTAATTTACCGGCGTATCCCGGCGGTCGGTGACGAGCCTAATGCCACGAAACCCGGGTGATACGGCTCGGAACGTCCCTTGGGCGTACAATCTAAAGAGAATATCGATAGATGTACCGGGTGGCGTCCTGACAGATGAACTACGTTGGGCAATGAGCAGGATGAATAATCACTGGACTCGTAGATGCCAATGCGAGATCTGTGTGGAGAGAAGGTAGGCCTTGTAGAAAGCAGTAGGAAGCCGTTCTTGAGATGAACTCGGAATGCAGAAGGTTCGTCAGCGTAGAGCGTGTAGAAATCTTCGTACTTCGAGGTGTCGTCGTCGAGAGCGGAGAGTAGAATGAATTTCGGAGGCTCCGAGCGGGGTATTTATAGGGAGGTGGCCGCCCCCTGCCGCCTCCTGATTGGTCCGCTTAATTTCATTAATTCGACTGTGTAATCTCATTGGCTCGCACATTGTTTTCTCAGTATCTGCGAGTATGATAGCTGAGCTGGTCCTCCGGGGTGCTTACGAGCGTCCGTCGCGGAGCCGACGACCTTGAGTTTAGCCGGGGACCTCGGGTGCTTTCTCTGCGTCAGTTGTTCAGACGGGGTCCCCGGGGTGGCTGCTGGACCAGAGGTGGTTGCTTGCCGCCTCTTGGTTGGTTCGCCTATTGTCTCTCGTGTAATCAGTGTTTCTGATTGGCGAGTAGGCTTGTTTGAATTGTCCTTGCTAGTTTTAGAGGACGTTTGATTTTCTGTTTGAGTTTTCAAGGCGACTTGGTTCGAGATACTTGTCGCATCTCTCTCGCCCAGTAAGTGTCTAGGGAGGTCGCCTTGTATGTTTTTAGTTAATATTTCACTTTTGAGAGAGAAATTCGTATTTTCTCTCTGGTGAAATATTTTGTTTGACGGAGTTGTAACTCGACGTCTTATAAATATTTTTGTGTTGTGCCTACCTCTTTTTGGTAGCCCTGAAAAGGGCTGTTGAAAAGAGGGGGTGGTTTTCACCACAGTAAGTGGAAGTTGGTTTCTAGTTCTCGTTGATCTAGTAAGTTGGGTTTTTTTTTTTTTCATGCTGTGAGGTATGTACCTACGTGGATCTTTTAGATTCTTTTGATCTATGTAGTAATTACATGTTTGCATTTCTCGAATGTCGTAACGCGTAGGTACCTACAAATAATTGTTAGAACCTCAACTTAGAGGATTATTTTAGCAAGGATCATTTAAAAATACGATGGATATCTGATCTTATAGCACTGCACAGGCAGCAGGCCATATCAACATACACGTTAATGAAAAGAGTATCGGCTAAATATGTCAGAGCCGGTCCTATGCGCATGCGAACCAAGCGGCCGCTTGGGGCGCCGGTCAGGAGGGGGCGCCCCTGCCTTTTGGAAAGGCGCCCCAAGTTAAAAAATTTATCCCGAGATAATTGTAAAACCCGCCGAGAAATAAATATTACTATGAAAATATAATTAATGCATGAAGAATATGTACAGGTTTTTCAAAACTCAAAATTACAAAAACTTACTTGAGATCAACCATTTATCAAGAACGGCTTAATGGACTGGCGACCTTATCCATAGAAAATGAGGTACTAAATAGCTTGGACACCGATTCAATTTTAAAAGATTTTGCGAAGTTGAAAGCCAGAAAAATACATTTTTAAATTTATTGAACTAATTTATTAATTTATTATAGTATTGAATAAATTGGTTTGTTTTTTGTGTTAATTATTGAAGGAATTGAATTTATTTATGTATATGTTGCCTGGTACTTTCCTTTACCCTCACTACTGTAAAAAACCGCAAGCTCATTTTATTTGGCCACTCTTCTGTCACAATGTGTCATTCACTATCTGCTCAACTCTTAGAAACATGTGACCTCAAGATCATTTAACAATCGAAATATTTACTGGAAATGTTCATACATAATTAGCAAATGGCGAAGGTATCTTTTTCGAGATCCGAAACTCTTGTTCGAAACTCGAAATCGGTCTCGTCTCGTTTTTTCAGGCGGCGGTCTCGTCTCGGTCTCATGTGATGCACTAAACATAATAAGTCGCTTGTATTTTTGGATTTCATTTCTATCTCTTAAAAATACGAATCGTAAAAAGTTTGCCTTTTTAAGGCTTCCAATATAATAGGGGGGGGGGGGGGGGCGCAACCAGCCCTTCTGCATGGGTAACAAAAATGGCTCGGACCGGCTCTGTTAATCATATAGTGCAGAATTATGACGATTTAACTATGATGTAAGTATTTTTTTAATTTAATAAACACCACGACGATATCAATAAGAATTTTGGCATTTTTTACGGAATTTTCCACAAGTGGGACTGAGGGCCTGGACTTAGTCGGGTGTCGCCCACGAGAGTGAGAGACAATCACCGAAAATTTTTCTGCTGTTTGTCTATTTTTCCATGCTCCTTGAAGTGCCGATTCCTTGAGAAGGTGACAGAATCGTTCCTTTGATTTCTTCTATTGGTAGCATTGATGATGGAGTTCTATTGATAAATTGATATTGCAGATAAGTGCGTCAAACTGTCAAATGTTGATTTGTATTTCTGACATTTTCAGTACTTAATTCAGAGCTAAAATAACAGACTAGCGGTTTCCTGTTTGTTTTCAGTTAATTCTTAACGTTCGTGGTCTAGCAGTTTATCTACTCTTCACTAGGCGGGTCACCAACACGGCTGACTAGCTGTACGCTGCGTTTGGAACCGAGTTTTCTGGGCCTCCGTTATTTTTAGATTCCGGGCATAAAGATTTGATTCTGTAGAAATCAATTAGGTGGTAGCGGTGCGTCAAGTTCAATCATGGTTCTCGGAAGGATCACCGGTTTGCTGGGCAGAGGAACGGCACTGAGTGTGGCCAAAAGATCCGCAACCACCACTAGCACTGGAGAAGTCCTTCCTATGCCCCACATCATCAGGTTTGGTCTCGTGGGAGTCGTCTGTGCGGTTATTCCAGGACTCCTCATCGGAGCGACCATCTCGAAGAAAATGGCCAACTTCTTGGAGGAGAACGAACTATTTGTCCCGTCAGATGATGATGACGAAGATGACTAATTTGACATGTACCTATCCCAACTCCTGAGGTAGCTTCTATTTTCATTCAAACTACACTAATGGGATTGTTGAATATTGCATTATACTGCAGAATTTCCCTAACGTTTAACAATGGTTTCAACAGCATCAAAATTTAGGTCATAATGTACTACCCTGCCTACGAAAAGTATTTTTAAATTCTTGTCTTTTTTATATTATTTATCGATGCAGCTACATACTTCTATGAATAAGTAAAATTCCATCTTATTCACCTGCTACTTACATCAAGTATTAGCACCTATTTGGATAAATTTATGGTTAGTAAAGCGTTACACGGACTTCCTTCTGACTTACCTACGATTTTTTTAAACTGGAAAATAACAAAACTCAATGTATTGATCAAACTTTTCCGTTGGATTTGGCTCATACCTAAACGATGATCAATTATTCAGTGATGATGGAATTGTTTTGTGGAACGAGCTAACAAATCTGATCTAATCACTTAGTGATCTGTAAAGTTTGGTGGTATCGATGCTTGCAACGAAAGTTACCTTCTCTACAATACCTATGTATTTCAAAGAATCTTGAATTATTTCCAAAGATTTACTTAGGTACCTACTAGACGGAAATACTCGTAATCCAAGCCTCTTCTATTATATTCTTCGTTCAATGTTATCTTTATTGTCCTCCTAGATTTGGGCAAGCAATGTGTTCAGTTGCCCAATACGAGGAAACTATACACCAATCTCAACCAACTTCTCATTTTTAACTAATTGAAAAAAATCGTTAGCAAAAAAGCATTTGTTCGGATGTTAATTCCTTTTGAGATTTTGGTTTAAATAAGAAATTAACGATTTTAATACGCTGATTTAAATCGAACAACCCTGCATGTTCGAATTTTAAAAATAGAACGTATTAAACGTGCAGTAATACAAAATGCAGTGCAGCAATAACATTATTAAGCATCTTTACTATTGGCCAGTACAGTTCATTTTGTAATTGTTCAGAAATAAATTCTTCTGTAAGGTGCTTCATGTATACGTATTTATTTTGTCCTAGTTTTTCAATCTTTGATTTTCAAGGGCTTTGAATCTCTTTGTTAACGTCTTTTTGTCATCTGAAAGTAATGCTACGAAATGCACTTTTTACAATGTGCTCAATTAAAATAGTACCTACCTATCTTCCTGGTACCTTCCCTATTTGAAGTTTAATTATTCGAATGTAAAACGTTCTCTCTTCTTTGATTGAAGATTACAACACTGTCAGTGTTTACCATTTTTCATGTTCTCTAGTCTGTCTTGCCTACGTTGTTAACAATTGTTATACAGGTCTGTGGTATGATTAACTTTTCATTATTATCATCTTCGCCTTGAAAACGTCTTCTTACGATTATGCAGGTACTTGAAATAATAAATTACTGTATCGTTGTATAGTTAAGTAGTTACTACTTGCTTTGTGATAATAATATAAATGTATAATTATGTTAATGTTGATAATCTCTCAATAAAACATTGATGAGAATGGTTTGTTTTGTTACCCACAGTAAAGGTTCCTATGAATTTTGCATGACCAAATTTTTGTATGTTATCGTATTGTGTAATGTTGAATTGTTTGGAAATTTGAGCTTCATGAGTACAAAGAAACTGTTAACTATTGATTTCATGACAAAAAACTTAAGTATTGTAAATAAAAATCTGTTATTGATAGGGAATTTTAGCTTTTTTAGCGAATTTTTGAAGAAAATTAAGCTATTGCTCTCGCCTCAAAATTTGTAGAATGTGATGTTTTGAAAAAATTTTATGCGGAAATCCATTTCTGGCTATTCTGAATCATATTCTGAAGTTTAACGCATTTTTTAATGTATGCATGTATGAAAAATGAAAATAAAAAATGGTTTTATTCCTTCCAACTACAAAATATTACGAAGGCGGACAAAAAAGCCAGTAAACACTTCAAGGAATTACCCCACACAAAGAGAATAACTCCGAGCTGTGTGGGGGAGTATATTTCCTATCTACTGAAAATTAATTTTTAAATATTTCAACGGTATGTTGAAATTCAACATATTTTCAAATATTCAATTGTATGTGTCATTCCAGACGATAACTGTCCGTAGAATTTTGCTAGAAACTTCGAACAAATTTTAAAATGTTAAGGACACAAAACGAAAGTTCAAGTTCGCTGGCCAGCATGATCGGATTACATCTTCGGGTTGAAATTTTCAAAAATGTAGTCAAAAATTTCAAAATAGCCTGTTTTTTGCGATTTGTTGTGCGAAATAATTTTTTCAGAATTCTAACATGTGGTATACGTATTCGGAATCAGCATAAAATTTTCTATAAGAATATGTAACAAGTTTTCAAAAATTTCAAAGTTGAAAAATCAGTCAAAAATCGAAATACTCGAAGATTTCTTCAAAAATTCGCTCATGGGGTCATGCTGCATGACTGGACTTTTTGAAGTTGTTATCGATTTCTTAGCACATTTTAACGAAATTCAAGTACATTTTTCAGCGTAATTTTGTCGTACATTTTTTAATGATTTATTTTATAGTTAAACTTTATTTGTGACATTTTCTGCCAAAAAAATTAATTTAACGGATTTTAGCCATTTTTTTTAGCACATTTTTGAAATTTGACCAATTTAATGTGCTAAAAAACTGCTGGCCAACGAACTCATCCTTTCATTTGGAATGCTTTATTTTTTGGGGCAAGAACGGATTTTTTTATCTCAGTCCCAAGGAGAGTTTTCGTCTGGAATGACACACACCCTACGAAAATTCGATATACTTAAAAGGGGCATAGTACAGTGCTAACACCTGACATTCAGTTTTTTCCCCGCAGAATATGATACTTAGTTTGTTTTCTATTTTAGCGTATTTCACATTTTCGAGGGCAGCAATGAGCTTAGATCAGAACAAAACGCTTAAAAAAAGAATGAAATTGGTTGAAATCTTAATTATGTGATTAGTCAATGGCGCCTAAATGAGTCACACGAGTGGGCACCTGCTACACTCAGTGCTGCCGATCAAATAAACTTGAATTTCTGACGCTTGAGACTTTTTTTAAAGCATGGAACATGCTTTAGCCATCACCTAACTGGGCAAAAACGTGACGAAACTGTGGAACGAAAGTAGCGCGGGATTTTTTACTTTCCCAAAATCCCAACAGAGTGGAAAGTAATGTCCATTTTTACTTACCCAACAGAGTGGAAAGTAATGTCCATTTTTACTTTCTCAACAGAGTGGAAAGTAATGCCCAACAGAGTGGAAAGTAATGTCCACTTTTACTTTCCGAATATCCCAACAGAGTGGAAAGTAATGTCCATTTTTACTTTCCCAACAGTGAAAAGTAGTGTCCATTTTTACTTTCCCAACATCCCAACAGAGTGGAAAGTAATGTCCAATTTTACTTTCCCAACATCCCAACAGAGTGGAAAGTAATGTCAAATTTTACTCTCCCAACATCCCAAAAGAGTGGACAGTAATGTCCATTTTTACTTTCCCAACATCCTAACAGAGTGGAAAGTAATGTCCACTTTTGCTTTCCCAACATCCTAACAGAGTGGAAAGTAATGTCCACTTTTACTTTTCCAACATCCCAACAGAAGTAATGTCCACTTTTACTTTTCCAACAACCCAACAATGTGGAAAGTAATGTCCATTTTTACTTTCCCAACAGAGTGGAAAGTAATGTCCATTTTTACTTTCCAAACATCCCAACAGAAGTAATGTCCACTTTTACTTTTCCAACAACCCAACAATGTGGAAAGTAATGTCCATTTTTACTTTCCAAACATCCCAACAGAGTGGAAAGTAATGTCCACTTTTACTTTCCCAACAGAGTGGAAAGTAATGTTCACTTTTACTTTTCCAACATCGCAACAGAAGTAATGTCCATTTTTACTTTTCCAACATCTCAACAGTGTGGAAATTAATGTCCATTTTTACTTTCCCAACAGAGTGAACAGTAATGTCCACTTTTAATTTCCCAACAGAGTGGACAGTAATGTCCGCTTTTACTTTCCCAACATCCCAATAGAGTGGAAACAACTTTGGGTCTACTTTGGGAAACAAGTGGTCTACAACTTTGACAAATCCAATCAACTTAGATTTAGCGGACTTTTATTTACGTAGTTGGCTGACATTGTTTTTACTAAAAAGTGCCTTATCAAAGGATCTTGTAACCTAGGCTTTTAGTTGCGATGTGTTCTTCGACGTTTTAGATGTTTTCGATTTCTTAATAATAAGAATACCATTGGGACTTCAAGTTTCATAGTAAAAGGAAACAGCAAACAAATAAAACACTGCTAAAGCATGTTCCACGTTTCTTGAATTTTAGCCGAAGGATCTAAGCAGTAACCCACCCAGGGGGCTTGCCCCCTGGCAAGGCCCGATCGGGCGAGTTTTTTTTAAATTTTTTTAATGCGTTAGAAGGTAGGTAATTAAAAGAAGGGAATTTTCTGAATAAACTCTGGTGTATCAGAAAAAATTCGAACCTCAATGCCGTTAAAAAATCAGTAGGTACGTCAACTTGTAAAAATAGTAACTTATTCTCATTAGTAAAATTGGTAATTAGTTGAATAAAAATAAGGAATTAATTTTGACTTCATAACAATATTTTTTTCTGCCTTTAACTACATACCAAACAATTACCGTAAAATTCTGATCAGACCTCATCAGTAAAAAAAAACTTTTGGAAGAACATTTTGGAAAATGATGAGAAAACTAATATAATTGTTCGTAAAAATACCTACCTGATTCAATGTGAAGTACCGTCAAGTGGGGTGACTTGGTACAACTTCGAACTTCAACAAGTTGTAAATATGTCAAAAATCAACAATAATGTTATAACTTTAGTTTTGAAACATGTTACGCTACTTCTTCTACAGAACCCACCTTTTGAAATTGTTTTATTTGCACCCTTTGTATTTTTAATTTTTTTTTAAATTGCTAATTTCCAAGTCACCCCGTGGGTGGGGTGAATTTTAAATTAGCAATTTCAAACGCCTCAGTTTTCATTAGTACATATTCCAGGGGCGTCTTGGAACTCTGTTTTGATTTTTTTAAAAGGTTGTAACAGAAATTCCATTAAAAAAAATAGTATTTTATTATAAAATCACAAAAACCATCAATTATCACAGAAGTTGGATAAAAAAGTCAGACTTCATTAAATTCACGTATTTTACACCTTTCACATTCAAATATTGCTGCACAACCCCTCTGACGTGCTTAGATGTTAATGGAAAACCCCACTTATATGCGATATCAAAATTTTTGCAGATGTAATTCTCTTCTTTTATTGATAAAATTTCATTGGCCCATGTTTTTTGGGGTTCAAATTACGCACTTTGCATGATAATGTGGATACAGCTATCCCATACAATCTACTTGCATGTCTTAGCTTCATGTTTTTCTTTTTTATATCAGAAACTGCCTTTTAAAGTGCCTTTTGCTTGGTCATAATCCATATACTTCCTCCCCCCCCCCCCCCCCCCCCACTTTCTTTTTGTATGTCCTCATAATGCCTGAAAACATTTTTTTAACCAATTAGTAACCTACGACTACACGAAATGCACTATATGGCTGAAAAATAATTAATCAGAATGTTGGGGTAACTTGGATCAGGGTTTCCAAGTCACCCCGACATATGGAGTTTTTTGTTTACAAAATTATGAAAAAACAACCATGCACGAACGGGGGGTGATGGCTTCGGCTTTTGGAAGTATGTATCCACAGTAATCTGCCCTGAGAGTCTCGTCACCCTCGGAGTGACGTTTAGTAACAAATGAACCTACGTTTGTTGTACTTCAAAAGTGCGGATATTACGATACAACATTCATAATTTAAAAAATCCTAGAAATAGATACTTTTATGAGCCCAACTTCATGCCACAAAATAGCCAAGAAACAGACAAAGAGAACCCGACCTTAAACAGCTGATAAATATTTATTCAGAACTGCCAACACACCAACAAAAAAATTTCGCCCAACTGATCCAAGTCACCCCACATTTCCAAGTCACCCCACTTGGCGGTACCGCAGGTGCCTTTCACAACGGTAAAATTCCATTTCGTATATGGTAGCCAAATGGAAGAAAAATATATATTTATGTAGGTATATAAACAAGGGTAACTACAATAAAACTAGGTATAATTACTTTTTGTAGGCGCTAAGTGAATAAAAGAAAAAAAAAAAGTCCAGTCATGCAGCATGACCCCATGAGCAAATTTTTGAAGAAATCTTCGACATTTCGGTCGCTATTGATCGTCTAGAGAAATTTTAGTTTATGATTTTGATAGACAAACATGGAATCAAATTATTAAAAATAATTAGGAGGTACTCATACTTAACTATTATTAGGAGGTACTTATACATACTTTATTATTAGGAGGTACTTATACATTAAAGAGAGCAACCGTGAGCATCGGAGGACGGAATATTTCACAGAGTAAACTCATCAGTTGTAATTACATTTTTTTTTTTTTTTTTTTTTTTTAAACAAACACCTACTACCTACGTTTAAAACCGCATGGTTCTAGGATTGGTTATACAGGGGTACTTCCATAAGAGTAGTTCAATCTGAATTTGGACAATGTTTCATGCAAATGTTACCGATTTTTACAGCTAGCGAACGGCATTATTTCGATTTTTGACTGATTTTTAAACTTTGAAATTTTTGAAAACTTGATACATATTCTTTTAGGAAATTTTACGCTAATTCCGAATATACCACATGTTAGTATGCTGAAAAAATTATTTCGCACAACAAATCGCAAAAATCAGGCTATTTTGAAATTTTTGAAAATTTCAACCTGAAGATGTAATCCGATCATACTGGCCAACAAACTTGAACTTTCGTTTTGTGTCCTTAACATTTTAAAATTTGTTTGAAGTTTCTAGCACAATTATACGGACAGTTATTGTCTGGAATGACACATACATACATACATAAAAAAATGCGTCAAACTTCAGATTATGATTCAGAATAGCCTGAAACGGATTTCTGCATAAAATTTTTTCAAAAATTCACATCCTACAAATTTTGAGGCGAGAGCAATAATTTTCTTCAAAAATACGCTAAAACTTTTTTTGAAAAAATACCTTGAAAAATCAGCAGTTCCAGAGGTTATAGACCCATACTTTATAGGTATCAGGTATGTAAAAATTAACATGAAAATCATAATTTTTATTTGCACAAATTTTAGCTTTGTACATCCATGTACACACAAAAAATAAATAAATCAATAAAAAATAAAATTAACAAAAAAAAATTATAGGTATGGGGGGGGGGGGGCACAGCCTACCCTTTAATCCGTCAGTGATTGGAGCACTTCAAATATTCCAAGAAAACATTGCTACAAAGGGAGAACTGGGCGCCAACCTCCATTGCAACTCTAGCGGCCAACCTTGTTAGCTGCGATCCCCATTGATCTATGCGTCCCTGATCGTAGTGAAAATGTATGGATCCAGCTCCATGTTGACGCCTTCGTTCCACTTTCCCCTTCCATATTACATCCCTCCTCGCCATTTTTCTTTCATTCTCCATTCTCCCATTTTGTTGGATGAAATTGCTCCTCGTGGAACGCGGGTAACTCCGATCATCTTCATTTTCCTATAGGTATTATATTTTCTCATTTATTTCAGTTTTTAATTTGCTGTGCCGTTCCGTAATTATATTTTTATGTTTCAAAATTTCTACATCGTTTGTTCATTTGTTGCAGTTATTATACGTTACCACCATGGTTGCTCAAAAGAAACAGGTTAGTAGATTGAACACGTGGTGACTCGTTTTCCTACCATTCCTTTCAAATTTGCTTCAGCATAGTTTGATTTAGGTAGTATATTATGTTAAGGATTTATCAAGTAAATTTACAGTTAATTGTCCTCACTTGAGGATTCATCATTAATTTGTTGGCCCATGTGTGGTGTATCGCTATAGGTTACCTACATACTTAACCTAAGCGACCCTATGCCCCAGATCCTTGTTTTCTGAAGGTGAAATAGGTAGATTTTAGGTGTAACTAGTTGTTACTATAAATCTTCTTTTCATTCTTGAGATGTGTACTAATACTCTTCCTTGTCTCTACAGAAAAAGGCGTTGGAAAGCATCAACTCCAGGCTCGCTCTGGTCATGAAATCCGGCAAATACGTCCTTGGTTTCAAACAGACGCTGAAGACTCTGCGACAAGGGAAAGCCAAGCTGATCATCATCGCCAAGAACACACCGGCATTGAGGTGAGACTGAGAAGTAGGAGTTGATCTCCTATGGAGTAGTCTCAAATTATTTTTGGACTAGCTCGGCATTCGCCATTTGGTTCATTATGCTCATCTTTGGTCTCTAGTGAGTATGTAATGTGCTTACTTTTGTACGTATCTTGGAATGTTGATTTTAGGTAGGTGTTCTGTAGAAGTCCAAATTCTCAATCCAAATCTTAATATCCATCTTAATACTAAGTCATTGAAGTGCGGTAAATTGGAACTTTGACTTAATTAGAATTAGGAAATTGAATAAAAGTAGAAGAATTGGAATGAGCGTTGCCCACGTATTCATTTCATATTTTTATATGTAAGTCAAGTCCATTCTAAGAAATTTGATACCATCCGCACTCTCCTACGTTGAGTAGTTTTCATAATATGATTTTTCAAAGACTGCACTGGTTACGTCACACTTGTTGGCAGGGGGGTCCCGCCCACGTGGGAGGGGCGCTTTGACGTCACCGGTGTGCGAACAGAAAGAAAACTACTCATCGTAGGGGAGTGCAGATGGTATGACCTCTTTCGCACCCATGGGTAACACTCATTCACATCTTTTGAAAGGGTTTGATTTGTGTGGCGCCCCTATTTTTTCAAATCTTTACCTGTTGGTTCCTTAGTAGGTAATTGAGGACATCTTAGGCTGGGCAAATTTGCTGGTATAGACTGTCATAAGACGAAGTTAGTCATTCGCGTAATTAAAAGCATTAAGTTTGATAATCCTTTACACAGTTACTGTAAAGTAGGATGTGGGAAGACAGGAACTGACTTGATATCTCTCTTTGGCCTGTTTATTCAACTAATTTTGTAGTAATATTAATTATTCCATGTACCTAAGTTATCCACAAATTGAAGCCCTAAGAACCTACGTCGTTGGGGATAAAACCTTACATTCGCATTAAACGGCACACTTGTAGTTTCTCTTATTTTCTTAACTGTGCGGAATGAAATGGATAGAATAGTTTTCCTTAACAAATATATTATTTGGTTCGTTATTTGATGAGACTTGATCCCGTATAATGCTTTAATCAAGTGATTCCGAGTAATTTTTGAGCCAAATTTCAAAAAGTTTGGTCCAGTATTTTCGGAGAGAAAAGTTCTTTTTTTTTGTGACAATAAACAACTGTAGGACTCTGTGGTCTGTGGTCAAATGATTTATGTGATAGCCAAGATAGTTGACGAATAATGGTAATGGGGTTCAATTTCCACCTGTATTCACCTTTCTGGATTTATTGTGATTTTAACTTTTCCTAATTACAATAAGTATGTATTGAATGACCCTGCTTGATACAGTCAATGACTATATTCATTAAATTTCACAACACACGAGCCCTTTGTGACTAAAATACGTTTAATAACACTTATTAGTTGATTAGCGTTTAATATCTGTATAAATTTACCTAAGCATAGATTTACATTTATTTGAGCGAGCCCGAAGATACTTTTATGCGGGGAAACTCCTACTTGCACTGAACAGATCGGAACTGGGAATATGGATTTCCCCTGCGCAGAATATTACAAAACGTTGGGTGCATAGCTTCACGTTCACTGAACAGTCTGCTTTCCAATTTCTCAGTGGTATTAGTACAGGGTGGCCCCCAACTGGAAAAGTCAGGGAAAACCTGGAATCGTCAGGGAATTCTTCGCGTCGGAAAATGTCTGAAAATTCTGCAAAAACTACCAAATTTCAGGGATTTTTTAAATGAAAACTTGTAATACTTTTAAAGCGTTTTTAGGTATATTATAACTCCTAAACAATCAAACTTCAATATCTTAGTTACGTAGGTACATATTATTTCATAGGTGTCATACGAATCAAAAAAATTATTATGAAGAGTTGTGGTTAAACTGTTTAAATGTAACAACGCTACACGCACATAGAAAGTGAATGGATATGCCATTGGCTTACCTGGTAACTACATCACCAAGAGTGGGGGGGCAGCAGAGTAGTGGATTGATCCAAGGTTTGTATGTACAGTAAGTCCCGAACGGTTCTGAACTGACCACGCCCCTTTTTGGCTGTATGCACAGCGACCGAACGAGTTCGAGATTTCTAGTTCGCTGTTCACAGAGCCAGTGCGGGACTGTCCAGAACACGTTCTATCGGTCCGGGATTTTTTTCGGAACTTCTAGTCCCGCTCATGCGCAGTAAACTATTTACGCTCCGCCCCCTACGATTTCCCCTGTGGGCTCTCAAGTGGAGTTTTGTTGTTGTTGTTTTCGCCAATTCTGTTTGCGTCATTACATTGATTTTCGGTAACTGATATTGTGACTAAGTCATAAGTTTGATAGCAAACAAAATTCTAGTGCTATATAATCAAATATAACACAAATTGACTTACGTCAATTTGCTCTTTTGGTTAAATTTAAATTCGTGAAAATCCATTTCGAGGTATTTTGAAACGATTCCTGGATTTCAATACTTCTGTTCTCTTCTGTGTAAGGCTCAGTTCGGAAATTCGTGAAACTTTGCTTCCGAGACTTTTCCCAAAATAGAAAGGCTCATTAAGTTCCTACAGTCCCAATGGGAAATTGGTGGAACTCGTTACCGCCCGAAGGTTAGGTACCTACTTCATTACTACATTATTAGCTACTTCACAGTAATTCTTGTGAGCCGAGCCTCTTCTATTTTATTCTCTTTCAATATTAGGTACCTCTATTTTCTACCTGTTGGGGGAGCAATATGTTCAGTTGACGGGTGCGAAGAAACTATATACTTAGGTACCGCTCACAAACAACGTCTCATTTTTAGCGAATTTAAAAAAATATTTTCGGCTATAATTGCATATGTTTTAATTTTAATTTATTACCTTGGCAGTCCGATTTGGAACAAAGGTATATTCGGAATGTCAGTTTGAGAGCAAAGATTAACAAAACACTAAAGGCTGGCTACCTTTGACTTCAATGGTTCAGCCGTTTAATTTTAAGAAGAATCCTATTGAGAAGAAGGTTACGAGTGAAGGTTATCAGTTCCGAATTAGTTCGAAACGCGTATGGACTGCGAGGAGTAATGAACCAGTTCTCATCCCCTCCCTTGTCGGTCCTCTTTCGAACCTAGTTCGATTCTGAACAGGTCCAGGACTCACTGTACATACAAACCTCCAGTAAGAGTCCCAAAACTAGTTGGTATACATGAACTAGGACTTCTCAGGAGGGTTAAGGAGGGGGGAATTGGCCCATTGGAATGTGGAGTCATGTGTTATAAATTTACAGAGCGATTTTTGTGGGATGGGAAATCAGGAAGTTATACTCTCTCTGGCAACGATTGGTAGTTGGTGAAAAAAAGGGTGACATTTTTTGCTTTCGGACGAAAAATTTGAATTATCCCCAGAGCTAATGAATCCATCTAAGGAAAAATGTACTTCAACAAGTAGCTTCGGATCACAAAATGAGAGACCATAAAATATTAAATAAAAAGTTATGCAGCATGATCGTATGGGTAAATTATCGTATTGAGATTAAATGGTTTTGATATTTGAGCACTTCGAGGGCAATGAAATTGTTAAATATAAGTAGACTTGAGTAGTCGGTTTTTTTCTTCTTCCTTAAATTATACGATTTCCGTTTTAGAAGCATTAAAGGTACAATAAAATGACGAGAAAACAAAAATTTGAATTTTCTGGACGTGAATCGTTTAGGGAACATATTCATAGTTGAGTAGTTTCGACATCAAATCTTGAGCTTTGACGGGCTCCAATGCGCATGCGCGGGGTCATTTACGACGAGCTGAAGCCTTCGAAAGTTGATTTTCGACGTCGAATCATTCAAAAGTCAACAATAAAACATGATAATTCTCGTTATTCAGCCTACTGACGCGTCAAAGTTTTTCTAATTCTCGAGTTTTAAGTTAATAGTTCAGATATGTGTATTGTTTTACAAATACTTTTTTCATCAATTATTGACCTGGTTAGGAGGTAGGTAACCTGCACTGATGTGGCTTTCACCAATTCACACAAGGGAGCTGCTTAGCGTTTCGATTTTCTACGTGTTTTTCTATGAGTTTGATTTTCGACGATTAGATTTACGAAATGGACCTTGATTACGCTTAATAATTTGTCTTTATTATTATTATGCAGATAGTAGGCACAGTAGCAGATAGTATTATGGAGATAGTAGCTTTGTCATGCTGAAATTTTACTAATTCATCAAGTTGGCTTAATGTCCAGAAGTGGACATTGTGTGGTTGGTGTGGTCTTCCGGTAGAATCGCCAGTAGGTACTAGTTTGAGAGGGAAGGGTTGTTTGTTTTCTTATAGATTCTGAAGCCCAAACATGTAGTTTTTTCTCATTCTATTACCTTAGAACTGGAATCGTCGTAGCACCCTGGTACCCTTCCTTTACTGGTAGTCCAACTTTCCGATATAAATAAATTTGAAATGTTTGTGTTGTTCTAGTAGTAGTAATGATTACTTTGCCAATGGTCGTTAGTGGCGGAGCACTCTCAATGTGACCGTCACTTCCATTACATTGGCACAGCAAAATTCCAGTCCTCAATATCCTCTCTTCTATTTAGAAGTTTGGATTGGTGATTGTTAACAATAACGAATCATAATTATGTTGTGTGGTTGGCAACTTCAATGCTAACTTCATAGTCCAGGAGCCGAGGGCGAAAATAGGTTGTACCCTCCTCTCCTCCTCGAATCATAAGTATATATCAGGGATATTTAGATTGATAAAAAGCGGCCGCTTTGAGCCCGATTATTAAATTGGTGTTTATAATTATTATTATTAAATTGGTGTTTATAATTATTATACTCGAGTTCTGATTTGATGAAGATTGTTATTCCGAATCTGGAGGGGTGTTCTGTAACTTTATTTCGATGGGTAAAGTTTTTCATAGTGGAGATACGCTGCCATCTTTGCCTGGGAGAACTTCTATACGCATCACTGATCTATTTGTCATTAAAATGTATTTTACTGAAAGGATTGATTTAGGAAATTTTTTGTTTTTGAAATGCGAACTTGGTAGCATTCAGACCACCAAACTAAACACATAATTCTGACCTATTTGTCAAATTATTGCGGATTTCACTAAAAGGACTGATTTCATCAGATACTTGAATACAACCCCGAATATTGGCCTGATATACAGTTAGATAGGTAATTTTATTTATGTAGGTAAGCAGATAGATGAAAAAGTGGATGGCGGGAAGTCGCCAGTGCGTCTGAACCAACCTGCCCTCGTTTATGCGCATGTGCTGGTCATTTGTTGTGGGGAGCCAGTGCACCTGTCATCATGTTTATTAATGACTTGATGTTGGGTACACAACATGTCCCGCTGTGCACGCTTCTACCGAGCTGAATCGTAACTACGTTCCCCCATTGTCTTTTCGCACGAATAGGTTACGTTAAATGAATTGGCGACTCAATTTTTATCTATGCCCGCTCTTTTTATTTACTCAATATCTATGCTCGCTGTTGAAATATTGATCAGTTGGATAAATAGAGCAGAATGATTTGTGTAGTTTGGTGGTCTGGATGCTCGCAAGCTCGCATCTCAAAAATACATAACATCAAGTAGTCAATCCCTTAGTAAAAATTCAGATTAGTTGGACAAATAGATCAGAATGATTTGTAGTTTCATGGTCTGGATGCTTGCAAGCTCGCATCTCAAAAATACATGTTACGCTCCAGGAAAATAACTCTCACAGTCGAAGAGGTTTGGTCACCCTGGCCTCATGGCTCTGATCGTTAGAGTGTCGCAACTTCGAGAAATTAATAATAATTTCTCGTAGTTGTGACGACGCGAGTTCAAACTCCTGTCGAGGTATCAAATATTTTTGGGCCGTTACAGTGGCGCAGTCGAAGTAGGACCCAAAATCATACGAAACAATTCATATTAATTAAATCCCTCTCGAGCCAAAAGACTGTAAACATCACATTTCCTGTTGTTATGCCTTTCATTTCCTCACTCACTTGAGTCAAAACACACCGTGACAATGACCTCGCTCGACTGCTGACTTGTTCCAGCGAGCATCTGCTGAGCCAGCGGCCTGCAGTTTCACTCGTCATTCGTCCGACCCCAAACCAGCCGAGACGGCTGGTATTTGACTCCGGGGAAATGTTACGCTCCAGGAAAATAACTCTCACAGTCGAAGAGGTTTGGTCACCCTGGCCTCATGGCTCTGATCGTTAGAGTGTCGCAACTTCGAGAAATTAATAATAATTTCTCGTAGTTGTGACAACGCGAGTTCAAACTTTTGTCGAGGTATCAAATATTTGTGGGCCGTTACAGTGGCGCAGTCAAAATAGGACCCGAAAATCACACGAAACAATAATTAATTAAATCCCTCTTGAGCCAAAAGACTGTAAACATCACATTTCCTGTTGTCATGCCTTTCATTTCCTCACTCACTTGAGTCAAAACACACCGTGACAATGACCTCGCTCGACTGCTGACTTGTTCCAGCGAGCATCTGCTGAGCCAGCGGCCTGCAGTTTCACTCGTCATTCGTCCGACCCCAAACCAGCCGAGACGGCTGGTATTTGACTCCGGGGAAATGTTACGCTCCAGGAAAATAACTCTCACAGTCGAAGAGGTTTGGTCACCCTGGCCTCTTAGCTCTGGTCGTTAGATCGTTGCAACTCCCGGAAATTAATAATAATTTCTCGTAGTTGTGACGACGCGAGTTCGAACTCCTGTTGAGGTAGCAAATATTTTTAGCCCGTTACAGTGGCGCAGCCGAAATAGGACCCAAAATCATACGAAACAATAATTAATTAAATCCCTCTCGAGCCAAAAGACTGTAAACATCACATTTCCTGTTGTTATGCCTTTCATTTCCTCACTCACTTGAGTCAAAACACACCGTGACAATGACCTCGCTCGACTGCTGACTTGTTCCAGCGAGCATCTGCTGAGCCAGCGGCCTGCAGTTTCACTTAGTCATTCGTCCGACCCCTAACCAGCCGAGACGGCTGGTATTTGACTCCGGGGAAATGTTACGCTCCAGGAAAATAACTCTCACAGTCGAAGAGGTTTGGTCACCCTGGCCTCTTAGCTCTGGTCGTTAGTGTTGCAACTCCGGGAATTTCCCGTAATTTCCCGTAGTTGTGACGACGCGAGTTCGAACTCCTGTCGAGGTATCAAATATTTTTGGGCCGTTACACATTACATCAAGTAGTCAATCCCTTAGTAAAATACAGATTATTTAGACGAATAGATCAAAATGACGTTTTAAAGTATGATTTAAAACATTTATAATAATGACGTTTAAAAATATGTTTCGGAGGTTGGATTCGAATGCAAAAAAATATTGGCCCGTACATGGGATCAAACCCGGGTCACTCTAGTATGAAGTCTCTTATGATATCCATTACACCACGAAGACTCAAGCAATTATTGAATAAACACAGAACTGCCACCCATAAGGGACCAGCAGCGTTTGTGTGATTTTTCCATCCAACTGTACTGGTTGGGAGACTCCTCTCCTCCCTTTTCCTAAACTAAGTTGGATCATATATGACACCAACAGACCACTTTTCCTTGTGTTAGTTCCTATCAGTTGTGACTGTATTTTCCAATAACTCGATTGATTTAGTTTCATAAGTCGTTCCTTCATTCATCTTCTTAACAGTAAATCTTAGTGGTGTTAATGATGAGTATACTCGAGTCCTGAGATCATGACGATCGAATTATCCCGAATCTGAAACACCCCAGCCATTGAAATTTTGATGCCGAATGCTTGACTAAAATTATTTATAAATATATAGGCATGTAGTCTTGGTTTATTATTTTCAATAATGAACCTCCTTTCCTCCCTTTTCCTAGACTAAGTTGGATCATATATGACACCAACAGACCACTTTTACCTGTTTGTTCCTATCAGTTGTGGCTGGCCTGTGGTTGTGTTCCAGTCGTATTTTCCGATAACTCGATAGATTTAGTTTCATAAGTCGTTCCTTCATTCATCTTCTTACACGTAAATCTTAGTATTCTGGAATTCGGAAGAGGAAACACGGACTGCTTTCAGTTTTTTGCGAGCGCTTTCGGGAGATACGATACCCCCTTCCTCAGGCTCTGTAATCTATTTCACCACAGTATGAGATACATTGTAATAGAACATGACTTCTGAAAAAAAGTGTGTGTTTCCTCTTCCAAATTCCAGAATATTATGATCCAAACAGAAAATCTGGACAGTAAATCTTAGTGGTGTTAATGATGAGTATACTCGAGTCCTGAGATCATGACGATCAAATTATCCCGAATCTGAAACACCAGCCATTGAAATTTTGATGCCTAATGCTTGACTAAAATTATTTATAAAAAATTTATATAAATAAATATCATTATATAATATAAATATATAGGCATGTAGCCTTGGTTTATTATTTTCAATAATGAACCTCTTCCTAGAAAAAAAGTTTGATCCTTCTCAAAATTTTTGTTTACGTTTCAAGATACGTACCTATGTAAATCTAGAAATAAAATGTATATAAAACTGATCAAAAATTACATCCGCTGGCTGATGTGCCTTGAATCTTGGCACATCAATCAATAAAAAAAATATAAATATACATATACCTATATGTATAATTTGATTATTCGTATGTTAGAAAATCATAATTTCAAAGGCACATTTAAATCATACATTGTCAGGCCGTATGGGAATTGTTCCGAGTCATATTCAGCTTTCTAGTGTTCTCATTAGAAATCAAGCCTGCGTTCGTGTAAATGATGATTCTTTAAATCTGAAATGATGACGATCATCACTTATCCCGAATCTGAAACACTGAACTGAAGGCAATACAACTTTTCCAACATTTATTCCACTTTATTGGTGCGAATTAATCGGAAAATGTTAGTCTCACATCAATATGTAACAGCACTAAAATGTACCAACATGTTCGGAAAAATACCGGAGGTTATCGCTGTTATGAAATTCATCTAAATAACTAGTTTCCTTCTGGTCGTTTGTCAAGCTCAAAAAATAGCCAAAAACTGGAAATTTGACAAAACTTTCATCGGAATTCCCAACACTCGACCATTTGTGCTTCCTCATTGTTATTCAATATGGATTCCAAAAATTAATAAAGTTTAATTTCGTCTCTAAAAATTTGAAAGTGATAAAATTCGTCGGTTTTGAAAATTAATGGTGAATTTTCTTGGTTATTTTTTATTTGACCAATATAAAGATTTGAACAAGAGCTTTCCAAATGGTACTATATGATGGGTATCTTACCAGTAATACAGGTCTTGAAATTCATTTGCACGATGACGTCACGGCCCTTGCACTACTACTAAGACGTGATCTTCCTACCCGTTTCTTGCAAAAAAAAAGGCCTCTTGAGCCGCAAATGGTACTATGGAGTTTTCAAGTGCTATAAATCAGATTTTGAAGTCAAAAGTGTTAAATGGGGGAACTTTCAACTGTTGAAATTTCACATTTTTGACCTCAGATTCGGATTCAGCGCCATGCTGCTTGACTCGTATTCTCTATTCCTAAATAATAAACAATGTATTTTGATTGAAATTTGTGATACTTCTGACAAGCTCTACACTGTTTTGGCAATCTGCTATCTTGAGCCTACGCATCTTCAACTATAGCTAAATATATGAATTCCTTCCACATAGACACCAAACAGACTTGGTGGTCCCCAAACCCATATGATATTCATCAACTGCATGTTCCACAATTAGATACTTCCCTGATGTTAATGTTAAGTGAAACTCAGATGAGCAGAATAGGCTTCACGAGAAACAGCCAATCCAATAACCATGAAAATACCCCATTCTTTCTTGATACGATATTCTTACCTTCTTAATGTTGAGCCTTCATCTCGTGGCAACTGTTCACAGCAAATTCATTTACTTTGCAGGAGGTCAGAAATCGAGTACTACGCCATGTTGGCGCGAACGGGCGTCCACCACTACTCCGGTAACAACACGGAGCTGGGAACCGCCTGCGGAAAGTACTTCCGAGTCTGCACTCTTTCCATCACCGACCCTGGCGACTCTGACATTATCAGATCCATCCCTAGTGAGGGAGGAGCGCAGTAGTTTGACGTTTAATAAATAATTTTTAATAAAAATCTTGTATTTTTTCATTTCAAGCCCAGTTTTCTTGAATTTACGAAGGTGGATGCAACAGTAGTAGGAGTTAAGAGTCTTGCAACCACAAGGATTGGGAACAGATCATTAATTTGACATTTTAAAGGTTAGGATTTACTTACTGCGTTCCGCAAGAATATAAAGATTATCGAGGATGTCTAGGTTAGGTAATGTCACCTGTTTAAAACTCTACGATATTGACTTCAAAGAGACGAACTAAATCTCTCGCGACGAAGTTGTGGAAACCCATTTCAAATAGTGTAAAACGTTGTCTATTTCCACGAAAAATAAAGAGTTACAATGTTAGGTACATCGATTTCGACGGTTAGGCCATCATCAGTAACAAACGATAACTGAAGACACATTAGAAAGGACACAGCTTTATGGCTACGAATGTCGCGGTCAAACTGGTAGAAAATTCAGGGAAAGAATAGACGAGCATCAGGAGGATTTCAGGGAAAATAAGGGTAGGTCTACATTTGCGAAACATCTTAAGGAATCCAATCATACTTGAAATTTTGATTTGACAGAAGACAGTTTGTAGAATTTCTTCATTTTTGTCCAAAGGGAGGTATGTTTAATGTACTTGGAAAATTCGAAATTATCAAAAGTGACACATCTGGTAAATGTTTAAATGAGGTATATTTCACCACTGATAAGTTCATTTCTATAAAGCTTGGAATTATCCCTTCACAATGTTGAAATCATATTTAGTTATTTTTCCCCCTTTCACTTCATCTAATTAGCTATAATCCCCCGTCACGTTGTTTGCACTTAATTGGTTGTACCTCCTGACCCTTTCCTTTCTCTTGACCAATGGGATTCAATCTCCCTTGACCTGTGACTATAAAAGCTGTGTCCTTTCTAATGTCTTCAGTTATTGTTTGTTACTGATGATGGCCTAACCGTCGAAATCGATTTAACATTGTAACTCTTAATTTTTCGTGGAAATAGACAACGTTTTTCACTAACTTCCGTTTTTGTCTTCAAAGAGATCTGCGGAGTTGTGAGTTTGGGAGACCACCCGAGGGGCTGAAAAAACACCTGAGTGCTCCCGTAGAAAAGTCACGCAGTGCTCCCCTAGAAAAAAAGCGCGAGTGCTCCGACACGCCTGAGTGATCCCGTGTTTGAAAAGTAGCCAGTACAATGCGTTTTGTAAATGTAATCAACTATTACGTGCATTAGGTTCAGTACACAATATTTTCGAACACAGAGTACTACTCAAGAAAAGGTGATCGGACATGAAGTAGGGTATTTAAAAACTTACAACAGAAAAATTTACTTCAATTTCATTAAAACAAGCTAATAAATTGATAAAACCCCAAAAATTGGAACAATCTAAAAATTGGTTTTGTGCAGCTGAAAAGTTTATTAGGAATAACATGTAAATAGCGATATATTTTTCCTCTAATTTCCCGATTAGAGGAAAACTTTCGATGGGCGGGAAGAAAATTCATTTGCGATGACGTTTCTTTTGAAGGCCGCCCATAAAATTCTTTAGTTTCTATTGTGGTCTTGGGTTCATGGTTATGTGGGGTTTTGTGAATCACCTCACATCCATCTGTTTTAGCGTATGATTTACATCGGATTTAACCACCCCTTGCACTACAATTCCACTTTCTTACACCCCCAGGTAATAATTTATGATAATTATATTTGAATCCGCCAATAAATGCAACAGCCTCTTGACGGCTTCCGCCACTAACAAATTTCACGTCCGACATGGTGGACGGAGAGAGGTAATCGACAAACTGAGGGTAAATGCCCCAAGGATTCATGTCGATTCCAGTGCACTTTCTCTTATTGTCTACGGGATCACTCGGGACAATCTATTTTCGAGATTGCGAAGTGAAGGGGATCACTCGGGTGTCCAACTTTCGCCCCTCGGACTCGACGGGAGCACTGGAGCCGTTGCCCGTGAGTTTGGTTTTAGTGTTTAATATCAATTTTTATTTTTTTAAGCTAATTTTCGTAGAAAATGAAGCTATTGCAATGGCCCCAAAAATGTTTTCTTGATATCTTTGTTATTACGTATCACTGAGAAAATGATGAACGTTTCTCTATAACTCTAGATGAGTCATTTTAAACAAAATTAAGCTGCCTATAACTGGGCCAAGTGCTTTTTTCCAGTAGTAGTCACTTTTTAAACCCACTTTTTGTCCGTTATATACCTAAATAGTTTACATCAGTTTTTAAAATTGGAACCACAATTAACCGAATTTGACCCAGAAAATGAGTTGTTTCAGTAGTAGGTAGGGGTGGATGCTTACTCCTGGAACAATACTTTTGACATGGATATGTCTATTGGCTGGCCTACGCATGTGTGAAAATTTGTATGCAACGGTTTTTTCTTTTTCTGTTGATTTTTACGTACAACCAATGCATTACTAGCGAAGTGTAACTCGCTTAGTTTTCATAGCAGGAAAATCGTTCGCCACTTGGAATGCTCTCATTTTATCACATCTCATGATCCCTAAGCCATTGTAGTGTCAAGGAAAGCTGATTTATTACGCCAAGTTATAAACTAGGTACTGTTTCTAAGTAACCTAATAATGCGAAAAGAAGGTACTACAGTGTAGGTACCTACTATACTATGCGTAGACCTCTGATGGGCTCCTAAAGCTGATGATTTCTATCATATTTAATCTCTGAAGCTGAAATTGTGAGGCAATTGAAATGATTGGCTCCTACTCTGCTGAATGAGCAGGTTTTCACAGAGCGCGAAGCGTACTAAACTACGAAAATTCGCTAATAGTTTGTTTCGGTGTTTTTCCAGGTTGGTGTAGCAAGTATCAATAAATTAACATCATTACCTGGTTCAGCATGAAAAAATACCTCAATTGAACAAGGTGTCTAAAGGGACACTCGAAGTGGCACGATTCTAAGGGGAGCCATGTTGCCATCCTTGACAAAAAGGAGCGCCATCATGGACTCAACTGGGAACTTGGAGGGGGGAAAAATTAGGGGTACAGTGATGACCACTGTTTAGACCTCAAAAATAAAGTAATACAACTAAGACTGGATGTAAAATAGGTTAATAACGACACTCAGGTGCAAACAATTTGGCCCACTCTCCAAAACAGAAGATTTTATGAAGTTGCGACTAATATTCTCTTGTTTTCGACTGGGTTACTGTCTGAACTCATTCAAAGGCTTCGTTTGTTGTTTTTCAGCCAGGCGGATGGAATTTTTTTCATCTCTCAAAGATAGGGAATCGTGACGAGACGAGATCATGTTTCATTGCCTCCCACTTTCACGTTAACTTCCAAACTGCGATTATGTTGTTCCTCTCTTCCACAGTAGTTCTCAGCCGAGGGGCGAGTGTTTTCCTGTACATTGAGTGCATTCCTCCCAAAATAATCGAGTGCATTCCTCCCAAAATAATCGCTTTGAGGAAAAAAATGTCTTTCCCTCTGGAAATGGTCGCGCAAACTGTAACTGGGTCATTCTCATTTCATTTGCCGCTTTGGGTCGTTTGAGAACCTCAGTGACGTGAAATATGAAAGTGCTCGAAAAGGATGTTAGATCGGCAAATACTACTCATTTTACATTTCAGATTTGTGTTCCATAGATGAACAGTGAGTTTTTCATTGATGTTGTATTTTATATATTTTTTACCCATCCTTGGTCACACTCCTGAGAGGTAACACTCATGAAAATTTTCAGTAAAAATGGTGTCAAACAGGATGATGAAGTGGCAAAACTCGTGGATGGCTACTGTTTGAAACCTGTCACCAAGCAGTATGGTTCTTGATATCGGATTATTTTGTTTAAGCACTAACAACACTCGTAATTAGTGTAACACTCATGATTGAAAATAAAAATACTCCTCATGTTTTTAGGCTTCTTTCACTGTAAAAACTGCTGCAACTCCAAGCACTCCACTGCAGTCTCACATCTTCAACTGGACAATGTAACCTTCACATCTGACTGTTTCCCACCATTTTCCATCGGTCTTCTTGATCGCAAAAATGGTAACACTCCTGAGGTCCCATTGAGAAGAGATATGGGGGACTGACTGAAAAACTAGTTTTTCACGGGTTGGGAAAAATCTTAAAAATGTAAATCCATACTCTAAATAAAGAGGAACCAACCTACTGCAGCTAGTAACCCTGGCCAGTTGTCATTGTTTTGTAACTACCTAACTTCTACGTACATGTTAGGTAGGAGGGGACGGTAACACTCATGAGTTACCAGGATTTCAGGTTTCATTCGTCATCACTGTGTATTGGTTAAAGAGGATTTTGGACAGTCAAATTATTTCTTCGTTGATCTCCCAACTTAAACTACCCTTTTCCCCACAAAATCGCTAGTTTTGGTCAAGAATTGTGAGAATTCGTCGTCAGGGACATGAAAGCGGCAAATGAAATGAGAATGACCCAGCTGTCATTAATGATGGAAGATCACTGAGATATGCCGCTCGAATGCTTGGACGGCGGGCTGTCTTCCAGTCATTGTGATAGAAACAAACCTTCTCCATTCTCTTTCACGACCATCTGGGCCCCGCAGGCTGAACCTAGACTCATCGCTGAAAATTACATCCCTTAACTCCAAGTTCCCAAGCACTGTGATTTCGAGCTAATTGAAGGCACAACATACTGTGCTGACGGGTTAAACTTGGAATGCGAGCGGGTCTTCTGGCAGACAAATGCCGATCCCACCATCGTCTCCGAACTGTCCAAATACCTAAAACCACTCCCGTTGCATTTTCAAGTGAGTTACGACCTTTTGAAGCGCAGTTAATCGTCGATTTCTCAAAGCTAAGGTGTACAAGTACCTGACTTGAACGGCTGTTGTTTTTCATGGGCGGCTAGAACCCTGCCTTCTAGAGTACGATCCCGTCTCTCGAAAACGTCTAACAGTAGCACGGACGGTTTCATAAGGCCGTCCTAGCATTTGAGCGGCATATCTCAGTGACCTTCCATCATTAATGAGAGCTACAGTTTCCGCCTACCATTTCCGGTGAAAAACACATTTTTTTCTTCTCTTAAATTGATTTTTTTTGTTGGAATGCACTCAACGTACACGAAAACACTCGCTCCTCAGCTGAGGACTACGGTGGAAGAGATGAACAACATAATTGCAGTTTGGAAGATAACGTGAAAGTAGGAAACAGTGGAACATGATCACGTTTCGATACGATTCCCTATCATTGAGAGATCAAAACCATTTCATCCGACTGGCTAGAAAACAACAAACGAAGCCTCTAAATGAGTTCAGACAGTAACCCAGTCGAAACCAAGAGAATATTAGTCGCAACTTCATAAAATCTTCCGTTTTAGAGAGTGGGCCAAATTTTTTGCACCTGAGTGTATATACATGCTACTATATACAATCAGCAAAGTGAAATAAAACTATGACTAGATGTATATACATGCTACTATATACAATCAGCAAAGTGAAATAAAACTATGACTAGATGTATATAAATATAGCATTTACAGATTTAATTCAACCTTTTACAGATTTATTTCAACTTTTTACAAATTCATTTCAACTTTTTACAAATTCATTTAAACCTTTTCAAATTCATTTCAACTCCCCACCGGAAGGGGTGGATATGGAAAGTAGCTGATTGATTAGGAGGAAAGTTATAAGTAGTAGGCTACATGAGATGGGTAAGTAGGTAGCTACGTACATACTACCTACCTACGTGACCTCATCGCCTTGTCATTTCAATGTCTACTGTATGGTCAGAATCGCTTCTGTTTGCAATGCTGACATTCACTTATGTTTGAAAGCGATAACTTTCACATTAGTCGCTCTGTATCGCTGTTTACGATTTTTTTTCCCTCCACAACCTGAAGTATAATTATGAGTGTTTTCCGATTTAAGACTCTTTTGTTGTTAGAGGAAGACGTAGGAGACTTGTGATAGAAAGTGAATCTTATTCGGACAATTCCGACCCATCCGTAGGGTACTACGAAAGATGTTTTTTCTCATGAGATCAATTAAATCAGTTAAATCAGTTAATCAGTTAAATTTTTAAAAAGTTGAATTGAATTTGTAAAAGGTTGAATTGAATTTGTAAAAGGTTGAATTGAATTTGTAAAAGGTTTAAATGAATTTGTAAAAGGTTGAATTAAATCTGTAAATGCTTATATATCACAGATCAGATATCACAATTCGTAGTAGAGCTCAGCGGCTCTCAGACACAACAGGGATCGTACCTTGTATGGTCCGGATAAAACGTCAACCCACTGAGGGGGCAGATGCTGGACTCGGAGGTCCACAAAGGCTGAACAGTCCTCCAGAAAGTGGCGGATGGACAGATCACCCCTACATCTTCCACATCCAACATCTTGATCTTCTGCACTAAGCATATTTTAATTTTTGTTTTGAAAGAAACCATGGTAAGTTGAAAGGAGCTTTCAAACATAAATACAGGTCTAAATTTAACTTTTTTTATTTTTATACAATTGCCAACATTTTTTTAATTTTTTTTTTCAAACAATCAACAATGTGAATGCTCGAGGGATGTATCTATTGAACGAAATTGCCCGATACCTACCTTGTTTAATTTCAGATGCTTGTGACATTTCTTACAACTTATTTACAATAGGCATTTTTCCTAGAGCTCAAACTCCAAACATCACATTGTAATATTTTTTTCTTCTTAAAGGCAGTCTTTTATTTCTTCAATAATGCTGTATTTTTTTTTCAATAACATTAACAAACAAGATACAATATAAACGAAATCGGAAATCGATTGGCATTTCCTTTGGGACTGGGGGTTGAACATGTTTTTCTGCCGCTTGGTGCTTTGGAAGGAAGCGGAAAGGAAGAACAGGCATGACTAGAAAATTTACCTAGTTTGACAGTGTGCGCAGCTTAATTAAATCAATACAATGTATTTATAAACTAATCCAGAATATCATAAAACCTACGAGTAATGATTCTTCACAACCGGGCAGTTTTTGTTGTACGACTTACATCTTAATTTATTACAAATGAACAAACAGCATACAGTTTCTATCCCTATCTATTGGATATCTATAGGATGACACTTGATGGGGGATGGAGGGATGGAAAGGGACTAGCACACATTCTATTCAATGTTCAAGTACTGCATTCCTTATAAAACTTTCACTAGTAATGGGTTTGGTATAGCTTAGTTGTATGATTCTGGCAGTTTTACTGATACTTATACGTAACAAAAATTTAGGTAGGTCAGTGCGAGGACCAAGCTGGAAATCATTAATTCAATGAGGGCCCATCTACCAAAATGAATTCTCTGAGTCAAATACAGTATCTTCGCTTCCAAAAGTAGCCACGCTTACTTGGCAAAATTTAACGATTTTTACACTCAACAATATGACTTAACTCAGACAAATTACCAGTCAGTCCCCCAGTAATGCACCATACTGTAAAAAATCGATTGGATATTGCTGCAATTACTTGAGGACTCTTGCTAGACATTAATAAGTATACTAAAAATGATTTTAATAAGACGCAGAAATGCATTATGCTTTGAATCATTTGAGGGTCGGTGAGAAATCAGTGCAATGTTGATATATTTATATAAATAAATATCACTATTTTATTTTGTCTTTGGGTGTGGCTTTGCAGTGTCTGTAACGTGCTCCAATTTGCACTAACCTAACAGTTTCTGGTTAAACTACAAAATCAGACAAAGGGTCATAATTTGTTTCCTATAGACTCATCTCAAAGTAGAATGAGAACACGGGATTTCGTGGGTAATACAACACCCTCAACACATGTTCCTTAGGCATCACCACTGAGGTCAGCAATTAAACAGACACGTGTTCTAACCAATATTTGAGCCTTCAAAAAAACAATCTAGAGAGATTACGAGAGAAACGAGTAGGTACTTGAGAGCAGTGACCAACATAAGGACAGTCAGTCTAGGAACAAGTAAGTCTAGCCTGAATCGTATTCGCTCTGGGTTGTCTTCTTGATTTAGTCATTCAACAAAAACAGTTGTAAACTGATATAATGTCGTCGATATAAAATACATAATTACGCTTTCACAGTACACGTGAAAACCCTAACATGCAGTTGCAACTGCTCACATATGATTAATAAATTAAACCCAGAATTCCCAACAGAAAAAGGCTGAAACAAAATTTGCCTCCTTGTTCAGTGACAGTTGAAGATACAGTTCGCAAAGGTGAAATCGGAAGAATTCATTTTGGTTATGATGATTTCTTCATGAAATGACGTGTCTCCATGGCAAGCTGTATTGTGAAGTAGTTAGGAAATTACATGGCAGTGGAACAGTCACTTAAAGCTTGCATATTCGCCACTACTCTCACTTAATCAGAAATATTTTTGATGAGGAATCAATACTTTTGACCCGAATTCGCAAACATCAAAAACCGAAACAAGTTGCACATTTAATAAAGATTAGGCCTTAGTGTGAAAAAGCATTCCTTCCAAACTGACGGGCAGACAAACTCAATAAAAATAGGTCGTACATTTCATGTAGGTAACAACAAAATCTCATCAAATGAAACAATTCTAACAGAAAACAAAAATGTGTGACCACAATAACATTCGGTGAATTAGGTACCTAATGAAAATTGTAGACTAGGGCAATGTCCGAGCCGTTATTGACTGAATGGACATACCTAATATTATATCGAGTTACGGGATGAGAGTCCTTAGTTATTGGCCCAAAAACAGATTCCGCTGGTAATTTAGTTTATATTTATAGTCCATGAAACTTCTATATAAATGTTAACAATTGATTTTTTCTCTAGTTTCTCTTTTTCACTACGAATATTTTCATCTAAGGTACAAAATGAAAACTTGCGACGCACAATACTAATTTTTTCATCTAATAAATTTTACTACGATCAAAAATCAACTAAACGAAAATAAAACCGTCTACGACAAACGACCCAACTCACGTTGCTTGTGTGATTCCGCGTGAACAAAGTAACTCCTCCGATCACTCTGTCCATTTATATTTGGGATTACAAGGCATCATTAACGGAAGGAAGAAGTAACGGTACTTCAAAAGTTACATTTAAGAGAGTTTTGATCTCATTGCCCAGTTATGAACCAAGGGAAAACCGAAACAGAAATATATGGGCAGGATTTTTCAATTTCCCTCACTGGTGTTAGGTGCCTTATGTTTCTAGTTGCTCACTTTGTGATAATCGTCGGAAAATCTATCTCGATGATGTGATAATCATCGGCATCTAACGTTAGTAGTTTACTAGAACAACAAGGAGGAGGAACCATGATGTTTTCAAAGTCCTTCGATAAGAACAGATTACAAGACTTCTATGGGTTGGGCAAGTACAATTATTTACAATTCTTCAAGAGGACAACCTTTCGAAACAAAAGAAAAAAATGTTAATCTACCGTTCCTATATACAAATGACTAAGGTTTTTCATTTCCCCCGGGTTTGTGTAAAACGACTAATTAATTCGATCTAAAAGTATGAAAAAAAAAAACAACATGACAATACCAATACAAAAATGAAATAACTTGAGAAATTTGAACGTTCGATAACCGAAATTGATTATTGCGATAAGTTCAAAAAAATTAATTTGATTACAACTAATTTTACGAACAACATAACTGACTAACAAAAATGTTTAAACAACAAAAATCTAAGCGACCTGAACTTCACCGGCGGGTGTAGTAGGTTGCTCGTCCCCCTTCAGCTTTAATTTCTCCATTTCAGCTTTGAAATTGTCGATATCTTGCTGGCTGTAAACAAATTTAATTTTTATCACAAAATAATAATGTTTGAGATTTCTTATAGATAATTGAATCGATTACTGTTAACGACTGTTCAAAATAATGACGTACTCTATACATGTTCATAAAAGAATGCCCTAGTTTCAAAAGTCCAGTCATGCAGCATGACCCCATGAGCGAATTTTTGAAGAAATCTTCGACTTTGGGTCTACGTGCTAGTACGTACATAAATAGAACTTCTTCATAATTTCATGGCTGATATTTTCTAAGCCACAGTCAGTATTAAAGCTACATCAAGTCCTAAAGCAGTTGAGCGTAAAACATTAAAGAGAGCGACCGAGAGAATCGGAGGACGGAATATTTCACAGAGTAAACTCATCAGTTGTGATTACTTTTTTTTTAACAAGCACCTACTATCTACGTTTTAAACAGCATGGTTCTAGGATTGGTTATACAGGGATACTTCCATAAGAGTAGTTCAATCTGAATTTGGACAATGTTTCATGCAAATATTACCGATTTTTACAACTACCGAACGGCATTATTTCGATTTTTGACTGATTTTTCAACTTTGAAATTTTTGAAAACTTGATACATATTCTTATAGGAAATTTTACGCTGATTCCGAATATACCACATGTTAGTATGCTGAAAAAATTATTTCGCACAACAAATCGCAAAAAACAGGCTATTTCGAAATTTTTGACTACATTTTTGAAAATTTCAACCCGAAGATGTAATCCGATCATGCTAGCCAACGAACTTGAACTTTCGTGTCCTTAACATTTTAAAATTTGTTTGAAGTTTCTAGCACAATTCTACGGACAGTTATCGTCTGGAATGACACATACATACATACATACATACATAAAAAATGCGTTAAACTTCAGAATATGATTCAGAATAGCCCGAAACGGATTTCTGCATAAATTTTTTTCAAAAATTCACATTCTACAAATTTTGAGGCGAGAGCAATAGCTTAATTTTCTTCAAAAATTCGCTAAAATCTGTAACTTCGTTATCTTTAAACTTAGCAGGATAAAGTTGGTTTCTAATGAAAGAGGAGGTTCCATAGTTTTATTTGGTTGCCGAGAGATCGTTCCACTGGTGAACTCAATGTTTTCTGTGCGATCTCCGCACAGAAGGTGTATGGTCCTATTTTTCTTTCAAGAGCCTACAGTTACAGGAGCAACATACCCGCGAATGCTAAAAGACTGCTTAATCCCCCCAACTTGAACAAGAAGAAAACTATGCAAAGATCACTCCACCCCAGTGGGCCTCTGCGGTTTGTACATTTCTCAATGAAACCCTCCCACAGCGATGGATAGGTCGGAATGGGGCTCAGGACCTGGCACTTCATCGATGGCCACCCAGATCACCTGATATGACACCATGTGATTATTTTTTATGGGGGTACATCAAAGACACGGTGTTTATACCACCTCTACCCACAAATTTGGACGACCTTTGCATGCGGATTCAAGCTGCAGTACAAAGTGTGACACCCGACATGCAAATGCGGGTCTGGGACGAGCTTAAGGCCCGATCACACAGGACGTGTTATAACGTGACATTATAGGAACGCGCGTTCCCCCCGACGTTCGGCGATATAGCAACGTCACATACACGGCGTTATTATTGGGCGTTATCAGGGCGCAAGACCCAGTCTTGTCTGTGCTACTCAAGGGGTTCGCGGTTCCCAGTGTCTATAATTTATCTAATCTGTAATGATTTCTGAAAATTACTATGATGAAGAAGAAGCTCTACTTTTTCTAGCGCTAGTAGATCGCAGGAATAGACGGTATTGGGTGCACCCAATCAATCAAAGGAGGGAAGAGCTTGGGGAATACCACCGTCTATGTCGGGAGTTGCGCTCACATGAAGATCGTTTTGTGAACTATTTCTGCATGTCGAGACAAAATTTCGAGGACCTACATGAACTACTAGCGGTGAATATCAAGAAGATAACCCGCTTGGTTGACGTCGCGTTACTGAAAGTATCGTTGAGAGGTACCGCTGTGTGTGTGACGGGGGTGATGCAATGTACTGTATCTCGGTAACGCGATGTTACTGGAACGCCTAACGTCGCGTAATAACGCGTCCTGTGTGATCGGGCCTTTAATTGCCGAATTGAAGTCGTTCGTGTTGCTGGAAGTGGACATATCCAACATTTGTACAAATGGAAAAAAACTATGGATTAAAACCTTTCATTTAAGACCTATTTCATTTCTGTAACTTCAATATTGCCAGAAATACAGATATTTGAAACTAGCGCATTCTTTTATGAACACCCTGAAATATGAAATTTATTCATATTTCTACAAAGAGGTCACGGGATTTTAAAAACTACTAATTATGACTCCAGTCATAAATCATCAATATTAAACTGATCGTTGTCCCAACTAGGTTCGTATTTTGAGACGTTTGACCAAAGTTCGAAAAAGTCTGCAAAGTTGGGAGCGACACATAGCTTCCTCGTGTCCGTGACATGAATGTATAGATCACTGAAATTTTATAAATAATCTTAAAATATTTCACAGCGGGTCCCTTTGGTTGAGAGGAAAACAGCAAGTCAAAATGTAGCGTGAAACGTCAAAATTGGTCAATTATGAAATTTGAAAAATGAAGCTTGATAGATGTTAGTTTGAGCATGCGGAGAGTAAAGTCGCCTAACTCGTACATTCCCTGAAAATGTCATCAAACTCGAATGAAAAAATCCCAGTCATGCAGTACAATCGTACTTATGAGCAAAATTTCTTAAATTGCCTATCGTATTGTAATATATTAAATTGTATTAAAATTTGAGCAGTTTGAGTGCAAAGAAATGGTTAAAAACTAATTTTATGACAAAAACTGAACTAATCAAATTCTGCAAATTCAAAAAAGACTTTTTTTCAGTTTTTATAGTTTTTTCTAGCGAATAGGTATTAATGGAATTTAAGGACAGTTTTAGGCATAATTTTGTGAAATTTTTTGTTTAATACCCTAGTACAGCGGTTCCCAACCTGTGGGCCGCGAGTAGCTTGGTACTGGGCCGTGGATGCTGGTCAAAAATATAAAAATATATTTAAAAAATCATCTGAGTTTCAACAATTAATATCGGAATAGAGATGAAAACAATTAAATTTAAACCATGCTCTCTTCAGTGTTAGCAATAGTCAAATTATTCAATTGCATTTTTACAACAAGTGAGTTTACTCTTTGCGCGTGTAAGATAGCCGGCGAATTGCCATTCGCCATTTGAAGGCGATAACTTGAAAAAATGAAAATGTCTTCGAGTGAAGTAGACTCGGTAGGTAATTGAACTGTCATGTGACCAGACTCTAGCATCGTTTTTTAAAACAACTCCATTAGTTCCGTTCTGGATTAAAGTTCGCGAAGAATATCCGGCAATCGCCAAAATTGCACTGAAGCACTTGATGCGGTTTTCCACAACATATTTATGTGAACAAGCCTTTTCAACATTGGTTTTTTTAAAAAATAAGTACAGGAACAAACTGAGTGTTGAAAGCGAGAAAAACAATGTCAAAAATCCCATTGAGTTTTTTCTTTTTACTTTGACCACTTGTATATAATTGTTTTTCATCGTGTAACAAATAAAGTGAATAAAGTACAGGTGTTTTCTATGCAAATACTTGAGATATTTATTCCCCTTGTACACATCTTTTACCAATTTTAACATGCTATATATATATAGGCCTCAAAGCTTTATTTTAAAAATAGTTGGGCCTCACAGTTAAAAAGGTTGGGAACCGCTGCCCTAGTAAATTGCTAATAATTTTGTTTTAAACTAAATTTCTGCTAGAACTATAACTGTACAGTAATCATTACAAAAATAATGCTTAGTCTACAATCAATTGAAAAATGTCAGCCTTACCTGATCTGAACGAGGAGTATGCCATTGATGACATTGAGCATATCGAGGACACTGCCGGTAGAAGGTGGTTGAATTTGGATCGGCGGGAGATTCGCCCCAGGCTTTCCTGTGTATATCTCGTTCATCTTCTTTTGGAGAACGACAGCCTGGTGTGTGAGATGTCTCAGGCATTCAGACGATTCTTTCGTTTTGTCGTGATCTTCACCCAACTGAAGGAAGAAAATCTTAGTAAGCAGGTAGTTGATTTGATTATTAAAATTTAGAAACAGTTTTATCATCACAATACCCCTATTCATAAATAAAGTGGAATGGAAGAATGAGCTCTACAACAAGGAGTGATGTGCTGACCTGATGTTTGTAGATAGCGTACGTTTCCTTTTCGCTGTTGAGCGCTGAACGGAAGTCACCCATACAGCTTTGGGTCCGGGCGACAAGGTGGTAGCTGACGGCAACTTTGAGAGACTTTGGTCCAAAGTACTTCATGTTCAATTCGAGGGCTTTTTCGAGGAATCTCAGCGAAAGTTCATACTCACCAACGGCATGAAGTATTAAACTAATGTTGCTCTGAAAAGCCAAATTCCCGTTTAAGAAACCTTATAAATAAATATACTACTGCAAAAAGGAAATACTCATGTAATACCTACATACCTATTGCACTCAACAGATTTGGAAATTGAAAGTATTAAGATGAAACTCACGTCAAGGAGAGCAATTTCCGGATGTTTTTCCCCACAAACGAGAAGAGCAAGATATCGAGCTCTGTAGAGGAGTTTGAGCGCAGTACTGACTTGACCATTTGCGAAACAGTAAAGTGCCAGATGAGTCTGTGAATAAGATATTAAATCAATTATACTGAATTCAACAAAAATACGATTCCATAGTTTGAACGAGACATCCTCTTATGTGATCTTCAACCATGGTGATGATTTACAACAGAAGAGATACCACATTGTAAGTACTTTAAACACTAAAATAGTGGCATAACACCATCGGAAAATTGCAGCTTTTAAATCGAATAACTCCCCAGAATCGAAGCCCTGATGATTGGTTGCAAGCCAACGTTAGTACACATCGATACAAATAGTCTGTGTATTTCTATATTCCTTTCTACGTGAATCAATAGTATTTAGCAACTCACGTATTCTGTGATGGTGTATGGATGATCGATACCATTGACCCTTTCAGACATCAGTACAGCTTTCTGTTGGATGGCCATGGCTTCAGCATGATCACCCATGATGTAGTTGAGACGAGCCAGCATCCGCAGACATTGAGCAATCTCTGGATGCATAGCTCCGTATACGTTGTTGAGCAAATTGAGTGCTTCGTTGATTAGCTCATATCCTTCTTTGAGGTAGCCCTGTTGAATCTTGTTCTGGCCTGTTGTATAGAAGTTGTAGGCATCGCTAGCCTGAACAGAAATTGCGAGATATAGTGGACTCTACAATAAGTACTACAAAGTCAAAAATTAAACAAAAATGGTGTACAAAAAAGAACTTATGCATGCACTAAAGAGGAGTTCACAATACATAAAATATTCATATTAGAAATGACAACCACCACATGACAGACTAAGTCAACCCATAAGAAGGCGAACTTACTCGAGGATTGAAATGTTTCACTACTGGGAATATGTTGACGATATCCTCTTCATAAAAAGTGAATTTATTTTTAGTATCAAATGAATACTCCCGCAAAAGAATTTGTATTCCCGTTTTTAGGCAAAACGACCTGAAATGAACAAAGAGGAATAGTAATGCAATGAGGGGAGGGATAAAGTGATTTAGCAATCAATTCATAGTACAAACAATAAATTCTGGGAGAAGTTGAAGAGGTTACCTGAGAAGAGATATTTTTTGGAGGCAGTACATTTCCATGGCAGCATCAACATTGTCAGCCTTCAGTTCCCAGTCATAGTATGCTTTGAGCTCACTTTTGAGCTGTGACCATAGTGACTTGGGAGTGAGATTAGCCCATTCGTTGCTATCAGCAAGTAACATGTTGAGGCGGCCTTTCCTTTTCCCGTTTTGCTTTCTCCTTTTGGATGATTTGCTCATAACCTGAAGGACGAACAGAAGAATGGTCAAGGATTTACAGTGATGAACTTAGGACGAAGCACAAATAACCCACTACCTGTATGTGACCCCTAATTAGAACTGTAAGACCAAACATACCTCATCAGAAACCTGTTGGGGGTGATGTGTCTGGCAAGAAGATATGAAACAGTTGAGGAAATGGCTAATGGCCGCTGAGAGACTCATCATTTCGGTGTTCTGTGAATAAAAACGTTCCAGTGTAGATGGCGTTATTCTAGATAAGTAGCTACTACATGCAGTAACTATTTATAAACTGATTCAAGGACATCAGACGCACCTGCATGTAGGTGTTGAACAGATGTTTTGCCGAGCGGGTGATGAGTTCAGAAACGGCTATGCTGTGGAGGTATTCCAATTGGCTCACTTTGGACAGCATTGTGGTGATTTTACCAAGATACCTGATGTTAATTCCTCGAGAGTGAAGACTATCTGAGAGTGTGACTCCATCCATAGGAGCAGCAGAGTGATCAAGGATTTCTCGAATCTAACAAGATACATTGTAGGAACTTAGTGAACGAAAACAGCAGTAAACAATAAACATAAACAATAAGCAGTAGGTATCAAGTACTTTATTTTATCGATTTTTTTAATATGTTCAGTGCTGGTCACCAAGTGGAGGTAGTCCCACCAGCCAGAACACTTTTTTTCTGAGCAAGCTCAAAAATGATTCAAGTTTTGATATTATGGTGGACATTTAGCGGAATTTCTCATTTTTGGAGTATGATGAAATGTATTTGTCATTCGCATAGTGAGGGTGGTCTTAGCGCTGGGGACCTACTCAACCCATAATTCACTTTCGATAACTGTTATCTTACTTTGCTATATCGCTAGCTTGTAGGCGTTTCTGGCGAGTAAGTTTTATTTAGACCAAATAAAATTTTATTTTATTAGACCAAGTTTTGTGTTCAACATTTTTCAATTTTCAATTGTAGATCCAAAAATAGTCAGTGCTATTGGTTCGATGAAACCCAATGAGGTTTGGTTGACATTAACCTGATCGCTCCCACAGCCATGTTTGAGCGCAAAACAACAGTGGCCCCGTCCTATCAGGCCCGTGTTTAAGCACAAAACTCCGATACAGCCCCTGGTCCCAGGACCGTGTTTACGCGCGAGCCACTTCATCACGCGATCTGAACTCGTCTGCCATATATCTGCGAGGCTAATGAGCTTATTTTTTAGGTAGTGTTTACTTGGGTATCCGAGAGACATCGTTGACGTCATAATCGGCCTTGTTAGTTTTAGTGTCACTCGGAAGATCGCAGAAAGATCGGAAAGTAAACATCAGAAATCAGAAAGAAATGAGAAAGAGGGATGGGAAACACACTTATTCTCCTTTGCATAAACAATAAACAACTATAGTGCATTCCGTTTATTCATATGCTGAATCGTAATCTTAATGACTATATTCAGATGTTGAAAATAGAAATATATAAACAAAAAAGACAATGTAACTAGCGAAACATTGTTTGGTTATGAGTTATGATGAAACTTAATCCACACAACGAAAAAAAAAAAAAAAAAAAACGGGAAAAAACTTGTAGGTACTTATTTCAAAGAAAAACATCAAGTGAACAATTTGCTTGTCTAAATGTAACATGAAGTAAGACGGGATTGGCGAAAATAGAGGGGAGAACGCAGCGCGAAACCGTCGGGAAAAGGCTGAAAAAGCTTGGGAGACGGCACCACAGTGTCTCGGGCTGGTGCGGGAGACGGGTGCGCGATCGCTCGGTAGCTATCAGGTCAATAGTCGACTACTTACTGAATAATTCTGACTTCTCCAACAACAAAATCATTTGGAGAGATAATCGTGGATATCAGAATAAATGTGCTTCAGTGTCTTATGCTCAACTCATCCTCAGTAGTTGTCAGAAAAACGTTGCGATTTATCAAAAATAACTCAAACAAGCCATACCCACTGAACCAACAGATCTACCTTCCCTAAATATCCACTTTTTGGCGTCATTTCATCACTCATTCCCATGCCAGAAAACTGACCTGTACTAGGTATGTAAGATGTCATACCTAATGGTAGGAGGGTGGGATACACACAGAATAATCCATCCTCCCCAAACATGTACTAGAGTGGGTTGAGACACATAGAAACAACATAATCTTTAAGTAGTACCTAGGAAGGAAATTGCAGAAAGAATCTCATCTTGTTGGCACAACTAACTCTAATGCTCTCCGTGATGTCCCTCAGATACTAGCAAGTGTTTCTCGCAAGAAACAGACATTTCTCACAAGGTGTTATGGCAAGAAAGGCTCGATGTAAAAGTAGAGTCATGACGATTAGGGGTGTCTGCAATGCAAAGTGTACTTCTTGAAAAATAAGGAACTCACAAAATTCGGGATCTGATTGAGAACCAGGAATTCCGCTGCATCTTTCACAAGTTGTTTCTGTCTTTTCAATGAGTCAGGAGCGTCTGGGTTGTCGACGTGGCGGACACCGGGAGAGTAGACATCAGGATTAAACCTAATGTCAAACTCAGTTTCTTTCAACGAACCCACTGCAGCAGCAGCACGCTTCACAATTTCTTTTGTGCTTTCTTCGACTGAAACAAGAAGAGCTACTTGTTTCAACAAAGCATAAATCATCTGCATAGGATAATCTAACCATGTAACGTGGAAGTCAAACGAATTAATTAACTCACATCCTTCCTGTTTGTCCCCACTGGTTATGGAATCTGTGATGCTTTCAACTATTTTCTTAGCTTCAGCATGGTCAATTGTGGATTCTTCAGTCATTTTTTCAACTTCAGTATTCACACCTTGCTCTTTAGTTTCAGATTCTTTCTTTTTCTCCTTTTCCTGAAATTTAAATGCGGATATCAAGTAAAATGGAAGTCCAAATGAAAAATGAAGTTGAATGATTTTCGTCAGTTTTTATTGGTCAACAACAGATATAGTAACTAAATCCCAATGGTCGTGAATGGTAGCTACGAACATGTGATAACCTATTCATGAAACGGAACAATGCTATTTAGAGAATCCTCAAGTTCAAAGAAGCGTCGATCTACCTTCTGATTTCACAACTCAAATTTTATAATACGATTTAGTTTTGATTTATTAGAGACGTGCAGTAGTGAAAAGTCCTTTGGCCTATCATCGAAAGATTACAAAAATGTAAACGACTTACAGATTCAAACGACATTCGGGACTGAGTGGCCCGAGAATCAGTTGTTTCAAGAGTTTTGGTGAAAGATAGAAAAGGACCTAATTAAGTAAGTAGCCTGAATAAGATTTTGTTTATCGGAAGATTCAGGTCGAGGTTATAACCCCCCCGTGTTTCTCGCCTCAAATTAATTCGATTTACAGAATTTATGTGTTTCTTTGTTCCTCCCTTTTTTATGCACTACACCATCATCGCTGATGTTTTTAATATTGAACATTCGGTAAATATTTCGCTTCACAAATAGCCGAGTGGCCTCAAGCAATCGCGACTTCAAATGCAATGAGGGTTCGCACGGTTCTCAGGAAACAACCAAAGACAGAGTTGCCGTGATCAATCATATATCAATATAAAATATGATGTCAACTCAATTATTATTAGGTATATTCAGTCGTACAATTAGTTCGTCCAATGACACCAGCAGGAAAATTATGAATGATGGAAAGTTAACGCAAATGTCGACGTTGTTTCTAGGTCGAGGAGACGTATTGTGACGTCGCAACGTATTGCAACGTCACAAGGATGTATTGCTGATGCGTCGGCGTTACAGCGAACACGCATCCTCTAGGAATTAGGGGATACGTTCTAAACTATAGTTACGTTTTTTCCTCTTTGCCACTAAAACTCTTGGAGAAATGTTGCGATTAAGAGAAATTTTGAAGATGATGTAACAATCATGGTCGAAGCACCTGGTCATCGGAAGACGAAAATGGATCTTCAGTGTAGGTTACCCCCCTAACCAGTGATAATAATAAACAATCAAATCAATTGTGAAATAATAAATGTAAAGCCTAACAATCTAGAAACTTAAAACTTGAGAATTTGAACAACTTTCTTGACACGCCAGTCGATTTGAATTTTGAGAAATACAATTGGGTGTTATCGACTGCTACTTTTTGGCGATTCGACATTGAAACTTGATAAACGAAGGCTTCATCCCACAGTAAATTGAATTATTGTAAAAGACGAAGTGCAAGCGCTTATCGAAATTTAAGTTTAGACGATTCGATGTCAAAACTATAGACCCTCCCCTTCTACTTGGAGCAGAAAGTTGGTGGTCGAGGTGCGAGTGCAAAATCAGAATCTGGAGACGTAAGAACACGATTGCAACTAATCAGAACACCCAACTAAGCAACCCAAGTTATTTAATGAAAAAAAAAAGTGTTTATAAATTTATGATCTCAAAGTATAACAAGTAAATTATAATCATTCCATGTATGATTAAAATTTGATTAACAAAAGTTCCATTCATGCAGCATGATCGTAAAAGCTAATTTTCGTAAATTATTATATTATGTTACATTGCTTTGAAATTTGGGCACCAAGTGCACAGAAATTGTTTACCAATTTTATGGTAAAAAACTCGTTCAAATAATATTCTGCGATTTTGGATTTTTAGTTTTTTCCAATTTTTATCGATTTTTTAAATGGATATTAATGAAATTTAAGTACATTTCCAGCATGATATAAATGAAAATAAATGAATAAATAAAAATAAAATGCTGTTAAAGAGAAAACAAATTATTTGAGAAAGCACACCTTGTTCGTGTCGAGAATACTGGGAACCTGAGATTCTCTTTCTTTTTGCTTCTTAGCGCCAAGCTGTTGAAGGTGAAACGCAGCGTACTTTATGAACATCATGTAACGTGACCTGGAGATCGGAGGTTACCCGGTTTAGGTGTTTTTGAAGTGTCAATTATTTGCACAAAAGAAATTGTTGAAAACAAATGATCAATGGGAAATACTTACTCGACGAAAGCATCAATGAGTTCCTGGCGCAGACAGGAGAGTTTATGTTTGTGCTCAATAGGGAAACCTAGAGATTGTACTTCTTTACCTAGTTCTTCGCCTTCCACTGAAAAATGAGGACAATTCACTTAGTGCGTTACAATGTAACATACCATCAGTTGAGGAAATTCGTGGAATGTTAAATCCTTAGTCACGGCAATTGATTAGTTTGACTCACGTTTAAGGAAGTTGACGTCTGGAGGGAAGGTCCGAAGCAGATCAAGAATGTAGTGTCTGCCATCATTCCCAATAATGCCTTTGCATTCAACACTACTGCAAAGCTCCACCTCCTCGTTCTTATCGTTTAGCACTTTGTGCGGAAGCATCTTGAGCTGTTGCGCGGCTTTGCTGAGGAGATCCATGTATTTTGGGTGAGAAATGACCGTCTTGCCAAAGTCAATAGAACCGTAAACGACGGACTGTTCCTGCTCACGCTCTAATATGCCAGGAATGATGGACTGGGCTGTGACGCGGTATCCCCTGTAGTCAATGACCACAGTACCCAAGGTGAAGAGATCTGGCAGATCAATGGCACTGTACACTCTCACTCCTTGCAAGTCATTGCGCTAGAAAAATCATATAATTTTAATAAATTAGAAGCCAACAATATACAATAAACTCAATTGACTGGGTTCATGACATTTTTCAGTTAGGTGAAGAGGTAGTTATGCAAAAAAGCGTCCAATGCAACTTACTGGTGCAACAAAAGCTGCAGCATCACCTCCAAGTTCTTTGTAATGGTCGCGGACATCGAAGCCCAAAGAAAAGAAAATATTATTCCAGATGAACATTTGCATTTTAGAGTCTTCACCAGGATTGATAGCCATCACGTTGCCATCGATAACCGCCATAGCTCCACGAGTAGCACCAGCAACGAAATCACTGTGGACCTAGAAATTCAATAGCATAAATATAATGATTCACGACTAAGGGTAATGTGCTTAATCTCTATACTTTTGTCAACGGTTGATCTAGGAATAAAAACAATCAGTGACTGTGGACATCAGTAAGCGTAATCATGGACATCAGTAATTACCTTAAAGATAGCTCGTTCTCTTAACAATCTTTCGGGAAGATTTTTCCTGGGTAACTCACGAGTAGTATGAAGTTCTTCATTCCAGTCTCTTGTCTGCCCAGGGATGTGTTCCTCATAGCCAAGCTTTGATGAAAACGCTGTTGACAATCAATAAAGTAGGTTAGGATAAAAATACATTATGGCCATTCCAACGTGTTTTCCCGGTCCTTCCATACAAGGAAAGAATGCCATAAAATACGGCAATGTACATAAATTAAAATCTGTTTCTTTGAGTTAACCCATTATAGGGAATCTCAATTTGTAAGTATAAAATAATAAAACCACAAAATAACTTGATAGCTTATAGACCCCAAACCTGGTAAATTTCGTTACCAGCCTGGGATCCCCTGCTTCCGAGTGGCTTCAGAGCGCGTCTTAGACCACCACAGAGGATGCCGGCAATGTATATATCGACATTGTTGCACTACGGAATTTATTCAATATTTACTTTTACAGGTCTAACAAAGGGTAACAATTATTGACATGAGAGGTTATGACTACTTCAACTGCTCACTGAGGCAGGCAAAGAGAATTAAAGTTACAGTAGTCAAGGGCCTCAAAGCAATCCAAATTTCACCCCACCAAATGGAAGCAAAGAAAGAAGTTGACTGCCCTGAAGTTGTATGCATATTCAAAATCGAAACTTTGCCCCATTGATACGAGCTGTGATATCTAGATAGAGGAAAATTCTTAACGGATTCACATTTGGAACGCAACCCTTATGAAGGGACCGAATTTAAATTTTCGAAATTTCAATTTTAAATTTCATTAAAATTCAACATTTTGCCCCTTTGCCACAGGCTTGGCGATGCGAATATGACATGATTTTAACGGTGATACATTCCTTAAGGAATAGTCTAGGAGGGACCTCAGCCGGATTTTTGAAATTCGAAATTTGAATTTTCATGAAAATTTTGAAATTTGCCCTGTTGTTGATTGAAGACATGAAAAACGTTTTTTCTATAAAGGTTAATAAACATAAACTAAAATCATATGAATTAAAAGGGACCAATTACGATTTTCTTGATTAGGGGAAAAGAAATTGGCGGGTAAATGCGGAGGGATAACGCGAAAACAACACAATTTCAACTTTGCCCAGTGAATACGTATATATAGAAGGCCGTATTTTGTAAAATAGTTATGGATTCTGTTTCAGCGGAATGTCCTCTAGGAGGGACCTTTGCTCGTTTTCCGAAATTTTAAAAATGGCGGCTACTAAAAATCAAAATGTGTACCGCCGGCATAATGTAAAAATTTGACAATTTCGACTTTGCCCCGAGAATACGATAGTAAGGGATGACTTTTTTCTAAATATTGATGTCTCTTAAGATGGGTGAACTAAATAGCTAGGAGGGACCTTTGATGGATTTTTGAAATTCGCAAAATTCACGAAATCACAAGTCCCCATGTTATGAAAACCATGGATTTTCAACTTTGCCCCTTTGCCACGGGTTAATAGATGAGAATATGACATGGGTTTTAACGGTGGTACATTCCTTGAGGGATAGTCTAGGAGGGACCTGAGCCGGATTTTCGAAATTCGAAATTTGAATTTTCATGAAAATTTTGAAATTTGCCCTGTTGTTGATTGAAGACATGAAAAACGTTTTTTCTATAAAGGTTAATAAACATAAACTAAAATCATATGAATTAAAAGGGACCAATCACGATTTTCCCGATTAGGGAAAAAGAAAATGGCGGGTAAATGCCGAGGGATAACGCGAAAACAACACAATTTCAACTTTGCCCAGTGAATACGTATATATAGAAGGCCGTATTTTGTAAAATAGTTATGGATTCTGTTTCAGCGGAATGTCCTCTAGGAGGGACCTTTGCTCGTTTTCCGAAATTTTAAAAATGGCGGCTACTAAAAATCAAAATGTGTACCGCCGGCATAATGTAAAAATTTGACAATTTCGACTTTGCCCCGAGAATACGATAGTAAGGGATGACATTTTTATAAATATTGGTGTCTCTTTAGATTGGTGAACTAAATAGCTAGGAGGGACCTTTGATGGATTTTTGAAATTCGCAAAATTCACGAAATCACAAGTCCCAATGTTATGAAAACCATGGATTTTCAACTTTGCCCCTTTGCCACGGGTTAATAGATGAGAATATGACATGGGTTTTAACGGTGATAAATTCCTTGAGGGATAGTCTAGGAGGGACTTGAATCGGATTTTCGAAATTCGAAATTTGAATTTTCATGAAAATGTTGAACTTTGTCCTGTTATTGATTGAAGACATGAAAAACGTTTTTTCTATAAAGGTTAATAAACATAAACTAAAATCATATGAATTAAAAGGGACCAATCACGATTTTCTTGATTAGGGGAAAAGAAATTGGCGGGTAAATGCGGAGGGATAACGCGAAAACAACACAATTTCAACTTTGCCCAGTGAATACGTATATATAGAAGGCCGTATTTTGTAAAATGTTTATGGATTCTGTTTCAGCAGAATGTCCTCTAGGAGGGACCTTTGCTCGTTTTTCGAAATTTTAAAAATGGCGGCTACTAAAAATCAAAATGTGTACCGTTGGCATAATGTAAAAATTTGACAATTTCGACTTTGCCCCGAGAATACGATAGTAAGGGATGACATTTTTATAAATATTCGTGTCTCTTTAGCTGGGTGAACTAAATAGCTAGGAGGGACCTTTGATGGATTTTTGAAATTCGCAAAATTCACGAAATCACAAGTCCCAATGTTATGAAAACCATGGATTTTCAACTTTGCCCCTTTGCCACGGGTTAATAGATGAGAATATGACATGGGTTTTAACGGTGGTACATTCCTTGAGGCATAGTCTAGGAGGGACCTGAGCCGGATTTTCGAAATTCGAAATTTGAATTTTCATGAAAATTTTGAAATTTGCCCTGTTGTTGATTGAAGACATGAAAAACGTTTTTTCTATAAAGGTTAATAAACATAAACTAAAATCATATGAATTAAAAGGGACCAATCACGATTTTCTCGATTAGGGAAAAAGAAAATGGCGGGTAAATGCCGAGGGATAACGCAAAAACAACACAATTTTCAACTTTGCCCAGTGAATACGTATATATAGAAGGCCGTATTTTGTAAAATGTTTATGGATTCTGTTTCAGCAGAATGTCGTCTAGGAGGGACCTTGGCTCGTTTTTCGAAATTTTAAAAATGGCGGCTACTAAAAATCAAAATGTGTACCGCCGGCATAATGTAAAAATTTGACAATTTCGACTATGCACGAGAATACGATAGTAAGGGATGACATTTTTATAAATATTGATGTCTCTTTAGTTTGTTGAACTAAATAGCTAGGAGGGACCTTTGATGGATTTTTGAAATTCGCAAAATTCACGAAATCACAAGTCCCAATGTTATGAAAACCATGGATTTTCAACTTTGCCCCTTTGCCACGGGTTAAGACATGAGAATATGACATGGGTTTTAACGGTGATAAATTCCTTGAAGGATAGTCTAGGAGGGACCTCAGCCGGATTTTCGAAATTCGAAATTTGAATTTTCATGAAAATGTTGAAATTTGTCCTGTTTTTGATTGAAGACATGAAAAACGTTTTTTCTATAAAGGTGAATAAACATAAACTAAAATCATATGAATTAAAAGGGACCAATCACGATTTTCTTGATTAGGGGAAAGAAATTGGCGGGTAAATGCGGAGGGATAACGCGAAAACAACACAATTTCAACTTTGCCCAGTGAATACGTATATATAGAAGGCCGGATTTTGTAAAATGTTTATGGATTCTGTTTCAGCAGAATGTCCTCCAGGAGGGACCTTTGCTTGTTTTTCGAAATTTTAAAAATGGCGGCTACTAAAAATCAAAATGTGTACCGCCAGCATAATGTAAAAATTTGACAATTTCGACTTTGCCCCGAGAATACGATAGTAAGGGATGACATTTTTATAAATATTGATGTCTCTTTAGATTGGTGAACTAAATAGCTAGGAGGGACGTTTGATTGATTTTCGAAAAACGCAAAATTCACGAAATCACAAGTCCCAATGTTATGGAAACCATGGATTTTCAACTTTGCCCCTTTGCCAGGGGTTAAGAATTGAGAATATGACATGGCTTTTTAACGGTGATACATTAATTGAGGGATAGTCTAGGAGGGACTTGAATCGGATTTTCGAAATTGGAAATTTGAATTTTCATGAAAATTTTGAAATTTGCCCTGTTGTTGATGGAAGACATGAAAAACGTTTTTTCTATAAACTTACAGCAGAACTGAGAAAACAGTGGCAGTATCGGTGCCTTGAAAAGTCAGAAGATATGACGGAAAGATGCCTCCGTTGTGCTATGTCAGACATAAGACGGGAAACATTGTGGGTATATTGTGCGCAATGTAATCGACAAGTTCACTTTTCATGCCTAGCTTATCTTCAAAAAACAGAAGCGGAAATAAAATCTACTTATGAGTCATACATCTGTGAATTATGTTCCCGATGGCACATGATGAATGAGAACACCTATAGTAACGGCATTAAATGACATAATATACAACAATGATTGACAAGACCTAAAATAAAAATGATTAAATCTTCTTTTTCGGGATAATATGAGCTACTATTAAAATGAACAATACTAACTGTCCAAATTGGCCTTTAGAAAAATCGGTACAAGCATATCAGAATGAATAAAAAAACAGAAAGAATAATAATAATAATAATAATTAAAGGAACTCCAACATCCCATTTGAACTATAAACATTTATAATGAAAAAATAATTGAAATAAATAATTGATAAAAAATAAAAAACATCAAAAATCAAAATGAGAAACGCTGCAAATTATTACACAAAGGCGTGTCATTTCTCATCAGATGACACATCTACTTGGGACAATGATCTATGTTTTTTAGATATAAGGTGCTAAATATGTAGTCTATGGTACTAAAATTAAACTCCATTTAAACGTTCCTCACCGTACCAAGGTAGATTAAAAAGATTCCACGAAACCGGAACGAAAAAAGCTCTTCCAAAAGGAAATATCATAAGGAAACATGGAACACCAAATTACGAACTAAAAGAGCAAAGTTGAAAAGCCATGGTTTTCACAACATCAGGACTTGTGATTCCGTGAATTTTTCGAATTTCAAAAATCCATCAAAGGTCCCTCCTAGCGATTTAGTTCACCATACTACAGAGACCTTGAAATTTATAAAACTGTCATCCCTTCTGTTCGTATTATTGGGGCAAAGTCGAAATTGTCAAATTTTTACATTACGCCGGGAGTACACATTTTGATTTTTAGTAGCCACCGTTATAAAAATTTCGAAAAACGAGGAAAGGTCCCTCCTAGAGGACATTCTGCTGAACCAGAATCCATAAACATTTTACAAAATACGGCCTTCTATATATACGTATTCACTGGGCAAAGTTGAAAATTGTGTTGTTTTTGCGTTATCCCTCGGCATTTACCCGCCATTTTCTTTTTCCCTAATCGGGAAAATCGTGATTGGTCCTTTTTAATTCATATGATTTTAGTTCATGTTTATTAACCTTTATAGAAAAAACGTTTTTCATGTCTTCAATCAACAACAGGGCAAATTTCAACATTTTCATGAAAATTCAAATTTCGAAAATCCGGCTAAGGTCCCTCCTAGACTATTCCTCAAGGAATGTATCACCATTGAAACCCATGTCATATTCTCATCTCATAACCCGTGGCAAAGGGGCAAAATTGAAAATCCATAGTTTTCATAACATTGGGACTTGTGATTTCGTGAATTTTGCGAATTTCGAAAATCCATCAAAGGTCCCTCCTAGCTATTTAGTTCACCAATCTAAAGAGACATCAATATTTATGAAAATGTCATCCCTTACTATCGTATTCTCGGGGCAAATTCGACAGTGTCAAATTTTTACATTATGCCGGCGGTACACATTTTGATTTTTAGTAGCCGCCATTTTTAGAATTTCGAAAAATGAGCAGAGGTCCCTCCTAGAGGACATTCTGCTGAAACAGAATCCATAAACATTTTACAAAATCCGGCCTTCTATATATACGTATTCACTGGGCAAAGTTGAAAATTGTGTTGTTTTTGCGTTATCCCTCGGCATTTACCCGCCATTTTCTTTTTCCCTAATCGGGAAAATCGTGATTGGTCCCTTTTAATTCATATGATTTTAGTTTATGTTTATTAACCTTTATAGAAAAAACGTTTTTCATGTCTTCAATCAACAACAGGGCAAATTTCAAAATTTTCATGAAAATTCAAATTTCGAATTTCGAAAATCCGGCTCAGGTCCCTCCTAGACTATCCCTCAAGGAATGTATCACCGTTAAAACCCATGTCATATTCTCATCTCTCAACCCGTGGCAAAGGGGCAAAGTTGAAAATCCATGGTTTTCATAACATTGGGGCTTGTGATTTCGTGAATTTTGCGAATTTCAAAAATCCATCAAAAGTCCCTCCTAGCTATTTAGTTCCCCAATCTAAATAGACATCAATATTTATAAAAATGTCATCCCTTACTATCGTATTCTAGGGGCAAATTCGAAATTGTCAAATTTTTACATTATCCCGGCGGTACACAATTTGATTTTTAGTAGCTGCCATTTTTAAAATTTCGAAAAACGAGCAAAGGTCCCTCCTAGAGGACATTCTGCTGAACCAGAATCCATATATACATTTTACAAAATACGGCTTTCTATATATACGTATTCACTGGGCAAAGTTGAAATTGTGTTGTTTTCGCGATATCCCTCCGCATTTACCCGCCATTTTCTTTTCCCTAATCAAGAAAATCGTGATTGGTCCCTTTTAATTCATATGATTTTAGTTCATGTTTATTAACCTTTATAGAAAAAACGTTTTTCATGTCTTCAATCAACAACAGGGCAAATTTCAAAATTTTCATGAAAATTCAAATTTGGAATTTCGAAAATCCGGCTCAGGTCCCTCCTAGACTATCGCTCAAGGAATGTATCACCGTTAAAACCTATGTCATATTCTCATCTCTTAACCCGTGGCAAAGGGGCAAACTTGAAAACCCATGGTTTTCATAACATTGGGACTTGTGATTTCGTGAATTTTGCGGATTTCGAAAATCCATCAAAGGTTCCTCCTAGCTATTTAGTTCACCAATCTAAACAGACATCAATATTTATAAAAATGTCATCCCTTACTATCGTATTCTCGGGGCAAATTCGACAGTGTCAAATTTTTACATTATGTCGGCGGTACACATTTTGATTTTTAGTAGCCGCCATTTCTAAAATTTCGAAAAACGAGCAAAGGTCCCTCCTAGAGGACATTCTGCTGAACCAGAATCCATAAACATTTTACAAAATACGGCCTTCTATATATACGTATTCACTGGGCAAAGTTGAAAATTGTGTTGTTTTTGCGTTATCCCTCGGCATTTACCCGCCATTTTCTTTTTCCCTAATCGGGAAATCGTGATTGGTCCCTTTTAATTCATATGATTTTAGTTCATGTTTATTAACCTTTATAGAAAAAACGTTTTTCATGTCTTCAAACAACAACAGGGCAAATTTCAAAATTTTCATGAAAATACAAATTTGGAATTTCGAAAATCCGGCTCAGGTCCCTCCTAGACTATCCCTCAAGGAATGTATCAACGTTAAAACCCATGTCATATTCTCATCTCTTAACCCGTGGCAAAGGGGCAAAGTTGAAAATCCATGGTTTTCATAACATTTAGACTTGTGATTTCGTGAATTTTGCGAATTTCAAAAATCCATCAAAGGTCCCTCCTACCTATTTAGTTCACCAATCTAAAGAGACATCAATATTTATAAAAATGTCATCCCTTACTATCGTATTCTCGGGGCAAATTCGACAGTGTCAAATTTTTACATTATGCCGGCGGTACACATTTTGATTTTTAGTAGCCGCCATTTTTAGAATTTCGAAAAATGAGCAGAGGTCCCTCCTAGAGGACATTCTGCTGAAACAGAATCCATATACATTTTACAAAATCCGGCCTTCTATATATACGTATTCACTAGGCAAAGTTGAAAATTGTGTTGTTTTTGCGTTATCCCTCGGCTTTTACCCGCCATTTTCTTTTTCCCTAATCGGGAAAATCGTGATTGGTCCCTTTTAATTCATTTGATTTTAGTTTATGTTTATTAACCTTTATAGAAAAAACGTTTTTCATGTCTTCAATCAACAACAGGGCAAATTTCAAAATTTTCATGAAAATTCAAATTTCGAAAATCCGGCTCAGGTCCCTCCTAGACTATCCCTCAAGGAATGTATCACCGTTAAAACCCATGTCATATTCTCATCTCTTAACCCGTGGCAAAGGGGCAAAGTTGAAAATCCATGGTTTTCATAACATTGGGACTTGTGATTTCGTGAATTTTGCGAATTTCGAAAATCCATCAAAGGTCCCTCCTAGCTATTTAGTTCACCAATCTAAAGAGACATCAATATTTATAAAAATGTCATCCCTTACTATCGTATTCTCGGGGCAAAGTCGAAATTGTCAAGTTTTTACATTATGCCGGCGGTACACATTTTGATTTTTAGTAGCCGCCATTTTTAAAATTTCGAAAAACGAGCAAAGGTCCTATTTTACAAAATACGGCCTTCTATATATACGTATTCACTGGGCAAATTTGAAATTGTGTTGTTTTCGCGTTATCCCTCGGCATTTACCCGCCATTTTCTTTTTCCCTAATCGGGAAAATCGTGATTGGTCCCTTTTAATTCATTTGATTTTAGTTCATGTTTATTAACCTTTATAGAAAAAACGTTTTTCATGTCTTCAATCAACAACAGGGCAAATTTCAAAATTTTCATGAAAATACAAATTTGGAATTTCGAAAATCCGGCTCAGGTCCCTCCTAGACTATCCCTCAAGGAATGTATCAACGTTAAAACCCATGTCATATTCTCATCTCTTAACCCGTGGCAAAGGGGCAAAGTTGAAAATCCATGGTTTTCATAACATTTAGACTTGTGATTTCGTGAATTTTGCGAATTTCAAAAATCCATCAAAGGTCCCTCTTAGCTATTTAGTTCACCAATCTACCGAGACATCAATATTTATAAAAATGTCATCCCTTACTATCGTATTCTCGGGGCAAAATCGAAATTGTCAAATTTTTACATTATGCCGGCGGTACACATTTTGATTTTTAGTAGCCGCCATTTCTAAAATTTCGAAAAACGAGCAAAGGTCCCTCCTAGAGGACATTCTGCTGAACCAGAATCCATAAACATTTTACAAAATACGGCCTTCTATATATACGTATTCACTGGGCAGAGTTGAAAATTGTGTTGTTTTTCCGTTATCCCTCGGCATTTACCCGCCATTTTCTTTTTCCCTGATCGGGAAAATCGTGATTGGTCCCTTTTAATTCCTATGATTTTAGTTTATGTTTATTAACCTTTATAGAAAAAAAATTTTTCATGTCTTCAATCAACAACAGGGCAAATTTCAAAATTTTCATGAAAATTCAAATTTCGAATTTCGAAAATCCGGCTCAGGTCCCTCCTAGACTATTCCTCAAGGAATGTATCACCGTTAAAACCCATGTCATATTCTCATCTCTTAACCCGTGGCAAAGGGGCAAATTTGAAAATCCATGGTTTTCATAACATTGGGACTTGTGATTTCGTGAATTTTGCGTTTTTCGAAAATCAATCAAACGTCCCTCCTAGCAATTTAGTTTACCAATCTAAAGAGACATCAATATTTATAAAAATGTCATCCCTTACTATCGTATTCTCGGGGCAAAGTCGAAATTGTCAAATTTTTACATTATGCTGTCGGTACACATTTTGATTTTTAGTAGCCGTCATTTTCAAAATTTCGAAAAACGAGCAAAAGTCCCCCCTAGAGGACATTTTGCTGAACCAGAATCCATAAACATTTTACAAAATACGGCCTTCTATATATACGTATTCACTGGGCAAAATTGAAATTGTGTTGTTTTCGCGTTATCCCTCCGCATTTACCCGCCATTTTCTTTTCCCCTAATCAAGAAAATCGTGATTGGTCCCTTTTAATTCATATGATTTTAGTTTATGTTTATTAACCTTTATAGAAAAAACGTTTTTCATGTCTTCAATCAACAACAGGGCAAATTTCAAAATTTTCATGAAAATTCAAATTTCGAAAATCCGGCTCAGGTCCCTCCTAGACTATCCCTCAAGGAATGTATCACCGTTAAAACCCATGTCATATTCTCATCTCCAAGCCTGTGGCAAAGGGGCAAAATGTTGAATTTTGATGAAATTTAAAATTGAAATTTCGAAAATTTATAATCGGTCCCTTCTTAAGGGTTGCGTTCCAAATGTGAATCCGTTAAGAATTTTCCTCTATCTAGATATCACAGCTCGTGGCAATGGGGCAAAGTTTCGATTTTGAATATGCATACAACTTCAGGGCAGTAGAAATTGAGTAATATTGCTGGGTGTTATTTTATTTACAGATTCGGGCAGAAGGACTAAAACTAGGAACAGGGGGTGTTGATGATGTCTGAAAATATCAAGATCAGAAGCAACAACAGCGATTTTCTAGTAACCAGCAACAAACAATAGAGAGTTTTTGTTCTTCCCGTAAGATTTTCTCCCGTTGACGTGTAGAGCAGCGTCTAGAGCAAGCAGCTGGAGATGCTAGCTCTTCACGTGATTTTTACGCGTATTTCTACACGTATACGTGAAAAACCACGTCACGTTAACGTCTCTATAAGTGTTTCAGAAGCTGTTTCGTATTCTTTTCGTACAACCTATTCTTATTTAAATAATTAATTGCTTTATAATTATTTATAAATACATTTATTGCTTAGGTACCTTAAATGGCTGAATTTTGTAGCGGAGCACTTCACTATAACCTCTCGACTTGTTGACCAACCAACGTGTTGTTGGCAACCACACTGTGGTTACCTTGGTCACACTGTGGTTACTGGCAACGTTGTTACCTTTGCGTCAGGCTATGATGACTACCCGTAGGCCGAGATTCCAACAAAAGCATTTTCCCGTGCACGTCTAGATAGGCCTTTTCCCCGTAACGCGTAGTTCTACACGGTGACGTGAAGATTCGCACATGCGCAGTTGGTATTTCAGTCTTTTCACGTACACGGGTAGAAAATTATGGGGAGAACAAAAACTATCTAATAACTTGGGTTACCAAGGCTCCACTCCGACGAAGTTACGCTTCGTAATTGTCAAAGCTAACTTGATGGGTTAGTCCTTAACAGACTTACTTTGAGATTTATGTGAGCCAAATGTTTTGAGTGATGGTATTTTCCTACTCAGCAAAACTTTTTGCGGCTTGCAGACCGTCCTCATAAAACCATCATGCATACAATTAATGTACAGGATCCCTTCATAAAACTGGTCAGGGCATGGAACGAGATGAATCAGTTCTCTCCCAAGCTATATTTTATTTTGACGAAAATGCTTTCTGGATGTTAAAAAAATTAACATCCAAGTTAGTTGTGAACTCGAGAACAGTTTTTATTAAAGTAACAATAGCTACTACTCAGTTTATTGGATCGAAAAATGTATGATGACTCTTATCTGTGTGGAAATTGAACTTACTATCTTCAGCCCTTATAGCATCAATTGTGTGTTCGATTTGGGGTGAGGACCAGGCGTATATCTGGTATGGAGTGGCGACTCTCTCGAAGGGGTGGCGTTGAGCTTTCTTTTTCTGCAGGACACTAAAATTTCTCTTGAACGCAGGGCTCAGCTGGTTGAGCAATTCAATCAATGAGTGGCATAAGTGGCTCGGAACTGCTGGCTTTGGATTAAACTCCTCTTCAGATGACCTAGACAAACACCATCAATGTTATATCTATCACAAATGTTTGAATAATATTGATAAGATTCGACTACAGCTCAACTCTTTAATTTTAGCGAATTTTTGAAGAAAATTAAGCTATTGCTCTCGCCTCAAAATTTGTAGAATGTGAATTTTTGAAAAATGTTTATGCAGAAATCCGTTTCAGGCCATTCTGAATCATATTCTGAAGTTTAACGCATTTTTTTAATGTATATATGTATGTATGTATGTATGTATGTATGTATGTATGTATATATGTATGTATGTGTCATTCCACACGATAACTGTCCGTAGAATTGTGCTAGAAACTTCAAACAAATTGTAAAATGTTAAGGACACAAAACGAAAGTTCAAGTTCGTTGGCCAGCTTGATCGGATTACATCTTCGGGTTGAAATTTTCAAAAATGTAGTCAAAAATTTCAAAATAGCCTGATTTTGTTGTGCGAAATAATTTTTTCAGCATACTATCATGTGGTATATTCGGAATCAGCGTAAAATTTCCTATAAGAATATGTATCAAGTTTTCAAAAATTTCAAAGTTGAAAAATCAGTCAAAAATCGAAATAATGCCGTTCGCTAGTTGTAAATAGTGACTGAAATGTCGAAGATTTCTTCAAAAATTCGCTCATGGGGTCATGTTGCATGACTGGATTTTTGTATACATACTGGCAATAGGTATTATGGAATATCCAAGGGCGCATTACAGGACAAGGGGATCATAAAAATTACTAAGGACGAAAAACTGAAGGGTAATGTGGTGAATACATTGCGAGGGAAAGATTAGAATGAGACTCACGTCAGGAAATGTACGTTTCAACATAGAACAAAGCTATAATATCGAAGAAGTGCCCAATAGGTTTTTGTATTTTTTAACTTGATATATGTGTTACGCTCCAGGAAAATAATTCTCACAGTCGAAGAGGTTTGATTACACCGGCCTCATAGCTCAGATCGTTGGAGTGCTGCAACTCTCCCCTTAGTTGTAACGATGCGAGAACAAACTCCTGTCCAGGTATCAAATATTTTTGGGCCGTTACAGTGGCGCAGTCGAAATAGGACCCGAAATAATAATTAATTAAATCCCTCACCAAGAGAATTAAATCCCTCTGCCAAACGACTGTAAACATCACATTCCCTGTCGTAGCCCTTTTCACTTCCTCACTCACTTGAGTCAAAACACACCGTTACAATGACCTTGCTCAAATGCAGACTTGTTCCAGCGAGCATCTGCTGAGCCAGCGGCCTGCAGTTTTACTTTGTCATTCGTCCGACCCCAAACCAGCCGTGACGTCTGGTATAAGATGTCAGGGAAATGTTACGCTCCTGGAAAATAACTCTCACAGCCGAAGATAGCTCAGATCGTTGGAGTGTTGCATAAGGGGAAATGTCCCCGTCATTGTAAGGACACGAGTTCGAACTCCTGTCGAGATATCAAATATTTGTGGGCCGTTACAATCATCCAAGACTAAAACTTATGTTTTACATTTCAAATTGCAAAAGATAAGAAGTAAGAAACCGTCTAAAAAGTACCGTTTCGATGGCCTTTACCATGGCCGTTTGGATGATGTCTTTACATCGAAAGTGCTCATCCAGGTACTCGACTAACTAGTAATGACGGACTCCACCGAAAGGTATGTAAATGATAAATTTTACTATTACTGCTAGCGGAAATAACCATTTAGATTTAATGTCATTCTGAATTTGATAATAGGTACCACTTGGACAAAGTAAACATAAGAAGAATCATAGATTCAATGAGAAAACAATCACCCATGAATCTTTGGGATTCACAAGAAATGTGGTTTCAAGAAAAGCAACACCTGCATTCAGCATAAATTTTACATTAATTTATTAAGGTATCTTGTTTTTTTTTTCAAGGTTACAGCTTTCAACTGGGGTATCAAAATATTGCTTACTGATTGAGGAAGAAGCCACGAGTACATCCAGTGATATGGTAGTGTTTTTCTTCTATTGTGACAACGTAGAGGTACATCAAGTCACCATGAAGCTTCCTGTAGCCAGGTGGCGGGTTCCATCCAGATGTCGTCAGCACCTTTTAACATACCGGTGGGAATTGAAAGAAAGATTACGATACATTATTTTCCGTATTTGTGGATAAATACTACATACAAGCTCTGTACATAAGATACAAAAAACAAAATTATTCCTAAAAACAGAAGTGTGGTCTGTTGTTAATAAATACTAGATATATATATACCTATATATAAATATATTAGGGTGAGCCGAAAAACAAATTTTTTTTGGGGCCCTCTCTGAAAAGTTGCCTTTTTATGTCCAGGAGAAGTGGTTAAAATTTCAAGGAAAACAATTTTTTTTCTGACGTACCAAGCCTTTCAAAATTTGGCTATAATGGAAGGACTGCAGGGAGATTTGCAACTTTTGGGACCATGGTTGGTATGAAGAAGATGGGGGTGGTTCTCGGTGTAACTTTTCGTGCTGAATCCAAATATGGTCTCAGAATTTACCTATCCCGTCAAGAACCGGAGATATTTGAGGTTATGTTGGCGAAAAATAGCTATTTCAAGCGAATTTGAAGTTAGACACAGACAGCAGTTATTCTGCCGACTGCCTAAGTTTTCTTGAGTTGCAGTTCTTCTAGCAAATCATTCAAACTATCAATTCTCCCATTGACGAATTCCTTAGAATTTCAAGATATAATCAAAAACCGTACTGGAGCGGGTGGAAGAATGACTGCTGTCTGTGTATATCTTCCAATTCGCTTGAAGTAGCTATTTTTTGCCAAAATAACCTCAAATATCTCCAGTCCTTGACGGGATAGGTAAATTCTGAGACCATTTTTGGATTCAGCACGAAAAGTTACACCGAGAACCACCCCCATCTTCTTCATACCAACCATAGTCCCAAAAGTTGCAAATCTCTGCAGTCCTTCCATTATAGCCAAATTTTGAAAGGCTTGGTACGTCAGAAAAAAATTTTTTTTTTTTTTTCCCTTGAAATTTTAACCACTTATTCTGGACATGAAAAGGCAACTTTTCAGAGGGGGCCCCCAAAAAAAAATTGTTTTCGGCCCACCCTAATATATATATTTATTTGTGGGTATAAATTTGCTTCAGCGAACCTTGATACATTGAGGTCCTTTCTGCTCCTTGGCCATTGGTTGAAGAGGCAGTAGAGGAGGCTTCTCCTTGGAACCTGGCATGATGTAGTCTGGAGGGGTGCAATCAACACTCTCAGCACGACTTTTCTTTTTTTCTATTAAAATACAAAAATAAAGAATAGTTGTGATTTATTTTAATATCATGAAATTTCAAACTAAGGATTGCGTAAGGTGCTATGAAACTAATAATTGCCCAACAATTCTTAGGAATAAACTTCTAGACAAACATTAGTAACTAAGTGTGCATGTTGCAGTAATAGGTGTGCAGTAAGTAAGATTAAGAATTTTTTTGAAACGCTTATTAAGTCAAGGGTTCTTCAAGATGAAAGATGGAATAAGATACATTTCTGGAATCCCAGAATTGTTACTGTTTTAAGTTATTAAATCTTACAATCGATTAAGAAAATTTTCAGGGCACAATACACTGCAAATTAATGCAGCATATTAAGCTTTTGCTTAATAAACTGCATCGGAATGGTAAATGACGGTAAAGCTAGCGATGGCAAGTCATCAAGAGGAAGCCATTGCCTCTGTTGTGTTCTCATGCTGAACACTACAGACTGCCCTGGACGTTTAAAATAAATTTAAAATGTTAATTCTACTTAGCAGATTGGCAGGAGTGAACTACGAGATTAGATCACCTACACTGACTGATGATCAGACAAAACCTGTAAGAAAATCTCACAAATCCATGGAAAGCTACAGCCACAAACCAAATGAGGTTCATCTTGAGTGATTTAGTTCATGAAGATAAGTGATGAACGTACCTCTACTACACGGTGGTCCGCTGACTGATTCAAGGCCGTCTGAAATGCCGACGAAAACTGACTACAAGGCGGTGTTCCGGAACCTTGTACGAGTAGAAATTGACCCCCCGGGAAATCGCAGCTGATCGTTTACTCGTACACGACGCAAATCAAACATTCAGTTTTCGGGTGTTGTAACAACCTAAATTATGGGCTCAGTAAAAAATATTGGGTGAAACTAGACCCCAAATGGGGTAGAATGCCACCAACCGCACTTTTTCATCTCAACCCGTTGCCGAGATATGATTTTTTTCGACAAAAACACGTTTTAGACCATAAAAACCTCATTTTCTCCACTATCGATACACTTTTTTAAATTGTTGACCACATATCTGAAATTAGCATTAAATTTCATATAAGAATATTGTTCTCTGGATCTTCAGAAGTTCAATCCTTAAACCATAATCCTTGTTCGAACGTGAGAAAATTATAAAAACCAAGTTTCCCGAAAATCTTCGAAGCTGTACTGTCTCCCAATAAATAGTCTGAGACTTATCAAACCTCACAAATTTATTCTTCATTTAAACTGCTTTCAAACGATGGAGTTGCTTTTGAAATTTCCTTTCAAATTGGTGCAGTTATTTAACCTGGAAGATGAAAAAACGTGTTACCTTTTGGTTGTTTTTTTCTTGATGGACGGGCTGGGATGAGAAAACAAATAAAAACACGGCGGCTGTAAAAAACGACGAAGACTTCCTAATCTCATTGAATAGTTGAACTCTGTCTCTCATCACTTTGCTTATAACGCGTTGGAATTTGTTTTGACTGAAGAAAATGATTCAGGTCGTCTATTCACTCTGTGACGGTGGGGTCGGTTCGAAAAAGGGCAAGAGCGTGCATCCGCAGTCGAGGGAGCCACTTCGAAAACACAAAATTCTGAGTTGCATTTGAAGCAATAATGTAAATGTAAAAGTGAATTTGTTTTCTCTTTATCCAGGAGTAATTTTTATTTGAAATTGCGTTTTTTCCGTTGCCGTGTTTTTATCTGTTTTCTCATCCCAGCCCGTCCATCAAGAAAAAAACAACCAAAAGGTAACACGTTTTTTCATCTTCCAGGTTAAATAACTGCACCAATTTGAGAGCGTTTCAAAAGCGCCTCCATCGTTTGAAAGCTCTTTAAATGAAGAATAAATTTGTGAGGTTTGATAAGTCTCAAGATTATTTATTGGGAGACAGTACAGCTTCGAAGATTTTCGGGAAACTTGGTTTTTATAATTTTCTCACGTTCGGACAAGGATTATGGTTAAGGATTGAACTTCTAAAGATCCAGAGAACAATATTCTTATATAAAATTTAACTCTAATTTCAGATATGTGGTCAAAAAGTTAAAAAAAGTGTATCGATAGTGGAGAAAATGAGGTTTTTATGGTCTAAAACGTGTTATTGTAAAAAAAAAAAAAAAAAAACTTTAAAAATCATATCTCGGCAACGGGTTGAGATAAAAAAAAAAGTGCGGTTGGTGGCATTCTACCCCATTTGGGATCGTTTTACCCAATATTTTTTACTGAGCCCATAATTTAGGTTGTTACAACACCCGAAAACTGAATGTTTGATTTGCGTCTTGTACGAGTAAACGATCAGCTGCAATTTCCCGGGGGGTCAATTTCTACTCGTACAAGGTTCCGGAACACCGCCTTGCAGTCAGTTTTCGTCGGCATTTCAGACGGCCTTGAATCAGTCAGCAAACCACTGTGACTAAATACGAGTTACCAACTAATTTTAGAGTGAATTTTCATTCTACAATGTTTATTATCAGTCAATCTGGTGATTCGTGTTACTGACACACAAATGCAAAATTTTTACGGATGTGCTTATATTTCAAACATCAATAATTACGGTTTTTGATATTGGTCAGTTAATTAATAAGTATGAAGCAAATAAACTTTAGCTATCCTAAAGGCGAAAGGCCTACCCATGATGTCACCTTGGGTGATGACATTGAGGAAGGCAAGAGAGTTACAGTCGACTCCATTGTAGGCGTCAGCAGGGTCTAGAGACTTGAGTAAGTCACGAACATGGCGGACGTGGATTCTGGCCTCCCTCATTGTATACGGTTCTTCTACCACCTGAAGTAAATACATTATGGATGTGATTTTTTAAAAATAGAATAAGTCAATCAAGTAAGTGAGATGCAGTATATTCAAACTTTACTTACTTTGATAACAGAGCCTTCCTTCAGTCCTTCAATATTCTTGAGTTCAGCAAAGTTATCCAGTGTATTGTTGTCAAGTTGGAGGGAGAAGCATGTACGGTGGCACGTTTCCTCTCTGTCGATCAAGAGTTGATGAATTTCCTGAACCAATTCCATGCTGGAGACCTGCAAATAATTAGTTGCTATTGCTTGACCAGAGAACGGGGAAAGAAGTTACATTAGCCAATTACCACAAATTCAACCTGCTTCATAAATGGCATCTGGAAGCACTAACCTGGATGTCAAAAGCATCAGTCCCTGGGCTGACGATCTTGACAGTGAAGCCCATGTCTTGGATAAAAACGACTTCAGCGTCATCTTTCTTGTCACCATTTACCTTCTCGCTCACTTCCATCTCACCTTTTTCAACAACTTCATCCTCGTCCTGAAATAATGGGGAAGCCCAATAAATAGTCATGTATATAGTATTAACACAGTTGCTAAACTTAAAAAACAAGCCATGTTGTCACACAGGAACATAAATCCGTGTATTTCTAGAGACAAACCTTGGAATTTCCGTCCTTTTTGGTGTCTCCATTGGTCTCGCTATGTCCGTTCATGGTTGGCTCATTTTCAGTGGATTCAGTGGATCCCTCTTCCTTCCGTTCCTCTTCTGGAACAAAACAATAAGTATGTAAAAATATCAGATATGACACTTCTAACTACTTCTGTAATATGTGTTTTACATATTATAGGTATATACAGTATTTTCTATCTAAAGCCATTAAAATGTTGCTATTCTTCTTCCTTTGGCGCTACAGTCTGGTGTGGACCCCTCCAGTAGCACTGTCCTCCATTCAGCTCTATCCTTTGTGGCTCCCTCTGAATTCCTGATACGGAGTTTTCTCATGTCCTCACGCACATCATCTCTCCATCTCGCCCGTTGACATAATCTTTTTCTAGTCCCTTCCATTCTAAGGTATAAAACGTTCTGGCGATCCCGCAAGTATCCATTCCAACGACATATCCAAACCGCTGGATGCTCTTGACCTCTATGAAATGGACGATGTCCCTGCAGTCAATATTAGTTAGACAAGCTAGCGGTTGGGGCGGATTTTCCACTCTCCCTCAACTGAATTCACACCGAATATTCTTCTTAGGATTTACGTTTGAAAACAAAGAGGGAGGTTTCATCTTTGGCAGTGAGAGACCACGTCTCAGCTTCTTATGTTACCACTGGCCTGATAAGAGTAAAAGACAACCTTTGTTTTGACTGTCTGGAGAGAAGGTGTGACTTGAACAATTTTTTGCACGTTCTCAAAGGAGGTGCCATTCAGTGACACGTCCTCCTTGGTACCTATGGTGGGATCATTAGACGTTGCCATGTACATGGTTTGAGATGAACTCAGAATAAGTCCCATCTGCACTGCCGTGTTTAAAAAAGTGGAATATATATTTTCCAAGGTTTCCAAGTTCCACTTAGCAGTGTTGATAAATGAAATATCAATCCACCTGGCTCAATCTAGCTGATGGCATTGTCTAGGTCTAGATCAAATCCAAAACAGGCAAACTTCTACGAACATTTCCATTTAGGGCATCTCGAAAGGATTAAACCAGATATCCGGCACTTCCCCCATCATCTCAATTGTTGGTAACTGCAAGTATAGGTACGCATCCTTTTTTTATTGAGTAGGCTGTTCGGAAAAAATTTCTTGTTTCATTTTTCTTATTTGCTGTTTTGATGTTCTGGACTTCTCCATTGCTGTGTCTCTTCTTTTCCTTTCTACAGATTTTATTGTCAATCCTTTCCAGGCTTCTGCATTCCTCCTGTTCATGTCTCATGTCTTTTCGCGACACTATTTACATTCTTTGTCTGTTCTTCTCCTCCACAGCTTGTTGGCACTTCTGATCAACAACCATCTTCCTCCAAGAGTACGTTTTTTATTTTGTTCCACTCCTTCAAGGTTTTGTGGGTTTTTATTTAGCTCAATGGAGATCGCTTCCTGATGAGCCTGAGCAAAGTAGTCTGAGACACTCAGAAACAGCTGATCTACCACACAGAACCAACTAATTCAACTTCCCCATCCTCCTACCAGAGTCAGTTGAGACGCCCAGAAACAGCTGATCTACCACACCAACTAAATTTACCTTCCCCAAACTCCTACTGGAGTGAGTTGAGACACTCAGAAACAGCTGATCTACCACACAGAACCAACTAATTCAACTTCCCCATCCTCCTACCAGAGTCAGTTGAGACGCCCAGAAACAGCTGATCTACCACACCAACTAAATTTACCTTCCCCAAACTCCTACTGGAGTAAGTTGAGACACTCAGGAACAGCTGATCTAACACACAGAACTAACTAATTCAACTTCCCCATCCTCCTAACAGAGTCAGTTGAGAGGCCCAGAAACAGCTGAACTACCACACCAACTAAATTTCCCTTCCCCAAACTCCCACTAGAGTGAGTTGAGACACATAGAAACAGCTGACCTACCACACAAGGACTAACTAATTCACCTTTCCCAAACTTCTGCGAGAATGAGACTCTCAGAAACAACTGATCTACCACAAAGATCCAACTAATCCAACTTCCCCAAACTCCTACTATAGTAAGGTGCGACACAAACATCAGTCCAGTAGTCAAAGCCTAGCAAATCAACGTCATTTCACATTCTTAAAGGCAAGGTAATACGTGCCATGTCGCCTGGTTCACTTCGTCACTAGGCTGTCCTTCAAAATTTTGAAATTGATATTGTGAGGCAATGAATGGATGATCTTAGCGGTCCTTAACATATGTTCATTTTTATTACTGATAGCTCACAAAATCATTTCTTTCAGAATTTTCTAGCCATTTTAAAAACTGAAAATTTTGCCTAGTCAAATGCTTCTAGTTCCAGATAATTTATGTTTGTGCCTGTGCTCTCCCTATCATCAATCCGATGGCATTCAGCATATAAGGTAAACACAGGGGACCAAATAAGAGCTAACCTGCACAATCCTTGACATTTCATCAAAATCGGTCTAATACTCTCAGAGTTTCGTCTGCAACAACCAATCGTAATAAAATTCGTAGGATCCTAACTTGAAAGCCTTGCCCAATTACCCCAAAATTTTGAATGAAATCGGCTAGATGATAAATCGATAATTTAAGGGAATTCACGTTTGCGCAACAAGCTGCTATTCATCCGAAGGCGATGGAATCGATAGAGGCTTATCTAGGGATTAAGACGCACAACACAATGCCTGATAATTAAATCGAAATCGCATCATTAGTCTCGGAGTTTTGTTTAAGTAACGAATTAAACCAATTATTCAACCAATTACCAACCATTCATGATAAAATTCATGAGGCGTCACCTTGAAAAGAATAGCCCCCCCCCCCTCAAGTTTGAGCGAAATCGGTCAAGGAATGGACTTAATAGGCAATTCACGCTATAGAATGTGATTTGCCCCCGATACTAATGATTCGAAAATTTTATTAAAACCGAACTAAAACTTGGTATAATTTTTGGAATTGGCACAGACTTCAAACAGACAGACACGGAACTGATATTGATCAGCAAGCTCTGAAACGCAAAAATCACAATTCAAGTGAAAATTTAGATTGGGGAGGAGGGAGGGGGGGCTGGCAAACATTTTTTCAAAATGCGAACACAAAGCTTCCGTAGTGAGGAAGCAAAATGAGAACGAGCGATCAAAACTATGCATAAAAAAAGTCCAGTCATGCACCATGACCCCATGAGCGAATTTTTGAAGAAATCTTCGACATTTCAGTCGCTATTGAGTGTAAGATGTTTAGAAATTTTAGTTTATGATTTTGATAGACAAACATGGAATCAAATTATTAAAAATAATTAGGAGGATTTCCTGACATTTCCCGACGCGAAGAATTCCCTGACAATTCCAGGTTTTCCCTGACTTTTCCAGTTGGGGGCCACCCTGGTTTCGGCTTCGTTCCATAATAGGCAAAGTATTATCGTTAACATTCTACGTGAGTAAATACCAGCCCACATATAGATCTTCTTCTCTTACTTATATCCGTATTGGGTAAGACAAACGACCTTTTACTCTACAAACAATATATACTAAAAGTGGAGATGTCGAAATCTCGCACTGCTTACCGCTAAATCGGATTCATCGCCCTAAAAAATCTCCAAATATTTATCGATGCTGAGCTCAAGAACCCGCCTACTTAGGTCTTAAATCCATATATTACTGACGGACGAATGAATTCATCGTATTACATGTTTGTTGAAAGCTCTCACTGAAAATGTTCACCCTAGAGTTGTTGACGATGAGAAAGAGAGATCAGCTTCTCGTATTAGTTTATTAGCTAAGTACTTTCGCCTTTATTGGCCTCGTCAGAGCTTAGATTTATACGTGGGGGTTGCTTTGTGTTACAATTTCCGTTTGGTAGATTGTATGTCATGTAATTTTCTCTATATAAGTCGATTCCATTCCATTTATTTCTCTAAAATTGATATCAGTGGTTTGGGGGACCCATCCTCTTGTCCTTGTTTTAAGCTTGTTGCTGCTGTTGTTAGGGGGGGTTTAATTTGAGTTTTAAAATTAATAAAGTACGCAAGATCTTGGAGCAAGCACTTACCATTATTTAAATATATTTCATTTTTTAAAATAATGGTAAATGCTTGATCCAAAATCTTGCGTATTTTATTAATTTTAAAACTAAAATTAAACCCCCCCCCCCCCCCAACAGCAGCAACAAGCTTAGTAGTATTAGTAAGTTGTTTATTGTATTAAATCAATGATTATTACAAAGAGTTCTGGTCCACTTACACATCATCATTAGAAAAATATATAATAGATAAGAAATAAGTCAAATATCTTCGTCCTAATATATGTACTTACAGCTTATTGAAGTACATGAAAAATAAACGAGGTCATCGATATGAAATTAATATAAAGAATGAATCCGGTATGAATCCATAACATCCACGCTATACCTGTGGTACTCGTACAATATCCACAACAAGCCTATCCTGTTGTACACTATACAATGCTAAAGCTGTACATATCAGACACCTATTCGGTGAGCGCGATTGATTTTGTTACTAGTGCACTAGTAACAAAATGAAATAAATTCAACATTTTCTCCCTATCATCACCAAAATCGAGCAAATTAGCCAGACGATCCTCATCCTCAACCACTGGGAGGAGCCCACAGATGTATTTCGCTGTGAATTGCCTTCGGTACGGTTCTAAGATCGGGCAACGTAGAAAAAAATGGCAGAGGGTGTCAGCCTCTTTCATATTACATATATTGCATAAGCTCTCGCTTCTAAACTTATGAGAAGTACCCCTATAATAAACAGTTACGAAATACTTTGAAGACAGACGCAACTGGCACAACACCCTCTCAGAGCAGCAACAAGCTTACAACAAAGACAAGAGGATGGGTCCCCCTAACCACTGATATCAATAAAAAGACTTATATAGAGAAAATTACAAGACATACAAACTACCAAACGGAAATTGTAACACCAAGCAACCCCCACGTATAAATCTAAGCTCTGACGAGGCCAATACAGGCGAAAGCGCTTATCTAATAAACTAATACGAGAAGGTGATCTCTCTTTCTCACCCTCAACAACTCTAGGATGTATTCCTCAAAGCCCATTACCCCACATAGAATATTTTCACTTGAAACTATACGTGACGAATATTTCCAGTTATGCAGCATGGCATATGAGCGATTTTTTGTAATTTTTCGCCTTATATTTGTGTTGAATAGTTTCGAAATTTGAGCACTTTGTGTGCACAGAAACTTTTAATGGCTGCATTATGGCAAAACCACTTTGTCTAAATGATGATATGGCAAACAAACCAATTTTAAGATTTTCAACAATGTTTTGAAGTTTTCCCACATTTTAATGAAATTTAAGTAGGTAGGTACCAACTTTATCAGTACTATTGGGTGTTAACTTTTTCTAAGTAATATTCCTTCTACAACAATAAAAATTCAACGATGATTTTTAGCCGTTTTGTCATTTTTTAGTGATTTTTAAACAGGGTGTCTACTAGATCTGTAAAATAAAAATCGGGGACTTTTGGGGTTCTAAATTTTAAAAATCGGTGACCTTTTACAGGCTTTAATTTCTTTAGGAATAGCGTACCGAAATACCAGTAGACCTACTGTAATCATGAGTAGCCTATATAAAATTAGATCTTCATAACTTTTTTATTGATTCTAGCCTACTTATAAAGTACAGAAGTCTAAGACTACTTACAGAATATTAGTAAAATACAATGTACAAAATATTCAATATTATAGATTTTAAAAAGAATTCTGAAAAAGTGATGGCCAACGAACTCATCCTTTCTTTTGGAATGCTTGATTTTTTTCATCTTAATCCTAAGGAGAGTTATTGTAGTATGTATACACACCTATGAAAAACCGTTGAAATCCAGGAATCTTCTCAGAATTCCACAAACGAATTTCAATGAAGATGGAAAAATTTGCTAGATTAATTAACTTTTCTTGATCTGTAGTCAGGATGGCCCATTGTTTTGGGTGAATTGATGAAAATACCCAACCACGAGAAAAAAATAACCATATAAAAATCTATTTCAGAACACGCTGGAGCGAAATTCGTGAAAAAAAAACTATAGGTGTACCTATGGCAGTGCATGGCAAAATCTACTTAAGGACACAGCTAAAGGCCGTATCACACTTGCATTTTTTTCGCATTTTTTCTGCGTTTTAAACGCTGAAACGTGAAGAAGGCAAACTGCGTTTTTTCAAGTTCAGTAGTGAATGTTGAAGAGGAATAACTGCAAAAACAGCGCATTCTGGCGGAATGCGTTTTTATTAAATCTGTCAGGTTAGGGCTCCTAGGGGTTTTTCATTGAATTGTAACCTCCCCAAGGGTTATGTTTAGCATTTTTCTTGCGTCAAGGTAAAAATTAGAACGAGTTCTAATTTTCCCAAGTGAGTTTAAAAACGCTCCGCCAGGATGCGCAATGGTCGAAAAAGCTGACCTTGGAAAAACGCACTTCTTCTTCTTCACGTTTTTGCGTTAAAAACGCAGAAAAAATGCGGAAAAAATGCTAGTGTGATACGGCCTTTACGGGCGAGATTGATTTTTGTTCGAAATTGGTATTTAAGGGGCAAATGGGAGAAGGTTAGAAAGGGGAAAATAAGCGTGTTTTTTTATTATTTTTTTTTTTAACACAGAATGTGTTTTTGCGATGACCTACCGAAAAAAAATCGTCACAAAAAACCGACAGAAAAAACCGTTATGCGCCTTTTATAATGATTTTCACGTACAACCAAGCCGTTGGTAGGGAAATGGAACTTCCGCAATTTTAATCGCACAGAAATCGTTCACCATTCGTTGGAAAGCTCCTGATTTATCCAACCATATTATGTTAACTACTGCGAAGTGCGTGGCCATCAACCTGAGTTATGAGCATGGTTATTTGAATCAATTGTTTACACACAGATGATCATTCTCAATAATTGATATTGTCAACATGATTGCAACCGCTTGTAAATTTTCTTATGATTTTCACGTACAACCGAGCCGTTGGTAGGGAAATGGAACTTCCGCAATTTTAATCGCACAGAAATCGTTCACCATTCGTTGGAAAGCTCTCAATTTATATAGTATTTTTCTTGTAGTTACATATTTATTTATATAATATTTATAGGGTTTTAGACCAAATTAAATGTCTAACAATTATTTATTTTATTATTGCCAAATATTGTTATTATTCACGTGCAACCAAGCCGTTGGTAAGGAAATAGAATCATCGCAAAAACACATTCTGTGTTCCTATGATTTCATACAGAGTATGGAAAAAGAAATAAACCGGGGGGTGCAGGGGGGCGGAGCCCCCCGCCGAGGCGCAAAGCGGCGAGTTTTTTTTTTTACTCGATTTTATTCAGACAGTTGAGGCAGACTCAAGCGAATGTACAATTTTACCTAGGTATTGTGATTAGTTCCATCACCAGAATGACCCTGAGAGAGCTTTCCAAAAAGATGCAATATAAAGGGTATTGGTTGGTTGGAAGGTTCCAAAACATCGGTTTTTTAGGGTGTTCGATAGACTTATGTGTTCCTTCCACTTCCTGGGTTACTGAGGCCTACAAGCCGTCAAATAACCACGCATGAATAAAATTTCCCCGGATAACCATAAAGGCATAAAATGAAGAAATTCATAATTATCCGAAAATAGACTAAAGCTAATCAAATCGTCAAGGTTAGGAGTCCAGAGGATGGGTCCTCAAGCTTAGTATACATATGTTGGTATTATTGGCAAGTAATAATTCATGTTAATACTTATTTGTGTAGATGTAGTACTCATCTGAGCACCTTATAATTTAAGCACCTATACTAAACTACGTAAATAATTATGGAAAATGTAATGCTGGAATTAATCAAGCGCTTAGCTATAAGGGTACGTAATACAAGGGATCTTTCTATAATACGTAACATGCATTAAATAGCCAAAATATTTGGTAAAATCTAGCCGCAGACCTCTTACCACGAGGGGAAAAAAAGTACATAACCATTGCACTTCAATTCGAACTAGAAACTTATACTAAGACAATACCTCAATTAATTTCGTAAGTACCATTTGGCCTAGTTATAAAAATCAAGTCATTAAAAATTTAATAGCGGGAAAGATTGGATAGTGGGGATCACAAAATGTGCTGATTCACCGATAGTTGAACCACGTGAATACCCAACATGAAACGTGAGATAGAGAGTGGGAGATAACATCTGAAAAGAAAATGAAATTCAGTCAAATTAAGTAGGACCCATCTACCTATGGGATAGGAGATTTTTTAGAATCGTCTCAACCTCTCGCTTCGGAAGATATGCCACTTTTGGCTCGATGATAAGGCATTAAATGCGTTTTTCCATGTTTCGTAGCGAGTAAATTCAATAACACCCGTTTATTGAAGTGCTTGGTGAAATTAAAAGCAACCAAAAGCAAAAGCATGCAGACTGTATTTAAAAAAAACCTTCGTTTTTTCATTCTAAATATAGGTTGGACGAAGGGGGGTGACGTAATTTTTCATCATTTTCTGAGGGTTAGGCTAGAACTTCAAACCAGAAGTAAGGGAACTTGCACTCAGGCACAAACTCAATCGTGCGGTAACATCACCATAGATGACCATTTCAGTTACAGAACAAGGAAAATACGCCCATGGGCGTTATCTATGGGGCCAGAGATAAGAGGTCGAATGATTAGCTGAAGAATTTCAGGATAATGTGCTATCTCATAAAGAACCTTGTCCAACTTTCCCTATGAAAGAACGTTGATTTAAAGAATTTCAAGCGAATCCGTAGGGGAAGAACTTAATAAAATGCCGGGAAACGGAGTACTTTTCAGCTCATGCACCGGTTACATCACGATTTTATCGACAAGGGGCCTCTCGCCACTCCGACATTTCTGCGGAGAAAAAAACGAGGAGTTTTACCAGTAAACTGAGACTTGGAGTTCTACGAAAGACAAAGTTGAGAACTTACTTTTGTTGTTCTGTGCATCGCTGTCGAGGGTAACTTCATTTGCCATCACTTATTTTAATGAGAAAAAATAAAGTTTTTTTTTCGGAATCGGAAGGATAGGAAACCGCAGAAATTTCACTCCTTCGATGCGCCCCACTCTTGTTCCTACAACTCCGCACTCTGACCGCACATGTGCTCACTTCTCTTATCACGGGGGCTTTGAACTGTGAAATCCTCGATTCATGATTGGTCAGAAAATGTGCCCAGCCCACAAACATTTCCCGCTCGTTTTTTAAAACAAGATAGCTGTTACAAAAACTAGTTTTCAGAATGTTCGTTACCGTTTGAAATATATTAAGTAAATTTGTAAATTTTTCAATTAATAATTAAGTTATTGAACATCTAAAATATCCCCATAGCAAGGCAAGAATGTGTGTCTTAATTTTTCTTCCTCCACCACTCACTGAACGATACTCTGTGAACATCAGGTAGAGACATCAAAACCTACTCTGTGGATAAATAAATTGCTTGAAGTTTCCCTTATTTTGCAAAAGCTCGTAATATTAATAATTCCAGCAAGACGTTTATTTTATTTTATTCTTTCGTTAATGGAGGATATTTTGAATTATTTCTTGTAAGAAAGGTAAATTGAATGAGGATTAACTGATGGAAGTTGAGGAAGAAGGGGAAGAAACGGGTCCCCAGTTGAGTCTCAAAATGGTGGCATAACGTGAGTTGAAAGCGGGTTCCATGTGGCAACTGGGAAAATAAGGTCAGTCGGTGGTTCGATGATATCCTTTTTGGTGCGAATTCCTTGAAATATATTCTGCAAACTCGCCCTCTCGCCAGCACAATGGATTTAGACGATTTCTTCGCTAAAAAGGACCGTAAAAAGTCCAAGGGAAAGAAGTTTGCGACCGCGGATGAGATTGCCAAGAAACTCGAGGAGTCAGGACGGCGGAGCGAGAAACTCAAAAAGGAAAAGAAGGAGGAAGTAGATGAACAAGGAAATACTGTAGTACAGGTATGTAAATAAAATAAGCTCGTATAGACTTATTTATTGTACATACCTATTACTATGTTAATACAATGTTGCAACCAGTTGAGTAGGCAAGATGAATTAGCATAATCTCGTCTGCCTATCCGCCTGGAATGGAGTTTATCTCAACCCTTCGACGGAAGCGACAATCAATTATTTTTAACACACTTGTACGCTTGGGCCTATGATCTGCTGAGCGTTATTCAATCTATGTAGTTCACTAAAATTCATTAGGAACTTTGATGTTTTCTTCAATCCTTCATTCCAGGTTGTAGTCTGGTAGAGGTTCGCAGACAAAATTTGCAGGTTATCTTCCCGTAGCTGGAACTGCTTGTGCCCGACTATCGATCGTTGATTTTCTGTAGAATTTAAATCTTTGCTTGGATTACTCATTATTTAGATTTTTCGGTAGGTATTAATGATATTTTTTTAGGGGGAATGTGTGAGTCCAGTTATGGAAAACTCCGGAAACTAACGAGGTGTAATCCTGGAAGAAGGGTGGTACGCTGGTACATGGGTAGAATCATTTACGTAACGAGTTTCATCAAGGCATCTGGAATTCAATTACCGTGTTTATGAATATCATTTAACTCCTCTTAAGTTGATGGCTTTACAGCTTTTTGCCAACTGGAGTTGGCAAGATACACTGACTCGATACACATCTTCAATATGTTGTGTGTTGGTAACATATTGATCTCTGTTGGGGGTGTTCTGTTGTCAGATACGTTCTACGTATTTGAGCATTGAGAAGTATGAAAGTTTGATTTAGATTGACTTGATTAATTGTTATTTTGCGTAGGAACAAATACAGGTTAGAATATGTTATGGTAGGGTAAAAGCACTCTTTGACTTGTGCTTTGCAGCTGTAACTAATTAGTCTACTCTTTGGTTCTAGTATTGATGTAGTTACTAAGAAGGATGAACTTATCTGAATTATATATTTACCTATATTTATTTAATTACGGCTAGAGCCAATTACTAAAAGTTCAATAATTTATTACACAATAGAGAGTTAGTTATTTGAAAATGTGACATAATTTAAGAATAAGAGATTAACGAACATGATATTGAAGCCTGATTCCGGTTCGTTTGAAGTTAAAACAGTAACTAGGTCACTACGGCCTAAAAATATTTGATAGATTCCTTGACAAAGTTCTAACCTATGTCTTTACCTTCTTTGCATGAACATAACATTCTCCAGAATCGAATATCAGCCGTCTTGGAATTAAGGGGGAAAGTCAAGATTTTTTCATTTTGCTCTTGTGGGCCATGTCAAACGTGTATCCATTATACAGGGTGTTCATAAAAGAATGCTCTAGTTTCAAACATCTGTATTTTTGGCAATATTGAAGTTACAGAAATGAAATAGGTCTTAAATGGGAGGTTGTAATCCATGGTTTTTTTCCACTCCTACAAATGTTCGATATGTCCACCTCCGGCAACGACGTCAATTAGGTAATTAAGCTTGTCCCAGACCCTCATTAGCATGCCGGGTGTCACACTTTGTACTGCAGCTTGAATTCGCATGCGAAGGTCGTCCAAATTTGTGGGTAGAGGTGGTACAAACACCGTGTCTTTGATGTACCCAATAAAAAATAATCACATGGTGTCATATCAGGTGATCTGGGTGGTCATCGATTCATCGACCCATTCCGACCTATCCTTTGTTTGGGAAGGTTTCATTGAGAAATGTACGAACCGCAGAGGCCCAATGGGGTGGAGCACCATCTTGGTGAAAGATGATCGTTGCATAGTTTTCTTCTTGTTCAAGTTGAGGGAATAACCAGTCTTAGCATTCGCAGGTACGTTGCTCCAGTACCTGTGGGCTCTTGAAAGAAAAAAGGACCATACACCTTCTGTGCGGAGATCGCACAGAAAACATTGAGTTTTGGAGAATCACTTTCGTGTTCGAGTGTTTCGTGAGGGTTCTCACTGCCCCAAATTCTAACATTGTGGCGATTCACTTTTCCTGATAGATGAAACGTCGATTCATCACTAAACACAATGTTTAAAGGGAAAATTCTCATCATCCTCCATCGAACGCATAAAAAAAATCACAAAACTCAACCCGCAGCACTTTATCATTTCGTCTGAGAGCCTGAACCAACCGCAATTTGTATGGCTGCCACAACAAACGACGTCAATAACTTTACAGATGGTAGTGCGCGGCATTTGTAACTGTGGTGTGATGAAAAATGTTTGAATTCAAATTGGCGCGAAGTGTTTACTGGGCGCGGCCATCATGTCTGAATATTTTTCCCGCATTTATCATTTTTAGAGTTTTCGTTCAGGCCGTATTTGTTTTCTGTGATTCTTCTGTTCGAGTGTTGTAGCTTTGGCGATAGATATTAGATACTTTTCCCAGTTGAAAATTATGAATGTTTTAAGGTTTCACCTCACAGCTCTCAGTAATTTTATGTGCGAGTTTTCATTATATTCTTTGAAATAGTTTTTCATGCGTTTTTCGATTCTTTTTGATATTTAATTACCGCCCCTAAACTCATATGTGGCTTGCACGACGAACTGACTTATGAGGACTGCGAAGAAAAGTGCTTTTTATGCGTCTCACATTGTCTTCAGTAAAGCCGGTTTCACATGGAGCGGTATGTCCGGAAGACGGAACACAATCTGATTGGCTGTTGGGACAACAGTTGAGGATGTTGGCTGCCATGTTGCCGGAATGGGCGGTAGAAATTGTTGTACCGTTTCCGCGTTCCGTCGAGCGGAGCGCAAGCTCATTGGACAGGAATGTTGATAACCGCAAGTAGAGGTTTGAGATCAGAGAGGGTTTCAGTAGGAAGGTTATGATTCCGTTCACCAAGGTACCGCTTCATGTGAACACCCTGCCGCATTCCGCCGCCCCCTCCACTGGGTTTTCCGTCTTTCCGGTTGTTACGCTCGTACCGTTCCATGTGAAACTGGCTTAACGCGCGGCCGTCCCGGGCTTCTCGCTTTGCAAATGCATCCACGCTCTACAAGTTGTTGATACGACCTTTCAATTGCTTTGGGATCAGGCGGATTCACGTTAAAACGTCCTCTAAAAGCACGCTGAACTGTAACTACAGATTCACTTTTAACAAACCACTATGCAAAAAGCTTTTTGCTGTGGCGTCGCCATTGCTACTGCTTTGATATCGACTGATAAAACGTCGAGTTTAAAGATAACGAAGTTACGGATTTCTGAAACTAGGGCATTCTTTTATGAACACCCTGTATATGTGTGTGTGGCAGAACCACAATTATGGGCACGTTTTTCTCTGCTCGCACAAAAACATTTATCTTGATTTAATCCTTGACAAACTTTTATATTTTTATTCCTTGTAAGCACCTAGATATATTTATTGATATTTCCAAGAGATCTGTTTGTTTTTTGAGACTCCACGTTTAAAAATGACACATTCATTCATGGCTACATAAGTACCGGTAGAAATTATTGATTTGCTCTGAAATGAGTTCAACAGACTTACCTCATTAGATATTTGGTCTATCAGAATACTTTCGTTGTATTAGCAGTTTTATTGATTTTGTTACATACCTGATTCAGTATTAATTGTTACATTTCATCTAGGACGAAGATGAGTGGAGGGAATTCGAAGAAGAGAAAAAAGACTACAGCGGTCTCAAGATACACAACCTTACTCTATCTGAATATGATAATTGGGAAGAAGGTGGATCTGGTGGTGAAGGTAACGTTTACAGTTTCGAAGACTTAGTAAGTGATGAGGTTTATTCCGAAATTTATGTTCCAACACTCCAAACTGGATTTCAGAAAGAAGTGCTGTTGAGTATCTATAGAAAGTGTAGTTGATTGTAGCATCATCAAAATTCGTGAATTACTTTGATGTTTCGATCCCTTATTTTCCTGTAGCTGTAGGATTTTCCTTGTATCCAAGCAGTTTTCACCAGTTGAGTAATCCACTCCAGTCCAATCTCCAGTAATAGTGTCTACGTAGCATGTAGGAAAGATTTGGCTCTGTGATTCGATATATATTGTAGGCTCTTGAGTATAAAGAACGTAGGTAGTAGACCTTCTATCGTTCCTTGTCTTTGGTTTTCAACTCGATACTCTCGTCTGAAAACGTTGTTGATTAGTCGTACATTTCAATGACATAATAGCAACATTGGCCCTACAAACTTGAAAATATTCATGCTAAGTACAATCCCATGTGACCGATTGGGGAATTTAAATACTAACCATATTCTCCTGCAATAAGGTTAAGTTTGCTACTACCCAAATAATCAAGGGAAGTTATTAATCGGCGTGCATTTTTTTGCGTGGAACATGTTTTTGCCATGACCAGTGATTTATACTCTAGATCGCGCACTCAGCGTTGGAAACATGGTCCGGCTGGCTGAGGCCCTTCTCCCATACTTGACGTTGGGTACACATGTCCCGCTGTGCACGCCCCTACCGAGCTGAATTGCAACTACGTTCCCCCATAGTCTTTTCACACGAATAGGTTCTGTTGAATGAACTGGTGCCTCAATTTTCATAAATCTATGTCTACTGCTAAAATATAGATTAGTTGGACAAATAGATCAGAATGATTTGTGTAGTTTGGTGGTCTGGATGCTCACAAGCTCGCATCTCAAAAACACATAAGATCAATTAGTCAATCCCTTAGTAAAAATTCAGATTAGTTGCACAAATAGATCAAAATGACGTTTTAAAGTATGATTTAAAACATTTCTAATAATGGCGTTTAAAAATATGTTTCGAAGATTCAATTCAAATGCAAAAAATGTTGTCCCGGGCATGGGATCGAATTCTGGTCCATAGTCTTAAAGAGTCTGATACGCTTTCCACTCTACCACGGAGTACTTGAGAAACTTTGAATAATCACAGAACTTAGCTACCCATGAAGGAGCTTATTTCCATTGCCAGTTGACGCTAGTTCGAATTCAGGTCGGCAGGGGCGCGCACAGCGGGACATGTTGTGTACCTAGTGTCTGGTTTCTCCCACCACCTTTTCGCACAATCACCCAGCCATAGCGGAAACCCCCTTGCCGCTCGGCGCTTACTCAATGTTTTGAACATTTGAACATAAAATAGGTTTTCTATACGAAACTCATTCCTGGACGTCTGTTCTTCAATTCGAGCGAGTTCTTGTATATATTTAACATAATCGCTGGGTTTTTATTCCCCCTTTATATTTTTATCTACATTTGATAAAACTTAATTAGTTTTTATTTATATTATTGATCACAAAGGTTTATTTCAATATTGCAGAACTAGGTACAAGAAGATTTTTTTATGAAACTAGGTAGCTGATCATGAAATAATTCGGTAGGTTGTCATTGATTACTGAATAAAAATAATATTTTGAGCTTTTGCAGAAACTTTTTAACACTTAGAACATTAAAGAACATGGGAAACAAATTAAAAGATGTCTGTCCCGATGGTTTTTGCACGTAGGTACCTTTCTCAGATCTGTAAAAACACCCATGTCATGAATCTATAGCTCATTGATTTTGAAAGAAACAGAGCGAATCAGTCAATTAGGCATAAAGATAATGCTTCATGGATTTGCGCATCCTAGCAATGGTATCGTGATTAAATTCACATGGGGTAATCAAATTGACAGTTTCCAACCACCCTCCAAATCTAAGCAAGATCAAACGAATAAACCATGTGGAACTGACACATGATGTACTTTATGCTCGTGAAAGCACGGCGAAGACTCAATTTTCGTGTGATGAAATTTATGGGTGATCGTCTTCTGTCAAACCCACAAATGCGCTTCTGACAGTGGAAAGATATGTTGCACTCTTTCCTCCACCTGTTCTTAAGACCGTATCACACTTGCATTTTTTCAGCTTTTTTCTCGCATTTTTAATGATCAAACAATAAGAAGGCAAATTTCTTTTTTCCAAGGTTAGCTTTTTCGACCATTGCACATCCTGGTGGTGCATTTTTAAACTCACTTGGGAAAATTAGAATGTGTTCTAATTTTTACCTCAACACGAAAAATGCTAAAACGCAACCCTCGGGAAGGTAACTATTCAATGGAAAACCCCTAGGAGCCGTAACCTGACAGACTTAATAAAACTGCATTTCACCAGAATGCGCTGTTTTTGCACTTATTCCTCTTCAACATTCGCAGCTGAACTTGGAAAAAAGCACTTGGCCTTCTTCACGTTCGAGCATTAAAAATGCAAGAATAAATGCAAGTGTGATGATACGGCCTTTACACCTATATGCTGCACATGAAATAACCATGTCTCAACAACAAAATGTACCAAAATGTAAACATATGGAAATGAAAAATATCTACAATCATTGAGAGCAATATGTTTGAGGAAAGGTCTTACGACATTTCACGTCAAAAACAAATCAGAAGTGAAGAGTGGCAAATGCCGTGAACCAACCAACCATAGGGGAGTGGGGGTGCTGTCGAGGGAAGGACTGAAATCTCACCAGTCTCTCCCCTTCAAGTGCACAATCCAGTGTTTAGCTTATTGGCCATGACCTATCTGAAAAGGGGGGGGGGGGGGGGGGGGGGGCTGAAGGGTCAAGTTTTTAGAAATTTTATCATTCATGGATTTTCACGGCATCCTACCACCTGCATATTGGGTTCTACGCACACACAAAATTGTATCAAATTATTGCATTGAAACCAACTAAATGTAGGTAGGTATGTACTTACTCATTAATTCTTGGGTTGTTGAATCATGGTTTTTGTTTCTATCTCCGTGTCAAGATTCTAGTAGATATTTCATTTTACAACGTAGCTAACAAACATCTTTTGACGTGGCTAGAATTTGTCTTAGCTCTGGGAGTCAACCCAAAATTTTCAGAAAACGATTTTGTAGTAACCAGAGGGACTTTTGATCTGAGTTGCTGACGGTTGCTGACTGTTCAGGGTTGTCACACCAGTTGCTAGCCAAAAACTTGAACTAATACGAATTGGTTCCATAAACTCCGTGAAGGCATAGCAGGCACTTGGGGCTTCTTACGTGGTTGCCCCCATGGTACCCAACACAGCGCCTGTGAGAGCAGATTATAGGTTTTCACTGGCGCTCTTGTCCTCTTTTAAGTATTGGGTATCGACAAAGAAAACAGTCCATTATTAGTCTCAATTATTATTGTGTCATTGTTTTACTCGTTGTGGAAGAAGAATTAAACGAATTGGCCAATCTATAAACATATGGAGTAGTTGTGACGAGGAACTCGAAACCACACTCCCAGCCTATCTTGAAGTAACGGATGTCAGGAATAATAATATCGTCTAGGTACGTAGTAAAAATCTTCCCAGGCATGATCAGGGCAGGCTGTGTTGATTGCAACTATGCACCTACACTAAGTTGCATTAAATTGCGTTGTAAGTGGACTGTATTTTTAATTGCTGATATGAACCCAACTAACCAGATGATCAGTTGAAAAATCAGAATACAAAGCTTTGAGTGTGGTAATTTTTTAAAGTAAAGAGTAACCAGTGAGGTGTTCACCCACCTAACCAAAGTCGCCACTTGGAAAGTGTGGTACAAAGCTTGAGGTCCAAGAACTCCTAACAGTTGCATTTAGCGGATATGAAATTTAACCTCTAATTAAATCCTTGTTGTAAATACAAGTGGCGGTGGTAGGGTTTCAGCCCTTAAATAGCCCTCTTGGGTTGACTGAAACTGATTGAAAAGGCCCAAGTCCAATGTGTTGCATCAGTAAAGTCATTAATTAGCAGCTGCCTTGATTGCTCTTTTTCTTATTGTCAGAGTACTTTCCTCCCTGCCTATATTTCTGATCTTTTCGTTTGTTTGCGTAATGCTTAGATGAGGAAGGTGGGATGGAAGAGAATGAGCAGGGAGAGATGGTGCCCAAAAAGAAGGCCGGTCCTTGGAGGGTCATCCAAAACCCGGCACCCGCATCTGCTGAAGAAGAACCAGCACCAGTCGCCGCAACAACCCAGCCACAAACACCACAGCAGCAGTCGACCGCTTATGTTCCCCCCTCCCTTCGTAACGCATCCAGAACCCCTGCTGCTTCTGCCACTCCATTTAGTAAGTATCTTCACACTTGGGTATTCAGCTCTATTCATGATTTCGTGTTTTAGTGAATTTTCGTAGAAAATGATGCTATATTAATGACTCCAAAAATTTTAAAAACAAGTTTTTGGAAAAATTTCTTCATTCAAATCGTTTTGTGGCATTCTTTTTTTTTTTTTTTCAAAATATATTTATATCATTGCAGACGATAACTCTTCTTAGGATTGAGATAAAAATTCCGTTCTTGCTTCCAATTGAAAGGATGAGTTCGTTAGCCATCACTTTTTGAGCACAATTAATTTGTAAAATTTTAAAAATGAGCTCGAAAAATCGCTAAAAGATGAACTCGAACATTAAATAATTCATACACAAAATTATGCTGAAAAATGTACTTGAATTTCAATAGTATTTGCTAAAAACGAGTAAAAACAGCAATGAAAGCTAAATATTTAGAACTAGTTTTTTGGTCATGAAATTGGTAGTGAACAATTTCTTTGCACTCAAATTGCTCATATTTCAAAACAATGTAATATAATAATAATACGATGAGAAAATTCGCTCACATGATTATGCTGCATGACTGGAAATTTTGAAAATGTTCATCATTTAATGAATAAAGCCGCCTCTCAACCAGTAGGGTCTAAGGAGGCACTGTATATGGCACGATTCCAAGGGGAGCCATGTTGTTCGTGATTTCGTGTTGAAATCACTTTTCCTTGAATCACTTGTAACCCATTTGTTTCAGTAATTTATGTGTATTAACTACTTATCAATTTATCAAGTGGTACTTCATTTATAGTTAACTGATATTTGATTTATTAAATGACTACATTTGGTAATTTCACCAATTGAACGAAGTCTCGAAAATACAATAAACATACATTCATCTCAACAAACAAATTCATTGCTTATGTGCTTTGGACATCCATCAATTTTTATTTGTTATCCGTTCTGTTTTGGACATTTTACTCAAAATTTATTGAAGACATTGTCTGGAGGAGGGATTCAATTCATTGTTTCTATAATAAGCTTATGGCCCCTTTGTCTTGTTGAAACAGTATTTCTGCTGATGTCTTTGAAATATACTTTATTTCTTTCTGAATGTTCTAACTGAATATACAGGGTGAGTCTCTCGCAAATGCAAAAAAAAAAAATTGGGTAAAACTACATCAAAAATGGAGTAAAATGCCGCCAACTGCATATTTTTATCTCAATCCGTTCTCGAGATATGATTTTTTAAAGGTTTTTTCAGGAAAACCGTGTTTTTTTCCTTTTAAACTCAACTTTCTTCACTTTACTTCATTTAATTTTAATTTTTGACCACATTTTCGGAATCAGCACTAAATTTACTATAAGAATAGTGTACTTGGGTTTTTGAAAAGTACCATCCAAAGGCCCTCACATCAGCTCAAACATTGACGATTTTGAAAAAATAATATTTCTGAAAATCTTTAAAACTTTACTACTCTTTTAAAAAGAATCCTGGAAACTGGCAAATCTCATGAAAACTGCTTCATCTAATATGCTTTCCAACGGTATTATCAATTTTACTTTTATTTTGTTATTTAGGGGAGAAAATAATATTTTAATGTTAAAAAATGTGGGTTTTTCAATGAAATTGTTGGTTTTCTCGAAAGATGACCCTCCATGAACCAACGAGTATGGGGTCGGTTTCTATGTATTTTTTCTCGCTGGATCAAATGGAAACTCTTGCATATCTCTCAACTACGTTATAATCGAGTTTTACACTTTAATTAACTAGTTTTACCCCATAACACGCATACATTTAATCGTAACAAACAAACTAAACATTTGCGATTTTAAGTGTAAAACTCGGTTATAACGGAGTTGGAGAGATCTACAAATGTTACCACTCGATACAGCGTGAAAAAATACATAAATCTCGAACGATCAAGTTTGTCCCCCACCCCGGCAACTTCTTGGAACCGTTCCCTACAAGAAGAACTGTGAGTTCTTCAATTCCGTTCAACGCGGAGCAGCTCATGAGTCACAAATGAAAAGTCACATTTACTTTTCTAAACAGTTATGTGATCGTGTTATGAGACCACGAAACTATACACTTCATTCTGATCTACATATCCAACTAATCTGCATTTTTACTAAGGGATTGACTACTTGATGTTATGTATTTTCGAGATGCGAGCTTGCGAGCATCCAGACCACCAAACTATACACATCATTCTGACCTACATGTCCACTAAACAGGTTGAACGGAATTGAAGAACGCACAGTTCTTCTTGTAGGGAACGGTTCCAAGTAGTTGCCGGGGTGGGGGACAAACTTGATCGTTCTAGAGAGTCTCGTTAGAAACCGACCCCATACTCGTAGGTTCATGGAGGGTCATCTTTCGAGAAAACCAACGATTTCATTGAAAAACCCACATTTTTTAACATTAAAACATCATTTTCTCTACTAAATAACAAAATAAAAGTAAACTTGATTATACCGTTGGAAAGCATATTAGATGAAGCAGTTTTCATGAGATTTGCCAGTTTCTAGGATTCTTTTTAAAAAAGTAGTAAAGTTTTAAAGATTATCAGAAATATTATTTATTCAAAATCGTCAATGTTTGAGCTGATGTGAGGGCCTTTGGATGGTACTTTTCAAGAACCCAAGTACACTATTCTTATAGTAAATTTAGTGCTGATTCCGAAAATGTGGTCAAAACTTGAAATTAAATGAAGTAAAGTGAAGAAAGTTGAGTTTAAAAGGAAAAAAACACGGTTTTCCTGAAAAAACCTTTAAAAAATCATATCTCGAGAACGGATTGAGATAAAAATATGCAGTTGGCGGCATTTTACTCCATTTTTGATGTACTTTTACCCAAATTTTTTTTTGCATTTGCGAGAGACTCACCCTGTATAGGAGTTATTTTTATTTATTTATTATTTGTTGTTTTTAATAGTTGTGCAAATTGTTATCAATTAAGCTTTTAGAAATCCCATAAAATTGTCACGGACTTACGGACTTAAGTCGCCCCTCAGAGGTTCAATGGGGCTTAAATCCGCGCTTCATAGAGAGAGGGGAGTGTGACAGTACCACAAAAGATACAACTCGTACTAATAGCGTATGTACTATGTTCGGAGAAGATTCGTTTTTCGGTTCTCAGATCTTCATCTATCGCCATACGCAGCATTCAAAGAACTCGAGAATGACGCGTTCAACCCGGCGTGAGAGCGACGGATAGACGCGCATTCTCTTGAATCTGAGGGGAACTGTCACACTCCTCCCCTTAACCCTTTCGCGACGGCCGCCGTATTGATACGTCGGCACATATGTCCTCCGTAACGCCTAACGACGTATTAATACGTAGGCCATGAAGTGCTCCGTAACGCCTGCTGACGTATTTTGGCGTTTTCGAATTTCCCTCCATTCTATCGACTCTCATGCCATCCGTTGAGAGGCATTGTAATTAACATTTGTGTCTAGTATCTAATAGAATGCGCTGAGATCAAAGACGTTGTTGAGAGTTTATATTCTGATCAAAATAGTGGGAAAAACGTTGACTTGGTCACAGTTTTGTTTTTTGCCCGCATTCGGTCTTTGTCGTAATTTTACTCATACCTGTTTCCATACTTGTACATTATTTTCCGTTTTTATTCCTCACCATGGACCACCGCAGGTGGACGGATGAAGAAATTCTTAAAGAAATAGTAAACGGGAGTGACAGTGAGTTAGGGAGTGTTGTGATTGACGTTGAAATTGAAGCTCGATCAACAAACTTTTTGAATCAACCCAAAGACGATAGTTTTGACGATTTCCTCGATAATGGTGATCATGATACTTGGGAAAATTTCAAATTCTAATATTCTTGATCCAGTTCCGAATAGCAAGGGTGGAGGGCCATTTATTCAGGCACGGGGGGTTGGAGGGCTCCAAGGCAGCCAGGCCAGGCATGTTGCAGTGGCTGAACGACGCCCCTCGCGAAGGGGTTAAAAAAGCCAAAGGCCTGATACCATAGGTATTGAAAATGGAAATTATATGAGGGGAAACATTTGAGAAATTATAAGTCCTAATTGACCTATGAAATTATTTATATACCAAATGATAATAATGGGTATTTCTTCTGGAAACCCGGGCCATGTTTCTTCTGAAACATATATAGCCCTAAAAAGTAGTGGACCTGGATGTACTAGGTATAACCATGTGTAATCCAGGAAACCACGCTCTCACTACCATGTCACGGACTTAGGTCGTCCCCAGAGGTGCGATGGGGTCTAAATCCGCGCTACATAGAGAGAGGGGGGTGTGACAGTCCCATAATATTCCCCTACTGATAACAACGAAATGTGCTATGTTCAGGGAAGATTCGTTTTCCGTTCTCAGATCCTCATCTATCACCAAACGCAGCATTCCAATAACTCGAGAATGACGCGTTCAACCCGACACGCGCATTCTCTTGAATCTGACGGGAACTGTCACAAAATTCACAGTGGAACTCTTCCTCTTCTTTCCTGTTTTCTATACCTCAATGTTTCTAGTGTTATAAACATTTATCATCAATACGTTAGGGAGTTGACGATTCGGGATCTTGGAGTCAGGTTAGACCGGCAGCTTCACTTCGGGCTTCACATTGATGACATCACATCACGTGCGATGAGAATTCTTGGATTCATCAAGCGCAACACACCAGAGAATTCAAAAGCATATCTACCCTTAAGGTACTTTATGTTTCCTTGGTGAGGCCTATATTGGAATATGCAGCTGTGATATGGAACCCATACTACGCTGTACATCGTGAGCAGATTGAGAGGGTGCATTGCGTCTTCTTGAGATATGTGAGTTTTAAGATGGGTCTGCGAGCGGAGGATGTTGTTTACGAGAACATTGAGAAACTAATTGGCATCCCTTCGCTTCGTTCTCGTCGATTCATAATTGACATGTGTTTTATCCACAAACTGCTTAATGGAGTGATAGACTGCCCATCTCTTAAGGAAGTGGAAATTTCCACCCCAGCGAAGCAGTCGTAACCTTCCTTTACTTTATGTGCCGTTTGCTGCGACCAACTACCTAATGAATCGACCTCTTTCCCGCCTAACCCGAGGATTGAATCGAGTCATTCAAACAAATCCTTCCGTGGATGTCTTCCATCATTCTTTATAAAAATTCAAAAACTCTTTAATTAACATGCCTGAGTGTTTAAAAATCTAAGTAATATGTGGTGAGAATTTACCTATTTTATTTATAATATACTAGTATTCTTGTTTGCTGTATTGAATTTCTTGTTCGTTGGTTATTATTAATCTTGATTGTACTCTTTCCTTGTTTATATTCTTATAATTGTTATTAAACTGGATGAATTTAATTTGTTACTTTGTCATTGGGCTTGTCCTATATTAATAATAATGAATAAATACTGTTATTAATTGAGATTAATGAATTCTCATGCTATAGATGACTGTCTATTATTCCACATAAGCCAGTAATGATTGTAGTTACTTGTACATACCCTAGTAATATAACATTCTAATATTTCATTTATAATTGCAGATCAAAAATTGATGAGACGTAAAGTAGCTCCAGATGTGAGGAGTGAAGAAGTTTTCCCTACACTTAGCGCTGCCACAGCTCAAGAAGCGGCCGGAGCTTCTGCTTGGTCTAAAAAGTAAGCAAACATAATATGATTCTTCTATATATAACTTTGATATATTTTGTAGTTACTCAGTTATGGATTTTTGCCTTGTCCTTCGTAGGTGTAGGTGTTTAAGGGTAGAGAATTTTTCATAGACTTCTCAAATAATGTGGTTTATTCGTTACCTGAGCGCTTTCGCCATCTTGTGGCCTCATCAGAGCTTTCATAACTAAGAGGTTCAACCTGCAGACAATGTGAGTTCCTCCAAACAAATTTTCACATCTACTTCGTTTTGACATAATTGACGTAAATAACCTCCAAATACAACAGGTTATCACTGAGATGTCAAAGAGGACCCAAAAAGCTTATATTCAGCCCTTTCAGTCCCGAATTATTTGTAGAGAACAGAAAAATCTCAAATTTTGCACGTGATTTACTATTCGTCTAAGTAAGCTCTGGTAAACATTGCATGACCCTAGTACCATCGGTTCAAAAGATGTACCATGTACAGTATAGTGCACAATGAGACTCAATCGGTGCTGTACACAATTTCGAATGTACAGTGTACTGCACAATGACACTCGAGCGATGCTAGCTAACCAACCTGGATTCAAACAAAAATTCACAGCAGTTTCAAATTCGAACATATTTATTGAACAATGAAACTATAAAACTAAAAATAATACCCTTGATCAAGAAATAAGGCAGGGCGAGTAAAGTAAAGACTCTTTTGTACTTTGAAATCACAGAAACACATTGTATCACAAAATTATTTCAGTCTCAATCCCCAAATTTCAAGTCAAACGACTAGCAAAAAATGCCATTCAAAAAAATTCATGGCTTCACATGCATGCGGCAAATTATAAACAGCACCAAAAACTGGCTGGTAGTACCTAGGTAGGTACACGAAAATCGCGAATTTATTTGATGACTGGCTTATTCATCGTGAACTGCTCTCCTATGATGTCGTTTCTTGGTATTATCGTTCCAAAAATGTTTCCAACCAACGTTCTCCAACATCCACAGGGGTGCTGCTTGACAAAATCTACACCCGTGATCATTCCCAATAATGTCTAGTTGCCGAAATCGGTATTATCCCCGCCAAAGTTTCGACGGTCTTCTCATATTTTTGGATTCAGAACATCACGCGATCCACATCGCTCTGGTGCTATTGTACAACCTACTGTACACTACGTTTGAACGCGTGGTAGCGATAAACGTCGCTCTGGTGCTATTGTACAACCTACTGTACACTACGTTTGAACACTTGGCACAACTTCATTTCGCAAATAACCAACTCGATTTTTGCTTCTATAGTAACTAAAGGACTTCTACAATCAATACCAAGCATTAAAGAGCTGATGAATCGTATTTATACTGCATAAAAAACCAAAAATTGTGGTGCTTGCCTGTACCTTCCATGACGGGCGGGTAGAGGACGGAATTAATCAGCAAAAAAGCTTCAGTTTACATTATGTAGAACTTAAAGTCAGGCTACCGTCGTTGTTAGGGGGTTATAGTTGCTGTTGAAAAGAAATTATGGCCCTAAAACGGCTCTGGTTATGGAAAACAAAGTGAGAAGGTCATGTACAGTGGACTGCACAAAAAGACTGAAAGGGTTAACCATGAACCAATCAATAATAAGCTCTGATGAGGCCACAAGACGGCGAAAGCGCTCAGCTAAAAAATAAACCACATTATTTGAGAAGCTTATGAAAAATTCTCTTCCTATGTAGTAAATAACTTAGAAAGGAAAGTCTTGTTTCCATTATCTGTGCTTGTTTTCTTACATGCGGCTAAAATTTATAATTTTGGATAGAGATCTCGAGCCATATGCCTGTGCCTGTTTTTGTTGAGAAGGGCTCAGAAGAGGTTCACATCCACTCGGAAAACCTGAAATGTGGCATTCGGGTCCGACTATGTACCTTGTTAGTTTCCACAGATGAACAAACCTGAAGGATGAGGGTAGAGTTCAGAGCTAAGAAGTGTGAATCCGATTCTTTTATTCTTCAGCTCTTGGTTCTATTTTTGTTATAATTTTACCTACTGAACTATGCGGTCTGGAGACTAGGCCTTTGCTACTAGTCTACGCGGTCTGGCCGTTAGTTAGTGCTACAGGCAGATGAATTCCGGAAATAGGAGTGACTGTCGAATAAAAGTCAGATTGTTAGGTAGGAGGCAAAGGCCCAAACATTTCGGCTTCATAGGGTCAAACGCCCTATGAAGGGTTTTAGAGCTAGTTCCACCAATGAGAGTTAACTCTAGAGTATAGTAACACAGGATATAGATAACTACCGATATCTTCCGAGGATCAGTTAGTTAGCATTCAAGTGACTTTCCTTAGGCCAAAAAACGTCTTCCAAGTTGGGTGTGCCACAAAGCTTCTTCGTTTACGTAATATGAATGCATAGGATAATGAAAAGTTTTAAATGAGCATGATGATCTTGATGTTTTTAATGATGTTTTGATGATGATGATGTTTTTTGTTTTAAATGATGATGATGATGATGTTTTTTGTTTTAAATGATGATGATGATGATGTTTTAAATTCCTGATCTTGAGAAAATAGCTACGCTTGCCTCCACGTCCAGCCGGGGGGCAAGCCCCCCGGACCCCCCATTAAATTGCTCGCTTCGCTCGCAAAGTGTGGCATGTAGGGAATATTGCTCGCTTCGCTCGCAAAGTGTGGCTGTATACATGGGATGTATTACAATTGAAACGTGTAGGGGATGTATCTCGCTTCGCTCGCAAACGGTAGATCTCTAAGGGTAGCTTTAACTTCTGTGGGGGATGCTGCTCGCTTCGCTCGCTTGAGGAAGTTATACTGCCCACCCAACTTGGCAGACGTTAATTAAAATAGAAATTAAAAATTTTGTCTAAAAAATAAAAATAAAATTTAGGGGTGGACTACCCCTAACATTTAGGAGGATGAAAAATAGATGTTGGCCGATTCTCATAGATACCGGATAAGCACAAACAATTTCATCAAAATCGGTCAAGCCGTTTCGGAGGAGTATGGCAACGAAAACTGTGACACGAGAATTTTATATATTAGATATATATATATATATATCTTCTTCCAGATGACAACTCTCCCTAGGATTGAGATAAAAATTCCACTCTTTCGCCAAAAAATCAAGCTTTCCAAACGAAAAGACGAGTTCGTTGGCCAGCATTCTTTGAGCACATAAAATTGGTCAAATTTCTAAAAAGTGCTTAAAAAATCACGAAAAATAGGAAAAAACTGCTAAAAAACGTTAAACTTATATTTTTTAGTAGAATATTGTTCGAATAAAGTTTATTATCCATGAAGTAGAACATTAAAAAACCTATGTGCAAAATTATGCTGAAAAATGTACTTAAATTTCATTAAAATGAACTAAAAAAAAATCGATAAACTCCAAAAAAGTTAAAAATCCAAAATCTCTTTTTGAATCGCGAATATTATTTAGAACGAGTTTTTTTGCCATAAAATTGGTAGTTACCTGCATTTTCTTTTCCCTCAAAGTTCTTAATTTTCAAAAGAATGTAACATATCTACGATAATTTACGAAAATTCGCTCATACGATCATGCTGCGTGGCTGGAAGTTTTTGGTTTATGGGTTTTTAAGTTTTAGTGCATGGGTGACGTCATTGCAATCCTTATCACCCACCCGGTGTGACGTCAATGCCACAAAATTTGAAGAATCAAACAGAAATCTATATTCTTATCGTATAACTGATGAATTCGGAAGGTTTTTGGTTGGAATTCATTTCCATTTAAGAATATAAACTGATCGTTTATTACTGTTTGATGCTATAAGTTCCTGTAAGGTGCTGAACAAGCGAATGAAGCATAGAAAATCATGAATGTCGTTACCATGGTATAAATCATTTTGTTTTAACTATTCTCATTCGATTCTCGCGATTCTTTTTTGTTAATCTATGAATTTGGTGTAGTCTTGGAAAATGTGTCAGGAGTTTCAAATATGATGATTGTGACAGAGTTCCCGTCAGAATCCCAGAGAAAGCGCTGCCGTCGCTCCGTTGGAAAACAACGGGCGTCGCACGCCACTCCTCGTGTTCTTGAGAGGCTGAGTTTGGCGTTGGATGGGTGATCCAGGTCCTGGAAATCCAATCTACTCCGAACATAGCACATTAATGCTATTAGTAGGAGTGGGTATCTCTTTCTGTCAGAATACTATCACTCCTCCTCTACCTCTTTCTCGAGGATTTAGGACACCATTGCACCTCTGGGGGGCTACTTAAATCCTTGATATGATGGAAGGGGGTAATTGCGATAAATTGTAATATTTCTACCATATTCATCTGATTTCCGCGACAGTTTTTATTATTCGTTCGATCCAGATTTTAGTCCAGCTTTGCAACCTCTTGGAAGTTTCAAATTTAGGTACTGTCGGTGAAGAAATGGAGGGAAGGGGGAGTATTTCGGGGAAATCTTGATATTTTTTTCTCTTACTTTAATTTTCACCATAATTATATACAATCCATTCATAGGGACGTCCCTGTAATGCAAGCATCACTTACCAATGTGTTTCTTTTTTTCAGCCGCAAAACTAATCAAGAACTCGGTTTTGAAGAAGTTCGTAACTCAAAGTCGCACAGCGGGCGCTCAGTTGCCGCACAATCGACAGTCTCCCTGGGCAACAAATACGGAGCCCTGGAGGCCGACCAAAGTTGATGCTCGCCCGCCCACCAAGCAACAATTTCTGTGTGATCCCACAAGCCATTTCTGCGTCGTGAATACCCGTTATAAGTTTTTTTCTCTCTCTCCCTCCCTTATCATTTACTTCTTCTACTCCTTCCAAAACAAACTTCTCTTTCCAACATTTATCAGCAATTACAAACCAGCAAAAAAGTATTTATATAATTACGGACCTTCCCAACGATTCAGTACGACGAATCGCTCAGGACCGTTGTCAATCTTAGGTAAAATATAATTTTTTTTCTATTTATTTGATCGATAAAATTCCAAGTGTACACTAATAGAGGGGATGCGTGATAACAACTGGTTGATACTTTTTTAATTAAATGTAATCTAAACTCAACGAAAGAAAGCGTTTTATTTTTCTTTAATTATGTTTTTTTTTTTTTTTTCTCTTATTTTGTGTGTGCATATTATCTGTTGGACATATTGTTTATTTTCCTCGGAATGTCGTTTCACAAGTGATCCCCCCCCCCCCCCTCCTTTCTGTTCTACACCTGCATACACCATACTTGATGTTTGGATATTTGTGTTTCTGTCGTACTTTTGAAGTAGGAAAAAAAATTAATTAAGAAAAAAAAATCATTATGAAGAATCTTTGAATGAAATTATATTTGATATCAAACGTTCAGCTACCTTCAGCTGATCCCATTAGTGTTATTGCGGCTGTAAAGTATTTGAAAGTGACTTCATTAACAAAAAAATTATATTATCGCAATATGCTGATTCGTTTTTATGCATTCTACGAAAGCTATATCCCTCATCAATGGTCTCTTTGTTATAAGGTTTATCTCGTTTGTTTTAATTTTTAATCTCGATGAATGATGGAGGAATTATTACATGTGTCAATACGATTGATTTATTACATCGTGTTCTCCAACAATCCTTAGTTGTCTTTAACAAACGTATTTGGTATTGAACGCAGAAATCTGTCAAACGTGATCTTCAGTGTTCGCTTTTAAATGTTCGTATTCAGAAATCCCCTCAAAATCGAATTGGAAATGTGTGACTTCAGTTTTAATATCCACTCTTTCTCTCAGCAAGATTATTCAGTTCGGCTATCAGCACTCTATGCACGAATCAAAGTGTAGCTTATTCTGATAAATCAATGGTATTTTCTCGTGGTGTACCTTGGATTTCAACTAAAAAATTTCATATCTATTACGTTTGCCTATTGTGCTTTGTTTCTGACGATCTTTGACCTTCGAATGATTATGAAAATCGTATTTCGTAAAAAGTATAGATAAATAAATAAATTAATTTGAAAAAATAATTCGATGGGCAGCTATTTTTTGCGCACAAAGTCGTGCTCAATTCTAAAACACGGAACTATAATAACTGCTAAAAAAAGATATGACTTTGAAACTCATCTTGGAGATCTGAAAACGTATGTAATTCTATAGCATTCATTCAAAGTAGATATTATTCCGAGTTTTGGCACAAATCACGCTTTCTCGTGATACCTAAACCGTTTTAGCGAATTTTCGTTGAAAATGGTGCTATTGCAATGGCTCCAAAAATTTTAAAATCAAAATTTTCGAAAATTGTCTTTATTAAAGTTTTGAGATATTCTGAAACGAATCCCTGAGTTTGACATTTTTTCAAATATATATATACATTATTTTGAGGTGTTACAGATGGTCGGAAAATATAGGAAACAAATAAATATAACTTACAAAATTGAGAATATTTTGCCGTATCGGCGTCGTCAGCTCTAGTCCGTCATCACTCCTTCACTAGAGCTGACGACGCCGATACGGCGAAATATTCTCAATTTCGTAAGTTATATTTATTTGTTTCCTATATTTTCCGACCATCTGTAACACCTGAAAATAATATTACACGCGAGATAAAAATTCCACTCTTTCGCTAAAAAATCAAGCTTTCTAAACGAAAAGACGAGTTCGTTGGCCAGCATTCTTTGAGCACATAAAATTGGTCAAATTTCTTAAAAGTGCTGAAAAATCACTAAAAATAAAGAACGGCTAAACAACGTTCAATTTATATTTTTTAGTAGAATATTAAAGTAATTAAATAAAGTTTATTATCCATAAAATAGAACATTAAATAAAAAATCTATGTGCAAAATTATGCTGAAAAATGTACTTACATTTCATTTAAAAGTGCTTAAAAAATCGATAAAAAAAAGTCCATCCAAAAAGTTAAAAGTCAATAATCTCCTTTTGAATCGCAGAATATTATTTAGAACGAGTTTTTGCAATAAAATTGGTAGTTAACATTTTCTTTTCCCTCAGAGTCCTTAATTTTCAAAAGAATGTAACATAATGATACATAACCTACGATAATTAACGAAAATTCGCTCATACGATCATGCTGCATGACTGGAACTTATGGGTTTTTAAGTTTTAGTGCATGGGTGACGTCAATGCCACAAAATTTGAAGAATCAAACGGAAATCTAGATTCTTATCGTATAACTGATGAATTCAGAAGGTTTTTGGTTGGAATTCATTTCCATTTAAGAATATAAACTGATCGTTTATTACTGTTTGATGCTATAAGTTCCTGTAAGGTGCTAAACAAGCGAATGAAGCATAGAAAATCATGAATGTCGTTACCATGGTCAAGTAATACTGATCGTAACTTGAAAGATAAAGGGTACAGATATTGAGGTGGGAGTTTGAAATAAAATATTTAAAATGAAACTTTAGTGCTCCCCGTGCAGGCATTTGCCTCTCGTGGTAGACAAAGCAGATGGTGGTGATACGTGTAGTTGTAATAGTGAAACGGTTTATAAAGGTATTATGGAGACGATATAAACACGATACATCAGGAATTTCCACTTTGACGACAAATCTGTCGATCTTATCTCCTGTTGTATTAAACAATGATACTACGAGTACATAAACTACTTAATTTCATCCCGAAGTATGTTATAATGCACAAGAAACTGGCGCTGAATGAGGCCTCCGAACATTACAAGCTCAAGGTAGAGTGCAGCACGTAAACAAGGACCTTACCGATTTGCTTTTCTTTTGTTGCCTTTAAAAACAGTCACGACGGGCACGGGGTTTTTTTTTTTTATTATGTATAATAATTTAATTATTACTTTTGACCAGTATTGACGAGGTTGATGATGGGAGGAACGAATTGTTGAGCTAAAAGGGGTGACGCTAGGTATTAACTAGGAGGAAGTCATGTTGATCATGTTCTTAAGGTCCTTCGCCCCTAGCGCTCCTAGCGGCGGACCTTGTTAGCCCCCATTTCATCCGAACGCTCCCTATTAGCACTATATAGTGACTACATAACACCGCAATAGCTGCAGCTGGGTGCATAAGCGACTTTTTCTATCACATCAAAACTGTTGGGGTTTAAAAGTGACTCGCACTCATCTTCAGGACCTCCAGTAAAGTAGAAGATTGATTAGGAGAAGCAAAATGCTAACGGTAAGTGGTCCAATCGTAGTTCGAATAGAAAATCCCTATTCGTAGCTCAAGGGAAGGCGAATACAGCTCCGAATACGCATTAACTTTTCCATGTATGGCATGACATGCACGTTGTAATATTCGTGATTTTAAAAAAAGGTGGTTGGTTCGCAGGATTCATCCTCACTTAAATTATGCTGATACCTTGTAACTGGATTCAGAAGCTTCACGAGCTTCCATCAGTCCGATTTCATTCAAATTTGGAGGGTAATCAAGTCTCAGGATGACCTACTAATTTCGTTGAATTAGGCAACCATTGCATATATGTGCATACCCGAGATTGGTTCTTATAGACAAAGCTCCGATACTGATAGATCGATTTTGATTACATGGGTAGGGATTGTGACACTTACATAGAGGATAAGACACTACTGTTTTCGCCTTTTGTTGCGTATCAGTACGCATACACATTTTCAATATTGGTTCATTATTTTAAATAATGAAACGCAATCGGCCAAGAGAAAAAAGTGTAAAATACTTACATTTGTAATAGGTACAGGTAGGTACATAGATGGAATGTACGTCTTGATAGTTGATCATGTTGAAGTTCCCAAATGAGATTCTCCTAACCCATAGCGAATTTCGATGTTGCCTTAAGTAAATAGGTATCCTTCCAAGTTCCCTTCCTTCTTCTACCACATCTGTTTGTAGTGAAAAAATTCAACTACATAGATGAAGTTGTTGATAACTTAGTACTTCTGCCATTATTAAAGAATACACAGGTAGTAAGTATTGTATGAGTCGGGCTTAAAGTAAGATTTAAAGTTCAGTGTAGTGCAAGTTCACGTTAGTGTGACTTTCAAATCGTTTCACTAAATCGTGGGGCGATTCCCTATTCGTTCAGGACGACTCGCTGGTTAGCTTCCGGTTTGCTTGCGCTGAAAAAACCCTCTTTTTCTACAGCGACTTGGATGGAAAACTGCAAAAATTCACTATTATTATTTTAATTTTCCTCTGTCCTAATTGACAGTTTTCGTACAAACTATTTTCGGTCGAAAGGCCTCGGAATTCACTCTGCATGGGCGACGGGGCACTCGACCCCACAAAGTGAAAGTTCAAAAATTTCAAAGACGTCGTACGTAAAAAAGAGTCAAACACGACTCGGCTAACGCCAAACAGGTGAGCAAACGACCCCGCTAAGAGGTGCGAAATCGAACCCTGCCGCTCAGTGTGTTTGATATGCCTTAGATAAGCACAACTGTTGCCGTGGAAGGTGGTAGCGTTTGCCTTGTTTACTTTAAAAAAAAGTAAGTTAAGCATGCAGTAAGCAAGTTGTGCATTTGAGGTGCTGGTCATTTGAAATTTTCCAGTGTAAAAGCGTAATAAAAACCCTTTTTTAAGAAGTTTTGGGATTTACACCTCATAACCAAGACGTAACCATCGACGGCGTGATCTTCTACGTAAGCCCTGCAAAATTAGAGCATCCGTTAAAAAGATATCAGCAAAATACCGATCGTAAAATTAAAATGTATGTCTAAATTAGTGGCATTTTTTGACGAACTTTTCCACTGTAAGTAGTGACTGTGACTTGAAAAAATCCAGACTGCATAGTATTAAATTATCTACCTATAGGAAAAAACTTCTTCATTATGTCTATACAATGTTTTTAAAGAAAGGTAAGTTCATGAGTTTTTATTATTTTTTTCCTTGTGTCAACCTTTTGGATATAACTTCTAAATGGTTCAATCCACCATAAAATAAGGTGCCTACCCTAGAATGACCCAACATTATAACCGACTAGCGATAACTTTAAATTTGAAAATCATTCCACATGGCTGCGCTGCATCCTAACTCACGGGCAAGAGTTGTGTTTCGCGTCATCATTGGTGTGTAGCGTGCCAACAGGTTGGTGTGTATTGATTTATTATTTCCAATGATAAACCTTTGCAGTCGAACAAGAATTTTTGACATGGATATGTCTTTGCTCTGGGGGGTCAACCAAAAATTTTCGTGATGCAAAATTTGTGTCACAATTTCAGTGTTTTTCACGTGCAACCCAGCCGTTGCTAGGGGAATGGAACTTCCGCAGTTTTCATCGAACATAAATCGTTCGCCACTCGTTGGAAAGCGGTTGATTTATGTGGTAAATGTTCACCAAGCTGTTCAATCAAGCTACCAATTTCCCCCTCCTTACGTACCTGGCTAAATTCCTAAACTAAGTTGATTGGACTATAAACAATTTTAATAAGCCGGTTACAATATTCTTAACGTAAAGCAATAGCATCATTTACTCCACTCTACTCCACTCCACAGGAAACATTTTCTTCCTCTTGACAACAGTCGACTGTTAACAACAACTCATTCTAGTGGCTTCTCTCCACAGTTATTTTCAACATTTCTATAAGTAAACCGTTGTTTTGTTGGAATTAGTCGGGATGCGGCCCAGGGATTTGTTTAAAGTTAAAGGATTTGTTTACAACTCTCGAGGACAACCGTTATGAAATCACCAATCAAAGACATATCCATGTAATATGGTATCTGCTTGTAAAGCAGATAGTGGAACTCGTTTACGAGTTTTATGTCCAATATGAATAAAATGATTGGTTAGTTTTTTTCAACCCCCCTCAAAATTTTTGGTATACGTTTCAAAATGAGTAATAACGGAAAAGTACCGAAAAATCGAGATATCGAAAACTTTCGAGGTAACAGTAATGTTTTTTGGGTCTGATTTATTGAGATCATTCCAAAGAATCGGATGAAACCACCGGGTCGCTGTGGCTACACAAATCCGTTTGCTTCTCCCTATGGCCAAAAAGTTTGGCAGGTTAAATAAAACAAACAAAATAAAAACATCAACAGGAGCAAATTATAACTGGTGGAATATACCAAAAATCGCCTTGTAATTCGAAGCCCGTATCGGCTGATATAATTCCAATGGAAATTTCACTTCACTTATCCGGGTTTATTACCTATAACTTTTGTCACCTGTAGGGTCGTTGGCAGCACTTTTTGAGCTCAATAATTTGGTCAAATTTCTTAAAATAGCTAAAACGGCAAAAAAATGTTAAACGTGCTTAAATTTGTACTTTTAAGCAGAATATTACTTGGTAAAAGTTTGCCCACCATGAAAGTTTCAGAAGGTTTATCAAAAAATCGTGCTAAAAACTACTTAAATTTCATTTAACTGTGTTTTAAAAAATTGGTTAAAACTGCAAAAACGTTTAAAATCTTAACATTGGTTTTTATACTCATCATATTATTATTTAGACAAAGTCTTTTTAAATATAAAGAGAAATATTACGAAAATTCGTGTATATGATCCTGTTTATGAGTGGCACTTTTTAGTTTTGTTTTGCGTCTTGATCATAGGACGTAGGAAGAGTCGTGCAGGGATGATAATTCTCGTTAGTCTTAATTATAAGTACAATTATTCATTATTTAATAATTTCAATGGAAGCCATTTACGGACGAAGCGACTAGGGTAATTAATGGAGTATGCGTCATCATTCAATAAATAAAATTAAAAACAAATCTATATTTCACAGAAATTATCTGACAAGACATTCTCTTTGGCTTTACATACTGACCAGTGCTAACTGATTTACCTGTCGAAGTACACACCTTTCTTGGCTGTGGTTCTCTTTATGTGCATTTGGAAGAACATGTTTTTTTTAAACTACATTTACAGTAACTGGTATAAAAATAAGCCATGTGATTAAATATATGTATAATAATGAAAACTTAAGAATTAACAATACCTCAAAAAATATATAACATTATGCGTAACATATTATGTACAGTCCATTACAAAATTATGGTTTTTACAAGGGTTTTTTTTTGTTTTTATATTCGAAGTAAGAACACTTGAGTATTTCTTACTAGGTTCTTTACATAATTAATACATGTGGTCCGCATTATAAAATAAGTCGTGATTCCTTATTGCTGTGAGCAGCTGAACTACCTATAGAGCAATATTAGGTATGAATGAATGTAAAATAAATTTAGATGTGTATACATTCATCCACGTCAAATAATACGATCTTCAGGAGAAATGGTTTGTACATCCACGCTTCTGATGGTAAAAATCCATTTTGAGATCGAATAAACCGAAATATTTGGCATCAAAATTATCTGTGCATACAGTAAGAAGGTAGGTGTGTTAAATTAGCGATTGTACATCGAATTTGTTTTTTGTATTTCAAATAAATGCCTTCTTACATTCCAAGAATTTCTTCCTTAGGTGACAATACATGCATGCACCTTTTAATTTGTAGATTAGTTAGAAATGATTGGGGAAAATGTGGGTAGTTCGAGATCATCGAATGAAATTGCTAGGTAGTTTGGATAGAGAAAAAAAAGACTTGTATAGTAAGTTTTGGCACACCCCAACATCGTTATTTCATTGGTAGCCTAGGGAGGAGGCCTTTGAATAGAAATTTGGGGTTAACACCTTTGAACACTCATACGTACTTTTGTGAATTTCTGCCAGGACTAGCGAAGGTACAACTAGATTTATGTGGTAATGTGAAAGTTAAGAAAGAGTAATAGATACATAAATATGTAAATGTATGACCTATTTTGTACCATTGGGCTCCTAACGACAATCCTGTATTCTTACCTTCATGATATCGTTTCACCTATATTAATTTACTTTACCTATTTATCTTATCACCTATTTCAGCTATATTTTCTGATCGCTTCAACGAATAAGTAGGTAGATAGACCTACGTACCATTCCATTATAGTTTGATGTAAAGTTTAGACAGTTTAGATAAATCCCATTTTAACAAAGTATCACGTGAACAAGTTTTGATTTTTTACTTGAAAACTATTCGGTAACAGCAGGTACCCAAGTATAGGTGTAAGTACCACTTCATTTTTTACTTCAAAAAAGAAAACGTTTTAAAGAATATTGCCGTGCTTGTAAGTAATGATGAATTTGAACTCATTTGCCACTATTTTTTTGTAATTGAGTGATAACTACCAGAACGTCAACAATTAGGGGAACTGAATCTTATATGTAGGATGCTATTATATATAATAGTATAAATATTATGTATATAATAGTACCTACGTGAATTCACTCATATTGGCTACAATACAAGGATTAAGGGGGCAAGGAAATGTTGGCAGAGTGAGATTTAGAGACAAATTGAGAGCTTTCCAAACTTGTGTAACCAATTTAAGAAGTTTACGTGAACCTATACATGAAATTGATGTTTTTGAAAACTACCGAATAAAAAGATTAATATACCTATGTGTGTACCTGTCAATCAAAGTGCCAAACTTGTGGCCAACCATTTCAACTTTTCAACCATCACAAATCTTATAAAATTGGTACCTACCTCTTGGTTTTCATACATGTCAATTTCATGTTAGGGCCTTGAAAACTACCGTTGAATATAAATATTTGTAATATTTACTCCGCCACACAGTGGACAATTTTCCAGAACTAGGTGTAACAAATCCAGGTTTCCAAAGGGATTCTCAAGAGATTTGATTTCAATGTTAGTGAGAATCTAAAGTTAACATGTTCAACAACGGTTTTCGCATATTTTTGCTCAAACCCCATTTCGGCCGCTTAGGTAGGCACCTTATGTACCTACTTATTGGTAGTATTCTACGAAAATCTAGATTTCAGGGCGCCAAAGCTGTTCTTGTGTTCGCCAAACCTACTCAATCGTCTTGAAATGTTTATCAGTCATTTGTCATCATGTCTCATAGATAGTGCAGAAATTCCAAAATGGTAGAACAGATTTGGCGAACTAGGAATATTGGTTCCCGAGAAAACGAGATTTGTTCATAAATGACCTTGAGTGGCGAACATGCGCTTAAACCGTGGATGGTTTTTAAAACTAGAAATATTCATGAACATAGAAAATGTCTCCTAGAACCTCGTGGACCCAACAATATTCTGTCGCTGTCAAGTAGAAGATAACAATCTTAAAAATTGTCGAAAGATACAGTAAATAATATAAAGAAAATCACAGGGCTTTTCCCCCAGCTGAGTAAATAATTTTGTCACTCATTAATACGATACAGTAGTTAGTAAATTGTCTCTATAACGTCCATTTTGAAGCCTTCATCTGATCATTTGTAGACTGAATCCTTGAGAAAACCAGAAACACTAGTTGAAACACTTCATACTCCCTTCAAACTTAGTTTTCCGATTTTCTACTATTATATGATGTGAACTTAGTGATAAATAGGTACTATATGTATGTACAAAATCTCTTGTTTAGACTTGAATTTTTCCCACCTAAATCAGGAAAATTGGCCACTGCGCCAAACCTATATGTTACTATAGGTATTTTTATACCTATATTATTTATGTTGTACTATTGTACTTATCTGTACAAACGCTATACTGAATTTACAATAAATCTGGGTTTCCTGGCATCTTTTGGAGTGAACCGGTTTCACGTGGATGTCGATCTGTCCGAAAAATGGAACCCTCCCCGTATGTTCACTTCCATTGTTGCTGGAGGTGTGTAAGAAATCAACAGCAGATGCAGTTGGCGTCCACTTTAGTCTTGACGCAGGATCTCACAGCCTCAACGAAAATCTCTTTCAGGTTTTCTTGGTTGATTGCCGAACACTCGATGTACTTGACGGCTTTGATTTTTCTTCGCAATTTTCTGCCATCTGAAGGCGAGAGGCAGTCGAGGTTCGGATCGTTCCGCAGATCTGTCTTGGTTGCTACGAGCACAAAACAAAATGCCATTGTTAAAGATGGAAAATTTAAGAGGAGAATCCTGAACTCCTGAGAATAAAATTAATAGGAATATAATCACGTGTATGTTAAACAAAGGCAGGTATTTTTTAAACAAAAGTGAACCATATCTGGAGAGTTCAGTAACCGCAGTAGGGTATGTGGTGGGTAAGGAGTTTGATATTGCGATTTTTCAGCTTGTGCATCTAACTTGTGATGTCATGCACTCTTTATTCCATAAATTTCGGTTGTAGCAGAGTAACAACTACATAACGTCAAGTCTTTCTCGGCAACTTAATTTTTAGGATAAGGCAGACTTAGTTAGTAGGTACCTACTTTATAATTTTCTTGTTTTCAACTAGGTAAGTAGGTACTGTACTCGGGTCGGTAGGTATGCAGGTACTGTTCTTTTTATGCATAAGTTTTCTACTACTTCTTCTATTTCTATTCTCTTCTAAAGGTTTTTGTAAAACGTGGAAAACTTGTAGGCCGAATGATCCGCTGCCTATAAGCTGCCCTCCTAAGAAAGACCGCCGTATCGACAGTTAACATGTAGGTAACTGAGAAAAGTCCAGTCATGCAGCATGATCCCATGAGCGAATTTTTGAAGAAATCTTCGACATTTCAGTCGCTATTGATCATGTAGAGAAATTATAGTTCATGATTTTGATAAACAAACATGGAATCAAATTATTAAAAATAATTAGGAGGTACTCATACTTTATTATTATTAAACTAATCTTGTAGATTTAAAGACAAATGTAGGTTAATATTCATAGATTCTTGAGGCCTTGGGTCTGCGTGCTAGTACGTACATAAATAGAACTTCTTCATAATTTCATGGCTGATATTTTCTAAGCCACAGTCACTATTAAAGCTACATCAAGTCCTAAAACAGTTGAGCGTAAAACATTAAAGAGAGCGACCGAGAGAATAGGAGGACGGAATATTTCACAGAGTAAACTCATCAGTTGTGATTACATTTTTTTTTTTTTTTTTTTTTTTTTAACAAGCACCTACTACCTACGTTTTAAACAGCATTGTTCTAGGATTGGTTATACAGTGATGCTTCCATAAGAGTAGTTCAATCTGAATTTGGACAATGTTTCATGCAAATATTACCGATTTTTACAACTAGCGAACGGCATTATTTCGATTTTTGACTGATTTTTCAACTTTGAAATTTTTGAAAACTTGATACCTACATATTCTTATAGGAAATTTTACGCTGATTCCGAATATACCACATGTTAGTATGCTGAAAAAATTATTTCGCACAACAAATCGCAAAAAACAGGCTATTTTGAAATTTTTGACTACACTTTTGAAAATTTCAACCCGAAGATGTAATCCGATCATGCTGGCCAACGAACTTGAACTTTCGTTTTGTGTTCTTAACATTTTAAAATTTGTTGAAGTTTCTAGCACAATTCTACGGACAGTTATCGTCTGGAATGACACATCCATACATACATTAAAACAATGCGTTAAACTTCAGAATATGATTCAGAATAGCCTGAAACGGATTTCTGCATAAAATGTTTTCAAAAATTCACATTCTACAAATTTTGAGGCGAGAACAATAGCTTAATTTTCTTGAAAAATTCGCTACTTAATAATTTCCTTCAAAAATTCGCTAAAAATGATATTAAAATTGGAAACTAACTGCATTGTTCTAAGGAATGCTAGAAGTATGACTTCTGTTCTTTATCAAAATATTTCTGCAGGAGATGGCGGCCAGTTGCTGTGGTTATGAGTTAAACAAGGCTAAGCTGTAATTAAGGTGCTAAGCTTGCACGTTATAGTGCCACATCTACATGCAAAAAAAAAAAAAAAACAGTCACAGCTGATCTACCTTCCCCAAACATTCACTTAGTACAATACAAAGTACGAAGGTCCAGGGTGGCCGCGTATTAGACCACCACTGAGGGGAGTACCTATGGTACGTGAAATCCGAAACTCCTTTCCTTCGTATTTTGCTCTCCTTCCCAGTGAGTTATCTGGTTTCTTCCAGTCACAGAAGTCTAGTAACTTGTGATATTTCCAAATTTAACGGCCGGATAAACTCATGAAATTGATTAAATTGAGGTTTATGAGTGTAGGTAGAGGTAGGTTAGGTACTATTATTATTTATATGTATGTATCTAGTAATGTTTGTTTTCTCACCCACTAATATGATGGGAACGTTCGGGCAGTGGTGTTTCAGTTCGGGGCACCATTTGCTCTGGATGTTGTCGTACGACGTGCGGTTGTTTACGGAGAAACACAACAGGAAACAGTCGGTCTGCAACAAAAACCAAAAGGAGCTTCCGTAAATAGAGGGAATACCAGTGGAATAGTGGAAACAAATAAGCAAACTATGAATCATCCTTCAAGTGGGTGGGCAGCGGAGTTGTCTTCCAACATCGTTTCAGTCCTCATAATCGATCTTCGGCTCTTACGATCGCTCCTTAGCTTTGCAGAATGGTTGAAGGTTCTATTTTGGGTAATCAGAGGTGAGCCTATAGTAGTGTAAACCTGTACACTTACATTCGATCGCTCATTAAAATTGACGTCATCATCCAGGAGCTGTTTTTTTTTTTTTTTTTTCTTCTTTTTGTGCATAAAAACGCACGAAATTAACTGAGATATGGTTGATTCTAAGCTCCAAACCGTTCTATCCTAGAGCTTTTTCACTTGGAAACGCACGCACACACAGTAAAATTAATGCCTGCTTTTTAGTGAAATAGGAACAAAAAAAACCATGGTCGGGATCTGAAAAATGCATTAATTTGGCGCGCACTGGTGTTGTAGCCGCTAGGAAACAGGCGTATAAAATCTCAATACGATGTTAAAGGCTCTTTCGGCCAATTTGTGTGCGTTTCGTGCTTTTGGGGTCCCCATTATATTTTTTACTAACTAAAAAGCAGGCATCATGTAATTTTACCGTGTGTGCGTTTCCAAGTGAAAAAGATTCAGGATCGGCCAGTTTGGAGCTTAAAATCAACCATATCTCAGTTATTTTCGTGCGTTTTTGCACGAAAAAATACCTCCTGAATGATGACGTCAATTTTAATGATCGTTCGAATGTAAGTGTACTTACTGGTTTACACTACTGCCTATATTTATGCCTATTTCACTTGTTATCGAAAGAATCAACATTAAGTTATTTTAAATCCAAAAATTTTTTTCCCCCAGAATATAGAACCCATTCCTTCGAAAAACCCGTAGATGTGCACTAGGGTGCCCGCTATTTTGAGAAAGGTGGAATATTGATGACCTCCACCCGAAATTCGGTTTAAAATGTCAAAAAAATGTCCCCTAAATTGTTTCAGATTTTAGCATGAATATGCTTTAGCCGTGACCTAACTACCGAAAAATGTCTCACGAGAGTGCAACGAAAGTAGCGCCAATACTTGTTTATTTATTTTATTTATTTATTTATTTATTTAGTGTACAAAGGACCTGGGCCCACCTAGCGTACACCCTTGGAGCAGGGCAGAAAGTTATAAACAAATTTTTTTTTAGTTTATGTAAATAGTAGTGAAAATAACAAATAAAGCCAATAACGTAAAAAAAAAAAAAAAAATTACCAAGTAATGACAAAAACGATATAATAGTGTAGATAAGAAAAAATGACCTATACATGAGAGAAAGAAGAAATGAGAAAAATAATGAAATGCTAAGTAGAAGAAAAGATGGGTGGTGAAAGATGAAAAAAATAAAAAAGAGAGGAAGAAGGGGTAATGAATGAAGAAAAGAAGGATAAATGAAGGAAGTGGTCGCTAACATTCCGCAAAGTGAGCAAGGCATCGTCTCCTGAACACCGAATAGGAGGGAGAATCCTTTATTGCCCTTGGGAGGGCGTTCCACAACCGAACACCATTCACTGCAATGGAGCCCTTGAGGGAAGAAGTGTGTTGGGGCATCAGCAAATTTTTAGCTCTGTTAGATGAAGTAGGACAGAACATTTGATCAAGATAGTATGGATGGGAAACATTAATATATTTGAAAATGAAGCATAAGAGATTAGTAGCCATTAGATTGTCAATGCTGCAACCCACAAGTGAACAGTAATAAGGGCTTATGTGCTCTCGCATGGAAACATTGGTTATGAAACGGACACAGGAGTTGAAGGCAACCGTAAGACGTTTAGTGAAATGAGCATTTAACCCAGTGCTGAAAACAATATCTGAGTAGGTAAAATACGGCAACACCAGGGATTGAATAAGCGCTCTCCTCAACTCACTCGTCACAAAATGCTTAAAAGGTTTCATGAGGTACAGAGCATGGTAAACCCTACCACAAATGAGTGAAACATGATTGTTCCACTGCAGCTGAGGATCAAACATAATACCCAAGTTTCTTACTTTAGATTGAAAACTGATAGGTTGATTGCTGATTACAGGGGAAGGGATATTTTGGATATCAACAGCATTTTTTGAAAAAACTATAGCTTGACTTTTCTTTGGATTTAATGTGATTCCATTAGAGGAGGACCACTTATTAATATTGGCTAGATCAGAGTTGAGATGGTTAATGGTGGTGGAAATTTCATTAATAGGACACTGGATATACAATTGTAGGTCATCAGCAAATAAAATGTACTTAGAAAATACAATAGAGTTTGGGATATCATTAATAAATAAAGAGAATAATATGGGTCCTAGAATAGATCCTTGAGGAACACCATATTTGAGAGCTAGAGGGTTGGATATGGATGACCCGACTCTCACTGCCTGAGTTCTGTGAGACAAAAAAGAGTTGATGAGTTTGCAGGAAGTAGCATCAAAATTGTAAAATGTTTTTAGTTTATGGTTTAAGAGGGCATGGTCGACTGAACCAAAAGCATTTGCAAAATCAAGAAGGACATTAATGGTGACGAGGGACTTTGAGAAGCCATCTCGGATGTCCTCAGTAAGACGCAATAAGGCGGTGGAGCAGCTAAAACCTTTCCGGAAGCCTGATTGATGGTTATCTAGAACATGGAAAGTGTTCAAAACATTAATGAGCTGCTTGTACATTAGCCACTCCAAACCCTTACTTAGAATGGGCAAAACACTGATTGGTCTAAGTTCATTGGCAGAGGTGGGGTTATCATTCTTTGGAATTGCCGTAATTATAGCATGCTTCCATAAAGCTGGAAAAGTAGAAGACGTAATGGAATAATTGTAGGCATGGGTGAGTGCAGGAAGAAGAATAGGCAGAACTTTTTTTATAAAACTTAGTGGAAGTGAGTCAAAACCAGCTGAGTTCGACTTAATAGACATAATAGCTTCACGAACATCGTCCTGAGATACATTGCTGAAGGAAAATCCATTAACAGTGTTTAGATTTCGAGGGTTGGTTAGTTGATCAGGTGAAGAAGTATGCTCAGGATCTCTGACAAAATGTATGTTAAGGTCATCAGGGCTGACTTGATGATTGCTGCCGCCAGACTTGGTTTTGGTTTTCATACCAAATTTATTTATATTATTCCACAGGATTTTCGAAGGAAGCTTCAAATCTAATAAGGACGAATAATACACTTTCTTAGCAGCTCGAACAATAGCTTTGGCTTTAGTACGATGGAGCTTGTATAACTTTTCAGCATCAGGATCACGTGTCCTGTCCCAGATTTTGAAAAAGTAATCACGTTTGTTAAGGGCTGCTTTTACCTCAGGACTGAACCAGGGCGTGTTGGGATGACGAATCTTGATAGAGCGTACAGGAGCGAGATTGTGATGATTTCCGCTTACAACCGAGTCGTTGCTAGGGATATGATACTTCGTCGTTTTTCATCCCACAAAATTCGTTGACCATTCGTTCGAAAGCTCTCGATTTATCCAACCATACTATATTAACTACTGCGAAGTGCGTGGCCAACAAGCTGAGTTATGAGCATGGTTATATGAATAATTGTTTACACACAGGTGATCATTCTCAATTATTGATATTGTGAACATGATTGCAACCGCTTGTTAATTTCTGATGATTTCATTGAGCTGGTGTTTCGATTATGTGATTCATAGCAGGTGATCCGAATATTGCGAGAACGGTTAGATTTGTGAAGCGGTGGTTAAATTATTTTAATAGGTAATTTCTATACTTTACACTATAGGAAGCTGTAATTTCGTATGTAGCCTCTTTAGCCTCTTTCTATAATAAAGTGAATGTTTACTCGCGAGTTTCTATTAGGAGATCATCATCTCACAAGAGCTCAATGGTCGTGATCATTTCTATAATAAAGTGAGAGCGAGGAGCTAAAACATTTTTTTGTTTTGAATGATAAACAGAGTTCAGAGGCCGATGGGGGGTCGTGTTCAGAGAATCGACGAGGAGTGAGTCGTGTACGGCTAAAGCATATTCATGTTTTTTAATTTTTTTTGCATAACAAAAGCCTACGACGGTAGCTCGATTTTGGTTTTTGCCAATATCAGACTTTTGAATATAACTTTTACAAACTTCTTTGTAAAATCGTGAAACTTCGTATACTTACGTTTCTGGGGTCGCTGAACTCGAATATGCAGTCAAAACAAGTCGACAGCAACAACTTTTGGCAGTTTGGAATCTCAAAATCGTCAAAATCATGTCAAAAAATGACAATTTTTCAAAATTTATTGTTAAATTATGAAAATTTGAATTCTTATTTTTTTTGAGTCGCTGAACTCGACTCAAAAAACACTCGACTGAACTCGACTCGAAAAATCAATTTTTTGAAAAGTAATGGGCATAAACTTGTAAAATAATAAGTCACCTTACCTAGGGGGTATTCCAAATCCCCAGGTGGGGGCACAAAATGCCTCCGAAATCTACTGTGTGGCTCAGAAACAAACCATAGTTTTTCTTCAACGTCTCCAAGATTTTTATTAAAGTCCCTGGATTCCCTTGGCAAGAGATAATGACGTCCTATACCTCAAAACTTCGACATCACATTCTAAAGGGCTCTTGAAGCTCCAAAATATCTTTGCTACCTAAACCAACTGGAATATCCACTCTAAAAGCCCTATTTCCTACATGCTGGGAAAGCATGGGATGCTTCGCATCAAAAGTTTCGCATGTATAATTTCGTAGATATTTCGGAGTTAATTTAAAATCTGTAGTTACAATTTTTACTCACGTGTGTGTACGTTAGTGGTCGAAGTCTTTCGTAATCCTCCTGGCCCGCCGTGTCCCACAGGGTCGTGTTGTATTCTTGCCCATCCACTGTCAGCGAGTCCGCAAAATTATCGAACCTGAAAGCCGTTGAAACATTGAGGTTTTTTTCTTGTATTGGTTTCAATAAGGTCTGTTTAAGGACTGTTTCAATAGGGTGTCCTAAAAGTAAACGGTGCAGTAGGTAGGTAGCACCGAGCAATGGAATACACGTAGGTGCCTACTAGACCTCCAGTCTCCCTCGAATACACGATGACGTGGATATGTAATGAAAAATTCCAGTCATGACCACATGACGGTATTTTCGTATTTTTGAAATTGTCATGTCTTTGCTTCGGCACATAAACTCGAGATTCGTCACGAAATGGAGCCACGAGAACCCGTTACGCAACCGATAAACAAAGCGTGCTTGATTGCTAAGGAGCGATGTTTACAGGTACAGCCCTAATATCGGCACCTACACCGCAAAAACCTGTAAGACAAGTGAAAAAAGCAAACATTTACAGGAGAGCTTAAAAACTGCATATTTCTATGAATTTTATGAACTCCAGATGGTCGGTTCCATATTTCCTTCATACCTAATACAAATATGAATGTTATGGTCGATCGCACTCTCCTGGAAATTGGAATTTCGGGCCCAATTTCATTACTTATAGAAATTCACAATTTACAATAAATTTGATAGTACCTACGTAACTTGAATCGTGTTCTAGAGATTCTCATCCCTCAGGTTTTTTCACAAATGATTATAAAGAAAAGATGAAAAATCGATGGCCGCTCGCTATTGTTGGTCCCAAAACGTGCGCGAGGTCAACATTGACCAGAAAAGCTCATAACTATTCCCTAGGTACCTATTTCGGCGAAAAGTGAACTTACAGGGTTCCTCAATGTTCTATATCTTTCGTTGCTATGATTTCACCAACCGCGTGTGAGTATTTAAGTAGGTAGGTAGGTATATGTTTCAAGGTATAGGTCTTAAACCTAGGTAGGTTACTTAAGTAGGTATAAGTTTAAGAGAGTTTCAATTTCCACGTTGATTATCACGGAGACACATTGAACCATAAATTGATAGCGGCGACAATTTTCATTCCTGAACGACGATTCTACGGAAGCATGAAAATATCTAACTGTGTCACAGATTTGTACGCAAACTTTTACAAACATAAGTGCATCAAATGTATTTTTCTTACTGCTACTTAAATTATTTCACAATAGAGACGTTTAAGTTTAATTTGTTTCCCATTTCATACATAGCACTCCTTTTGGTGACGGAGGGTAGCATGACCCCCCTTGGAATCTTGCCACTTGCTGTGTCCCTTAGGACACATTGTTCAGTGCCGCTAATGACCTTTCTGGTTGAGGTGCGGCTTAAACCATTAAATTAAAAAAAAAATTAGATAGATTTACATTTCAACATTAATAGCGAATTTTCGTAAAAAAATGAAGCTATTGCAATGGCTCCCAAAATTTTTAAATACAAATTTTCGACAAATTTCTTGATTGAAATCCGTTTTGAGACATTCTGAAACAAATCATAGAGTTTAACGCTCTTTCATATGCATATTATAAATATATGTATGTATATATGTCATTCCAGACGATAATTCTCCTTAGGATTGAGATAAAAATTCCGTTCTTGCGCCAAAAATCAAGCATTCCAAACAAAAGGATGAGTTTATTGGCCAGCACTTTTTGAGTACATTAAATTGGTCACATTTCAAAAAATGTACTAAAAAAATCACTAAAAATGGCTAAAAATTGTTTAAATTTATATTTTTTAGAAAAATTCAAGTCAAATAAAGTTTATTAACTATAAAATAGATCATTCAAAAATTTATGGACAAAATTGTGGTGAAAAATCTACTTAAATTTCATTAATATTTGGAAAAAAATCGATAAAAACTGCCAAAAAAAGTTGAAAGTCCACACTTCTTATTTTGAATTGTAGACTTTAATTTAGAATACGGTCTTGCCATAAAATTATTAGTTAAAGATTTCTTTGCACTCAAAAAGCTAAAATTTAAAAACCATTTAACATTATACGTACAGTAAGATAATTTACTAAAATTCGCTCATATAACATGCTGCATGACTGGAATTTTTTATTTATTTTTTACTTCGGGTTAGGTAGAGAAAGTAAACAGGTATGCAGGTATGCTACTTCTACTTAATTATTTCACAGGTAGGTAGGTAGGTACCGGTCAAAGAGATGAATAAAGTACTCACACAGTAGGTACGTATTTCGTGGGGAATGTCTTCGTCGTGTAGGTGATGAGGAGGCAAGTTTTTCCTACCATTCCGTCGCCAACCGCTGTGATTTTCAACGGCTTCCCTGGTTTTCCTGGCGCCACGCTCATTTTCCGCTTCTCAACCTACACACAGACAAAATATAATAATAGTTTAAAATTTGATTCAAAAATAGTTTTTAAATATAATGAAGTAATCGTTAGTGAGGCGATTAGGTACCTAATGGGAGAGTCCAATATCGGTAGGTATGGTATACTACAACGGCTAGTGGAGTATGCACGGGATTTGAACTGGTAGGTGCCTACGTAGCTGCATGAAATAGATTTGATATTCAGCGGAATATGAGATTCAAGTTACTGGCTAAAAAGCGTTCCTAAAAAATAGCGGTTCATCCTTATTTTCAACCGCGTCAAGTTTGCTTAGTGCTCATTGTTACATGGTCGGAGATAAGCAATCTTGAGATAACAACCACATAACGGAGCGATCATTATTGTTTTGAGGTAGGTAGGTTTTTATTGTTTGTGTGTTCAATAGGAAAATGGACGAATTTCACACACGCACGTGTGTTTGAAAGTTAGTTGTTCTATCTACGCATTAGATAGTTGCTATTAACATGTATCATGTTTTAGCCCTGGGGTCCTAGCGAATTTTGCGAGTCAATTTTTTTCCGCGCACGAAATTAATTACAGTGATTTCCGCCTACAACCGAGTCGTTGCTAGGGAAATGGTACTTCGTCGTTTTTCATCCCACAAAATTCGTTGACTATTCGTTCGAAAGCTCTCGATTTATCCAACAATATTATGTTAACTACGGCGAAGTGCGTGTCCAACAAACTGAGTTATGAGCATGGTTATATAAATAATTGTTTACACACAGGTGATCATTCTCAATAATTGATATTGTGAACATGATTGCAACCGCTTGTTAATTTCTGATGTTTTCATAGAATTTCGAATCAATATCGAGGAGAAAACATGATACATGGTTGAAATTTTTGGTTCTAGAACAGAAATAAGTTCTGAATCATTTTTAGTAACTAGATACACGTTTAGGCTGTTTGAGGTTGCTATGTTCTGATAGTCATCACTAGGATTTGAGCATAAGGGCATATTTTACTGGTTGATTATACACATCAAAAGAAGCCTTTCGGCACCAGAACCTGGCTCCTACGGTTATTAGAACAGAAGTTATAAAAGCATATTTGGGTCAATTCAAGAATAAATGCATATGTATGCATAAATATGGGGGTTTAATGGAAAAACTGCGAAATTTATGTTTTTCTCTCATATTTTCCTTTAAAAGAAAAAAATACGTTGAAAAACTTTTTTTGAGAGATAATTTTCTCAAATTCTGCCATGCATTCTTTAACTAGAGAACCATAAGTTAACATCAGGAATGCTAATTTGTTTACTTGTTTCATGGTGTCCACAAAAAGTTACTATGTGAGTCCCCAATCAGGTGTTGGGTGTGAGCCCGCTAAGAAACTGGGAAGCCGTGAAAGAGGTAATTGAGACATTGTGGAAGAAGATGGAGAAGGCCGACAATCGGCCAGGTAAAACTGGCCAGTAAATCTATGAAAGAGAATTTCAAAACTGTATTTGAACGAAATCCTGGGAGGAAGGGTTCATGCAACTTGTCTCAAAATTTGAAGGTGAGACGACTGTAGACGATTTTAGCATCTCCCTATCGGAAGCGGCTTCCTTCAAATATCTACCGTTGGTGTCAGCTGACGTAGAACGTTCGTTCTCATGTCTAAAATGTTCACTCACGGACTTGAGGAAATCATTTACAACTGAGAACATTGAAAAGATGCTTGTCACCCAATGTCACAGGAAAAATTAAGTTACGTCTCCATAGATGATTTGCAAATTATTTAAATGTTTTTAAATGCCAATTGATGGTAAATTTTTAAAATATAATATTAATAAAAAGTATAAATCTATTTTTGAAAGATTTTTCAACCATTTCTAGTGCTTTTAGAATGATGCCCATATGTGAAGGAGGTTCGAGCATATAAGAACTTAAATAACGGGTTTAACGAACATATATGGAGGTTTTATTGAGCATATCGATCCGAGCCCTAGTCATCACTATCATAATTCATTTAGGTGATGCATTTTAATCCTTATATATAAAACTCAAAGTTTGTTTCTATCTATCTATCTATCTATTTATCTAGTGTATGTATGTTCCCAATAGAAGGTTAAACGGCTGGACCGATTTTGACGGGAACTGTCGTAAAATGCTCAGCAAGTTCTGGCGCACAACATATGCTAGGTCTAAACTCTCCAAATTTTAATATGGTTGCCAACACGCAATTCGGGCCCTTTCTTCGTGCGTGTTTGGTTTTGACGATTTCGATCAGCTGAATGAACTAAATTTACTCCTGTTCATCCTAGGAAGTGGAGATTTGATAGGGAGGCTCTCTGGGACAGCAAGCGACGATGGAGATGATTGGCTCTTTCCTAATCAGCTGACTGAGCTAAATTGTTTCCTGTTATCTCTAGAAAGATGAAATTTGATAGGGAGACTCTCTGGGCCATTGGAAGACGGCCAAAATCATGGGCTCTTTCTTGATCAACTGAGTGGGCTAAATTCTCTCCTGTTCGCCCTAGAAAGTTGAAATTTGATAGGGCGACTCTTTGGGACGCTAAGAGACGATTGAAATGATGAGCTCTTTCATGATCAGCGGAGTGACCTAAATTCTCTCCTATTTTCCCTAGGAAGTTGAAATTTGACAGGGAGACTCTACGGGTCAGAGAAGAATCAAGAATGAAATGGTGGTCTTTCAGAGCAGCTGACTGAACTTAATTATATTCTGTTCACCCTAGGAAGTTGAAATTTGATAGAGTGACTCGTTGGCACGATAACACCTGATTGAAATTATGGGATCTTTCCTGATCAGTCCGGGCCTGATTTTTCTACTTGGTGATTGCAATATTACCTACAAGCCATTTTAGCGTCCGGAAGAGATACAGCTTTTGCACCAAGTTTACAGCTGATATTTTTTTATACACTAGATTCTAACAACTTAGTTCTATAAGGAAAAATACAGAAACCATCAAAATTTGTCACTATTGAGAAGTTTTTCAATTGAAAGTGGGAAAATGTCATTACCGCCGCTGTCCCACTGCATTGACATAATTTTCGTTGCGTGTTCTCTGCTGCTAATAGTAACTGGAAGGTTCAGTTTTCAGTGCTTTCTTATAAGTGAGGCATTGTGACGAAGTTCCCATGGTTGTTTTACTTTTCCTTAACGTTTTGTGAAATTTAAAGCAGATAATGTAGTGAAAAACGATTGTCCCACGAAAAAAATGTCATTACCATCGCTGAAATTGAAAGTGGTAGTATATGAACAGACCGGGGAAATTCGGGTGAATGTTTTGTCGAATTTCAGTAGGCAACTCTGCTGGTGAAAATAACGTGAGCTCCAACCATTCATAGGTGACAGTTCAAAAAAAGGCTCGTACAAATATTTTCGTAATTTTTGAATCGTTTGTTGGGGGCAACGAAACGGCAGTTCAAGTTTTAGGTTTTGTTCAGTTTTGTAGATGAAGTGATGATATTTGATGTTACTTTTCGTCACGGTAATGAGGTTTTTGTCATGATAATGACTAATGCTCAAAAATCCACGCTTATGAGGTTAATTATTCATTCCAGTTAAGCAGTATTGCAATCTTCTGAGAAGCTTGTACGAAGATACGAAAATTGGAGTATGGACAGAGCAGGGTCTCTCCGAATATTTTAACACAAACACGGGCGTGAAACAGGGGTGTCTATTATCGCCTATGTTGTTTTCATTGTTTCTCAATGACCTGCCGGAAAGTTTGAGTGGGGGTGTTCGGGTCGGTGTGACTAGGATAAAGTGCCTAATGTATGCTGACGATGTGGCTATTCTAGCGGATAACGCAACATCGTTGAAGATAATGATAAGAGAGTTGGAGGAATACCTAGACAAGTGGGACTTGATCCTCAGTCTAGAAAAATCTAAAATAATGGTGTGTGGGAAACAAGGGGGTAAGCGAGCAAATAATGAGAAGTTCTTCTATAAAGGTGAACCCTTGACTTTGACTAATGAGTACAAATATTTAGGCATAATTGTGACGCCGAGCTTAGACTTGGGAAAGAACCATAAGCAAAAGATAGATCAGGCAAAAATGGGTCTCAACAGTGTTTGGAGGGAATTGATTAGGACGAGAAATGTGACTTTTGAGACTAAACATAAAGTTTTCCTAGCCACCACACGTTCTCTGATAGGATATGGAGCGCAGGTTTGGGGCTGGGAAAGATCAGAACAGTTGGAAAAATTCAATAGGTACTACTTGAAAAAAATATTTGCCCTTCCCCAGAACACGCCAAATTATATATTATATGCAGAGTGGAATCGAACCTCTGGAGTACTACTTCCGAAAATTGCAAATGGACTATGTCGCGCGAGCATTGAAGCTTCCGGCACACAGGTTCCCTCGAATCATTGCAGAAGAGGTCATAAAACAGGAAGTTTCATGGTTTCAGGCATACCAAGAAGAAGCACAAAAGCAGGGGATGATTTTCAACGGGGAAAACAGTCGGAGTCGAAACGGGGAGCAGGATTTTCGGTCTATTGGAGCAAAGTTGGTGGAAAACTGGAGACTTGAAAATTCTCGCGCAGTCCATGAGTCGGAACACCACACTATTTACGCTCAGTTGGATAGATCAAGAGACGAAGGGCGACGGTACCTATCAAGTACATCTTTGTATTTTATGCGTGTGGTGTTTAGGGCGAGGGCGGAAATGCTCAACGTGAACTATAGATGGTGGAGGGGGGGTATTGCGAACAGGTGTTCACTATGCAATTTGGGTGAGGATGAGACTTCCTATCATTTTCTGGCGATTTGTCCAATATTAGGCGAATTTAGAGTAAGGTACTTAGGAAAGTCTAAGCTAACAATGCAGGATTTGCTCTCCATACTGAACGGAAATGAGAAGTTGCAAGCTCTAGTTAAATTTATAAAAATATCAGCGAGTTATAGAAAATTGTTGGTGGAAGAATTCAATTATTCGGATCAAAATTAGAACATGTGGATATATAGAAGATAATGTAGATATATATTTTGTTGTTGTTGAATTTAAATAATGTTATAAAATTATAAAGTGTTATATGTTATAATTATAATTATGAAATTAAATTATTATAAAACTAAATTATTTACAAAAAAAAATAAATAAATTATGGTTATAATTATAAAATTTAAATATGTTATAAAATTAGAGTATTGAAAAGGATTTGGAAAATATCCTCATAGAAATTAATGTGTGATTGTTAGTTGAACTTGGCACGTTAAAATTAACTTACTTCTTTGACTTTTTGCATGTGAATTATATGTATTAATTGTTGTACTGTTAAATGGGTCTGAATTGTTATTGAATTATTTATTGGCTGTTAAATACTAAAAAACACAAAAAAAAAAAAATACGGGATGTGAGGCCGTGCAAGCTCTCTGCGACAATCCAAGATTAAGCAGTATAAGCTTCATTCATTCATTTTTTCATTCCAGTTAACTAGTTTCTACAAAAAAGTAAAGGTGATGAGTAGGTTCATAACTTTTGGTACCTGTATTAGATAACAAAAAAAATTATTATGTGTGCCACCAGTCTAGAAAGGGCTCAGATTACAATATAACACTTTTTGTGTCTCTATTAGATAGGTACCAGCATATTTATCTATGCTTGGGAGCATTTATTTACTGTAAGAGCAGGTCCATGAAAATGTTAGTAGTGTACAACCCTCCTGCCATAGATCCATGAAACTACCTTGAAAAATTCTTTCTAAGGACATTTTCGCACGTTAGTTAAATTTCATCCATATCCGTGGTAGTTACCTACCACACTAATACTGTAGTACACTGAAAACAATGTTTTCACGTTTAATACTTGCAGTTATATGTATGATTTGTTATTCCCTGTCGATTCACTGCTACTTCCTCTTAAGCATATACACTAGAAGTGTCAGACTCACTAATTTATACAACCACCCAATCGAAATTAGTTGAAAACGACAAATTCCTTACCTAAGTTTACATCATGTTTTGATTTGATGAGGTCATTATTGTCAATTATCGACAATTCGTAAGCAATTAGAGGGCACACAGATGACGAAAGTTGATGTTTCACTGCCGATCTTCCTGCGTCCTTCATTAGTATCTTAGATCTAAACTTCCTACGCCCACTCTATCTCATGTTTGTACTTCCCCGCTTTCGCAGTCCCTTCCGCCCAGATTGCCCCCCTCCTACGTCTTCTCGGAAGATAATTTAGATAACGAAGGATCCCGACACAAATTAGATGAAAACATTACGAGCTGAATACCCTCGCCCCCCCGGAACGCTGTTACCGCTATACTTTTTATTATTTTAAAATATGTCCTCCTTGGGCATTCCTATTCAGCCTTCATTCCCGAAACGCATTTCTCGGAGCCGGTTACGTAGTAGGTACCTATAATTAATACGTAAACCGCATAGGTATATATTTATCTTGTCCCCCCATGACAAGAACCACAACTACGAAATATTTTGGGGTTTTGATAGATGACCGCCTTAAATGGTCAGAACATATTTCAAATCTTGCGAAAAAATTAGGAAATACTTCTTTCATTTACAATCGACTTAAAAATATTTTCACCATAAAAACCCTACGAGTGGTGTACATGGCGCTCGCACACTTCCATTTAACGTACGCAATAATCGCCTGGGGTTCGGCTCTGAATTGTCCCTTGCGCTCACTTCAAACAGCCCAAAAACTGCTACTGAAAATATCCAAACTTCAATATAAAAGAGACTTGATTCCATCCATTTCCCAAATCTTTCGACTACAAACAATAAAATTTTACTTAAAGAGACCCGAACTGCTGACGAAAGTAACTATCCGGTCAAATCCTCGCCGCCCCATGAAATTTGAAATACCCTACAGACGTACCCAAGTTGGCCAAAACCACATTTCATCTCTCGGTCCACGATTTTTAAATACACTGCCTGATGACGTGATGAGCAATCACTCATCCAAGATTGGACAAATTAAAAAACTAAAAGCATGGAATTTAATGCACGACTGACCTAAATATAGCCCTGTATGTATTTCATTACGCTCAATATAGTACTACTATGGTATATAATTATGATGTTGAATGTTTTTGAAATACTATAATACCTACCTCTAGCTGTTTTATATACCTATATATATATATACATATAATAATACTGAAAAATAGAATGTATCCAACTACTCTGTGAAAAATTTTACCCCATTAAAAATACCCACACACAGGCACCTGCCTATGTAGGATTTCAGAACAATTTGACAATTTTAGTTATATATGCTTTACTTATTGATATATTTTCTTTTGTTCACATACATAAATTGTCAAGCACTGTACTGTTATTGTGATTGATTATTTTCTGAAATAAAAATACGTTCTAATCTGAAAAAAAAAAAAAAAAAAAAAAAAAATCTGAATATCTTACGTCTTGGACCCAAACCTAATGATTCAAACTTCAAGGGTCGATTCTGATCACCAATTCCTCTGAGATTTTTTAAACTCTTTGTTTTCGAGCAATTTAATTGTTAAGAATTTTTTCGTGTTTTGTACCTAATGAACTTGAAACGGCGGCGGGATGGATTGACTCCTTTAGGATTACTGCAAAATCACACCATTGGAAACAACGGTAAATTTCCCATATTGCTGATGTCGAACCATTGTTTTTTGAGCCACCTTGATACGTAAAAAAGGCTAAAATGCAAATTTGATAACATTTAAGAATTCGACTTTTTTGTACACGGGTTTCATCCGATTTGGATCACATTTTCAGGGAATGCGCGAGCTAGGTTGTAGACGGTCCCCTATCAGTTTCATCGTTCCTTAATCAATACTTCTCTAAACGCATGCGCAAATGTAAATTTTACCAACTACCATTTTCTCACGCTCTAGTCGTCCGATCTCGCTCAAATTCGGATGCTAGTTGGGAGATGACGTTTTGATCATCCCATATCAATTTCAACATTTTTGTATCATCAATAGCTACTGCGCATTTGCCAATGTGAAATCCTTGTAGCGACATTAATTTTCACAGTTTTCATCCGATTTTGATGACATCGTCACTGAATGCGCGGGTTAGGTTGTAGATGGACCCAAACTTATTTCATTGTTCTCAACTTATCAGTTCATGCGCAAACGTAAACTACATTGATTATAATTTTTTCGTTTCTTCATTGACCAATTATGACGATTCATGCTACTTGTTGATTTACTCTTTTGCGCTATGTAATTTTTCAAGATGATTTAATTTGGTTTTGCGTTAATCCAAGAGGAGTTATGACCGTTTTAATGTCATATGGTAAAATACACTAAAAACCTTAATAATTGAATTATTCGAAGACATTATGTTGAAAAGAAGAGAAAAAAATCGCACGGAGGAACTTTCAATCAGAAATGAGCTCTCTACCTACTTGGTTTCTCATAAAATTCTCGGTAGAGGATCATTCTAACGATAAGCTAGCTACCAAATCTAACGATGCAGAAAGCAACCAAACATTGGTAGGTCGACGTTTTATTGGTAGATACTATTATAATACTGTTACAAATGGTGGTAAATAGGAGGAACCGAAATTGTCGTGTGACATACAAATGCTGCCTTCTGATACAAAGCCTGCCAAGTGGGTGAGGCCCATTAGATCATTATATCGCATAAATAATAACGTAGGTATACAACGAGTCAAATGAAAGATTTACCTAGTTAAATTGTGCAGGTAACATGGCGAGGGATTGGAAAGTTCCATGGACGCACATGCGCAGTCCAAGGTAATGAAATTCATATGGTCAGAGAAGTAGGTCCCCACCCACCATCCATAGGAGAGGAATTGTGAAAATGTTTAAGGGATACTCGATAGTTTGCATTGATCTGAAGGTAACACAATTCACAGGAGACCATTGCCTGGCCAATATGCATAACCCCAGAAACTTTAATCAAAATCGATGGAAAGCTGGGAGGAGTGTGTGTAGACAAGTTTTTACGATGTTTAGCAAACATATAATGAAACCTAATAAGCATTTAGAGAATTATGAATGAGTCATGGATATGACGTATGTTACTGATCCGAATGCTATTTATTTCATAGGAGACTAAGGTATTTCGAATGCAGACTATGACAATCGGGCGATAATTATTGAGAGAGCGTGTTGAAAGGATTTTCGCAAGGGTACAAAACGCGAATGGTCATTTTTATTTAGGGGAACAAGTATTTGTTGACTACCAAATAAACCTCAAGGCTTCCGCAACCTTGGACGGTTGATTCGGAAAAGAAACGTTGGCACAAATTCCACCCGAAGCGTGTAGGTACGTGACGCGAAACTCCAAGAATCCCATTCGATTAGTAGATCTACTAGGTAGGTAGATACACACATCAAAAAAAGTTTTGCATCACTATTACTCAGTCAAAAATGTGCTCGGCAAAAATTTGGGTCTTGGATTTTTGAAAAGTGTCTCTTAGTACAAAATAGAAACAACAGGAAAAACTTTATTTCGATAAATTTCTCCATTTGAAAAATTCTTTTCTTAAAAAACTGAAAATTTCGCTTTTCTAAAAATCGACAAAAAACATAAAAAATCAATTTAGTAGCCTGTACTACCTTCACTGGCTGTAATTAAAGCTAGCACGCCAATAGTCATGCGCAATTTGAGGTGGTTAATTGCGTCTTGGTCCAAGTTGCGCCATTCGTGAACAGCTGCTTCCCTGAGTTCCTGGACGGTCGTAGGACTACTAAAGTGATTTATTTATTTTTTCATTTTTTTTGACAATTTTTAGAAAAGTGAGTTTTTAAAAGTTTTTTTCCGTTTTCTAAGAAAAATATTTCAAATGGAGAAATTATTCGAAATAAACTTCTTTCTGTGGTTTCTATTTCATAATTAGAGACAGTTTTTAAACATCCAAAGCCCAAATTTTTCCCGTGCATACTTTTGACTGAATAAGGGTGATGCAAAACTTTTTTAATGTGTGTATATTCATGTATGCACTTGCTGATCTGTTGAAACTATCTTTCCCGAATTTTTTAACGCGTGATTGTAGTTGGCGGTATTGAAGTGATGCTTTGTGTTGGATGATTGGCAAATGCTTTATTTCACCCAATTCGCATTATTTTTATGACGCTTATGTTAAACTAATTTGATGTTTCAGTAACTCGCAAAGCAGTAATAGGTAATTCTGAATTGTATTACCTATCCACCTCAATCACATAAATGGATTTATAATGATTATTGGAATCTTGACTTGTTTTTTAGAAATTTAGAAGAGGAAATTATTGGAATCGGCAGTTTTTTTGGCGTCCGTCTTAAGATGGCTTCGTAAATAGAGGGACAACCTATTGAAACTGATCCAGGGTGTGTGGGACAACGCAAGCATGAGAAAAGAATAACCGCATATAAATCATTTTTAGACCATTCCAAGACAGACTCCATGAAAAAACCAAAGGTATATATATATACTCGGCCCTTCGGGCTTCGCTCCCCTGGACCCCCCTAATCTATACTCGGCGCTTCGCGCCTCGCCGGATCTTATCTCTTTTCTACTGCGTAGAAAACGAGGATAATTTGCTATGCAATTCTTAGCCTGAATCAACTTAGTTTTGGAATGTAGCCAGGTACGTAAGGAGAGGGAAATTGGTAGCTTGAAGTGTGAACATTTATCAAATAAATCAAGCGCTTTATTAATTGCTATGCAATTCTTAGGCCGACCCCCAATAATTTTTTTTGTAACGTCCCAAACGAAATTAAAGATGATTTTCACGTACAACCGAGTAGTTGAGTAGTTGCTATAGATTGTGTCACAATTTCAGTGTTTTTCACGTACAACCCAGCCGTTGTTAGGGGAATGAAACTTCCGCAGTTTTCATCGCACAAAAATCGTTCGCCACTCGTTGGAAAGCGCTTGATTTATGTGATAAATGTTCACATTTCAAGCTACCAATTTCCCTCTCCTTACGTACCTGGCTACATTCCAAAACTAAGTTGATTCAGGCTAAGAATTGCATAGCAAATTATCCTCGTTTTCTACGCAGTAGATCCGGCGAGGCGCGAAGCGCCGAGTATAGATTAGGGGGGTCCAGGGGGGCGAAGCCCCCCGGCGAGGCGCGAAGCGCCAAGTATATATATATATTTATATATATATATATATATATATTTGACAAGTTTTATTGCGCCAAGTAATAACAACTTATAAGCAATATTCATGTGATAAATTACTTGAGACATTTCCTTAAAAATCTAATATACTTCACTTTAGACTTATTGTTCTGATAATTGAGTCACTAGTCTTGATGTTCATTTTATTTCACTTAGGTAGTTCATGCGGTTTAGTTCTTTTAAGTCTTCTGTAGATCTTTGGTGTCAAGGAGCTGGACGTCATCCTCGTTAACATGATCTCTGAGCCTCAAAAGGTGATTGACGGCTTGTTTGCGGATAACCTCATTGACAGATTCAACTTTCAACTCATAGTGTAATCTGCCGTTTCTGAAGTATCTCTTTGCGTCAACGCAGGTTCGCAGAACATTATTCTGAAAGTGCTGAATAATGTTGCGCTTACTTTGTGCAGTGCAGCCCCACAGTTGAGCACCATATGTCCAGACAGGTTTGAGGACTTGCACGTACAATATGAGCTTATTGTGGATAGACAGTTTTGAGCGTCTTCCCATAAGCCAGTACATTTTCCTGAATTCGGTAACTAGTTCAGACTTTTTCTTTTCAACATGTGATTTCCACCTCAGTTTGGCATCGAGAGTCATCCCAAGATATTTAGCCTCATTGATATAAGGAATCGCCTTGTTGTCAAGGAAGGCTGGCACGTAGTTGAAATCAACATTGTTCGTGAAATCAACATGTACAGACTTTGCTTCATTCAGCCTAATTCTCCATCTTTTTGTCCATTCATGGATGCGTAGGAAAGTTATGTACATATGTCTGTGTGAGAGTGTGTGGGTGACACATTTTGTCGACGCTGCCCAGGCTACAATTCTCAACCGATTTTCGTGATTCTTATTTTGTTTGATTCCAATTTGAGTCTAGCTGTGCAACAGACCTTGGGAATTTCGGATTTGCTGTCGCGGTGGGGGGTGTAGGGGTTAATTACTGATTTCTTCAAGTGCTGCCGATGCTACAAATCGACCGATTTTTGTGATTTTCACCCGTATTTTATTACATTATGAATTTGGTATAGTTTTGAAAAGTGTGTCAGGATTTAACAATTTCATCAAGAGGGTGAACGGAGAGGTTAATACTGATAAATCATGATGTTTTAACTATTCTCGTCCAATTTTCAAAATTCTTTTTTTTTTTTTCAACTTTTAATTTGGTATAGAATTATGGAAAACGTGTCAGGAGTTTCAAATGTCATGAACGAAGGGGGTGAATAGAGGGGGTAATAGTATATAGTAATACATCGAGGATATTTGTAATATATTCACCTGATTTCCGTGAGTTTTTGAAGTGTAAACTTCTATAGGCGCACCGCGTCGAAAAATTTAGCGGGGTGTGAATACGATTTTACCGTCACGTTTTTTTCCGTCACGCTGTTTTGACATGGATATGTCTTTTGGCTGGGGGTCAAGGAATTTTTCGCGACACTTTTTTTTCCCGAGTCGACCATCGTTCACACTTTTTTCCCGACCGACACTTTTTTTCCCGACCGGCACATTTTGTATTGATTTTCACGTACAACCAAGGCGTTGCTAGGGAAGAGTAACTCCCATAGTTTTCATAGTAGGAAAATCGTTCGCCACTTTTTGGAATGCTCTAATTTTATCATAACATCTCATGATTCCTAAGCCATTGTTGGGTCAAGGAAAGCTGATTTATTACGCTAAGTTATAAACTAATATCAATAAGTAACCATAATGAACTAATAATGCGAAAAGAAGGCACTATATGGTAGGTACTATTGAGTAGTAGGTACTTGTAAGCAGTAGGTACTAGACATAAATGAAAAAGCGTCACGCGGAGAGCGTTACGCGGAGATTCCATAATGATCCCACGATTCTGAGATTTGGTATGTAGCCCCTTGAGGGACTTCTGAACACAACTGACCGATCCCAGATCAGCTGAGTGGCTCTAGAATCCAGTTTTTTCCCTAATGATCCCACGATTCTGAGATTTGGTATGTGGGCCCTTGAGGGACTTCTGAACACAACTGACCGATCCCAGATCAGCTGAGTGGCTCTAGAATCCAGTTTTTTCCATATTGTTTTGTAACCATAATGGAATAATCTTGAGAAATGAAGGCACTACATGGTTGATATACAATTGAGTAGTAGGTACCAACTGGTAAGCAGTAGGTACTAGACATATCCATGATCTTTTGTTTTTCCCATCAAGGGAGAAATTAAACTACTCCTACTTCGGATTTATACCGTTAGGTTACATCTCGTTTCTTCAACAAATCGTGAGGATTTACGATAAAATGTGGCTTGAAACAGTGTTTTTTTCTTTTGATTTTCACGTACAACCAAGCCGTTGCTGGGGAAATGAAACTTCTTTATTTTTCACCGGACAAAAATCGTTCTCCACTCGTTGGAAAGCTCTCGATTTATCACGCATTTCTTTCGTACTTGTTCTTCTATTCATGTCGTAGCTTTATATTTATTTATGTTATAAATGGATATAGTAAACAATGCCGCTTGTTTTGTGGTTACTTGGTTGAGAAGTTAATCTTGCTTATAGTAATTGTAGACGCGTACCATAACAGAAAACTACCTACACAAAATTGAGTCAAGAACATTTATCTCTTATTTCAGTTACCATGAGCCAATAATTTATTTTCTAGAGTCGTCAGATGATTGTAATAATGATAACACTATTGTTGACGGTTAATGAATAAAGAATAAAATAATAATGTAAACAAAAAATATAGAAACAATGTTGTGACTAGTATATGTGTAAGAAAAGTTTAATAATGTTTGAATAAAATTTTTTTATACTTTGAAATTGGTCTTTTCGGCAACCAAAATCATTTCCATAATATATTTCATATTTATTATATTTAGCAGAAAATCGTCATGGAAGTTTACACTTCTCCCGTGTGGTCTTTAGCACACCTGGTTTTTTATTTTTTGTTCGATCCAAATTTTAGTCCAGTTATGCAACCTTGGACGTTTCAAATTTACTGTTGATGAAGAGGTTAAATGGGGGGGTAATTCCGAGAAATCATTTAATTTTAATTATATACAATACATTAATTGGGACTTCCCTGTAACCTAACCTTTCTATGTAGTGTAGTAAGTAGTTTATTTAGTAGAATAATCTAAGCTCGATGTCGAATAGGTAATCGAATTAGCAAGAATGCTTGTACTGCATATATAGGTACCTATTATCCGGCATTTATGCAATATCAGAATGCCTTGAAGAATTCTGTCTCTGATGAATGGAATATTTCAGGAGAAGACGGCTCGAATCCGGGTGAATCTGCCGCACTGTCGACTCATCCATCTGCCGACTCATCTCATATAACAGGAAGCGGAATCCAATAGCGTTAGAGGTCTCTTTCAAAACGACGAGGCGTAGGCAGTAAACAAAAGCTACGAGCGATGCGCTAGTACCTATTCTACAGCAAGTTCCTACATTCAGCTTTATTGAACCTTTTGACCTGTTTAATCCGTTTCGAAGTACAAGAGTTTACTCTGGTATCTTTCCTATTCTAGCCCTCTTCATTATGAGGGGGTCTTTTAAAGACCTCCCGTGCCCCTGTCATTGACCCCCTTCGGGGTCCTTTTGTTACTTTAACTAATTATTGTCTCTGAAAGCTCGCTCGCTTCCTCTCAACCAGCATCATCGGGTTCGGTTGAGCCTCCAGAATTCACTATCGGATTACAAACTTTCGCCGGACATGCGGAAGACAGAGTGGGAGGAAGACAGGGGAGTGTAGGATGAGTGTGTGGTTCTACATAATATACCTACCTACCAATCACGTCTCAGAGATTTTATTTCCCAACAACCCTATTTCCTGATGAAATCGTAAGAGAGAGTTCCCGAAATCGACCCCAAAACTCAAACCCGAAATGAGCTTCGGGTTTCGTGTAGGTAGTGCGGCCCTGTCAGTGTTCAATGAGGTTCATGTTCAGGGAAATTGAACAGAGATTTTAATCAAGTCATACAAACTATTACCTCTTAGCTTAGTAGGTATGGCCCGATTCTAAGAGAAGTGGTCGCAGATTCCATTTTGGACAGTTGAGGCACAGCAATACAGCAGAAACAGCAGGATACTGCAAAATTCAATCGCTCAGTTTGATCCCTCTCTACAAAAGTTTTTAGTTATGCAGCATAAAAAAGTATCGAATTTTTGCAAATTATCGGAATAGGTATATAATTTACATATATAAATGGTTAACTATCGATTTCACGGTGAAAAAATTGATCTAATCATTTTTTATTCAAACAAAGATTTTGGATTATAAGCATTTTTTTCCAGATTTTATCCATTATTGTAGCACATAATACTGAAATTGCACAAGCACACAAACAAGCGCGCGCGCGCGCACACACACACACACACGCGCGCGCGCGCACGCGCGCACACACACACACACACACACACACACACACACACACACACCACACCACAACAGACCACACACAGAAGAAATTGTTCAAAAAATGTAATTTTACATTTTTTGACCCATATACAGAGTTTGGATACCCAAATACGTTGGTACTTAAAGTACTTTCTTCAAGTACTTGAGAAAATCTACAGATGTTTTACAGCAGTCGAGAAAAATCAGTAATAAGAATGACAAGGTATAGTTGCACAAAACACAAGTACTTCGAAAGTACTTGCCATGAACAAGTACATGTACATATACTTGTACTTGCGTGATATGAGTACAAGTACTTGTACTTCAAGTATAACAAGCACATTCTCTATTTTGCTTCCGAGACTGCAAGGCAGCGGAAGCTGTTTTCACTTTCGAAATGAAAAAAAATTTTTCGCTCCAAAATCAAAATTTCCACTCGCATTTTGCGTTTCAGAGCCTCCTGAACAAATTTGGTTCCGTGTCTGTCTGTCCGTCCACATTTCCTTGTAACAGCCATAACTTCCACAATTTTGATCCGATTTTAACCAAATTTTCAGGGATCGTGCGGGTTAAGCTCTAGATGGTCCCCTATCAACTTCATCATGATCGAATCAACGGTAGCTGCTGCGCAGGCGCTAACGTGAATTCCTTGTGACGGTCATAACTCGGTCAATGTTGAACGGATTTCGATCAGATTTTCAGGGATGATGTGGGTAAGGTCCCTTGAGGTCCCATAAGACAATCATCATAATTGCATTAGCGGTACGCTCTGCGCATGCGTGAACGAAATATTCTTGTTACGGTCCTTGCAACAGCCGTAATTTCCACAATTTTGATGCGATTTTCTTCAAATTTTTAGGGATCGTTTGGGTATAGCTCTACATGATCCCCTATCAGTTCCGCCATGATCGAATCAACGGTAGCCTCTGCGCAGGCGCAAACAAAATTCTCTTGTTTCGGTCATAACTCAGGCAATTGTGAACGGATTTCGGTCAGATTTTCAGGGATGATGCGGGCAAGGTTTCTTGAGGTCCCGTATCACATTCTTCGCGATCATCAGCAGCGGTACGCTAGGCGCATGCGCGAAAGTGATGTTTTTGTTCCGGTCACAGATTAATTAATTTTATCGGATTTTATTCAGATTTTCAGAGATGATCCCGGTAGAGTCCCATGCTGGCCAAAAAATATCCCCAAGGATGTTTTAATCATGAATTTAGATCAAAATATTAATGAAATCCTGTAAATCAATTAAAAACTCCTTCAGTTTTGATCCGATTTAGACGAAATTTTCAGGGAACATGCGGACTACATCCTGGATGGTCCCATATTAAAATCAAAATTTTCCTTATTAATTTCATTTATTATATGTACCATTCAGCTTCCAATTTCCCACCTTATTAATTCCCTGATGCCAGAACCGGTCGTTTCTAGTTTTCTGGAATTTAATGGTGACGTACTGTGAAGGTCACGAGGAAGCTCATGTGCCATTTCCTAGGCAGTGTATTTTAACCTAGAATACTATGGAGAATGATGGTGAGGAATTTGGGACCCCCGTCTGCTCCAGGGAGGGTGAGGGGGTGGAAGAGGGTCCGTAATTCTTCCCCTTCATTCTCCATAGTATTCTAGGTTGGAATAGAGAATGTGCTTGTTGTACTTGAAGTACAAGTGCTAAGTACAAGTACTTCTACTTGCCACCTGGACTGGTACAAATTCTGATGTACTCGTAATTTTACCTACTAAGATTAATAAGTACAAATACTTGTGTACTTGTACTGAGAACTTAAGTTACAAGTACTTGTACTAACTAATTTCATTTCAAGTACAAGTACATTAGGTACTAGGATTTTTCGAGTATTGTACCTGTACTTTGTACTTGTATGTACATTTTTTCCAACTCTGCCCATATAGCAATAGCTTCATTTTCTACGAAAATTCACTAAAAAGAAAACGAAATTTCGGGAGTGTGGTGGGTGGGTAAATGATTTTTTTCTTGGTCGATTACAATGATTCTTTATAGAAAATATTGAACCGAAAGTTGAATTTGGCTCGGAGATGTTATAGATAAGAGAATGTAGACATGATCAGCAGTATTTATGTTTAGTTTTATCTATAGAAAATTGTATGTTATTTGGAAAGAGAGAGTTCGGTGCAATCGAATGTATGGTTGCTTTCAAAAATTATATTTTCTTTGTAAATGAAGACAGCGCCCTACTTTTTTGTTAAGGTAATTATGATCTGGATGTTTGTCAAGCGGCTCTAGCTCGTCAAGACAGGCTCAGACGGGCTATATTATCCATGTAATTATGTAATTTTGATAGGATAATTTTTATTAGAAATATTTAGAGTTGTGGTGGAAACTGATCAAGTAAAAGGGATGAATCTGGATGAAAACTTGTAATATAATCACATACATCGATTCGACATGATACACAACAGAACAATAACAGACATCTTGAGAAGAAGAAAAACATAGTGACAACATAGTGTCAACGCACATGGATCGCAACCGTAGTGAACTTATGAAATAACTTGTTCTAGATTATAATGTCCACGATTACGTACTCTAATAATTTTCTTGTATAATTTTGAATACAAATCTTTCTCTCTCTTTTGACATGGATATGTCTTTTGGCTGGGGGTCAAGGAAGTTTTCGCGACACTTTTTTTTCCCGACCGGCACATTTTCTATTGATTTTCACGTACAACCAAGGCGTTACTAGGGAAGAGTAACTCCCATAGTTTTCATAGCAGGAAAATCGTTCGCCACTTTTTGGAATGCTCTCATTTTACCACGACATTTCAAGACCTCTAAGCCATTGTAGTGTCAAGGAATGCTGATTTATTACTCTAAGTTAAAAACTAATATTGTTTTGTAACCATAATGGAATAATCTTGTGAAAAGAAGGCACTACATGGTTAGTATACAATTGAGTAGTAGGTACCAACTGGTAAGCAGTAGGTACTAGACATATCCATGATCTTTTGTTTTTCCCCATCAGGAGAGAAATTAAAATGCTTGATTTCGAAAACACTGTCTCCTACAGAACAGCGACACTCCTCAGTTGAAAAAGAAGCACTCGCAATAGTTTCTATTGATTTTTACGTACAACCAATGCGTTACTAGCGAAATGTAACTCCCTTAGTTTTCATAGTTTCTCTCTCAGATAGGTAGATGTTATAGACACCTAGTCCAGGCACCAAAGCGTAGGAGGTGACATTGGGGTTAGAAAAACCAAAGGGCAGTGATTGCTTAGCACTTTTCGTGTTACAAATGAACGGTGCAGTGGGAGGACCGTTGGCCCTTCCTCCACCTAATTGCCGTCCGTTTCCTCCTACGTCAGGAAGCTCCCACTTAAGATCTCTTAAGAGAATGCCAGCTTCTTAATGAATATCGCCTTGAAGGGCCGACCCTCCCCCCCTGTTACGTTTCCACTTTTTTCTCCGTAGCGTTCAATCTATTTCGGAGCCCCAAGTGGGTAATGCGTATGGACGTAACGCCTGGGAGTACCTATGTCATTTGTTACGCAAGAGCTCCACTTCTAAAGAGCCTACCCACTTTAGCCAGACCGGTTCAGGTACCCACTATTTAAAGTGCGACGCTAATGCCACTTAGGGCACTTTAGTCGGATTTTGTGTCGTTTGCAGATCTACCTTTACGTCAGCTGTCTCCTTATGATTTTCTTCATTACACCTTAACGTATACCTGCAACACCACATACCTATATACCATCAGGTCAGGGTCGGCCTAAGGCGAAAATTGCAAGTGTGCAAGACTCACATTTTATGCCCCTATCGGGGGGCCCCCACAGGTAAAATGATTGAAATTTAAGGTCTAAAAACACAGTTTTTGTGCACTTTTGGGCCTTTTAGAACATTAATTGATGAATCTCAATTTTATTTTTACTGATTGACTTGATAGGTTCAATACTCTTTCTTACCTTAAACCTCTATTATGTTAAATTAACCAATGATAGCTTCTGGGTTGGTACGTTACAATGATTTTTACACTCACCTATATTGCACGTATTACCAGAATCTTCTTTATATATAATTCCGAACGGTCTTTGAAATTGTGAAGAACTTCGCGGTCCGATTTTAGTGTTAGACTGCTCATTCGAATCAGCACGGCCCCAAGTTTGTTGCAAAAGTGTCGCCGTTCGTCTCTATGTACCCGCCTTGATCGTGTTCTAAGCGGTCGTTATCAACGAGAGTTGTTTATTAGGCTGTGGCGGTAACAACAATTGCCATCAATTCACGGTATGTAAGAAACGTAGTGTAGTTACTATCATGTAGGAGAGTTATATCTGAACGAAGAAATTGAAGAACTTAACGGACTTTATATATAATTCCGAACGGTCTTTACATTTATATTATTCCAATTCACACGCTTACAAACAAACGAAGAAGACTCGAGATAGAATTACACCATCATCTCACCGATTCAACTTTTTGTCAAGTCTCATAGTGGAGAGGACCACCTCAACTGGTGATATTTATTTTATTATATTACTTACATTTTGATCGGTATTTCCTCTTTTTTAATCATTTATAACATCGCCCTAGCTTTGCACCAGGTCACATAACGCCGCAAATAGGTAGGACTTATATCGTTACTATAATGTGCTGCGTTCCTGTTAGGTACTACTGTTATACGGACTAGATTAGGGCTTTCCAAGCCCTAACAGGCCTCTAGTAATTAGCTAATGCGGGAATCATCTTCCGCCGGACCTAAGATAAATTTCCATATCTCATGGTTAGAAGATAATAAAACAACAGAATTTAGTAAACCAATAATTACAGAGTTTAATAATAGCGCACAAATAACAAACGTTTATTAACTATTAAGATAGTTATACATAGTCTCTTTTATTGTACTTTTATACAAGGGCTTTTCTTGCTTTCATTTCGGATAATGAATAATTGACTACGAGTATGTCCAAATAATCAACTTAAATGTCACGCTTTTCTATAATCACTCACGCACATCTAATCGTTGCTAGGGAGAATATAACTCCCTGATTTTCCACCCCACAAAAATCGTTCACAACTTGTTGGAGAGCTATGTGCGGTAGCAAACCCCCCTCGTAACCGACTCGTCCGGCAAACTCATAGCAACCGCTAAGCAACAAGCATTATTACAGTTTGTAGAGGACACTAATCACCATCAATTTTGCACTGCGTTTTTACACCTTCATTCTCACTCTAGGTCTGATTCCCACTACAATTATTTATGAGGATAATTCTAGTAGGTAGTTGAGATATGTAAAAATATGGGATGTTAGCGTTTTCCAGGAAAAAATTGTTCGAAATAATATTTATGAGCAAAATACAAAAAAATTGAAAAACAAAATTTTTGTTAGCTATTTTTTGGAAACTTTGTTATGATCGCTCGATAGCCTAGGATGAGACAAACTCAAATATATATTTAGATTTGAAAATTTGACTGGTGTGCAGATAATCAAGATTATCTATTTGTATCTTGCCTCTCTCTCACACAACTGTCGTCCCCTTTAGCCTTAATTACACGTGACTCAAAATTTCAACTGGCTAATTTCCCCTGCCTAACCTTCCTGCGACGAGTCCTCGGTAAATGCTTCTTACGTATACAAAATTGTTGCGACTTTCATTGGATCAAATCACTACTCTGCTGGGTTGGCTCCCAAGTTCAATACTTACTCTGTTGATTATTTTCAATATTGAACATTTTTAATCGAGTAAAAAAAACAAAAAATTAACCCCCCCTCAAAATTTGTTTGTTTATGTTACAAAATGAGTAGAACCCAAAAATCGAAAAAAATCCGTCCGCACGCCGTCCAAAGCTTTTCTCCAAAACTACTTACTGGACCAAACGTTATGAAATTTGGCTCGAAAATTATACATCGGCCGGGATGTGTCAGTAACATCGGCACCGATTTTAATCAACCCATTATAGGCTGAAATATTGAAAATTCCCAGATATCGAAAACTTTCAAGCAGGTAACAGTAATGATTTGTCAGGTCTCATTCATAAACAATGGATGTTCATGTTCATGAACCGTTCATTGCATGTTCATTCCCAAAGGATGCTGACGGTATGCTTGGAAGACGCGAATTGTTTACCATAATTTTGCAAGGATTGTTCTGTACAATTATCAGCATCACGAGTGTATTAGTATGGTGAGCTCAGTATTTTCCGTCTGGCTTCACGACTCATTTTTCGTTTAAATGACCCGAGGGTTAATTGAATTTTGTATTGTAGATCCCTGATTCAGAAATAAGCAGTGTGAGTCTCATTCCGTTCCCTGTGTTCTTGAAATAACGCTTGAGATCGTTCACTCGGTAGGCAGCATGCAGTAGGCACATGTGCAGGAAATATACCAGGGTCTCAGGCATTCTGAGGCTGCAGACTGTGCAGTTTTCCGTGTTGGATAACGAGAACATTTTCCTCCTATGATAGAACCTAATTTGGCCCATTTCCTCGTTAGCCAATGCTAACTGAGCTTTAAAAAACAATTAATAATAAAATAAAAAGATTCTAAGATGTTTTTTGAGGTAAACGACTTGAATTCTAAAGCCAAAAATTTTGATCATTTGGGGAAGTACCGCATCGAAATAGGTACAGACGTTTTGGAGCTAGATTAGACTAGGATTAGAGCTAACTAGCCGCCACGTCGCTTCGCTCGCCTCCACGTCCAGCCGGGGGGCAAGCCCCCCGGGCCCCCCATTAAGTTGCTCGCTTCGCTCGCTAATGGTAGGTCTCTAAAAGATAGGTTTAACGTGTGTAGGGGATGTTGCTCGCTTCGCTCGCTCGGTACGGCTGTTTATGTGTAGAAAAAACCCTGGACCCCCCATTAAGTTGCTCGCTTCGCTTGCAAGATATGGCTGTATACATGCGATGTATTACGATTTCTAAAGGTAGGTACTTATGTACGTACTTTTAGAAAAAATCGCGCTTCTTCTTGGTTTATCAGCTCTAATCCGAGAACGGAATACGATATCGCAATTCTGGTTTCACCATCGTGTTCAGCACTACAAAATCTTTAAAATGAGGTGTCACTCGGCAAAAAATGAAACAACAAATTTTTGTTCTTCACATTTCTAACATTCTACTAATCCATCTTATAACATTTCCATCTTCTAACATTTCAACTAATGATAAGTGATAGCTCCCATAATTTGCATATTTTATTAATTTTAACAGTAAAATTAAACCCCCCTCCCCTCAACAACATGCTAAAAGGTACATACACCAGTATAAAGCAGCAACAAGAGGATGGGTCCCCCTAATGATTGAAATATATAAAAAAGACCTATATTGAGACTACAATATTAGAAGATATTGTACAAATTTACAGCAATAACGGCCAAAATAGGGCTTTTATTTTTGTTAACCAATTTTCAACACAAACCTAACAGGTAACAACGGGATTTTTCAAACAACAATAAACAATGTCACCATGTGATGATCACCATCACACTACCCCCGTCCTCTTCACATCAGCAAGGGTCATCCGATTCACATGAATGAACTTCTTCGTTCTTCCAAGCTGCACCTGGTACAGCACATCATTCTTCCTCCGAACGATGGTCCATGGTCCTGTCCATTGGGGCTGTAATTTAGGGCAACGCCCTATGGTTCTCTTGGGTTCATGAAGCCAAACCCAGTCACCGCTCTGGAAGCTCACAGGTTTTGCATGCCGGTCAAATCTTTCTTTTTGACTCTTCATTTGCAGTTTCATATTTGTCTGAGCAAATTCCCGAATTGCCGCCAATGCCTTGTGTAACTGGAATGGTAGTCAGTTGAAAACTGTGGTTCCATTATAGCTGGTCGTACTAATTCTTCGGGTAACTGAAGCTCACGACCATATACCATAAGTGATGGAGAAAACCCAGTGGTGATATGAGGAGAGCTGCGATATGCCAATAGGAATAATGGCAGCAGTGTGTCCCAATTATCTTGTTTCGCACTTATGAACGCTGTCAAGTATTTTGTGATGGTTCGATTCAAACGTTCGACTAGCCCTCCAGACTGCGGATGGAGAGGTGTAGATCGAGTGTGACGTGCTCCAAGGACCTTTGCCATTTCATTCATCAATTTGGATTCAAAATTTCTTCCTTGATCTGTATGAATTTCATTCGGGATCCCATATCGGCTAAATACTTCCTCAATGAGAACTGTTGCTACTGTGTCAGCCTCTTGGTTTGGAACTGCGATGGCTTCTGGCCATTTTGTAAAATAGTCTGAGATTACCAATACAAAACGATTACCCCTTTGCGTTTTAGGAAATGGTCCAAGTATGTCCATACCGAGTCTTTCAAAAGGTCCACCAACCATAATTTGTTGAAGGGGTGCCTGGTTTTTCTTGTGGGGGCCTTTGATCCTTTGACAGTCTGCACAAGTTTTGCACCAAGCTTTTATGTCACCTGCCATACCAAGCCGAAAATAATTTTGGCGGACTTTTCCGAGGGTTTTCAAGAATCCAAAATGACCGCCAGTTGCACTACCATGGGCTTGTTGCAATACTCCTGGGATTTGATGTTCAGGCACCACAACCTGCCAGTAACTTCTTCCACGGGGCCTTTCCCACTTGTGGTACAATATCCCATCTCTTGTCATCAGGGAGTCCCAACGAGACAGTAGTTGCCTTACTTTGGGGGCCATGGAGACTAAAGTTTCTTGGGTTGGTCTTACTCCCTTACATAACATGGTAACTACTTCCTGGATGACGCTGTCCTGCCATGCTTTTGGATCCATTGCTTCTTTGGATAAAAAATTTATCTCCTTTGTGAATTGGGTTTCCTTCCTCTCACAGAATGAACACTGATCACCACAGGGACGTCTTGAAAGTCCATCAGCGTTTCCGTGGTTTTTTCCAGATCGGTGAACTATTTCAAATGAATATGTCTGGAGCATTTCCAACCATCTGGCTAATTGTCCTTCTGGCCTTTTGAAGGATGTCAACCATACCAAAGACGCATGATCAGTTCTCAATGTGAATTTTCTTCCATAGAGATACTCATGGAAATGTTCAATACTGAGAACTGCAGCCAGAAGTTCTCTCCTAGTTGCACAATAGTTTTTTTGCTGCGCTGTTAAAGTCTTACTGAAATAGGCAACAACTCTTTCTTCGCCATCAATCTGTTGAGATAATACAGATCCCACTGAGTGTGAACTGGCATCACAATCGAGAACAAAGGGTTGTTGAAAGTCAGGAAATGCTAAAATCGGAGAAGACGTCATGGATTTCTTGAGTTGGCTGAAGCTTTCATGACATTTTTGATCCCAAAGAAAAGGAGTATGGTTATCCATCAGTTGGTACAGAGGTTGGGCAATCTTTGCAAAATCTTTCACGAACCTCCTGTAATAAGAGCACATGCCCATAAATGACCTGATTTCAGTCTTGCTCTTGGGCGTTGGCCATTCCTCAACTGCTTTTGTCTTCTTTGGGTCTGTGCAAACTCCATTTCCAGATATGACGTGTCCTAGATAGTGAGTTTCCTGGCGAAAAAAGGAACATTTCTTGGGATGTATTTGCAATCCTGCTTCCCTAAGTCTTTCGAATACTTCTTCTAATTTATACATGACATCATTGAAGTCTTTCCCATGTACAATAATGTCGTCCAGGTAAACAAGGGCAAGATGGGCAGGTATGACTCTCTCCATCAATCTCTGGAAGGTAGCTGGAGCATTGGAGAGGCCGAATGGTAGGACCTTGAATTGCCACAGTCCTTTACCATACAGAGTGAATGCAGTTTTTTCTTTGTCAGACTCATTCATTGCGACTTGCCAATATCCACTTTTCAGGTCAAGGCAGCAGAACCAGGTGGACCCACTGAGAGCATCAAGCATGCTTTGAATGCATGGAATGGCATAGGAGTCCTTCTTGGTAACAGCGTTAAGACGGCGATAATCAATACAAAATCTTGAGGAGCCATCTTTTTTTGGGACTAAAACTATAGGGGATGCCCAAGGACTTTGTGATGGTTCTATCACACCCTCATCTACCATTTCCTTCACCAATTGGTCAACATGTTGTTGCTGGGAATAAGGGATTCTCCTCGGATTTTGCTTAATGGGTCTTGCGTCTCCAGTATCAATGGAGTGTGATACAATGGAACACCTTCCTAATGGTCGATCCCCTATAGCGAAAATATCGCTATACTTTGAAAGGAGTGCTTTTGCTGATTTGTATTTGTCATCTTCTTTCAGCAAATCTGAATCAGATAGAGCTGTATCAATCCATGAGGAGTCTTGTGTCTTGGCTATTAATTGGAGACCCCGCTCTACACACTGCCATCTTCTACAGAGTGGTACATCTTGGTTTTGAACTGAAAGTGTTTGGAGAGGTAAGTCCAATCGTGCACCAATTTGTTCCAAAAAATCTAACCCCAAAATTCCTTTGTCCTTAATATCAGAAACCAGAAATTTATGCTCAACTTGCATGTTGGCAAAACATTCTCCAATGACCCTAATGCTGCTATTCCCTGCAGTTTGGAGAGATTTTGTGGATGGTGCAGTAATCACAAGTTCGTGGGTTCGTGCAACATCTGGTCTTACAATGGATACAGTTGCACCTGTATCAATAAGCATCCCACAACCACGTTTTCCTAACAGGACTTCAACAAAAACAGCACCACTCGATTGTTTCCTTTCTCTCTCAACAGGGCCAGAAGTCGGAGTGTTAGCCTCGGCATGGCCCGTCGCCTCGGCTATTACTAGTTTTCCAACCGGGTACGTTTAGGGCATTCTCTCCGGAAATGACCCAAACCCTTACATTCATAACACCTAGAGGGCCCAGGGATTGGTGCTGGTGGAACCAGCTTGGTTGAACTGAATGTTCTACGTTCAGCTGGTGATGAAAGTTCAACCTCGTGTCTTTGAGCTTTGCTCAAGGCTGCTCTAATTGAGTCTGGAGATGAAATGCTGACTGACGACTTAACATGGGCATCCCTAATGGCATGAACGAAAGACCGTACTGCAATCCTCTCGACTGCTTCTGGTGGACAATCGGGAAATGCACCTCTTGCAAGTCTTTCTATGTCGGTTGCCAATTCAGCCAATGTCTCACAGTCACGTTGTTTGCGGGCCTGCAACTGAGAGTGAAGCAATGAAGTAAGGTGTTCGGAACCAAATCTTAACTGAAATGCTTCCGACAATTTATGGAAGCTTGATTGGTGTTGCCTAGGAAGGTTACGGACAACTAAGAGAGGGGGTCCGGAGAGGGAAGCTACAAGGTGCTCTCCTCTCTCCTTATCATTCCATTTGTTAGCATCAGCAATAATGGTAAACTGGGTTCTATACTCCTCCCATGAAATGGAACCATCAAATTTGGCTGGTTTAGGGAACCTCCCATAGCTCGTTCGACGGTTATCAACTACAAAACTTTCTGTGCGTTCTACTCGATCAGGTGGAGTGTGAACTTCTTGCACAGTTCGATTGTTGAGCACAGCAAGAAGTTGATCAAGTTGTACTTTGATTAAGCAAATGTCGGACTCTATAGTGTTAATTCGTTGGGCAAGAACATTAGATTGAGTATTAGGTTCTGACAGGTTATTCATGAGCTCACCAACTTGATTCCTTATAGCTCCCACATCTGACCCTACGGCATTGGCCCTCTGAGACACTTCATCATTCCTGTTGTCGGTCACAGAGCCATCATCATCCGGATCCGCGGGCCGTCTTCGAGTGGACACTGTGCGTCGTGGCATCTAACACTCACTTCCCTCACAGGGTGTTGGTTCCGAAAGACGTTGGGCGCCAAATGTAAACATTTACAGCAATAACGGCCAAAATAGGGCTTTTATTTTTGTTAACCAATTTTCAACACAAACCTAACAGGTAACAACGGGATTTTTCAAACAACAATAAACAATGTCACCATGTGATGATCACCATCACAATATACTCAAATTATGTACCCAATGGAAATTGTACCAACCAAACAACCCTCCCATATACAATAAGTTCTGTTAGGCGAAAGCGCTAAGTAACAATAAACAAACACGAGAAGCTAACCTATTTCTCACCCACAAACGAACCCTAGGAAGTATTCCTTGAAGCCCTACTACCCCACATGTTAAAATTTCATCGGAATCGGACTAAAACTTGGTATTGTTTTGGGCATGAAAAGGATTTACAACAGACAGACAGACAGATATCAGTCATGTTGGCAGGCAAGCAGACTTGATCAGCAAGCTCTGAAACCCAAAAAGCAACTAGAAATTTTGATTTTGGAGGACAACAATTTTTCGACTTCAATCACGAATACAAAGCTTCTCTACCTTCGGTAGTGAAAAAGCTGTGGCATGAAGTCTACCTAAGTAATTGAAGTCGCTGTAGCGCACAGAAGAGATGGAACAACCGCTATGTGTTTATCGTGAAGGTGCGATCGGAGGAGGCCGCATGTCCTTGACGTTCACTGACATCACCAGATGAATTCACATTAACCGGCTGGAGTACCAACTCTTGTAGCTACCAAGACAGTTAAATATCGGCTACCAACGGAGCCAGATTGTGTTTCTCCTTTCCAAACGGGTAAAATTGTAAATTACAGGCTATGTCTCCTATCTCGCCGGGGAAAAGACCTCAGGCACACAAGAGTCCCAATTACTTGCACGGTCTATGTTGTGAAATATACGCCACAATCAGAGCTCCAAAATCAAAATTTCCTCTTTTTTTTGCGTTTCGCGGCTTTTTGAAAAATTATGCTAAATCTACTCTGTGGGAATTTCCTCATACCTATGTGGGTGTGGACACAGGCGATTGAACCCAGGTGTACGAATCATTAAGGGGGTTCGGAACCCACCAACGAATTTTTTTAACATTTTTTTAAATCAAAGTTAATAAGTTTCTGAACATTTCAAGACCAACCGCATATCGGTGCGACAATTACTTCCCGCGAACTAAACTGTCTGTCTGCGAGGAAGTTCGTGTAACTGGGCAAATAAAGTGAATTCATGGAAACTGTGTACTTAATCCTGGGAGTGTGCAGCTGTGCAGGTTTTCCCTTAAGCCTAGTAGGTACGCACTGGGCTTCTTTACACAGCTAAACAGCTAAAAAAAAAAGCTAAAAATCAAATATAGCTTCATTTTTTCGAAAAATTCGGTAAAACATTTTTTGAATTGCCGAAAATTATTTAGGACAAGTTTATTTGCCACAAAATCGGTAGTGAACATTTCTTCCTAGTTAAAATCCTAAATTTTCAAAACAATTTAACAAAATATACTAAGATAATTTACGAAAATCCGCTCATACGATCATGCTGCATGACTGGAACTCTTTACTAACTTATTAACTCGTCTTATAAAATCGATTTGACATTAAATAGCTGGATTATCCAATTAACGCTGTTTCCAACGGTGGTCATATTTTTGATTTTACAGTGATCTCAAGTGGAGTTATGGTCGTTTGAAGGTAGAAAACATATCTTTAAAATGAAATTACTCAGAAAAACAAAGCATTAAAATAAATCTCTAACAAGTAGGTACTTTCGATCAGAAATGAGCTCTAGAATTGACCCATGAAGCACCATTACACCCTTCTTAGTGGTTGGCGCAGATGGGCTATCTAATGCAGATATAATAAAGCATCATGTAATAATTTGTTGCCTTCTTCTTCTAGTCTTCTAAACAGTTTGCTTCAGTTCAGGTCACACTCTCATCTCTACTCTAGACACTCTCGGAACCTCTTCCCCCTTTGTCTATGATGTCCTGCAGGCTGCAGCAGCTTTGTGGCCCCTCCACAAAAGATGATAATGGCCTCACGATATGGAAAAAAACCGTTAAAAAAAACGAGTGTTAATGAAGGGTTCACGCATCCACCAATGCAGTGCCTTTTTTTAGTAGCATGTTTTTTACTCCGCTATGTAAAGTGCTACTGCATTCCCCGAAAGCGCGACCTCGCTCGACATGACTCAGGTTCAAACTAGATGCGTACACGATTTGCAGAGCGACAATGTCGCGGGGCAAAGAATCTGAGACATGAATCCGAGCGTCTGCAACAAAGAATCCGAACAATGAATCCCAGTGCGTATACTAGCCTTTAGACGGTCCTCTAAAGTTTCAAAGGCCGTCGGTCCATGAGCATTCGATCGTTTAACCTTTTTAGGGCACAGAACTGTACTCAAATTGCTAAAGATGGCGGTAGATTCTACATAAGTTAGGAACTTAAATTTTATTTAAAATAACCAAGTTTGAGGGGTGTTCTAAAACCTACCCTCTACATCAACATAATTAGTTGATAATGAAGAATTTAAAAGAAAAACTCTTGCATACGAGTCTGCAACACATTGGGACATTTTATGTCTCTAGTTGAAGACAAGTATGTGTTGCAGACTCGTATGCAAGCTCTGAGAGCCACTCAGCTGATCGGACCCTGGGCATCGTCACGTAAATGTCCTAAAGAGGCTACATACGAAATTACAGCTTCCTAGAGTGTAAAGCATAGAAATTAGCTTCAAGAGCCACTCATCTGATCCGGACCCTGGGCATCGTCAAGTAAATGTCCTTAAGAGGCTACATACGAAATTACAGCTTCCTAGAGTGTAAAGTATAGAAATTACCTATTAAAATTATTTAACCACCGCTTCACAAATCAAACCGTTCTCGCAATATTTGGATCACCTGCTATGAATCAAATCATCGAAACACCAGCTCAATGAAATCATCAGAAATTAACAAGCGGTGGCAATCATGTTCACAATATCACTTATTGAGAATGATCACCTGAGTGTACACAATTATTCAAATAACCTTGCTCATAACTCAGCTTGTTGGCCACGCACTTCGCAGTAGTTAACATAATATGGTTGGATAAATCGAGAGCTTTCGAACGAATGGTCAACGAATTTTGTGGGATGAAAAACGACGAAGTACCATTTCCCTAGCAACGACTCGGTTGTAAGTGGAAATCATCAAAATATTTTCGTGAGCAATTTTCCGTGACGTTTTAGCGAATTTTTGAAGAAAATTAAGCTATTGCTCTCGCCTCAAAATTTGTAGAATGTGAATTTTTGAAAAAATTTTATGCAGAAATCCGTTTCAGGCTATTCTGAATCATATTCTGAAGTTTAACGCATTTTTTTATGTATGTATGTATGTATGTATATATGTATGTATGTATATATGTATGTATGTATATATGTATGTGTCATTCCAGACGATAACTGTTCGTAGAATTGTGCTAGAAACTTCAAACAAATTTTAAAATGTTAAGGACACAAAACGAAAGTTCAAGTTCGTTGGCCAGCATGATCGGATTACATCTTCGGGTTGAAATTTTCAAAAATGTAGTCAAAAATTTCAAAATAGCCTGTTTTTTGCGATTTGTCGTGCGAAATAATTTTTTCAGCATACTAACATGTGGTATATTCGGAATCAGCGTAAAATTTCCTATAAGAATATGTATCAAGTTTTCAAACATTTCAAAGTTGAAAAATAAGTCAAAAATCGAAATAATGCCGTTCGCTGGTTGTAAAAATCGGTAATATTTGCATGAAACATTGTCCAAATTCAGATTGAACTACTCTTATGGAAGTATAACCAATCCTAGAACCATGCTGTTTAAAACGTAGGTAGTAGGTGCTTGTTAAAAAAAAAAAAAAAAAAAATCATAAACTAAAATTTTTCTACACGATCAATAGCGACTGAAATGTCGAAGATTTCTTCAAAAATTCGCTCATGGGGTCATGCTGCATGACTGGACTTTTTTTAGTTCATGTGCCATAGCAAAGACATAAATGTAAAAAAAACGGACGGTAGACCTACGGTTCTACAGCATTTAATAATGATTAATTTTACACGTTATTAGTTCATTATGGTTACTTAGCAATATTAGTTTATAACTGAGCGTAATAAATCAGCTTTCTTCGACACTACAGAGCCTTAGAGATTATGAGATGCTGTGATAAAATGAGAGCATTCCAAAAAGTGGCCAACGATTTTCCTGCTATGAAAACTAAGGGAGTTACACTTCCGTAGTAACGCATTGGTTGTACGTGAAAATCAATAGAAAACCCCACCGTGACGTGACGCTCGTGACGTGACGAAAACAAATAGAAACGTCCTGTTAATCATTATTAAATGATAAAATGACTAATAACTTTTAATGACTGTTAGTAGTAATTCTTTCTACGTGATTCATTTATTGCATTGATGCAGTCTCCGCTCGACTCGTTGAAAACTTACCTCGCTACAATCGCATTTCAATCACCATCGACCTATTTTGTCGCGCGCGCAATAGTTGCGATAGCTTAGTTAAACATGTCACTGCGAAGCGACGATTCCTGTAGTGAATGCTCTGTCTGCAAGCTTCTCGCTTGCGACAGTTTTTTAATAGTTGTATATAGCCGGGATTCGGGCCAAGGAGAAAGAAATAATTATAAAATCTTTGTAATTATTGTAATGACGTTTCGGTCACCATTCAGTGACCATCATCAGATAGGTTAAAAACTTTGCCCTCAAAGTGGACAGTGTCAAAAACAGGAGGTTTTATAAACCTCATAAAATCGCTAGAGCCAACAAGCCAGGCTAGAGCTATTTAGGCTAGAACTAGATTTATTCTTCATAACGTTCTAGAAGGGAAAGAAAACATGAATATTCTCAAGAGGAAGGTGATGGACATTTTTAGAACGGAATTAAACTGCGTTGTTGAGGATTATGAAGTTATAGGTGTAAGAAGTTAAGGCACCATCCAACCTTCTGGAAGTAGACCAGTTCACATTCATTTTGCTAATAAGTTCTCTAAATCTAAAGTACGCCTGAGCATTTACAAGTTCAAGGGATCCCAATTTAACACATCCGAGTTCTACGACAGACGAACACGGGAATTTAGGAAGCATCTCTTGCCCAAGTTGTTTCAAGCATGAAAAGATGGGAAGCATGCCATCTTGATGAACTACTGGTTGATGGAAAAAACTATGGGAGAGGTACTTTTGAGGATTCTACATCTATGTAGTGAGTGTTTAGCTTGACGTGTTTTGGCTTTCGACGAATTTATGATTATGTATATCCTCATCCGGATTGATTAACTGCTTAAGGGAGTTCTTCTCAGAACTAATCGGAGGACCCTCGCACCACAATCTACTGGGTTAGAAGTGGAGATTAATCTGAATTCTCCCCCTCCGTCCCCTCCCAACATTTCCAGAACACAGGTCAAGAAGAAGATGAAAATCTACAAGAGATAGAACGATCATCAACACCGCTTTGGAAATTTTGCCAACGACTCGGGATTATTATTGAAATTTGGCAGTGGAGTGTAGGCAATATTGATTGTGATCTATGTTAACTATGCTATAGTGCTCATTTATTATACGTAAATTATGTAGACCTATATAATCAATTATTTGATACATCATACGTAAAAGTCTAACATTGTTTGTTGAGGCAGAAATGAAGGCAAGATATAATGTGCTATTTTTTAATATGTATTTAAGGAACTCCTTGTAATACCTATGGGTTATACAATAAAATTGAATTGAATTGAATACATTTTAATTCTTTTACTACCTACCGAAGGTAAGGAAGGTTTATGTTCGTGCAAAAAGACGAAATGATTGCTGTCCTCCAAAATTAAAATTTTCACTTGCTTTTTGCGCTTTTCACGTTAATTCAGTAGGAATCTGTGTGACTGTGGTAAATTCTTGTCAGGTCCAAAACTACACCAAGTTTTAGTCCAATTTTGATTTAAATTTTCAGGGTTTTTGCGGGTTAGCTCTTATTTAAATCTGTTTTCGCCTCTCACAACGTCCGGTTTTATTTACCTCACCATCTGGCAACTCCTGCTTCATATACCGTGACTAGTACCGGAGTGAAGTTAGCAATAGATTCCAGCAATAGAAAATATTGCCAAGAGACTTGCAATACTTTTTAGCAATACATTTTTTTCGTTTTTTTTTTTTTTCCTTCAAAGTTAAGTGTAATGTTAGCAGTACGAAGAGCTTCAGAGGTTCAAAAGTTGAAAAAATGATGAAATTTCCAAAAATTGAAATGTTTGAAAATTGGCCTGTAAATGAATTTTTAGGTGAATTTACAAGTTATTTCTGAATTTGTATCCGTTTGATAGATATTTGAACGCTCCAACGAACTTTTGAGAATTTTTTTTTTTTTAATTTTTACTAGCCCTACGGGCAAATTCTTTACTAGGGGAAATAACAATTAAATCTAGCAAAACATTGGTCCCCACCACCGCGCCCCTACGGGCGTCCGGGTGTTTTTGGACCTCTGAACCTCTTCATACTGCATCTGCGCACAATTGGTTCAAAATTCAAGGTGGCACCGCACATGGTTTCGGAAATATAGCCATTGTGTTCCATGTGAGCCGTGTGTTCCCCTAGAACACGGTTCGCCCAAAGGACTTGTAAAAATTTTGAAAAGTTTTCTCGAAAATTCGATGGAGCGTTCAACTATCTATAAAACGCATAAAAATGCAGAAATAACTTGGAAATTCAACTAGCAACTCATTTTTAGGCCAATTTTTATCAATTTCAATTTTTGGAAATTTCATCATTTTTTCAACTCTCTGAACCTCATCGTAACACTTAACTTTGAAAAAAATCGAGAAAAACAATTTATTGCTAAAAAGGATTGCTAACGTCTTTTGGCAATATTTTCTATTGCTGGAATCTATTGCTAACTTCACTCCGGTGTGACTACTCCAAATTCGGGCCTCGTGGACCTGCGGCAGGGTCAGGTTCTGCAGGGTCCTTGAACTTGAGAACTTGAAGCTTCCGATAGAAAGTTTTCTCGAGAGAGAAAGCTCTTCTCTTCTGCGCACCTCAACTCCCACCTCCGCCCCTGAGAACCCTTTTGAAAAAGACGAAAGTTAATCAACCGTTCCAATGTATACAACAGACCTCAGCGAACCGGCCGGCCGCAATTATGAATTTCTTCGGCAAGAACTGCGTTTTTTCCCTTTTCTTTAGCTTTATTGAACAACCTGTTTTAAAACGGCTCAACCGTGAATTCACTTTCCGAAAATACGATTTCATCAAAGCCTCCTGGTTGCATGGTGTATACCAGGGCCCTTTCTCTTGTTGTTGAGACCCTTAATTAGTTCTCTCTATCTACCTATCCATAATAAAATATTCGACAACGGTTTATGAGGAATGGGGCCAAACAAACCACTTCTTCCTCTTTCACCGGGCTTTCGGTAAGTGGTATTAACTTCTTCAGGACTCAGAGTACGTTATAGTGTGAAAACCACACAAACCAGGCATAACGAGTTGCATCAGGTACAACTCAGTGAAGAACTAGGAAACGTCTGCTTCCTCGTTTACCTATCATGAATGTTATAGTATAGATCATTGAAGAGTTTTAAATGATCTTGAAAATTCCATAGCGGAAAATAGTAGGTAAATCAAGAAGTAGTTAAATCGTGAAATGCCATGATTGGTCAAATTAAGAAACGAAAAAATGATACTCAATGTAATTTACGTATTTGGAAGCGCAGAATGAACTGATGAGTTGAAAACAGTGAGATAGGTATGAAACCATCAACAACCTAAACCGCGCATTCGCTGACAATTTCATTAAAATCGGATGAAAACTGTGAAAAGTAAGGTCATTACAAGTATTTCACATTGGCGCATGCGTAGTAGCTATTAATGATACAATCGTGTTGAAATTGATATGGGATGATCAGATCGTCATCGCCCAACTATCATCCAAATTTAAGCCAACTCGAACGACTGACTAGAGAGTGAAAAGATGGAACATGAGGTAATTTACGTTTGCGCATGCGCCGAGTGAAGTATTGATTTGGCAATGATGAAACTGACAGGGGGCCGTCAACCGTCTAGCACGCACATTCCCTGAAAATGTCATCCAGATCAGATGAAAATTGTGGAAAATAATCTTGTTACAAAGATTTCATATTGGCGCATGCGCAGTAGCTATTAAATAATGTAAAGTTGTAGAGAATAAAAAAATAAATAAAAAACAAACGATTCGATCCCAAAATCCTGAATTATCTTATAAAATAATTGAATTACAAACAATTGAATTGCTATTTTTGAGTCGGTCCTCTCCTCCCATCTAGATTGTTGCCCTTCGAAATGACCTAGTGACTTTAAATATTGGTCTGGTTTCAGTCTGCCAGAGCTCATTCTCATTCCACTTAACATTAGATACTTTCCAAACTCAGCGGAACTCATGAATGTTATTTCATTTTACGCATAATATTCGCAAAAACGGCCTTTTACTTTTTGCTTTAATGGGAAACGGTCTCAGCTGAAATATACTCGATATGAACTTTAGAAAGTATTTAACCCTGAATCGAATGAGGTTTGGCAGACCTGAATCAGACCAATATTAAGGCCGCTATTTGATTTTGAAGGACAAAACTCTAGACGGGGGGAGAAGAGAGCTAACCAAAAATTTGCAAATTTTAAATTAAATTCGAATTAAATTCGATTTTAAATTAGTAGTTTGCTCATTTGAAAATATACGTACCTAAATCAGAGGGTTGGGATCGAATCGTTTAGTTTCTTTATGCTCAACAACTTTGCCACGTATAAAAATTTCTGTAGGATGTGCGGTTTAGGAATTATTAGAGAAAAACTTTAAAATGGGAAAATTAAGCCATCTTTATGAGGCCGCCATTTTGTATCCGCCAATTTTGAGATGGCAGACAAAGATTTTTTCACTCGGAAGGGACTAAATTTTCAAAATCTAATCTCAACCCGTGAAGTCTTGGATCTAGGAGAAAAATAGGAGTTGATGAAAATCCGATTCCATAATTGATTAATGCTCAACAAAAATTAACAAAGGAGCAAAGGGGGGAGGGAGGGGTTCTATTTGAAGATTTTTATATCTTCACAAATGTAAAAATTGAAAGGGTGGTGGTGGAGGGCACATTGAACTAGGACAACCTGCAGATATAGGTGGTAGGTAATTACCTACATCATCTATTTTTTTTACACAATAGACTGTATGTGACGTGAAATTCTATTACTTTTTAACTTTTGACGCTCGTGTATCCTAAACTACGATTACGTGCTTCGAACCGTCCGTGCGAATTCTCCCGCCCGTTACCCAATATCACTTCCGTACGTTGGCTCGTAATATCGGGGAATTCTCGCTAAAATACGTGAGCTTTTTGTTGGCAAAAAAAAGTAATACATAACTGAATTTTTTTTTAATTTCCAAGATATTTCCTTGAATAGTTATTGTGTTCTTTTTTCGGGTGTGTAAAAGTAATATGGGGTACCTTACCGTGGGTACGTACGTCTCATGTTATAGCTACCCACATTCCAAACCTCAGTTCAGTTCCATGTATTACTATCGTATGAACGGTTGTAATTATTGCCACCGATATTTTGTTTAACATAGCAGATTGACCTGATCGGGGTGTACAGATTTCAAATTACATTATCTACTAGTGTTTAGGTCGAAGCTTCATTTTAATGTGAGTTTCACATGTGCAATGTGGAACAACATCGTTAATTATGGTTGTGGAGCACTCAGTACTCATCGGTGGAACAACTGAGAGAAAGTACTCAACTTCCCTAATATTATGGTTCCTATTTTAACTCGGACGACGTAGTTTCCCTACCTACCTTTCCCTATTTAGGATGTTACGGTAGTTGCACGGGATTTTAACCAATTAGTTTTAACGAAAGAGGCTAAACAACAATCTCATTTGATCATTTTACAACACACCGCATTCAAATCAGTCCATCCGTTTGAGCGTGTATATGTATAATCTTTATATATATGTATATATATAGGTACATAATCTTTTAGAAGAAATTTGACAAAGAAATAGAGAGAAGAAAAAATCTGATATTTCGATCTAAAAATCTTGATCACAGAATTGGAGAAATGATTCACGATGTCCTGGTTTCTTGCATATGTACAACCGCTTTTATGGATACTTTATGATTCATTTAAGAAGCAATCGAACGCATATTTAGTCGTTGATATTGAGACCAGGGTGTCGATTGGCCCCTAGGACGCATCTTAGTGCTATTTCAGACTGATGCTGCTGTGTATCGCTGGAACCTTTTGGCATTTTCTTCAACACCTGCACTCCATAGCATTGGTCAAAAGAAGCATCATGAGATCATGCATGCCCTGTGGTTATTCATTCGTAGATTCAGCGTAGTAGCTTTCCCAACGTAGAATGCGGGTTCGTATTCTTATATATATATATATATATATATATATATATATATATATATATATATATATATATATATATATATATATATATATATACAGGGTGATTCCCTCGCAAATGCAAAAAAAATTTTGGGTGAAACTACATCAAAAATGGAGTAAAATACCGCCAACTGCATATTTTTATCTCAATCCGTTCTCGAGATATGATTTTTTAAAGGTTTTTTCAGGAAAACCGTGTTTTTTCCTTTTAAACTCAAATTTCTCCACTTTACTTCATTCAATTTCAACTTTTGACCACATTTTCGGAATCAGCATTAAATTTACTAAAAGAATAGTGTACTTGGGTTCTTAAAAAGTACCATCCAAAGGCCCTCACATCAGCTCAAACATTGACGATTTTGAAAAAAGAATATTTCTGAAAATCTTTAAAACTTTACTACTCTTCCAAAACGAATCCTGGGAACTGGCAAATCTCATGAAAACTGCTTCGTCTAATACTCTTTTCAACGGTATAATCAAGTTTACTTTTATTTAGTTATTTAGTGGAGAAAATTATGTTTTAATGTTAAAAAATGTGGGTTTTTCAATGAAATTGTTGGTTTTCTCGAAAGATGACCCTCCATGAACCTACGAGTATGGGGTCGGTTTCTATGTATTTTTTCACGCTGTATCGAATGGTAACATTTGTAGATCTCTCCAACTCCGTTGTAACCGAGTTTTACACTTAAAATCGCAAATTTTTAATTTGTTTGATACGATTAAATGTATGTGTGTTATGGGGTAAAACTAGTTAATTAAAGTGTAAAACTCGATTATAACGTAGTTGAGAGATCTGCAAGAAATTCCATTCGATCCAGCGAGAAAAAATACATAGAAACCGACCCCATACTCGTTGGTTCATGGAGGGTCATCTTTCGAGAAAACCAACAATTTCATTGAAAAATCCACATTTTTTAACATTAAAACATTATTTTCTCCCCTAAATAACAAAATAAAAGTAAAATTGATAATACCGTTGGAAAAGTATTAGACGAAGCAGTTTTCATCAGATTTGCCAGTTTTCAGGATTCTTTTTTAAAGAGTAGTAAAGTTTTAAAGATTTTCAGAAATATTATTTTTTCAAAATCGTCAATGTTTGAGCTGATGTGAGGGTCTTCGGATGGTACTTTTTAAGAACCCAAGTACACTATTCTTATAGGAAATTTAATGCCGATACCGAAAATGAGGTTGAAAGTTGAAATTAAATGAGGCAAAGTGGAGAAATCCGAGTTTAAAATGAAAAACACGGTATTCCTGAAAAAAACCTTTAAAAAATCATATCTCGAGTACGGATTGAGATAAAAATATGCGGTTGGCAGCATTTTACTCCATTTTTGATGTAGTTTCACCCAAATTTTTTTTTGCATATGCGAGGGAATCACCCTGTATATATATATATATATATATATATATATATATATGTATATATATATATATATATATATATATATATATACAACCCCACAAACACAGAATGATATTACTACAGATTCAATTGACTGGGTGTCTATAAGAAGGGCGTATGTTATTTTTCGCAACTTTTCAGAAGGACAAAAAAACTTTTAAAACACACTTTTTCAGATTTTTTTCAGTTAAACTCGTAGTTGATAACAACTACCTACTTTAGCGTATGATTTCCAGCACAAGTCTCTTCTCTTTTATTGCATTTTGCTGCTATCTATCGGTAGTTTACGATACCAAAACCGCTTGTCCGTCATTTTTAACATACGCTCTTCTTCTAGACACCCATTTAGTTAGTAATAATCTATTATGTAAATATGATTAGTGTTTGTTTCTCTGAAGTTGCTAGCCAAACGGTCCAACGGACTTCAATGTCTTCTGTTATGCTTCCGAGTCTACCTGTAGATAGCAGAAAAGCGGATGCATTGTTTCCACTTTTGAGGGAAGAACAATTTTTTGTCTCCAAAATCAATATTTCCACTCGCATTTTACGATTTAGACTATTCTGAACAACTTTGGTTCCATGTGCGTCTGTCCGTTAATCCTTTGAAAGCTTCATTTCCACAGTTTTCGTCCGGTGGATTAAATTTTCAGGGATTGCGCGTGTTAGTGTGTAGATGGTGCCCTATTTCCCTATTTCATTGTTGCCAAATCAATACTTCACTCTGCGCATGTGCAAACGTAAATTCCATTACGCTCCATTTTTGCATGTCCTAGTTGTCCGGTCTCACTCAAATTTGGTGGATAGTAAGGAAAAGACAATTTGATCATCCGATATAAATTTGCGCATGCGTTGATCTCTAATTTATCAACAAGTATGGCTTTTCTTTTTCACATGATGGGTGATCAATTCAGGAAACGTTTTTCGTGAATACTGAACATTTTTAAAAAACGTATACACCTAGTCCGGAGCGCCTCATGTTGCGATGAGCGGCTTGTAGATTGAGGGCAAAAATGCGCTGTCGCTCGAGTAAAAACTGCAGTATCTCCCATTTGAAAGAGACATCAAAGATGGGACAGAACCCGCGGCGCAATTAGAACTTCCCGTTTCCGGCCAACGTTTACTCTTCTGTGTTGTATGAGGAAGAGCGAACGAATCGCGCGGTTTCAGAATTCAGACACATTGGTACTAACCAAACATTTTATCACTATACATTGGTAGGTAGTACACCAATGGGTGTAATAAATACCTAGGTAGTTATGCTTTAAAAAAGCTGGAGGACATTTTTGGTGAGTTTGGTATTCAGTCACATAGTAATCAGATGTCAGAGTTAGGTAGATAGGAATTTCTGAATATTCCAAAATGGATTTCAATCACGCCAATTTCTAACTATTAAAATCCTAGCAATCCTAAATCCTTGCAATATCTCTAGAAAATTCCAATGCAATGTTCAATTTTACCCAAGTTTTCGTAGAAAAGGGGGTATTACAGACGTCGGCACTTAAGTGTGGGGATGTATTTGCTTTGCGTTTCAGATGGTGTAGAACACGTTTATAATAGTAATTCATTTTCAAATCTCTTTAAATATATATTTATGGACAACATTTTGTGCTCACTACTCCTCAGAAACCGCTGGTCCGATTTGAACCAAATTTTGTTATGTTGTATAACCATGTCGACTCGCTGATTTTGGTGAGGCTCAGCTGACCACGAGCCGTAATATCAATCATAATTATGGTAAAATCGTGCTCAACTCTCTCCTATTCACCGTAGGACTTCGAAATTTGATAGGGAGCTTCTCTAGGACAACAATATGCCTCAATTTAATCAGGCCCATGCCAAACTTTTTCGCAATAAGAAGGTGATAATAAGAATGAATTAATTTTTTTGCTCTACCTTATTCCGTACGATTGAATGGTAAGTAATATTCGGTAGGTTTTATAACAAAATTTCTGAACCTGTTTTCCAGCAGATCCTAAAAATAGCAACCGAACCGCATGTGTTCACCAACCAAGGCCTCAGTTTCTTCGGTTGTTCGCTTCCCAGACACGTGAGTAAATAATGCAACAAGTGGTCACATTTACCGATGTCGGTAACGGCGTCAAATCTTGGAGCAAGTGGTGAGTGAACACTCGAGTTGAAAGAACAGATTTCGCAAGGAATTGATAATATCCAAAAATACTAGTACTTATCCCCAAATTTTCATGAAATAATTCCCCATGCATCTGTTGAAATATCTTGTAAAAGATGACTAAACATATTGGTGAATAATGCATATATTATAGATATGTCCCTATGAATGGATTGTAATTTTGGTTAGATTTAAAAAAAAAGAAAAAGAAAAAACATCACGATTTCATGGAATTATTCTCTCTTCTCAATTTACCCCCTCCACCGGCAGTAAATATGAAACTTCCAAGGTTGCATAACTGGGCTAACATCTGAGTCGAACAAATAATATAAACTGCCACGGAAATCAGATGAGTATAGCAGAAATACCACAGTTTATCGCTATTACTTCCTCTATTCACCCCTTTCAATCTCGAAATGTGAAACACCTGACAATATGTTCCAAAACTAGATCAAATTCATAAATGAACAAAAATAGATCACGAAAAATCTAGTGGATCCATCTAGAATGGTTGAAACATCAAGATTTGTTACTATCAACCCCTTCATTCACCCCCTCCCATAATGAAATTTGAAACTCCTGATATATGTTCCCAAACCAGACCGAATTCATTATTGAACAACTAAAAACTACCACCTTGAGCCTCAAAACCCACTGATCTCAAGAAATCGAAGAAAAATATCAGCTTGAGTCTAATAATGTGCACACGACTGTAAATTTGACAAAACGATGTAATGAAATTGGTTATCGGTTGAACTAGAATATATACAGCTACAGGTCATAAGAACTTTTCAAATTGAAACTAGACACCTGTGCCAGAATTGTAGAAAGTTTGATAATTTTGATCCTTCGTCTCAGCTTTGGCTATTCGAATTATTGCGTAAGCATCCATGTGATTCACAGCTGATTCATAAAACGCTGTCCACGCAGATTTTGGTTATTATACATACTTGAGAACTTATACTGCTAATTCGAAATACTGCGTATAATACAAGCATGCACTTGAAATGGTTAGTATAGAGTAATCTCACACCTTACAATAAGCATGGATAAGCATGGTATGGTTATTGGATATAGATAAAGACAAATCTCTTCTTTATAGCGATGAAGGTGCAAACCTAATTACAACATTCAGGAATCCCCCAGACGGAGGGCACCCAACTATCACCAGCTTATGGGATGATTCAGGCGAGAAATGCTTTCGAAATAACAGGGAAATGACCTACCGCCTAATGTAGGGTTCTAAGGATTGTGACTCATAAGGTTGGAAGTATTTAGTTTTTGCTAGAAAGTCCTTTTCTGTTAGCAGCCATCACATGAATTAAAAGTCGACTATGACATATGAATGAATTAATGAAAATCTGTTTTTATTTAAATAGATCAGTTTACAAAATATCATAAATATCATAATAACATTGAACAAGGTATGGTGTTGTCCACGTGGTACTTAGGTGTAGTAAACTAGATATTTTAGAGCCTCCAGTTCAATTTTACTATACTCTCATACTTCATTGTTAGCCTCTAGTTCTTTATAATATTTTTCTCTTGCAGCCATCGTTACATTGTTTTGATAGGATTCAATCTTGTTGGTTGTTTGTATTGTTTTTTTAAATTCATTTATGGTTTTATACAAATTTTACATGTACCAGAACTATAATGAAATGGGAATGGTGTATATAATGCTTTTTCAGATTGAATTAAACAGTTTTCAAAATGAAGTCAACACTTTTCAAAATGAATTAAACAAGTTTCGAAATGAATTAAACACTTTAGAAAATGAAATAAACAATTTACAATATGAGTTAAACAATTTACAAAATGAAATAAACAATTTAAAAAATGAATTAAACACTTTCTTATACGAGTTTCAAAATGATGTAAGCAATAACTTAAACGAGTAGACCAGTTGGGGAGAATGTGGGAAAGAAGACTGTACATACTAGTTGATAATCTCTTCTAAGTGTGTCTTTCACGTAATAACGTGATGGAAATACCTTCTCTATGAACTCGGCAATCTATAGTCGTCTTGCTCATGTTTCTCTGTAGTAGTCCATCAATTCACTGCAGCTGGTACCCTGGTATGTTTGGTTGATGCGTTTTTTCACCTTGCTTTAATGCCGGACACCTCTTCTGATGAAACGGTGCGGGCACCAAGAAACTGCCTTCTCCAAAATAAAATCAGTTGTGAGATGCGTATTATCCAGACCTCAAGACCACCTTCTTCAAGAGGCGATTCGACAAGGGGTGGCTGCAATCACGTCCGTCGACTGTGCCAATTATGTTATGCACTCTTTCTTGCTCCTGCCAGTGGTAGCTGCAATGCAGCCCCTTCATTAATATTTGAAAGACAGTGTTATTTAGTTTATTTGGTAACCGTTTAATTCATATTGAAAATTGTTTATCTTATTTTGTGCATTGTTTAATTCATATTGTAAATTGTTTATTTCATTTTGTAAAATGTTTTATTCATTTTGAAAAGTGTTTTCATCATTTTTAAAAGTGTTGACTTCATTTTGAAAACTTTTTAATTCAATCTGAAAAAGCTATATATCTTGAAATTTCGTCTGTGTTTGATACTCTGTGTTTGATGTCATCCGTAGGTAGGTATAGTTTGCTGTGATCTTGTTAGCAAATGTTATCTTCTGTTTTTGTGCCCAATATTATTTCCTGTGCCGTTTTTTCGGTGTGGAGAGGCTTTCCCCCGTGTTTGGCCGGTTAGGGCCTTAGGGCCCCGACCAGCCCGAACCCACCCACCATGACGGCTCCCGTGGCCACCAGCTCATTTCTGAACAGGCAGCCCCTAACGGATGTTGTGGAGACTCTCCACACATCCTGGAGAATTTATCGTCAAGGGGGTCGCCCCCGGACCGGCCAAAACCCCCGATCCCTTCCAGCTGTTTCCTCTCGTTTTTCTTTCTTTGTTTTTTCTTCTTTCTTATTTTCCAAAACTTGGATTTGCTTGAACAACTAATAGTCTTTAGTAGGTACTTTTCATGATGGTATTGTTAGTCTTGTATCTGATATTAAATTTAATATCTTACATGCTTTTAAAATATTTTTTGATAAATTGGATTTTAATGCGTTATTATCATTCTAATTGTAGTTAAATTCTGCTATTAGAAAACGACGGTACGCCCATGATGCTTTTAAAAATTTAAGTTACTCCATTCCCTTCCATCCAGCATTGCTATTTGGTCCGTTCTGTCAAGGGTATTCGCACCAAGGAATGCTTTCCAGTAGCATGGTAATATTGGACATCTGGCGAAGAAGTGCTCCGTGTCTTCTTTCTCCTTCATATTGTATTGGGAACAATGAAATAAAGGTAGTGAGACATCACCTAACAATTTACAACCTATTGTTTCGCAATCTAACAAAATGACTGCGAACGAACGTAGTGTGAAGTAGTTCCGGTGAATGTAAAACTGTTTTCTATTATCAGTAGGGAAAAATGGTGCTTAATTGTTGCCATTTTGTTTCGATCAGTTCTGGGAGAGCCACTGTATATATCGCACCCTGGGAGTGATACTGGTATAAGTCCAAAAATGGCAGTTTTGAGTTATATATACTACTGTGTACATTTTGACGAGCTCTACATGCGGCTAGTATCGGTTTAATCATAGGACAAAAAGTGACCGGTAGAGAGCAGGATAAACCAGTATGATTCTGGTCAAAGTCTTCATCTAGCGTCGGGGAAAGGTCGGTCTATGTCGGTTCATCCCGACATAAATCACTATCGATGTGACAAACAAGGTATTTATCCTTTTTTTTCACAGCAATACTGGTCTATTTCAAGAAGTACCGCTATTGAACCAAGGAATATCAAGTTTCTTTGTGTTTTTCACTGTTGTACCGTTACATATTTTGCAATGCACCACTATTCGCCCAAAAGATTAGTAGTCGTACTGAGGCAACCTGGTGATTAACTCGCGATGTACCAATACTGTACGAAGGAAAAAAATCAAGGTTTGTTGTGTTTTATCGTGTTAGTGGTACATCATAAGATTTTTTAAATTATAATTATGTTAATCAAAAACTGAAAGGTGGAGAAGCTAATTAGAAGTAGGGCAGTATAGGTAGATGGTATATGCATGACACAGACCAAAAAGAACCGAGAAAATATGAATGGTTTGTCTGTAGTACACCAACAAAGCCATACAAAATCTTTAAATGCGATTTCCCAGAATTCATGTTTTTGGACTTATACCAGTATCACTCCCAAGGTGCGATATACTCTAAGATGTGTTGTTGTTGTTATTCTCCATGTGATATCTGTTATCATATTCTTCTTCTTTTTGCCTGTTGTCTGTGATTTTAGTTTAGTTTAGCTCTGTATGCTTGCCAGCAGCGGTTTTTCAAAGTTTTTTCAAATTTTTTCATTTTATCCCCTAGTTTTTTGAGTCCTATTCATGTGCCAACCCTTGTTAGCCTCAACTGCAACCATTTCTTGTTTTGGTATGTATAGAAATGTTTCCATGATAGTTGATCACATGATTTCAATTGAGCAGGCTGGATATTGTTGTTATATTGTTGTATCTTGTTATTTTTTAGTTATGACAATTGACTTGACTCTAAATCCATGACCGTGTCCTATATTTTGATCGCTCAATTAAGTAGTAGTGGTTGTTGTTATTTTTTCATTTTATGTTGGCCTGATATATATATTTTCTTTGAGTTCATTCTGTGCTAGTTCATTTGAGTTGTTATTGTTTTATTATTGTTTCTGTGCTGAGACTGAAAGTTTTTTTATTCTGATTGTTATAGGCCCTGAAGATGGTTTTATATAAACCGAAAGCTCGGCGATAAGGACTTTTATTCGTTTTTTGACCCTTATCCTGATAGTTTGACACCATTCTGAACAACTTTGGTTCCGTGTTTGTCTATGTGTGTCTGTCTGTAGTGTGTCCGCAAATCCTTTAACAAGCTTATTTCTCACAGTTTTCATCAGATTTGGATGCAATTTTCAGGGAATGTGCGGGCTAGGGGGTATTCACTCTGCGCATGCGCAAACGTAAATTCTACCAAGCATCATTTTCTCACGCCCTAGTCGTCCGATCTCGCTCAAATTTGGATGATAGTTGGGGGATGACAATTTGATCATCTTATATCAATTTCAACATGATTGCATCATTAATAACTACTGCGCATGCGCCAATATGAAATCCTTGTAACAAGCTTATTTTCCACAGTTTTCATCCGATCTGGATGAAATTTTTAGGGAATGTGAGGGCTAGGGTGTAGACGGTCCCCTATCAGTTTCATTCCTCCCAAATCAATAGGTCCTTCACTCTACGCATGCGAAAACATAAATTCCATTATGCTCCATTTTTTACGCCCTAGTCGTCCGATTTTGCTCAAATTTGGATGATAGTTGGGCGATGACGATCTGATCATCCCATATCAATTTCAACATGATTGTATCATTAATAGCTACTGCGCATGCGCCAATATGAAATCCTTGTAACAAGCTTATTTTCCACAGTTTCCATCCGATCTGGATGAAATTTTTAGGAAATGAGCGGGCTAGGGTGTAGACAGTCCCCTATCAGTTTCATTGTTGCCAAATCAATATTTCATTCTGCGCAAACGTAAATTCCATCATATTCCATCTTTTCACTCTCTAGTCGTTCGAGTTCGCTTAAATTTGGACGATAGTTGGAAAAAGATGATTGCTAAACGAGGAAGCTATTTGGCAGAAGTTTGAGAACTGTGAGGCAAATAGCTTGATCCCGTTGAGTTCGGCGGTGACGTTATTGAATTGTTTAATGAATAAACGGGAACGCATCGCTACATGAATATGAAATGATATAAATATTATTTCCTAAGTATTTTCTCTCGTTGTCCAATAGCGAAACATATTGGTGATGCTTGCACCAAAGGGACGCCCCTGTGTCTGGTTTGTTTGTGTATGATTTCGGTGAGAATGACGAATATATCTCTCTCTCCATTGTAATTTAACTACACACAAATACGAATTGGTTGAAAATATCAAGATGAATCCCCCCCCCCCCCCTCTCCATATTGTCGTATATAGAAACAAAAAAATTATATTCAATGTAATTTACGTTTGCGCCTGCGCAGAGTGAACTGATGAGTTGAGAACAATGAAATATTTATGTATGAAAACTGTGGAAATTAAGGTCGTTACAGGTATTTTACATTGACGCATGCGCAGTAGCTGGTGGGTAATGATACAATCATGTTGACATTGAAATGGGGTAATCAAATCGTCGTTTAAGTTGCAACATAGCATATCTCAAAAAATGGGATATTGAGATATCGTTGAGGAAACTCCTGAGATGTGTGGTGTTCCCGCCAGTTTTTAGATGTGCGATGTTGTCAAAGACCTCGATTGCCGCGCAGCCACGTGTCAGCTGGATGAACTGTTGCTATCAACATTTCGGGCGCGGAAATACGAATCCAACGGTATGCATAACTCAATATCCCATTTTTTGAGATATGCTATGTTGCAACTTAAACGACGAAATCGTCTTCTCCCAACAATCGAACGATTAGGGCGTGAGAAATGATGCTTGGTAGATATTTACGATCGCGCGGAAGACGTACAGCGGACAGATGGATTTTTTAAATTCGATTTTTGGAATCTACGTATCTTGAAATGTAAGCCATCAAATTTTGAGGGGGTAAACAAAAAATTTCTTGGTTGATTGCAAAGGTTCATTATTGGAAATAATAAATCAAAACATTAATGACTTTTTTTCTTTTAATAACAAGATCAGAACCAAGTTTTTCTAATCCAATTCTTCGCAGAGGAATAAATATGAAATAACGAAATTGATTTAAGATCGGCCCATTTTGATAGATAGATAGATAGAACGTATATTTGTATGGAGGCCACTGGGGCCCTTATATATACAATCATTTACAAGAGTGGTGGGCAGGAAAATTAAAACTAACAAGTTAAAGTAATACAAAATGTTTTAACAGAAACAAAAGTAAGTGAAAAAAATATATATTCAAAAATAATAAAATTCAAAGAAAATAATCAAATTCAAAAGAAAAATATTTGGCCTTATTTGACACACCTCTAAAAATCCAAAAGGTTTTTTTTTTGGTAAATAACCATGAAGGCCATTCAGAGACCCCTATTACACGGTATATTCGTAATCAGCGTCAAATTTCCTACAAGAATTCATAGAAAACGGAATTTTGTCCATCCCGACCATCATATACTTACTTGAAGTACTGTGTGTCGGGGTAATAATATCACGGCCTAGTCGGATTATGCGATGACTCCGATGTGTGATGCTGATGACTGATTAATTGGTTTTTTACCTTCTCAACAATAGCCATGGTCACAACCTTGTCGAAGTACAACACGAATTCACGCATGCGTTCCACGGTGCTGCACACAGTAATGGTTACTTTTGTGTGGGTCAGAAGGATAAGGTGATCTTTAGGGTTTGTGATTCTAACGTAAGAAATGATGAGTTATTTTAATAATAATCATATATATTATTGGTGAAGTCATTCTTTCACCACCCACTCGAAAAAAACAACAGTAACAAACATGTGTGCCAAAAAAGCGTGCCATTAATAATCTAACGCATCGAAATTGCGTCACGAAACTCTGTGTCAAAACCTTAGTGCAAGCTGATTTTGTCTCACTAATTCCTGTTATTAATTTACTGTTGTAATGGGGGAACGTCTAGGAGATAATCCGCTCTATCACTGGAAAATGCATCGGAATCGGACTGAAACTTGGTATAATTTTGGGCGTGACGAGGATATACCACAGACAACTGACAGACACGGAACCAAAATTCATCAGCAAGCTCTGAAACGCAAAAAGCAAGTAGGAATTTTGATTTTGGTGATTTGGGGGGACACCAATTTTTTCTACTTCAATCACGATTACTTAGTTTCCCTACCTTCGGTAATGAGGAAGCAATATACCTAAGGATACGAGATATTCTAGACGAGAACTCCCGGAGGATTTTTGAAGAGTAGGTACCTATGTTCCTACACGCATCATCAAAATTTCACATTTATTGTGAACTTCACAGATTCAGCCAGAGGTGACATGTGAGATTTTCTCACACTTAACCGTTATTCGCTAAATACATTCCAATGGGGGGGCCCAAAGGGGCGTAGTTTATAATATAATTTGTACAAAATATAATTTTTTTTGTTTAACGAAAATTTCTGGATTTTGAAGAATTGAAAAAGAAAAGAAAAATTGCCTTCCCCCGGAGATAAATTTTTTACTTCGCTATAAATGACTCAGACGCAAGAACGAAGTTTTTGGCTCAATCCTATCGAGAGTTATCATGTCTCATGTCAGCCAAAAGTGGAGGGGGGCATAAAGTTTTTAATTGGTTGTTTATTGTTGTTTACGAGTCAATGTTATTGTTGACGATTTTTATTATTTTAAGTTAACTTTATTTTTAGACATTTGTCCTTATTTGGTGTCCTCTGGGTAACGATAATAGCTCACTTCGTAACGATTTTCAGCGGGAGGATTCGTACATAGGGTACGGGAGCGTTAGTACATGGTTGACTGAGAGGACACTTCTCAACGATGGGGGTGGTACCTACCTACCTATTTAAATAACTACGACATAAAACATAAAAAGGTCTTTGGACAAAAGAGATGATTTAGTCTAATGAATGATTGATGCTATTTGTCAAAAAACAACAATATATGCATTGATATAATACTTTTGTTATACTGATTCATCAATTGGCAATGATTAGGTTGGCATCACCATTGAACTTTGAAGATATTCAATACAACCACAGAGGATATAAAGATTTCATAGAGTTATATAGGTACAAGAAAAACGGAAGTTAGTGAAAAACTTTGTCTATTTCCACGAAAAAATAAAGAGTTAGGTACAATGTTAAATCGATTTCGACGGTTGGGCCATCATCAGTAACAAAATTTGTTACTGATGATGTATATTATTATTTATATTATACTAAGTGTATAATTATATTCAATTATTATTTAATAATAACTGAACACACATTAGAACGGACCTAGCTTATATAATCACAGGTGAAGGGGTTTTTTTTTAAATAATATAGCATTTATTAAATAATAATATACAAAAAAATTACATAATTAGAGAAAAAAAACATATATGCAATGCTACACTCTTCCTTTGAGTCAAACTCGTGCTGGAAGAGGGAGCGTCAAAACGAAAAATATAATTCTCTTCTAAAGAGCCATATAGTATGTATACCTAATATCTACATGAGAAAATTTATTCCAATCTTATACATATTTACAAAGCCGATGCCGTGTTACAGCGCGGTGTGAGCAAGGTAATTTTGTCGCCACTCCTGTTAGCTGTATTTAATCTGACAATTTTATTTGCTAAGAACATTTTGTAAGTATATAATCGTTGTGGTTTGTTTGTATTGTCTGTGAAAATCAAGGACTTTAAATAAGTTGAAAAGTGAAGCTGTTGCAGATAGTCTGGGCCTTTTGGGTGATTATAAGCGGTTGTAATTTCGTTTTATATGTTGAGCCCCAAGCAACTATTCCATATATGAGTAGGGATTGTATACAGTGCGATGTAGATTTGCTTCTTTACGCCAAGAGACATAAAGTTACGAATCTCCCGAAATACTGGAAAGAATTTTCGAAGTTTATTATTAAGATAGTTGATGTGCTAGTCAAAATTTAAACACGAATCGATAAATATTCCAAGATATTTAGTTTCGTTCACTTGCGTTATAAAAGAGCAGTTACATTGTAGTTTGTTCACACTTTGGCAAAGTTTATTGTGTATAATGATTTGTTGTAGCTTGGGGATAGTTACGGTCATCCGAGCGAACGCCATAAAATTAGTTTTATTACAATTCAATTTCAGACTTTTGTGGGTTAACCACTCATCTATCACAGAGAGATTTTTGGATGCTGTTTTGACAACTTGCTCCCATGAAGTGCCTGTCACAATTATCGCTGAATCGTCGGCAAAACAGATTATGTCTCCCTGTATTTGTCTATGAAAAATCCCAGTACTGTAGGTTATGAAGTACTGTGGTGCGAGCACAGTTCCCTGTGGAATCGAGTAGGTGAAGGTTCTGGAATCACTAATGTGATCCCCTATTATACTATACTATATACTTTTTGTTCTCTGTTGTGCAAATAACTCTTTGACCATTTTACAAATGACTCTTTGACCATTTTACAAATTCCCAGCTTTATAGAGATGGTCTTATCAGAGGTGAAATATATTGAGGGATATCCTCATTTAAACATTAACCAGATCTGTCACTATTTTACTACAAACTGTCTATCTGTCAAATCAAAATTGTAAGTATGATTGGATTCCTTAAGATGTTTTGCAAATGTAGACCTACCCTTATTTTCCCTGAAATCCTCCTGATGCTCTTCTATTCTTTCCCTGAATTTCCTACCAGTTTGATCGCAATATTCGTAGCCGCAAGAACATTTTAGTTTATAAACCCCACTTTTATCCTGAACATTTATTTTGTCTTTAACGAACCTAGTAATGCTCTAAGACTATTTCTAGTTTTAAAACCCACTTTGTAACCCCTCGATGGTAGAATTTTGCCAGTTTTATCAGAAATTTTCCCATAATAAGGAATACCTACTTATTCATTGTTTTTCTTCCACAGTTACATCTTCCCTAACCAGATTGGAAACTTTATCTCTACTCTTTTTCCTATGAACCTTATCCCATATGGTATCAACGAGATCTCCTCCGTAGCCATTACTAGCAGCTACGCTTTTGATAATGGAAACACTTTTGACAAAAAAAGAAAAAAATCCATTATGTGGAATAACATAGCACGCCACCTAATATTTACAAGAGTTACAAAATGAATTACTGTAATCTGTAATTGTCTGGAATCGTTTCGTCTTTGTGAAGATGTCAGAGTAGTTGTCTGAAATAGCAGCACTTAAATTCTCTGACGCTAACAGAATGAGTCACAAGTATCAACCAGAAGTGTCGGATAACTACACTCGAAAGAAAACATCAACAAGATTTAACGAGGTGAAATAGAAGGTACCTATCTTACTGCCGACCGAATGACTGTCCCAGCGCACATCCGCACTCACGTATCACGGTATTTTTCATTCAAAACCTATTCCAAGTTATTTCACCGATAGAATCATTTTATCAATGTCGAGGCATTCGAAAGAAGATTCTTAGTAATACTGTCAAATCCGTTTCACGATATGGCTCAATGTTTCATCCATGATGAGTTATGTACCTTCCTAGAATAGGTAAAAGGCAGCATTACATTTTAAACTGAATACCTAACTACGAATTAGTTGAATATTGAGTTTAATATACGGGGGGGAAATGCTCGATTCTTAGATAACTTCACAGTTTAGCTCAACACTGTGATTCCACAATGAAAGGGTGATAGATAAAGGTAGAATCTATGTAGAACTGGAGTAGAACTAACGAATTTACAAAAGATTTGAGAGAAATGTCGAGTTTTACGCATATGTTGAGATTTCACGTTTGTGCATGAGAAGTGTGTGAAAGAAATTATCTTTGTAATCGAGAAACAAATCACTAAATAAAAGTAATAAACAACCTAGGGTTGTTGAGGGCACAATGTCGATTTGGTAGTTTGTATGTCTTGTGACTATAAAATTACAAGAAAAAGCTCAAAAAGCTCAAATTTCAAATCAATTTAACATTATACAATACGATAGTTTACGAAAATTCGCTCATTCACTCGACTGGAACTTTTTTCAAAAATGATGATGGAGCTGAGTTCAGCATATTCAATTCAAAACAACTAATCCTAGGACTGAGCTAATTCAAATGCCCAGCCGTAGTATGAAGCATATTTTTCGGCCAATGGACGTTTTCGAGGATTGGATTCTACACATCCAATATGTGCCTTTACGAGTATATCAAGAAACCTCCAAGATTTTGGTGTCCAGCCGGTAGAAGGCACGGAAATTGTCGGTAAGTATACCAAGGTATGTACCTATTCATCATTAACTACAATCGAAAACAAGAGACAAAAGAACAAACTATTAATAGAGAAACCGATGACTCGAACAAATCGTTCAGTGGGAGATTAGGAAAACATGTCTCGCTGAAGGTCGCCAAACAGCTTTGTTTTATCGGCATCTCCGACTTGGAGAGTGGCGCAATTTGTGATCTCAGAACATTTCAGGTCTTTCATCGGCTCTAAAGTTCAACCTTAGATAGAATGAGAACCTCTTGAGGACATTGTTACCTACATCTACTATAGACATAACTAGGAGATAGTATTTTAAGTTCATATCTAGAGGCACTATTTATCAGTTATCGTTGCATTCGTGAGCAAACTCAGTTCTGGATCTGTCACTGTTTTATTTCAATTGTACATTTTCTTGGAAGGCAGTTGGCCGTAAAACGAATTTGGCGGTTCCTAGATCGTCGTTTATCGGTTCGTAAATTATAGGAAACTTATCAAACTTGTTTGGGGGCAACGAAGATTATTTACAGAGTCAGTTTTACAATACAATAGATAACTCCAACTAACAACTGGCTATTTACTTTAGGAGCACAAGCACTGATACAGAGACTTTCAACATAAACTGAAAGTCTCTGTAATCAAGTTCAAAAACACAAAATCTTTTATGATTGTGATTATACCACGATACTAGGGTGCCCGCTATTTTGAGAAAGGTGGAATTTTGATGACCTCCACCCGAAATTCTTTTTAAAATGTCCAAAAAATGACCCCTGAATTTTTTCGGATTTTTTGCATAACAAAAACCTACGCCGGTAGCTCGATTTTGGTTTTTGAAATACTTTTTTTTTTGCCAATATCAGACTTTTGAATATAACTTTTCAAACTTCTTTGTAAAATTGTAAACCTTCTTATACTTACGTTTTTGGGGTCACTGAACTCGAATATGCAGTCGAAACAAGTCGACAGCAACAACTTTTGACAGTTTGGAATCTCAAAATCATGTCAAAAAATGACAATTTTTCAAAATCCATTGTAAAATTATGAAAATTCGTATTTTTACGTATTTCTGTTAGAATTTTCATTAAATTCAACAAAAACATAAGAATACGAATTTTCATAATTTTACAATGAATTTTGAAAAATTGTCATTTTTTGACATGATTTTGACGATTTTGAGATTCCAAACTGTCAAAAGTTGTTGCTGTCGACTTGTTTTGACTGCATATTCGAGTTCAGCGACCCCAAAAACGAAATTATACGAAGTTTCACAATTTTAAAAAGAAGTTTGTGAAAGTTATATTCAAAAGTCTGATATTGGCAAAAAAAGAGTATTTCAAAAACCAAAATCGAGCTACCGGCGTAGTTTTGGTTATGAAAAAAATCTGAAAAAATTTAGGGGTCATTTTTTAACATTTCAAACCAAATTTCGGGTGGAGGTCATCAAAATTCCACTTTTCTCAAAACAGCGGGCACCCTACTCGGTACTTGCTACAAACTTATTTTTTTTTTCAACTAAAATGAGGACTCTGATCAGGGTGCCAGATTTTCACGGGCAATATAGGTATAGTATTTTTACGCAAAATCTCGAAAATATAGTATTTTGAAGAAATAACATAGGTATACCTACTAAGTATCATCGGAAAATTCAATTTTTGTTACTCATATTAATATAGGTACGTTAGGTTTCATGGCATGAAAATTGCGCATTTATAACATATGCAATAATGGATAATAAATCTATAATAAAGCTATAAAACTATCTGTCAATCAATCCATACTCCAATATCATACTACTCTAAATATCAGGGTTTTCTGCAAGTAACTGTTTGGGCACAATAATTTTAAGAGACAAATTATTATTATTCAAGATAGGTGGGCAGAGTTAAAACACCAACGAAGCTGCTACATAAAAGACTGCTATCGGAAAATAAAGGCTTACCTATTCTAGAGAACACTTAATGGAAGAAAGTGCTTCGAGAATACACAGTACCTATCAATAAAATATTATTTCCCATGATTTCATGTGAAAAAACGTCTGCCAAGTTGGGTGTGGCACATAGCTTCCTCGTTTACCTATCATCTTCTTCCAACTATCATCCAAATTTAAGCGAACTCGAACGACTAGAGAGTGAAAAGATAGAACATGAGGGAATTTACGTTCGCGCATGCGCAGAATGAAGTATTGAATTGGCAACAATGAAACTGATAGGGGACCGTCTACAATCTAGCCTGCACTTTTCCTTAAAGATTCATCCAGATCGAATGAAAACTGTGAAAAACAAGCTGGTTAGAAGGATTTCGTATTAGCGCATGCGCAGTAGTCATTAATGATACAATCGTGTTGAAATTGATATAAGATGATCAAATTGTCATCCCCCAACAAGGACATGCCATTGTTTGTTTTGATTGTTTTTCTCATGTCATCGTCATCCAAATTTGAATGAGATCGAACGATTAGGGCGCGAGAAAATTATGCTTGGTAGAATTTAAGTTTGCGCATGCGCAGAGTGAGGTATTGAGTCAAGAACAATAAAACTGATCGGGCTACCTAGGGTTGATAGGGTCTACCTTCTAGTTCGCACATTCCCTGAAAATGTCATCCAAATCGGATGAAAACTTGAAAATAAGGTTGTTCCAAGGACTTTATGGACACACGACACACACACAGACAGACACGGAACCAAAGTTGTTCAGAATGGTCAAAAACGTAGAATGCGAGAGGAAATTTTGGTTTTGGAGACCGAAAAATTTTCTTCTCCCGAAATTGAAAACAATGCTTTCTCTACGTATAAGTAGTCTCGGAAGCAAAAAAAAAAAAAAAAAAAGAATATATATATATATATATATAGATATATATATATATATATATATACATCCATTCAAAGTTTATAACGTGCATGTACTGAAATTGCTGTCTTCAAACTTTGGGGTACATTTTTAATTGGCGTCACTACTTTCTACTAACGTGCACGTACACTATGCTCGTGCACGTGCACTGAACTGCTCGAATTAAATTTGTTAGAGCATGAGAATATAATATGTAGGTCGTATTCACCCACCTGAGAGCTTATCACCGAACAGTGAATACTATCGCATCCGACCCAAATTCGCACAAGGAACCCTTGTCGGCCTCCGAGCATAAACTTCTACAGGCGTCCAGCGTCCTTGGTGCAACGAAGGTAGGAACGCCGCGAGAAAGACGAGCATTCCTAACTCATGATCGAACTGTTCAAGGTTACTTTAAAATTAAGAAGGGAGTTGCCGAAATGAGTTTTAGCGAATTTTCGTAGAACATACAGCTATCGCAGTGCCTCCAAAATTTTTGAAATATAATATACATGTTCACACAATTTTCTAGAAAAACAAGAACGTCACAAAACTATTTTTTATATTTCGGCTTAATAATGCCTTTCTCAAATGTACAAAGAAGAATGAATTTTGAGAATTTTGACGCTGGTACGAAGATATACTAGCCAAAGAGAGACAGTTACCAGGTTAACGCCTAATATTCAGGCCTGGCTAATCATACGCACCCAACACATTGCTAAGCGCTCTTTCTGAATGAAGCAGCATTATTAGCGAATTTTTGAAGAAAATTAAGCTATTGCTCTCGCCTCAAAATTTGTAGAATGTGAATTTTTGAGAAAATTTTATGCAGAAATCCGTTTCAGGCTATTCTGAATCATATTCTGAAGTTTAACGCATTTTTTCATGTATGTATGTATGTATGTAGGTATGTATGTATATATGTATGTATGTATGTGTCATTCCAGACGATAACTGTCCGTAGAATTGTGCTAGAAACTTCAAACAAATTTTAAAATGTTAAGGACACAAAACGAAAGTTCAAGTTCGTTGGCCAGCATGATCGGATTACATCTTCGGGTTGAAATTTTCAAAAATGTAGTCAAAAATGTCAAAATAGCCTGTTTTTTGCGATTTGTTGTGCGACATAATTTTTTCAGCATACTAACATGTGGTATATTCGGAATCAGCGTAAAATGTCCTATAAGAATATGTATCAAGTTTTCAAAAATTTCAAAGTTGAAAAATCAGTCAAAAATCGAAATAATTGAAGATTTCTTCAAAAATTCGCTCATGGGGTCATGCTGCATGACTGGACTTTCTTTTATTTGCGTTTGGTTTCATCTTTTTTAGAACTTTGATGCCAAAACAATCGTTGAATATTTCATTATGTGCCGTGGCATGTTGGCTCACTGGTAACTCATCTCTTCTAACAACAGTTGCCCCGTGGTTGTTTACTCTCAAATTAAGGGACGTTTCGGCTTTGCCAACGTAAAATGCAGGGCATTTTTTGCACAACAACTGATAAATTATCCAGGCCTGAATATTAGTTGTTAAATTGGTAACTGTCTCTCCTTGGCAAGTACATCTCCGTACCAAAGTTAAAATTCCCAAAATTCATTCTTCTTTGTAGTTTTGAAAAAGGCATTATTAAGCCGAAATATAAAAATTAGTTTTGTGTCGTACGTTCTTGTTTTTCTAAAAATTGTGTGAACATATACATGCTCTTGTAGAGAGCCCTTCATTGAACTAATATATATATATATATATATATATATATATATATATATATATATATATATATATATATATATATATATATATATATATATAAATATATATATATATATATATATATATATGAGTACCTTTGCTACCGAGTCTATCTATAGGTAGCGGAAGCATTGTTTTCAGATGAAAAAAATTGGCCAGTACTTTTTTAGCACATTAAATTGGTCAAATTTCAAAAAATATGCTTAAAAAAATCACTAAAAATTGCTAATAACGGCTAAAAATTGCTAAATCCGTTGTTTAATCAGAGTTTCAGTCAAAGACAGTTTACCATCATTGAATTAGAACTTTAAAATTTTTTCTCACAAAAGTATGCTCAAAAGTATGCTCACTTATGTAAGAATGTTATCTTACATAAGTTATGTTATAACAATCCGTCCTCCATCAACAATTGTCACCTAGAATAAGATTGTAAGTCCAACCTTATCTAACGTATCCTTGTTTCTTCAATTCTCTAGATAAGCATGAATAGGGCTCGTATCAAGGGCCGAAACGTCGCTAGAATGGACAAATAAAAAACTACATTGAAACACAAGACTAGCTTGGTCACTACCTCAAAAAATCTCGTTTATATCGAATTTTTACTAGTCAAGAAGATTATCCTGAATTATATATATATATATATATATATATATATATATATATATATATATATATATATATATATATATATATATATATATATGTGTGTGTACTTTTTTTTCATGAAATTTTCAGAGATTGTCTGATTTAGCTCCTAAATGATGTATGAGTTTCACTGCCGCTGGTGGAATGTGGTGATCGGTATATGAAGGTAGGTATTGATTATTTTATCAGACCCTCGAACAGATTCTCAAGTGTATTGGTGAGTACTTGGACGTTGCCTGAGAATGGTCACAAATCCAAAGATACAAAATACCTAACTAACCCTCTCACATGCTCGTAAGAATGGACTTCAAAGTTACATTTAACATATAATTTCCCAACACTAATAATGATCCTTCTTAAATAAAAAAGTAATACTTTCCCACACAATTGTATTCACATTGGTTTGATACGTATTTAAAATGAGGTGATTAATGTATTGTAGGTATTCACCTACCATCACCTCTTATAAGATTTAGACAAAATCATAATGAGACGTAGATGTGATGGTGATGTGAGAGTCGATGTAATTAAATGTAGATAATTACAGATAATATTCAAAATAAAATGTAAATCTACGATCTTGACAACCAACTCAAATTCATAAGAATTGTTACAGATCATCTAACGGTTTTGAAAATCAGTTTCAGCTATTTTGGTGTCAAATCTGGTTGGATTGGTTCATTCTGGAGTGATCGCACAATAGTGTCAAATGGTACGAAGAAATTGCAACGTACAGTAAATCTCTCAACATGGGATAAATAATAACAGATGAATTTTCTCGTATTTGTACTCATAGGGTGTGGGCTACGGTAAAAACAGATTTAAATGCTGAATGATATTATAGAATTTCCAAATTGAATCCGATTTTTTCCTTAAAGGTTCGAGTATGAAACAACTACGTCTATAACAAGGCTTCAATGTCAACGAAGGTAGCAAAAATTCACAAAACAAATTTACCCACTTCGAAAATTTAGGTAGGTACCTACATTTAGGATTCTATAAATTAAGGAACAATTCACACAGGAGGTACATAAAAGTTCATACATGTGTTAATATTTGTATTAATTCATGCTACATAAAGAACTGGCATTAGGAAAAATAACATAATTACAGGGCAATAAGCTCGAATCACCCCGTAAAAGAATGCCAAACCACATTTACCTATAAATACTCATCTGAAATCAAACATCTCAGCTTGTAATGTCATATTATGAAACTTCATTAATGAATTCGATGCGAATAAGTAGTCAATAGAATTTTGAAGGAATTGTGAATGAAAAGATCATTCAGTAGCCGCCTATTTAGAAAACATCCATTTCTGTTTGGAAAATGTCGAATCCAATTTGGAAAATACTATATTAATTGTTAAGACTGCGTCAATGGTAGCCTGTAACCGTTGACGTGCCTACAGAATCATGTGTGTACAACGTTAAGGATTAATAGCTTATAGCATAATCAGCTAAAATCGAACAGCTCATCTTGTTAAGAAATTTAATCAGTGAATTCGAAGTAAATGAGTCAAAAATTGAATTTTTGAAGGATTTTAAGGAGGAGATTGTGCAGCAGCTGCCCTTGTGGAAAATAACGAAGCCAAATTGGAAAAAACTATTATAAGAGTTTAGACTGCGTCAAAGGTAGCTTGTTCCCTATGATGTACATTACCATGTCTACCCCAAGTTTACGGATAAATAGGAATTTATTGCACTTTTTCAATTAAGTGAAAGATCGTATACTGTAGAGATAGTAGGTACCTATTGCAATACGTACCTACTCAGCTAAAATCAAAGAGCTCAACTTGTAATTTCAAGTTAAGAAATTTCATCAATGAATTCTTAGCACATAAATGAGTCAACAATTTTTGAAGGAATTCAATGAGGTGATCGTCCAGCAGCTGCTCTTTTAAAATATCGAATCCAAATTGGAAAATGCTATTTGGAAGAGTTTAGGCTGTGTCAAAAGTATCTCGTTCCCTTTGATGCACATTACCATGTCTACCCCAAGTTTACGGGTTATTTGGAATTTATTGAAAGTACTTATTTAAAGTAATTTAGGTGTTTTCCTTTTAGGAATGACGGTAGACAGCCAATTATATGATTGGTTTATTGAAGCAACGTTTCTGCCTCCAACATTGGTGAGGCCCTAGTCATGCTAGACAAGATAAAAGTAGAGTATTAGAAACTACCTATTTAATAAACTATGGTGAAAATTGTAAACAACAACATTGTTGTAAACATTGTAAACAACAACGAAATTGTAAACGGCCTTATTAATAGTGGGTACATAATTTGTATCTTACCTTGAATTGAAGATAGTTGTACAGAGAGGAGAGATGTACTTATTTAATTTATTAAAAGATTTTAATTGAAAAAGATAAGTATTTAAATATTGCAATGCGTACCATGGCTCAAGAAGGTGGGATGCAAGTGGCCCAGCCGGATGTAGGCGCGTAAAAATGTGGCACTCGAGTCAAACGCACTCTTGAAATCACCAACGAACCAGAACGCACCGGGTGACGGAACGGAACTGAATTCCCGGACCCGCCTCGACCCTCTGGCTACCCCCGTCGTCATCCGGCCCTCTCAAGACGTGGTGGGGGACGTCCGTGATGTCATCCCGTTGAGAACGACGGAGGAATGCCAATAAACGACGGATTTGGGGGATTGATCGTCTCCGGAAAAATACGATCTGATCCAGATGACAATGGAATAAACGGCATTCAGCAACCCGTGACGCATTGGGAGAGCGTGGGTGCAGTGAGATCCGATGACCCACACACTGATGACTCACAGATTTACGCAGAAATCTCGTATGGTGCTTATCAAAGCAGCGGCGAACTTAACTTTCGTGATTTGGTGTTGCAAATATCAATAAATGAACATGATTACGAGGTTCAGGACGAAAAAATACCCCAAAATCATGTATTACATGTGGCAATTGAATATTTTCAAAAACTCCCGTTGAGGACGACGGAGGAATGGCAATAAACGACGGATTTCGGGGATTGATCGTCTCCGGAAAAATACGATCTGATCCAGATGACAATGGGATAAACGGCATTCACCAACCCGTGACGCATTGGGAGAGCGTGGGTGCAGTGAGATCCGATGACCCTCACTCTCGTGACTCACAGATTTACGCAGAAATCTCGGACGGTGCTTATCAAAGCAGCGGCGAACTTGAATTTCATGATTTGGTGTTGCAAATATCAATAAATGAACATCATTACGAGGTTCAGGACGAAAAAATACCCCAAAATCATGTATTACATGTGGCAATTGAATATTTTCAAAAACTCCCGTTGAGGACGACGGAGGAATGGCAATAAACGACGGATTTCGGGGATTGATCGTCTCCGGAAAAATACGATCTGATCCAGATGACAATGGAATAAACGGCATTCACCAACCCGTGACGCATTGGGAGAGCGTGGGTGCAGTGAGATCCGATGACCCTCACTCTCGTGACTCACAGATTTACGCAGAAATCTCGGACGGTGCTTATCCAAGCAGCGGCGAACTTAACTGTCTTCAGCACCGAATATACAGGATGTTAAAAGTGTTCTGGTTTAAGAACCTTCTATAAATCGATTCTCCAGCTAATTTGCAACTAACAGTCATGCATCAAGATCGTATGAGCCAATTTTCCTAATTCGAACACATTGAGTGCAAAGAAATTGTCAGCATAAGTACCTACCATGTGTAAACATGTTTCCAAAATGTGATACTTTTTTTTAATCAATGTTTTTTTGTGAAGATCTCAAAAATTGACATCAACTTCGTTATTTTAAAAGAGAACTTCCATTTTTTATTGCAGATTTGAATTCTGCCTAAATTTCATGAAGAAATGACGCATAAATTGATTTTTAAGTGCGCGCAAACGGGCGAAATTCCGGTCCAAAAGTGGAAAAATTGTGAAATATTACTGAGTTTTCTGAAAAAATACTGAGTTTTTGATGATATTCAATTTCCTCATGTAATACATGATTTTGGAGTGTTTTTTCCTCCTGAACCTCGTAATGACATTCGTGTACTGAGATTTGCAATTCGGGGAAACACCGAAAGAACTACATGTTAATACGCTTTGTCGAAATGAGTAAGAAAAGTGCGATTCTGGTCGATTTTTCTATGTTTTCCCAATATCAATAAATAATGAACATCATTAAGAAATTCTAGACGAAAAAATACCCCAAAATCATGTATTACATGTGGCAATTGAATATCTTCAAAAACTCAACATATATTCACAATTTTTGCACTTTTAGAGCGGAATTACGCGCTTTTGGAGCGGAATTGTGCCCGTTTGTGCGTAGGTACTTAAAAAATCGAATGATGGATCATTTCTTCATAAAATTTCCCGTAGAATTCAAATCTGCAATAAAAAATGGGGGTTCCCTTTTAAAATAACAAAGTTAAAGTTAAGATAAAGTGAAACCATGCAGGAAGGTCCTTACTCGAGGTCCGTATTTTGAAAATCAAAAGGAAGGAGCAAGGAGGTGCAGGAAATGCGTGTAAAGGTTGCCTACCCTGGTAAACTGGATAGCTGCATATTGATATTTAATTTAAAATGTACATCTATGGTGTGAACTAATTTCGGTCCTATTCGACCTATGAAGCCGAAATTTGAAATGGAGCCTCTTCGGAACTACAATGAGAAGAAACGTAGCTGCACTGATCAGTGGAGTGACGTCTGAAGCTACTTAACTCAGTATTCAACTGAGAAACGCTAGAAAACTTGGTTATAAAACAGTCTGTCCTTAGAGGTCATAAAATAGTATGATGGAGCAATGTCAACCTCTTTTGAGATTGAAAAGGATTTAATAAATAATAAATTAACATCCTAATAGAATATTTGTGAACAACTAAAAATGTTAAGCAGATACCTAATATAGGTACTGACAGAATGTTACCTTCTAATAATTAAAGGAGAAGGCGCCGAGACAGCGTTACTGCTGACATCGCTCTTCAGAGATTATTCGATCCCAATGCTGCGCCTTCGATATTTCCGCCCAAGCGTGGGATAAAAACTGATACGGACACTACTTCAGAAAAAAAATGAAAGGAAGGCTGATTTTAAACTTGATTACACGAGGATTTTTATATGGAACTTGAAAGGTCTTATGATTTGAGAGCAATTACAGGGTGGGGCATAAATTACGGACGTTTTTGGAACATCTAGCAAGTCATTGTCATTCCCAAGAAGTGGTAGCGTCGTGAGCCATTTTTGTCATTTGGTTCAGTAGGACTTATCTTTTTTAACCATTGGCATTCTAAGGCACATGCATGAAAGATTCTTGTACCGCCCGAAAGTAACAGTTTTACGTGTGGTTGTCGGTTCAGTCGTTATTGGTACACTTTATCGGCTTTATTTATATTAATAAACACAGAAAGTGTTGAGCCAGAGTAGCCAAACATCATCTCCACATCCGAAAGCCGATTAGGATATGATAATCGTCTCAATAAAACACAAAGTGCAGTGAGACCATAAACTTTGACGAGTCTCCTGAATCTGCAAACTTTGAGAAATTTGTAGCAATGTAATAAGTTGCCTTGAATCTTCTCTCCGAAATCTAAATGTTAGATATACATCGTGATCGTTTATGTTGTCAAGGTTGAATTCGACAAATGGCAATCGTTTTACCCACGGCGGATTCCAATATTGCCTTAACATCAAGTACCATTCAAGATCCATATCCATTTCTCGTCCAGAAATTAACCCACACAAGTAGAACTTTTGATCTTATAATACTTTTTCCATTATGGAAGTAAAATATAGAAATTGTACGAAATAAGTAAATTAAATAAATATATGAATAAGGTATTGATTATACAATTGATTATCGGTAAAAACGGCGTTAAATTGAAGTTGAAAGTGAAGTCACGTTAGTGTGATTTTTGAATCGTTTCATTCAATCGTACAACGATTCCCGATTCATACAGTAGTACGACTCACAGGTTAGCTTGACTTGCTTCTCCGTGCAGCACACATCGAGGGATCCCCCCCTCTTCTTTTCTGCCATCGAATACTCTCGATACTATCGATCCAGCCTCCCAACACATCGATTTGATTTTGAAATAAAACGACCTTCTGAGCGCCAAAATTGAAAAAGTTCCAGTCAGCCAGCATGATTGTATGAACGAATTTTCTCAAATTAGGTAGGTACCTATTGTATTGTGATATGTTAAATTGTATCGGAATTTGAGTACAAAGAGATTGTTAAAACCAGCAACAAACTGAATAAAATTCGGCGATTCAAAAAATATTTTTTGCAGTTTCTATAGATTTTTCAGCAAATATTAATTAAATTTAAGTACGTTTTCAGCATAATTTTGTGCAACCATTTTTTTATGTCCTAGATGATCGTTGGCAATTTCGTTTTGACTAAAACTCTGCTAACATTTTTAGAAAATAAAAGTTGGGCATGTAGATCAGAATGATGTGTATTGTTTGGTGGTCTGGATGCTCGCAAGCTCGCATCTCAAGAAGACATAACATCAAGTAGTCAATCCCTTAGTAAAAATGCAGATTAGTTGGGCATGTAGATCAGAATGATGTGTATTGTTTGGTGGTCTGGATGCTCGCAAGCTCGCATCTCAAGAAGACATAACATCAAGTAGTCAATCCCTTAGTAAAAATGCAGATTAGTTGGGCATGTAGATCAGAATGATGTGTATTGTTTGGTGGTCTGGATGCTCGCAAGCTCGCATCTCAAGAAGACATAACATCAAGTAGTCAATCCCTTAGTAAAAATGCAGATTAGTTGGGCATGTAGATCAGAATGATGTGTATAGGTTGGTGGTCTGGATGCTCGCAAGCTCGCATCTCAAAAAGACATAACATCAAGTAGTCAATCCCTTAGTAAAAATGCAGATTAGTTGGGCATGTAGATCAGAATTATGTGTATAGTTTGGTGATCTGGATGCTCACAAGCTCGCATCTCAAAACTACATAACATCAAGTAGTCAATCCCTTAGTGAATATTCAAATCAGTTGTACATGCAGGTCAGAATGACGTTTTAGAAGTACATTTCGGGAGTTTTACGAGCAAAAAAAATACATCAAAAAGGCAGACTAGAACTCACGACGTCAGTCTCACGAGAATGTAATCTTATCCATTGAGCTACACTTCAACTACCGTTTTAGGGGACTGTGGTGAAAACCACCCCCTCTTTTCAACAGCCCTTTTCAGGGCTACCAAAAAGAGGTAGACACAACACACAAATATTTATAAGACGTCGAGTTATAACTCCGTCAAACAAAATATTTCACCAGAGAGAAAATACGAAATTCTCTCTCAAAAGTGAAATATTAACTAATAACATACAAGGCGACCTCCCTAAACACTTACTGGGCGAGAGAGACGCGACAAGTATCTCGAACCAAGTCGCCTTGAATGAGAAAACTCAAACAGAAAATCAAACGTCCTCTAAAACTAACAAGGACAATTCAAACAAGCCTACTCGCCAATCAGAAACACTGATTACACGAGAGACAATAGGCGAACCAACCAGGAGGCGGAAAGCAACCACCTCTGGTCCAGCAGCCACCCCGGGGACCCCGTCTGAACAACGGACGCAGGGAAACCACCCGAGGACCCCGTCTAAACTCAAGGTCGTCGGCTCCGCGACGGACGCTCGTAAGCCACCCCCGGGGACCCCGTCGCAGCGACGGACGTGGGGAAACCACCCCGGAGGACCAGCTCAGCTATCATACTCGCAGATACTGAGAAAACAATGTGCGAGCCAATGAGATTACACAGTTGAATTAACGAAATTAAGCGGACCAATCAGGAGGCGGCAGGAGGCGGCCACCTCCCTATAATTACCCCGCTCGGAGCCCTCCGAAATTCATTCCACTCTCCGCTCTCGACGACTACACTCCGAAGTACGAAGATTCTACACGCTCTACGCTGACGATCCTTCTGCTCCCGAGTTCATCTCAAGAACGGCTTCCTACTGCTTTCTACAAGGCTTACCTTCTCTCCACACAGATCTCGCATTGGCATCTACGAGTCCAGTGATTATTCATCCTGCTCATTGCCCAACGTAGTTCTTCTGTCAGGACGCCACCCGGTACATCTATTGATATTCTCATTAGATCGTACACCCGCTGGGACGTTCCGAGACGTGTCGCCCGGGTTTCGTAGCACTAGGCTCGTCACCGACCGCTGTGGGCACGCCGATAAATTACTCAGCTCATCTGCTCTAATTTATCGTCCAAGGAAGTCTTTTTCAAGACTACAAGGTAGGACCCTGACATCCGAGCAAAGGAAAGAAGCTCTGTCAAGCGAGTCCACCTTCCAAACCCTCTATTTCTATACGTAGAGGTATCGAAAACGAGTTAATAAACTCGGATATTTCGATGGAGCGCCGCCCGTCCTATTTCCTCATGCAAGGGGAGGCGGAACACGGCGCGGCCGGGCCTCTTAGCCCACGCAGCGCTCCCTACCAGCTGCTCGACCCGTCCGCTGTTCCTAGCGACGGCCCAAGGCTCGATCCTCGCGAAGAGATCGCCTTCTCACCTAACGTATTCATGAAGGAAACGTTAGATCAAGCCTCACACACACAAAAGTTCGAGGATACCTTTCAGACCCGCTCTGAAGTCAATCATCATGATTCGACAAAGATTTCCGAATATCCACGATATTCTACACAAGGCTACCCGGCCGATCCGAGTGTCAAATACACTCCAAATGTGCTAAAAACAAAGGATACTTTTCAGTACCTCAACCAAGCCCAACACATTCCTCCTACAGATATAAATCTTAGGCCGGAGTATTACATAACGGCTCAGCACCAAACCGATCGAACCCAGCACCCACTATGCGAGCTCAGTGCTCCACGCGGCTGCGACACGAACTACCCCTCAGTTCCTCCCGCCAAGCAAGCTGACCTTGGCGATTTCGCTCACATTCCTTACAGGAATACCTCAGGGACTAACCCGCATAACCAGAATATAAATGTCCCACTTGGTCTACCTACACCAAGTAAAACATATATAAATCCACTACAAATGGTGACCCCGCCTTTGAACAGGCTCAACACGGAGCATTTCGTTCCCTCTTATGAAGCTAGTGGATTTCAGGGAACCACTGCGGGCGTACGACCCCCGCCGGGCCTATACGCCCCACATCTCACTCAACAACCCTCTACACAAAGTGGCTTTCGAGCACTTTTGGAGGAAATGGGAGATTATCAAAGACCAATCTTCCAAAAGAAGAATATCGATCGTGCACTCGCCGAGTTCGATCAATACTGCGTGCGAAAACACCTGAGAACGCAGAACGAATGCTTCTCAGCTATATACAAGTGGGTACCGGAAGAAATGAGGGAAGCTATCGACTCAGCTTACCTCACGGCACCCCACGCACCTTATGAAGAGGCCAAACAGCGCCTACAACGAGAATACGGGTTGTCCTTACAGGACAGGCTCCTCGCACTCGAGGACCCCGCATCTCTCGCCAAAAAACCCAGCACCAAGTACCATGAAATGTACTCTAAAGCTGTTGGGTACTTCTCAGAGGCTCTGATCACTCAAAAGTGGATCGAAACTCTACCTATCGAAGCCCGAGGTATGGTCGCAGCACAGCCTACCACGACCGCCCGGCTCGACCTAGCTGATACGCTACACACGTACAAAACAGAGAACCCCTCTCTCAACATACGAGGAGTAGAATCTACTCCGAAACCCACGAAGACTGGTTTCAAAAAGGCCCTCTCACAAAAAGCTGAGTTCAAACCCCAGCAAGTAGAGAGTAAGCCTCACAAACCGACAGCCTATGTCTGTCGAAACCACGCACGTTTCGGTAACGAAACTCGCAAGTGTGCAGACCCAGAACACTGCACTTGGAAGGCAAACACTGCCTCCAAACCTAGCAAAAAGGCAGCGCCTATAAGCCAGCCTAAAACCTGGTTTTCAAGCGAAAATACTCAGAGATCGGTACAAGAAAGTACCGTTCCAACCTCCGACGTAGAGAGTTCGGAAAACGAATAACTGCCAGTGTATCTGAGCCTATACACCGGCAGACTAATGAGTATAAAAGGCTTTTTTTCAAGTGCAAACTAAATGGCACTGAATTTCTCATCGACACGGGAGCAGAAGTGAACATTCTGCCCCACAATGTCACCAAAAAATTGGGCTTAAAAATTCGTAAGTCCAACGTCAAGCTCACAGCAGCTAACGGAGCCCCTATAGACACACTAGGGCGTGCTGACACGACAATTAACATCGGCCTCGGAGACATGACCACCGATTTTATGATCACGAAAGTTGATCTAGCGATCCTCGGTATACCATTCGTCGAGTCTTGGGATATCGGAATACGGGTCAAACACAAATACATCTATAAAGATAAAAAAAAAAGCTATGCCGATCAAAAAATAGCTGCAGTCATGAACAAAAAATTCACTGACGAACAAATAGCAGCTACTATCCCTCATCGTGACAACAGCCCTCAACCAGAGGACGTGCAAATCACGGAGGACGAAAACATTCGCTCTATCATTGAAAAATACAATGACAAAATGAGCAAACTTCAAGGAAAGTGGAAAAACAACGGGGTTTACCACCGTATAACCACGGAAGGAACACCAGTACACTTCCGTGCAAGACCCATGGCGGGCGAAAAAGGGGCTCAAGTCAAAAGTACTTTTGACAAAATGCTCTCCGAAGGCATAATTGCACCATCAGATTCCGAATGGGCATCCCCGTTACACTGTGTGCCAAAAAAAGACGGGTCATGGAGGATCACCGGCGACTACCGTTTCCTGAACGCGAAAACGAAGAAAGACGCCTACCCTCCTCCTCACATTCGCTCTTTCCAAGCGAATTTACATGATACACAAATCTATTCGACAATAGATTTAAAATCGGCATATTACCATATTCCGATGCACCCAGATGACGCTCATAAAACTGCAATTATTACACCTTTCGGTCTTTATGAGTTTAAGAAAATGAGCATGGGTTTGGCCGGAGCGGCTCAAACATGGCAAAGATACATGGACAGCATCATGCGAAAATTTGATTTCGCATTTGTATACCTAGATGACATACTGGTGGCTTCTAAAAATTATAAAGAACACATGAACCACCTCAAACAAATTTTCGACAAGCTAGGAGAACACGGACTTCGAGTAGGTTTTGATAAATGCATTTTTTCAAAACCTACCGTCGATTTCCTAGGTTTCACTATCTCGAAAGAAGGGATAATTCCTAAACGAGATAAAATAGAAGCCATAGAACAATTTCCTAGGCCAATAGACGTACGAAGTCTACGCAGATTCCTAGGTATGTGTGGTTTTTACCGAGCTTGCTCAAGTAAATTCGCTCACACGGCACAACCTCTGTATGACTCCATTCAGTCAAACAAAAAAAATGACAAAACACCTATCGAATGGACATCAGAGAGAGAAAAAGCTTTCAACAGCTTAAAACAAGCAATGATAAAAGCTACATTGCATAATATTGCTCATCCACACCCTACAGCAGAGTGGAGAATAGTCTGCGACGCATTCGACACACACATCGGAGCGGCACTGGAGCAGGAAATTACAGACAAACACAGCTCGAAATCTTACCAACCATTGGGATTTTTCAGTAAAGAAATTCCGGAACAATGGAAGAATAAAGCATCATTCGACAAAGAGATGTTCGCCGTTTACCAAGCTTGCATTCACTGGCACAATGACTTGGACGGCCGATCTTTTCATATTTGTTCAGATCACAAGCCTCTGCTAGGCACGATGCTTAAGAAAAATGCACATTTTTCTAAAATGAGATTGAGATGGCTAACATACATCTCTCAAATGACAAGTGACATTCGACATATACCCGGAGAGAACAACGTCGTCGCCGACGCACTCTCCAGACCCTTCGATCCAGTTGAAATTCAAACAAAATCGATTTCAAGCCAAACTGACGAGGGTCCACCCATAGCCGAAATTTCGCAAATTACGGCTGCAATAGAGTGCAATCTTCTACTGCACGTTTCAAATGCACAAATTCGTTCTCCTCCTAACGCAGAGGACAAATTGAAACTCACACGAGTTGAATTCCCTCAAGGAGAAATTTGGTGTAACCTAGACCTAGGACACCCAAGACCTTATATTCCAAACGAAATAAGGCACGAAATAATCAGCCAAATTCACAATTTGGGACACCCAGGTATACACTCTACAGTGTATAAAGTTAAACAAAGATATTTTTGGCACGGACTTCGTGCAGATGTCTCCAACTGGGTCCGAGCGTGCGAGACTTGCCAACGAGCAAAAATCACTCGCTCCGTGAAGCTCCCTTACTCCGAATTTGAAACGGCTAACAAATTTTCACATGTACACGTTGACATTACCGGACCCTTACCTTTAGCTAAAGGAGGGAAACGTTACATTCTAATGATGGTCGATAGAGCAACGGGTTGGCTAGAGGCAGTCCCTCTTAACAACATCGAAAGAGCCACGATCACAAACGCCTTTATCAATATTTGGGTAGCTTCAAAAGGCGTACCTAAATACATCACAAGTGACCAGGGCACACAATTCGAATCAGATCTATTTAATTCCATTATGGAACGTCTCGGAGTAAAACATACTCACACGTTACCATACAAACCGTCAACAAACGGAATGGTAGAACGCAGAAATAGATCTTTGAAAGAGGCTCTCAAAGCACAAAACGAAAATTGGCTCGACGCCCTTCCAAAAGTACTACTCGCCATGCGTACGGCAGTAGACCCAGCAACGGAAACTACACCGTTCCAAAAAGTTTACGGAATTGACGTACCACTCCCAGGAGACATTTTCGTAACTTCTACAAACCTTTCTGAGCCTCTCTTCTTCCGGCCTACGCATATTAAACATAACAATACGAAGTATGCCGTCAACATGCCCAAAAACTTGGATACATGTACACATGTCTATATCAGAGTGCCCACACAGCTCTCCTCCCTGCAATGTCCTTACACGGGACCATTCAAAGTTATTAAAAGAGATAAGTTTTCGGTTACAGTACAAATTGGCGAACACACGAAAAAAGTTCCCAAACAACAAATAAAACCAGCTTACACTCTAAACTCAGACGAAGCTGTGTCACGAAGCCAAAATCAGGCAGAAAATAAGGAGAAAACTCCCCGAAAATCCGCCAGAGGGCGCGTCCCCTCTACCAAATTCGACGAGAAGTGGGTGACTGCACTCGAAGCAGGCCACGCCCACTTTTCTCGGGTAGGAACAGTGGGAGATATAAATATGGAACACCCCACGCCAGGAGCTCATACCAACTTTGACCATGGCAGCTTCCACTCCTACAACGGCAGAACACATGATCACAGAAGAAGTGGAGGATTTCCTCCTAGCCGAGGAAATTCCGGCAACGATCAGCCCGCTACCACCTTTGCCAGAAAAGAAGGCACCGACGGACGCCAGCGCTCCGAGGGAGGTGGTGTGGAAAACACCAGCCGCATACGCGACGACGGCTACACCCGCTCCGCAGCTGCCCAGGGCTCCACCCGCTCACCAGCTCCCCACGGTTCCACGAAAGTGGATCAGCTCGGGCGACGTGCCCGTGCCTCGGTGGGACGAGATGAGCGCAGCGGGGTGGACGGAGCCGGAACGAGCACCTCCGCAACAGCCCAGCCGCGGCCGCGGGCCAAGCCCTCGCGGGTTTGGCTCCCGTCGGCAAAGCTCGGGCCGGCCGTTTTACGAGCTTTTCGGGAGTTTTACGAGCAAAAAAAATACATCAAAAAGGCAGACTAGAACTCACGACGTCAGTCTCACGAGAATGTAATCTTATCCATTGAGCTACACTTCAACTACCGTTTTAGGGGACTGTGGTGAAAACCACCCCCTCTTTTCAACAGCCCTTTTCAGGGCTACCAAAAAGAGGTAGACACAACACACAAATATTTATAAGACGTCGAGTTATAACTCCGTCAAACAAAATATTTCACCAGAGAGAAAATACGAAATTCTCTCTCAAAAGTGAAATATTAACTAATAACATACAAGGCGACCTCCCTAAACACTTACTGGGCGAGAGAGACGCGACAAGTATCTCGAACCAAGTCGCCTTGAATGAGAAAACTCAAACAGAAAATCAAACGTCCTCTAAAACTAACAAGGACAATTCAAACAAGCCTACTCGCCAATCAGAAACACTGATTACACGAGAGACAATAGGCGAACCAACCAGGAGGCGGAAAGCAACCACCTCTGGTCCAGCAGCCACCCCGGGGACCCCGTCTGAACAACGGACGCAGGGAAACCACCCGAGGACCCCGTCTAAACTCAAGGTCGTCGGCTCCGCGACGGACGCTCGTAAGCCACCCCCGGGGACCCCGTCGCAGCGACGGACGTGGGGAAACCACCCCGGAGGACCAGCTCAGCTATCATACTCGCAGATACTGAGAAAACAATGTGCGAGCCAATGAGATTACACAGTTGAATTAACGAAATTAAGCGGACCAATCAGGAGGCGGCAGGAGGCGGCCACCTCCCTATAATTACCCCGCTCGGAGCCCTCCGAAATTCATTCCACTCTCCGCTCTCGACGACTACACTCCGAAGTACGAAGATTCTACACGCTCTACGCTGACGATCCTTCTGCTCCCGAGTTCATCTCAAGAACGGCTTCCTACTGCTTTCTACAAGGCTTACCTTCTCTCCACACAGATCTCGCATTGGCATCTACGAGTCCAGTGATTATTCATCCTGCTCATTGCCCAACGTAGTTCTTCTGTCAGGACGCCACCCGGTACATCTATTGATATTCTCATTAGATCGTACACCCGCTGGGACGTTCCGAGACGTGTCGCCCGGGTTTCGTAGCACTAGGCTCGTCACCGACCGCTGTGGGCACGCCGATAAATTACACAGCTCATCTGCTCTAATTTATCGTCCAAGGAAGTCTTTTTCAAGACTACAAGGTAGGACCCTGACATCCGAGCAAAGGAAAGAAGCTCTGTCAAGCGAGTCCACCTTCCAAACCCTCTATTTCTATACGTAGAGGTATCGAAAACGAGTTAATAAACTCGGATATTTCGATGGAGCGCCGCCCGTCCTATTTCCTCATGCAAGGGGAGGCGGAACACGGCGCGGCCGGGCCTCTTAGCCCACGCAGCGCTCCCTACCAGCTGCTCGACCCGTCCGCTGTTTCTAGCGACGGCCCAAGGCTCGATCCTCGCGAAGAGATCGCCTTCTCACCTAACGTATTCATGAAGGAAACGTTAGATCAAGCCTCACACACACAAAAGTTCGAGGATACCTTTCAGACCCGCTCTGAAGTCAATCATCATGATTCGACAAAGATTTCCGAATATCCACGATATTCTACACAAGGCTACCCGGCCGATCCGAGTGTCAAATACACTCCAAATGTGCTAAAAACAAAGGATACTTTTCAGTACCTCAACCAAGCCCAACACATTCCTCCTACAGATATAAATCTTAGGCCGGAATATTACATAACGGCTCAGCACCAAACCGATCGAACCCAGCACCCACTATGCGAGCTCAGTGCTCCACGCGGCTGCGACACGAACTACCCCTCAGTTCCTCCCGCCAAGCAAGCTGACCTTGGCGATTTCGCTCACATTCCTTACAGGAATACCTCAGGGACTAACCCGCATAACCAGAATATAAATGTCCCACTTGGTCTACCTACACCAAGTAAAACATATATAAATCCACTACAGGGACAATCACAATACATCACTATTCAGTACACAGGGATATAAAAGTGGGAGATAAAAGTGGGAGACTAGCGCCGCTGCGCAGCGGAGGAGGGAACCGATTCTATCCCCTCCCTTTTCAGAACTTCTGACTGCATCGATGTGTTGGGAGGCTGGATCGATAGTATCGAGAGTATTCGATGGCAGAAAAGAAGAGTGGGGGATCCCTCGATGTGTGCTGCACGGAGAAGCAAGTGGTTAGCTTGTGCTAGACCCTCTATTCGTACAACGACTCATATGGAAAACTGCAAAAACTCCCTATTATTGATGGGTGCACGCATGTATCTGTGGATAGCGCAACCATGCTGGACCGATTAGAATGTGAATTTATGCAAATTATTAGCACGTTCTTGAAATGGTTTTTAGCCGTATTTACAATCCTTCAAACCTCCAGTACCAACCTAAATCGGGAAGAGGCTAACAAAGTCATCTGAGTACATCCAGTACTGAATACAGTATCTGAGTACGTCCAGTTGTTTCTACTACACCACCGTAATTAACTAAATTGCTTCACACTGCGAAGCAATCATCGTAAATGAAGCAAACCACGAGTAGTTAACGTAATTTCTCTTATCATATATATATGTCGCAGCCCTATTGTGAAATCAGCCTTTTTTTGTAAAAAGCCTAGCCATTTTACAATACGCCGCCTTTTCGTGATAAAAACGTTGGAATGACAATCAGCCTGGTATTTTTTAGCGTTTTGCAAAGAAGCCTGAAGAGCTCAGCCTTTTTGCCAAATCTGACAAACCAAATTTGACAAAAAGGCTGAGCGTGATACGCCTTAGTTTGGTGGTCTGGATGCTCGCATCTCAAGGATACATACGAGTAACATCAAGTATTCAATCCCTTAATGAAAAGTCAGATTAGTTGGACAGAATGATGTGTATAGTTTGTCATTCCAACGTTTTTATTACGAAAAGGAGGCGTATTGTAAAAAGGCTAGGCTTTAAAAAAAAAATGCTGATTTCACAATGGGGCTGCGACATATTCATACCTTTCGGAGGAGTCCGTTGTCACTAGTAAGTACTGGGCGGCACCGAAGCGCTCGTGAAGAGCCTCCCTCCTCCGCACACCCATATTGTTTGGGGAAGAATATCCTCACTCAGGCAGAGGTAGAGCGGTTAAAGGGCAAGTACAAATTCTCTGCCCTCGGGCCTGCTGCTCGGGCATCTGGAGACAGTGGAGAGTCCAGTAACATCGTAATCTCCCATCCCAAAACTGGTACCACGGGTTGGGGGGAGCCCCAGGCTACAGGCACGATGCCAAAGTGTCACCAGCCTGCCTCCCTAATGAGGTAGGATTCGTGGTGGCAGTGGTTGAGCACATCCTAGCCTTGAGACACGAGGCCCAGGGTGCTTAAGGGTAGGATCGCATCACTAGGGACTTGTACCAGTGGCGGCTCCTGTCTTGAAACTCAGGGGGTGCACAGAGATCAACAAGGGCTATCGCGGGGACGGTAGAGGTGCTTTTATACTAAATACGTACACCAGACACGAGAAATGTTCTCAAATGGAAGAAAGAAATTCTGAAATACTTAACCATCAAAGGAGTTAACCCAAGGAATGATTGCAATAGCTGAAATGTATACCCGCCCAGCAAGAACCATCGTGGAGGTGAAAGCAAATCTTGTCATGGAGGGGAAGGGAAGGGAGAGGAGAGGTTCATGGGGAAAGAGAAGGAAGGGTTAGTCATCATCTAGATAAATAATATAAAAATAAAATCTATCACATTATAGGGGTTAAACTTACGGACCGAATCAGAACGATTTTTGATTTTCAAAAGTTGCGTTAGTCCTAGTAGTGATGCAAGGGGCGGCCAGCATCGCGAATCCTGCACTTTTCTCCTATTGACAAATGGGACCTGTTCAACTTGATGAACTCAACTGAATTATTCATCGCAAAAGTATCTAGTCAACACTCAATAGCTTCAAAAAATCGTAACACTAGGTAAATGAAATAACACTGGGAAAAATAGAAGAATTGTGACTGATAAAAATGATAAGGATAACGGAAAGTACTCTGTGTCGCTAACTAGCGGAAGAGCATGCCTCTAAAGGTGTGTCCACACTTGTTCAACTTTCGTGCGTCATGAGGCATGCGTCATGTCGCAAGGTGGGACGCACGTGATGAAGACCAATGCGCATGCCTCTTCCGAGATGAACGGGGGTGTTGAACGTAGTGAAAGGGGCAGCGCACGCCGAACCGCATGGGTTGGATTTCTTTGCGTCAAACCGTTCATTTTGCGTGAGTTTTCATGGGGAAAAGTGCCGACTTCAAGTTTGTTATTATATTGTATGATGACTGTCACCACGGATTTAAATAATACCGCGAAGGAAACGCTCATTCAACAAGTAGTAGTAGTGACCTCTAACGTTGGACTTTTTTAATGTACTATTCATGTTTCAAACGCACCATCTACGAGTACTACTACTTCCTATTTTACTAATTTTTTGTGAATTTTTCTTGAGGGTCATTTTTGAGTAATAAAAAAAATTATTAGGTTTCGGAGGGTGAGAATGAAAACCTGAAGCCTACCAACTCACTAAATAAAAAAAAAAAATTATGAAAACAAACACACTATTATGAAAAACACTCGCACCAACCTTGATGTAATCCTGTAGAGCTTCAACTATGGCTTTTAAAACTATGGGTATCATTTCTGATATACCTACTCTGTTTGGACACTTTGAATAGATAGAAAAGAGACTGGATCGAATCACCACTAGCCAAAAACCTCAGCGTGATTGCCAGCCTATATTTTGGAGGTATAGCTTCACGGAAACGTGTGTCCTTTTTTTCAATTTTGTTCCGAGTCAGATTTAACAATGAATGAACTGTCCTTCGACAGTCGAGTGAAGTTTTTGAACAAAACATCATCTGCATTTACTTCTTTCAAAATATTGTAGTCCCGAGTTTTCAGATAGTCACTCATCCACATGGATCGCTTCTTCCCTCGCGTTTTCTTTTTTTTTTTATTGCTTTTTCAATCACCACGAATGCCGCACTTATTGAAAGTAGCAAACATGCATCGTCTGCTGACTCCATCGAGAAAGGAGGTTGAAAGGAAACTGACGCGCAAATGTGGACAGGAATCGCATGCCTCTCGAGCATGCGTGGGAGGCATGCCCCATGAGGCAAGTTGAGAGACGCAAGTTGAAAGACGCAAGTTGAAAATTGAAAGACGAAAGCGCACAAGTGTAGACATACCTTAAGCATGCTCATCTCGGGATATTTTTGGGCTCTCTGATTGGTCAATCTCACATGCCCGCTTCAATTCAAACTGAAAATCCTCAGTCCGGAGATAGGCGGTCAAGTCTGATTGAGCAACAGCGATCTGTTGCTCCCGCTCGCTTCTGATTGGTCAGGTTGGGTGAGCTTCCCCCTTCAGCCCCTCCCTACCGCAACCTTCTCTGTTTCGCGCGTAGATTTAGATTTCCCGTCTTCTGTCACTAGCTAACTTCAAATGAGAGTGGAGAAATTTTGAAACATTATTATTATTTTGGTTTGACTGGGGGTACACATGCGCCTATGCTCTTATCAGTAGCCGCCCCTGACTTGTACGCTGGTAATGTGTCTCGGCATGTAAGATTTGCTCTAAACTTGGATACCAGCTCTCTTAGCTGGGAGAACCAGCTAGAAGGTTCACCTCCACCTTCAGTGCCTTGGCTTTTAGGTACCTTGCAAGGAAACCGAGCAAGGGTCCTGAACATTGAGTCATACAGGCCCTCCTTCCCTCTTTGGAGGGCGAGAGTTGTGTCCCACCGGCTTGCTGGCGGGGGGAGAAGCACAGTACACGAGGGATAGGCTCCTAAGCAAATGTCAACCTTCTGTAAGAAGGGCTTTCTCTCGTATGTCACTAGTAAGCCAAGTACCGGGGGCGAGCGCTTTTGATGTAAAGACATCATCATCAGGCAGTGGAAACAGTACTGTAACATTTCCCTGGAGTCAAATACCAGCCGTCTCGGCTGGTTTGTGGTCGGACAAACGACGAAGTGAAACTGCAGGCTGCTGGCTCAGCATGAAGAAGTCCAGCAGTTGAGCGACATTGTTGTCACTGTGAGTTTTGACTCAAGTTAGTGAGGAAGTAAAGGGTTCTGCGACAGGGAATGCGATGTACCTATCGTAAAACACAATACGACATGCGGTATTGACAATCCGGCGCTGTAACTCTGACGCATCCTTCCGTACAGCTACGTTAACGGATCGTAACCCAGAAAAAACGTAATCGTCTAAAATAACCTCCTTTTAAGGACTCAAATAACCTCCTAGGGATAATTTCCTCCTTCCATGGTCTTAGCGTTACAACTAGATCCGTTAAGGACTTGACCGTTGAGGACTTGAAGTTTCTCGTTACCGCACGCCGTATGGACGGATCTCTAGGAACTCTCTTTATGTCGGGATGATTTTTTACTGTCGTGCGCCAACTGCTACGGCCAATAATATTTTATGCCTCTACAGAGTTCAAACTCGAGTCCTCCTTACTAAGGAGCAATTTCTCTTTAGCTGCAACACTCCCACGGGTTGAGCTACGAGGCTGATTCATTCAAACCTCTTCGACTGTGGGAGTTTCCCTTGTACGTAACTTTCTTTGTTTTTTAATTTAGAAAAATAACTAACTATTAGAAAGATGAACTTGACAAAAACTTATACGCCAAAAAATTTATATTTACAACAACAATATTTTATAAACATTGAAATAAATTAACATTTCATTTATATACAGCTGCTAAGTACGAACGTGAGAAACTATAAATATGGTAAACAAATGGAAAAATTAATAAACAAAAATATAATAATAAATAGAATAAATGCAACTAGTTAACCTTGAATTAAGAAATAACGTTAAAGCCGGTCTTGTTATAAATAAATTTCTCAATCTTTTAAAATACGAATATAAGAAGTTGATAGATTCGATATGACTTTTCTCCAGGAACAGCGGTTGTTTTAAAATCATTGTTATTGATGATCTGGTAGGACGCGATATAACTATTGGAAAATTGGAAACTAGCGAAACTATACGTGATGCAGTCAGGTACAGTCACTTCAAGTTATCACAGATCCCAGCTAAATAAGTGGTGTTTAACGAGCATATCTCGAACTCCGTCTTTCAGGGACGGTTCCCCTCCTCCGTCTCTGTTCCTGCAAATACAAAACAAAACTGGAGGTAATACAAATTTTACAGAAATACCACGGGTCGCATACCAGAGAAACATATTGGTAAGTAATGCATGCATTACATGGGACGTCCCTATGAATGGATTGTATATAATTTTGGTGAGAATTAAAATAAGAGAAAAAACAATAATATGATTGATCAAAATTACCTTCCCCCCACCTGTCCCTTGCCTTATCCTGAGTAATCAGATGGTACCTTTTCTAACGTTCGATTCTCTGGTGTAGAAAGTGAGAGTTTCAAATTGAGGTCAGATCCAAAGTTTTACTTAGGCGAACTAAATCACTCGCGAAGAAGTTGTGGAAACCCATTTCAAAACGGAAGTTGGTAAAAAACGTTGACTATTTCCACGAAAAATAAAGAGTTACAATGTTAATCAGCAACAAACAATAACTAAGTTATTATAAGTTATTTTTTGTAAATATAAGTCATTGTTTGTCACTGATGATGGCCTAACCGTCGAAACCGATTTAACATTGTAACTCTTTATTTTTCGTGGAAATAATCAACGTTTTTTTACTAACTTCTGTTTTACTTAGGGTTGCCCCCAAAACTTTGGAAACTTTTAACATTAATGGCCAACACTATTGGGGAGCCACAGAGAAACTATATGAATGTTCTAAAAAAATAATAAATAATGAGAGTCACAAAAGATTAGGTTACGATTTTGGTCTCTCCTTCAAGAATTTGTACTAATACCCTAGTCAAAATGAGTGAACAGCTCATTCATTTCATTATGTGGCCACCACGCCGAGAAATTGTTACCATGATGCCTATTCAATTTCGATCTCGGTTTATTGAAGTTCAGTCTATAATACTCGTAGATTGTTTTGAAATTGAAATTAAAAAGCAAACGGACCCTCGACAACAAGCGCTCACATGTTCAGATAAAAAAAATTCAATACAATTAAATATATAATTTCGTGCACTCCGTTAGGCTTATTAATTTAATTTCGAAAGGCTTCGGTGGTAGACTGTTCGATAATGCTATAGTTGCCGACTCCTCATTTCTCGATGTTTTACCTGATTCATATGCACGGTGCTGGCTGGCCGTTTTAAACAAATAGAGGATATTTTAGTTACGAAGAATGTAAAACTTACTCGACCTGCCAGCATTTTTAGCTGTCGAAAGAAGATGTTAAAGAGAGTAGGCGAATCGCGATCCATATTGAACCAGTAATTACACGTGTGAGGGAGTTCGGAATGATTGATCCCCACTTTTGTATTGACAATAATTTAATTCATCTATCAGACCACATAGTTGGTAGTTGTGGTGGCTTGTGCACTTAAAAACCTACAAGGCCCAATCTTACCAATTTAATTTGTAATAGTTAATGATTATTATAATGTCTTAATTATTTGTAGATTATTGTTGTTTTATTCATGTAATCCATTGATTTCAATAAAAACTGTAATTACTCCGATTTAAGTTCTATGCAACTCTCTTTTTTTTCTTCTTTTTTTTACTACGTTTTGGTTCAGGCTTACCTTACCCCCTCCACCGACGGTAAATTTTCAAGTTCCACTGTTGCAAAACTGGACTAAAATCTGAATCGAACAAATAATCAATCTGCCACAGAAATCAGATGATTACAGTAAACATATCGCGATTTACTGCTATTACCCCCTCCATTCTACCCTTTACAACATGATATTCGAAACTCCTGACAAATTTTCCAAAACTAGACCAAGCTGGGTTAGACAAGGTCCGATCCCTGTTGCTGAACCTGAGAGCTGCTGAGCTCTACTACGAAATGTTGATATCTGATCTGTGGTATATTTATGTACATCAATCGTAATGTAATCCATAGGGCATCTTTGTGGAACATATAGCTAACAGCCCCTCAAGTTTAAACGAAATTAGACCAAAATATGATGAAAACGACGTTATAAGAAATGCTTGTTACCTAATGGAGAAAACTCGTTCGAGAAGAACATAACTCTCTACTAAGGGACATGTTTGTTTGGGTACACGTTCATACCGCAATGGCAGCATTCAGCCTTAACTATACCAATCCCCACTATACTCTGTTATAATTCCAATACAATTTTTCCCACATTACCTCGGAGATCTGAGTTCCCAGTCAGGATTCAGACTGAAAGCAAAGGCAGCAAGTATGCGAAGTTCACACTTGACTTGGACCCAACCAGGAGAATTCATGAAGCTCCAACCGTGGTACCACTTTTGAACAACGTCCATGCAAGAACAGAGCGCTTCTAGCCACAGATGCAGGACCTGTTCATTGAGACCCAAGCATACAAGGCTACGGAGCTTTACGTCCATTTGGGCGTTGGCATGGCTCGAATTCACAGCTTGGACGCACCTGTACAACAGCTAAGAACAAACGGCCAGTTAACTAAGTTGATTTTAGTGCAAATATGAGAAGAAAAAAACACTGCAAATTAGTACACAAAGGTTTATTATTTCTGTATTAAAACGTTCACTGCGTCTCGATGTACAGGTCATCAAACCGGATTCCTCATGGTGCGTCTCGATGAACAGGTAATCGAACGACGTCCTTACGAAAGAGCGACTGACGTCCGAATATATATCGAGTCAATTGAGGACTTAAAAATCAATTTCGAGTTGAATATTACTCTTTGATAGAGTATGAAGGTAGTGGTATCTTTCGCTGTGCCCTCAGATTGATTACAAAATTAGAATCGATCATTGAAGTAGATATTTCGATTTATCATTAGCGTTCTTGAAATTCATCTCAGGCCCTTGAGAAGTTTGGTTTTGGGAGACACAGTCAACGTGTTAAACAGACTTTCTTCGCAGAACACTGGCCGTAATTATTAAGCCAGTGCTTATTAAAGTATATTTACTATCAAAACTCGGGGCTTCAGGCTTCCAATATTGGGTTCACTGCATTACAGCACTAGTACCCCACAATATTACACTTTATAGTAAAGTTGAGGAACAAAATGATCTATGATTATGTCATTCTCCCATCAAGTAGAAGGGTTGCATACACTGCATATTGTTTTGAAACTATGTTTCTTCCTTGCACATTACTTACAATAAATCAATGTGTTTCAGTAGGTTGATTAGAGAAAATAGCTGTTCAACGTACAGCGTTCGGGTGGAATTAAACAATTGTATGGGATTAAATTAATCATTGTCAAGCAAAACATGGAGAAATCAATATTATTTAATTAATCACAAATTATTATTATCATTCGCCTCTTTTAACGTAACAAGAGCTGAAATCCAAGTATAATAGTAGGTACACATCAAAGGTATAAATCGACTCGAGGTACCCACAAATTGAAATTAATGAGCTAAAATAAGAGATCTACGATTCACTGATCATCTGTAGGTGACAAAAGTTACGATAAACTCAATAAAAAAAATAAATAAACTTTGGTGTGAAAAAAAAAAAAAAAAAAAAATCTTGAAAGTAACCAGGAAGAAAAAATTTGTGTTGCCACAGCTGGGATCGAACCTTCGCCGTGTGGCCGCCTTCATCTCTCGGGTCCGACACGTTATCGGATGAACTACCCATTCATCTGCGATATTAACATTAAAAGCGAATCATCTTCTTGCTCCTGGAAGGAAATACGAAGGTTTTGTCGACGACGTTTTCGACTCTAGTCCTCATAGAAAACAAACGGTTCAACCTACAGCGTTACGGATAGTTTTAATCGATTATTTGGGATTACATTTATCATTGACCAGCAAAAAAATCATCACTGTTACCTTGAAAGTTTTCGAGATCTCGATTTTTGAATATATTGGCCATTATTACCCTTTAGGGTTGATCAAAACTGATGCCAATGTATGATTTTTGAGCCAAATTTCATAAACTTTGGTCCAGTAGTTTTGGAGAAAAGCTCTGGACGGCGAAGGCGGACGGACGGATTTTTTATTTTATTTGATTTTTGGATTCTACGCATCTTGAAACGTAAACTACAACAACATTTGAGGGGGGGGGGGGGGGGGGGGGGGGGGGTTAAAATTTTGTTCTTGGTCGATTACAAAGGTTATTTATGAAAATAATAAACCAAAAATATGTCGAATCTGTGAAAAATTTGTCATATTTACTTATTGACAGTAGGAAACATGAGGGTGAAATATTCGAGTTGAAAATGGGACTAAAGCTGGTTTCACATATAGCGGAACGAGTGCTGAAAGCGGAAGGACGGAACGCAATCTGATTGGCTGTGGGACAACAGTTGTTTAGGATGGTGGCTGGCATGTTGTCGGAAGGGGCGGACAGCGGATTTTTATACAGTTTCCGCGTTCCATCGAGCTCTGCGCAAGCTCATTGGCTAGGAATGCTGATAACCGCAAGTAGAGGTTTCAGATCAAAGAGGCTTTCAGTAGGAAGGTTATGATTCCGTTCACCAAGAAGACCAGCTTCATGTGAACAATCTTTCCGACTCCGCCACCCCCTCCACTGGTTTTTCGCTCCTTCCACTTTCCACGCTCGTTCCACTTCATGTGAATCCAACTTAAACTAATAATTAATTACCCCTTATTCCAACTATTTGACATCCAGAGAGACTTGACTCATCGAAAACTTTTGCAGTAGTCTATAGAGTAGTGTTACGCTCCAGGAAAATAACTCTCACAGTCGAAGAGGTTTGGTCACCCTGGCCTCTTAGCTCTGGTCGTTAGAGTGTCGCAACTTCGGGAAATTAATAATAATTTCTCGTAGTTGTGACGACGCGAGTTCGAACTCCTGTCGAGGTAGCAAATATTTTTAGGCCGTCACAGTGGCGCAGTTGGTAGAGAGGTAGTTGACGAATGGGGGAGGGAATACTTTGCTAGGGGTCTACCTGAAACGGTAAGAGTCTAGGAATTTTGTTGTACAGTTGGCCGAAAGAGTCCCTATGGCGATCGTGGTAGGCGAAGGTAAGTAGGTCAGGAAAATATGGAAGGAGGAGGGGAATGCCTGATGCCGGGAAATTCCTACTGACTGCGCCAATATGTAGTGTGTTACGCTCCAGGAAAATAACACTCACAGTCGAAGAGGTTTGGTCACCCTGGCCTCATAGCACACTACAGTAGTGAATTGTTAAAAGTTGTTTATGGGATTTGGGAATTAGGAAAAAATTTCTTTTTTTGGAATGATTGTAGTTTATTTGGAACGACATGCACGAAGAAAACTATACTATTGCTCGACTTATTGGCGAATTTAGCCGTAATGTTTACCTCTTCAGGAGTCAGAACTTTGCCATCTTCATCCAACCGGTAAGTTTTACATAAGACGAGGCGGCTGTAAACTGAATTGAAATCCCTCTCAACCTCCTTTGTAGCAGCTTCTTCAATGAACAGCCATGGATGGCAAGGACCACCTTGAACAGGTGACATTGATCAGGGTTGTACGCAGGTAATTGCAATCCTACTTGAAATTATGAATAGTTTCAAAATCAAATAGAGGACCCTAGCACATCCAAGGATTGGGTGGCTTCTCCGCTTCTCCATTAGTCACACAAATGTATAACTTTAGAAGTCATGATGTGTAACAATCTTTATGTTCTAATAAATCACCAGAATCTACTTCTATCAAATAACTATATTTACTAAGACAGGCATAGAGCCGTACAATCAGATATGAACTGCCGGTAGTCATTCAAAATCAGCCTTTAGATACAAATTGTCAGTATCCAGGATACACGTCATGAACACTGGAGAATGCCGTTTCTAACTCTTTACATCTTCTCACTTTCTTTATTTTCTTCATCATCTCCATTTTAAAACGTCTTTGAACAGGTTTGGGTGTTTCCACAATAAAGACACACCGTAGTGGGATCTCAAAATGGCTGGTGTTTGGTAGCGAGTGGGATTAGCTTGCAGATTCACTGAAGTGTGGCTGTGTCAAAGATTTTTCTTTGGTTGACGATAGTTTGCCTTCAGTACATGTAATCCAACGTTCCTTCTTGCTGCTTTTCCTGCATAAGTTTTCATCAAGTAAGATCGAGGGAGTACAAACGTTGTAGGCTCCCATACTTCTCTCTTACACTCCACATCAGCTTTTTCCTTGTGTTCCAATGGAACTAGCTGTGCAATGCAACCAGGAGATATTGATATATTTTTCGACCTTGAGTGAGCTGATTGGTCCAGACCCTCTTCTGATTGTGACCTCTGAGAGTTTGCCATGATAGGGTAACAGTTGGGTTCGATTGGGAGGTTTACAGGGTGTCAGCCCATCTGACACTATGTAACAATCTTTATGTTCCAATAAATCACAAGAACCTACTTCTATCAATAACTATATTTACTAAGATAATGTTAGAGGCATAGGGCTGTACAATCAGATATGAACTGCCGGCAGACATTCAAAATCAGCTTTTAGATACAAATTGTCGGTATCCAGGATACACGTCATGAACATTGGAGAATGCCGTTTCTCTCTTTACATGGTGAGTGTGATCTCGAAGGATCGTCAAAAACTTATAAATTACTCTAAAAATCATATATTTTTTTAAAATGTCAACAGATGGAAAAAAGTGCAACTCAACGGATGAAGTTAAAGACGAAATGCAACATATGAAGCAGATGGTTAATACCTGTTTAGTAATTTATTAAATGTCATTGTGGTGATTTATTCACTTACCTAAAAAGTTTGGACGACGCATCCCATGCTCAAGAACTTGTTTAAATGCCGGGCAGAATGTACCTCTTACCAGATCCGTGATTCCTTCGTTTACAGAATCATCACCCGCACATGAGTAGCGTTTTGATCGCTCATCGAGAACTTCAACAAATTTTGCGGGGAACCATCCTGTCAAATTGGAAAATGGCTGTAACTACACATACATGTAACGTACGAATAACTATTTTCAGTAATAAATGAAAGGTAAATCTGCCCTTGAAACGAAGTGAAGTCCACTGATTGACACAGCCGTTAAAAGGTGTGGGTCCAACCACCCTATCGATAGGGATGTTAGACTCTTTTGAGGAGGTTTCGAAAAAATTCTATAGCACAACTCACAGGTGTGCTTAAAATGCCGAAATATAGTCCTAAAATGTGCGTTAGAAACGTACCTGCCTAGCCTAGATTAAAGAATCACCTATAACCAGCACAGATGTGAAAAACCATGGGTTTGGTCGAACGTCTCTAGTTTCCTCTATCTATTTACTACAATTAAGTTATCGGTGTTTTGAAAAACAGTGCCACGAGCCCTTTTACTTTCACCTTGAGCTTTGGCTAAACATTAGAGGAACGTAGAACAGGCTTCATTTCAAATTCCAGCTTCATTGGTTGAATAGCAAAGAACTTAGCTCCAGATCTCCCTCAGCTGATCAGGAAAGAGCCTCTCAGTCTGATGGTCTTTTGATGCCCAGAGAGGTTTCCTACCAAATTTCACATTCCTAGGGCGAAAAGGAAAGAATTTAGCTCTCTCAGCTGATCATGAAAGAGTGTCTTTGTTTATTCGTATCTTGATATCCCAGACAGTCTGTAGGCATTTCGAGAACAACAATGATGTTAATTGTGTAATTAGTGAAAATCGGCCAAGCCGTTGAAGAAGCGCCTCAGTCCCATACGCATTAAGACGCCTGCCAAGAAGGATGGGCAGTATAGCTTCCTCACATATTGTAATATGGAGAATGGAATTAGTTGAAGAATGAAATACGAGTCGAAATGATTGATAAGTCGACATTATAAGACATTAACGTTTGCACATGCACACAGATTACTATTAATCCAACCGCAATAAACTTTGTAGGGGAACAACTAGGAGCCAAACCGCACAATCATTGATTCTAGATCTTGATTCATGATCTAGACAACATGATGCGTTTTTAGCGAATTTTCTTAGAAAATAAAGCTATTGCAATGGCTCCAAAAATTTTAAAATAAAAATTTTCAAAAATGTTTTTCATCGAAATCTGTTTTGAGGCATTCTGAAATGATTCCTGGATTTTAACGCTTTTTTATATGTATATATATATATATATATATATATATATATATATATATATATATATATATATATATATATAAGTATATATATGTATGTGTCATTCCAGACGATAACTCTCGATAGGATTGAGATAAAAACTTCGTTCTTTCGCCAAAAAATCAAGCATTTCAAAAGAAAGGATGAGTTCGTTGGACAACACTTTTTGAGCACATTAAATTGGTCAAATTTCAAAAAATGTACTTAAAAAATCACTAAAAAAGGCAAAAAAAACCGCTAAAAATTAACAAATTTCTATTTTTTAGCAGAATGCTACTCGAAAAAAATTAATCGAACATGAACTAGGACATTTAAAAATTTAAGCACAAAATTGTACTGAAAAATGTACTTAAATTTCATTAAAATAAGCTAAAAATCGATAGGAACACTTGAAAAAATTGTAAAACTCCACAAAATCGTTTGTTCATCGGAATATGACTGACAAAAAGTTAGTTTGCTATAAAATGTATAATAAAATGTTTATTTGTCCCCAAAGTGCTCAAATTTCAACAGAATTTAACATAAATGTAATACGACCATTTATGAAAATTCGCTCATACGATCATGCTGCATGACTGGAACTTTTTTTGACGTCCCAAGGGTTCTCAATTTCAAATTTCATCTTCATAGGTCGAATAGCAAGGAAATAAGATCCACCGTTACTTAAGTCTCGAATAGCAAAGAACTTAGCTCCGGATCTCTCAGCTGATCTGGAGGGCTCTAGACTTCACGATTCGTTTCCAGACGTTCCAAATTTCAGCTTCATAGGTTGAATGGTAAAGAAAATAGAGAGTTCCTAAAGGATAAGTCAATTGGGATAAGGTACTTGGGAATTTTATCATCAGGGGCGAGCCACAGCGTATGCTAACCTGATGATTTCAACAGGTTCGAATTAGTATTTTATCTTAAAGTGACCCTACTTATCTTCATGTAACACTGAACCACAAAGGGGATTTTCCCGCCTATCCCGTTTATTCAGTTTCCAGAATTTCTAAATTTCTTAGTTCTTTTCTTATTCACAAAAAGGTTGTGCAATGGCGGCAGATTTTGAAAATTTATGTACAAGAAAATGAATATTACTTTCATAAATCATTAATACCGTCCAGAAATGAATATCACTGTTACCGGTGTGTAAGGTTACTTTGCGATAGGGAGGAAGAGATGAGATAGGTTGATTTTGGGATAAAGCATTATTTTTAGGTGAAATAAATTTGAATTATTGGAGATGAGGCGCCTCATCTGCCCACACATGCGCAGTAGTCTTTTCCGTTCACGATAAGGCACCTCAACTCTATCTCCCTATCGCTTTAGGAATTCTCTAATCGATCCGCCGCAACATTAGTCTCGTTTTTTCGTGACAATATTTTGCAACTTTGAAGCGAACTGGCGTCGTTTCAAAAGAGTTGAAAAGAGTGTAAACTCTACACACAAAACTGTGGTTCATCTCTCATTCCCACGCCAAGAGTCCGACGAGTATTAGGTATGTCGAGTGTCTCCCATAAGGGTGGGGGGGTGGGCTCACACACAAAACAACTGATCAGACACCTGAACTCCCACCGAGCCGTCGCCTAAAAAAACGTCGCCTTCAAGACGCTCTATTAGGAGATATAGAGTTTGAAAATATGGAATAAACTGGATGAAGGGTAGCCACTGGGCTACACCTCACTACATGTGCCACGTGAATTAGGATCTTTATCCTACTATATTTAATTTCGAGCGAAACTGTAATGTTTTTAAACAATAAAGTTATCTAATTAATTAAAAAAAAAAAAAAAAAAAAAAAAAAAACAGTTTTCACTTTTAGGTCTCGTTAAAAGCCTGTTCCACAAGTATCCAATCATTTCAGAGCAGTATTTCAAATTATATCAGGATAGAATTAATTGAAGGTGGTTTACTAGACAGGGTAGAACCGGATAACTGCCAAAAGTTTTTTTTGTTAGTCTGCATAAAAAAAGTAGTAAAATGCCGCCAACGAGATATGATTTTTAAATAGTGATATGATTTTTTAAAGGTTTTTTAAAAAGTTTTTTTTTCTTTTCAGGAAAACCGTGTTTTTTCCTTTTAAACTCGAATTTCTCCACTTTGCCTCATTCAATTTCAACATCAGTCCTCATTTTGGGAATCAGCGTTGAATTTCCAATAAGAATAGTGTACTTAGGTTCTTAAAAAGTACCATCCGAAGACCTTCACATCAGCTCAAACTTAGACGATTTTGAAAAAGCAAAATTTCTGAAAATCTTTAAGATGTTAGTACTTTTCCAAAAGAGATCCTGGAAACTGGCAAAACTCATGAAAACTACTTCATCTAATAATCTTTCCAACGGTATAGTCAATTTTACTTTTACTTTGTTATTTAGGGGAGAAAATTGTGTTTTAATGTTGAAAAATGTAGATTTTTCAATGAAATCGTCGGTTTTATCGAAAAATGACCCTCTATAAACCTACGAGTATGGGGTCAGTTTCTATGTAATTTTTCACGCTAGATCGAATGGTAACGCTTGCAGATCTCTCTGTTGTAACCGAGTTTTACACTTTAATTAACTAGTTTTACCCCATAACACACATACATTTAAGAGTAACAAACAAACCAAAAATTTGAGAGTTTAAGTGTAAAACTCGGTTATAACGGAGTAGGAGGGATCTACAAATGTTACCATTTGATTAAGCGTGGAAAAATACGAAGATACCGATCTCATACTCGTAGGTTCATGGTGGCTCATTTTTCAAGAAAACCACCGATTTTATGTACATAAACCGTATTCTTCAACATAAAACATAATTTTCTTCCCTAAATTACAAAGTGAAAGTAAAATTAACTATACCGTTGTAAAAATTATTAAATGAAGTAGTTGTCATGAGATTTGCCAGTTTCCAGAATTTTTTTTTGGACGAATAGTAAAGTTTTAACGATTTTCAGAAATTTTTTTTTTTTTTTCTAAATTGTTTGTTTGAGCGAATGTGAATCGTTTGTCTTCGGATGGTACTTTTTAAGAACTCAAGTGCACTATTCTTATAGGAAATTCAACGCTTATTCCAAAAATTAGTTCAAAAGTTAAAACTAAGTGAGATAAAGTGGAGAAATTTGAGTTTAAAAGCAAAAAACAAGGTTTTTCTTTGGAGAAAAAAAAAACCTTTAAAAAATCATATCTCGAGTACGGATTGAGATAAAAATATGCGGTTGGCGGCATTTTACTACATTTTTGATGAAGACTAACACAAAAGAATTGTCATCACTTATCCGGTTCTACCCTGTATAGTTACTTTACTCTTACCTCTCAGTCCATTTAGTTCTCCTACCCAGCAGTGTTCGTCATTCTGGGAAACAATAGTGATTATATCATTTTTGCGAAACCCTAATTCATCGTCATCATTACGCTCGAAATCTGAAACAGGAACAACTCTTGATTAAATTCTCCTTCGATTACCTCTTCAGTATTTTTTCTTCTAGGAAATTCAGTAAGTGGGCTTCAACATATTACTGTACATCGGTGCTACAGAGCATCATGTAGAAGCTGAATAGTACATGAAATCACATTTTAACCAAACCGCAGATTTCAATAACTAGGAGCAAGCTCTAGAATGGAGAGAAAAGCTAACCAAGCAATGCTTTGGCACGTCGACATCGGTTCCTTGAAACACTGAGGTAAGAGTCGAGATCTTTAGAATGGCTATCAATGGAGTAGTCAGAGATCAGTAGATCTTCATTGTACAGGTTAGGTTCGGTCGAGAGAAAGTGTCGAGCAACTTGTCGAATGGCATCTCGGAGCTCAACCAGAATTTCTGGAAATGAGTAAGGAATAGTAAAGTAAAACCTTAAAATGAAAGATAGTGTATCATGCTATTTGATATCCAATAAGTTTAAAGAAGGAAGAAAAAACGTAAGAACGAAATAGTGATAACCTTCGCAGGTACAATTTCAACTACAATATCGAGTAAAACAAAGGACTGTGAAAACTATTTTATAAAAATAGAGTTAGGAGGACGAACCAGTTTGTTTGATATTCTTGAGTTTCAGATCCTCCTCGGAAAGTTCGTCACCGAACAGAATCAGTTCAAGCACAGACTTGGATCTCTTCACAGATCGTCTGAAGAACAATGAAATAGAATCATTGTCACACAATGAAAATAAAATACCACATGTTTGGGTTATAACTATAAACAATTACACATCCTAAAGTATTACTTATACGAGGTTTTGCGAATGGAGTATTACGTTCACTCTTATTCTGTACCTCAGAGGTCGATTATCGTAAGTGACATTTTGGCGATTTTACAGGAGAGCCAAAAGAAGTTGTGGGCACACCTATTTTGATCCCTATGGCCCATTCTGATGACTTTATCATGCTCAAATTAATTAATTTGAGCATGATAAAGTCATCAGAATGGGCCATAGGGATCAAAATAGGTGTGCCCACAACTTCTTTTGGCTCTCCTGTAAAATCGCCAAAATGTCACTTACGATAATCGACCTCTGAGGTACAGTATTATTCTTATCAATCTTATTACTCTTCTCATCACATTTTCTTGGTTTTCAGAATCAAACTGATTGGCCCAATTGTCCCATTCAGAAATTCGTTCAAGATCCATAACTAGGCACTTTTGGCAAAAGAAAAAAATAACAAGCGAAACGAAACAAACAGTTGGGTAAGAACGACGAAAGAAAGCTAGAAAGAGAGAAGGTTGCAAGGATCTGCACTAAGCAAATGCTCAAGGTAGCTCTCGTCCCCCCTTGGTTTTTATCATCATTTGAGGGGAAAAAACTTGAGCATTTCCTTGGATTTCTGTTTATGAATCTCACTTGAGCAATTACTTTATCACTGACCATGAATAGGTCAAGTTGCCTCTAGCTACTCAGAGCGTCACATACGCATTTCCTTTCAACTAAGTGAGGACTATGAATTCCACCCTAAAACCCTTAACAGAATATTTGGTCGCCATGCTGAGCGTAAACGTTCAGCACCATAACTTCAGAAGCATCATCGTCGGTTTTATTGAATTCCCTTTTCTAAACTTTGATTACTTTACAAAGTTTTGTTCTCATCACCCTACTCCCCTACAATGGGAGTTATACACATTTTGTAAAAAATTAACTTGTTTGAAAGATGAGATTGATTGGGGGAACCCTCAGCTTCCTTGCACTATTACGTCACCTTCCTACCCGTTTATTGGCCAAACTAAACGGTTTTTTGAGCTGAAAACTGCCACTAGGGGTTTGCGAGTGCGTTGGATCCAATGACAAAAGTGTGAAATTCTAACAGATGAAAGTTGCCCATTGCTTTCTTAGCTGCAAATTACAGGGAACAAAACAGAAATGTTTCTGCACGCTTTCATTTTCAACATTCAGTAATTCTAGTACAAAACACTGTTGTCTGCTCATAATGAGAGACATATATCCTGCTGAATGAATACGAGAAAAAAATCAAAGCACAACAAAGAGGAAAATGTAACAGTATAGGGATGTGTCGGTCACCACTGAACGGATCTCTCAATTGAAAGTACAATATCAAAGTACAAAGTTAATGGCTTCCAAAAGTGTTAACGTTCACCAGTTCTTCACTCCCGCTTCAAAAATCTTGCTCCAGTTCATTTTGTCCCACCCCAATAGTTCATCAACTCCTCATCCACTTGTCCCTCACCGTTCTGTCCACTCTTCACCTCACAACTCGCCACCTTTCCTAACCTCACCGTTCTTTCATCCCTTTCCACCACTACTATTCCTACCTTTGCCCCTTGTCATTCTTTCCACCAATCCCCCTCCCATCTTTCCATTTCTCCCCTTCATTTCTCCTCACCGTTCCTTCTCCCTTCACCCATCTTTCCACTCTTCCTCTATCCCTATCCTTTCCTCTACCTATGCATCGTCAGTTCCTCCATCCCTCTCAATCTTTCCACGAACTGGAAGAGGTGAAGGGACGGAGTTGAACGGTTCCCCTACTGCTCTATCCATTCTTTCCATTCGTCCCCTCACAATCTTTTCACGAAAGGAGTTAAAAATTGAGGAAGTTGATCGGCTCTCCCCTCTCTTTTCTGTTCAAAAGTGTACCTTCCACCACCTGGAGATGAAGAAGTGGACTGAACGGAGTGGGTGGGTGGGAATTAACTCCCTGAATTGAACAGATCTTGTACTTCTCTATAACAGTTAACACAGGGGGGTGATATGTAATCACTATAATGAAAACGTTATAAAAAGATTTCTTGCGAGAGTGCAGCAAAGTAGTAGTCATGGATACTATAATTTCGACGATGAAGGTAAAATTTCAAGCTGTGTGGACGAAGAAGCCAATGAGTCATTATCAGTGTACAGTAAGTAAATTTAGATACTAATTATGCACTATTTTGCCCAAACCGTTCCAATTTTCCTCTCAGTTATGAAATGCAAAAATGAATGTGGGGAAAATTTTCAGACAAATTCTGACCATAAGTAATGCTCATTGATTACATCATATGCTATGACTGCGTTAATTTTAGGTTGGGCCACATAAGTCCCGAATAATATACGATACGATTAAATAAAATATACAATGTTATAATTGGTTCAAATTACTAATCAATGACAATTAATTGGTAGAATGTCTATTCTTTTACCTGGAAATCTTGACGTCAGATGCCCAACTAGAGTCATTGGCCATTCTGTACATAGCTTTCTGCTTTCGCAGTGTTTCTATCAGCTTGTCATTGATGCCGCAAGACACTTTGGTAGAAACCTAACAAAATTTTACTCGATATTATTGCTGAATAATTAAAACGAAGAAATTACATACACAAACACCGTTTATCCAACATCTAAATATGAAATAATGTCCACATGTTCTAAATGTAACATAATTGTTCACTCACTTCGATGAGTGTGTCAACATCTTCTACTTCATATGTAATATTGGAAAGCCTTGTGAAAATTTGACTAGTGTCGGTGGCATTATTGATAGTAGATTCTGTAAATAAAGATACATTGATTAAACTCTGAAATTGATAAGTTAGGTATATTTGCAAAAAACTAAGCCACACAGATATTATAAAAACTTAACTAAATAATTTCTTCTTTTAAAATTACTGTACGATTAGTATAGAGGACTGGGCAAGTATTTAGGTTTTACTTTAAATAAAAAACTTCGAAGTCAACCAAGAGGAGAAAAATTAAAGTTTAACTCCCCTGAAAATTTGTTGGTTTACGTTTCAAGATCCGTAGAATCCAAAAAACGAATTTAAAAAAGATGAAAAAATTTTTCATAAAAACTGAAACTTGGGTCAAAAATCACATATGGGATCTAGATGGTCCTATCAACCATAAAGGGGGAATTTAAGGGCTGAAATATTGAGAAAACGAGATCTCAAAAACTTTTGAAGCATTGATGGATATCATCCTAATGAATCGGCAACCCGGATCGCAGTAAATTCATCATTTTGGGTTTCGCTCGGACTTTGGCAGCAAAAATATCTTCAACATAGGTGTCAATCAGAACTGGCGTGAAAGTAAAAATCGCATCATAAACTACAAGAATCGTAACAGCTGATTTAATTCCAATGGAATACGTTCTTCAAAAAATCGAGTCTTATCGACTCCTACCGCTTATTACGAATGACTAGTGAAGCGTAGGGAGGTGTTTTATTTTATCTCATTAATTTTCAGATGGCTGGTGGCTGTGACAGTATCGATATACTTGGATACTGGTTAACTATTGTACTTGGATGTCAGCTCTTGTCAAATATAGATGGACTAGTAAAGTATAGGGGTTTTATTTAATTTAGTTAATTTCTCCTTTGTAGACATCTACATCTATTCAGATATAAATAGAGAGTTCTTGCAGCCATCACGACTCGCGAGTCATGATTCTGAAAGGATGTTGCTGGGTACAGCAACAGCGAAGCTAACCCTTGACTTGTCAGGGAGAAGTGGTGAGTCGCAATATGAATCAGCTTACGAGGCAAAGAGTAACGTTAACGTGGGAATTGCTTCAAAATGACCAGAGTTGTATGCGATTCATATCGTATTTTTATACACACGGTTTTTCTTCAAGTGGTATGCTCTGTTTTATTTTTCTCCCAGAGAAAATGGAAGAATTGGATCAATATGTGGAGTTGTATTTGACGGGTGTGATTAGTGGTCAGGAAATGGAATTAGTGCTCTGAAACGATACGAACATCAGCATCAGACTCGTACAGCCCCATCTGTGAGGAGATTGAGGTACGGATCTTGATCTAAGAAATATGAAAGACCCGAGGTATACCTTGCTTTCAGATTTCGCAGAGGCGACATACCTCGATTAATTACTTTGCTGGAAATTCCCAATATTGTCAGAATACCAAAGAGTGGATAACAAATGCCTGCTCTCACATCTTTCTACATAATGTTGAGATAGTTTTGTACCCAAACAGATTGACAATCTGACAGACTTGGAGGCAACGTTTGGGTATTCGACATCAACTCTTGGGATCGTCGCAAACCATTTGATAAACCTTTGATGTCTGGGGTTGTTCTTCTTCACGGTCCATCTTCTTTTTTTCTTTCACAACACAGATTCAAAATCAGATTGAATTTTGATTATAAACTGTACACGTTACCTCTCTTTTCAGAAGCCTGCTTAGGCCTCCAATCGTTTATGACTCCATCACCTGTATTCGTAGTGTCTGCTGATTCGTCTCCTTACAAGATTCACGTGCATGAACAGTTAATCTTTTCTATTCGTACCGAACTCTACTCGTATCGAGTCAGATGGCTACAAGAACTCTCCGCTTTATCTACCAGAGTTTAATAATTATAGACAAGTGAAGAGCAATCTAATACAGAAATAATGAAGCTTATTTATAATAATTTGCAGCGTTTTTGCTGTCATATTAAACAGCCCATAGTCTATTGGATCGGAAAGTCAAAAGTTGATTTCTACACCTCAGTTCTCTTTGATCAGCCTTATCGGGCTAAAGTTAAATTATTCGGAGGAGCACACACCACACAGATGCAGGAGGCCGAGGGCAATGTTGAATAACACGAGTGAGCCGTCCAAGAAAAACATATCCCAGATTCGGAGAGTGATGCGAATGTGACGAAAATACGTGGCGAATATAGAGGAAAACCAGGGGACCACAGCCAGCTTGAAGTCTACATCAAACGTGTCCAGCGACCTCGCAGCATCAGGAAGGCACCTGCGAGCCAAGGCATCCAGGACGTGCATGTCCACGTGGACTCCTTAAAAAAATGAAAATTAATGGCTATTTATATGAGAAACTCCTTATAACATTAGATGCAACACAAGCTCATCACCAATATATTGACAATCAATTTCATGACATTCACGATTCTGTAATTATAAACTTTGATGGAGCCTAAACCAATGGGGCTAATAAATACATCCAACATGACACTATTGACTTTTGAATATTGTAAAATCTTCTTAGACACAACGATAAAAAAATTTGGGATTGAGATAAGATATCAAAAGTGTTTTATATTATCAGCTAGTCATGTAATAACAAATTCAATTTGTAATTCATTTGCTGAATTAAAGAATAAAGTCAAAAGTCAAACATAATCAGGATAGAAGTTTATTAAATGAGTTTGTGCGTTGGTTAATAACATAACAATGCACATAAAGTGGGCGAAGTATATATGAATCAAACTTGGAACCTGCAGTCACACCCTTATCATATCATCAGCTATTCGAATCCGCACATAGCGGAAAAATCAGTTAAACAGCTATTAAAATTTAGCTCACTAAGGGCCCGTTTATCAATCACAGCGGTAACTTCTAGACAAACCTCAGGTAGTTACCTAGAGGTTACCGCAACCTCTCGAACAAATTTCGTAGGGCATTTATCAATCAACTTTATCCCCTCAGGTAGCTAACTATAGATAGCTAACTGCTCAGATAACTTCGTCTGAGGGAAACACGGGTACCACAACAACAACAAAGATTTCCCCACAAAACAGCCTTACAACACTGGTATTTTTAGTTCTACGTGACGCCTATCGGTAAAAAGTAGATAGGTATAGTACAACACAACAACACTCCTGTCATTTCGGTTTCATCTCCCATGTGATCTCCTATGTGATGAATTAAGATTTCGAATTATTTTAAACAAAATTATGTTAGGAAATAAAAAGTTAATTGTGGAAGGGGTGAACGGAGCGGGTAATAGATATAAATATACCGTAATGTTTCCATATTCTGATTTGATTTCCGTGTCTGGTTTTTGTTCGATCCCGATTTCAGTCTAGTTATGCAATAAACCTTGGAAGTTTCAAATTTACTATTGATGGAGGTGTACGGAGGGGGTAATCCCGATAAATCATGCTTTTTTCATTTGGATGTGCTACAAATCGGAGATTTCATTTTGTGGAATGATTTTTGAGAGGAGGAATGATGGACCGGGGAATGAACTGTAGTATTTACGCTATTTTCAACCGATTGTTTCTAAATGTATTTTATTCTTTCCCCCCCCTTTGTTTTATAATATTTTGCTCGATATAATTTGGTCTCTGTAGAAATCATTCTCAGTAAACAAAAATTTCATCATGGTGGGTTAGGGAGCGGGTAATATAAATATATTTTAGACCAATTTGTAAAAACAGTTCATTTATATTTTATTACGGTTGTGAGGATGGTTTTGTGATAGGCGATATAGAGTTGTTCCTATCACTGTCGGATTCTATTTTACCTTCTATCAACCGCAGCACAAACATAGTAGTTTCTTTCGACAACTGGAAACGTGTGTGAAAATCTACATCGTCAAGTTCATTAAAATAATCCGGGCCTGGCCGGACCGTGCACGGGCTCCGTTCATATTCCAAAAATTGAATGATCTCATCCGAAAAGTCCGAATCCATCAATTCAACTTCGTTATTATACATCATGACTATCTTATATGACTTTATTTTATTTTTATATAGATTATATTGTTATTAGTACAAGCTATTTAATCTCTCCACATAACTTTACCCACAAGATAAATCGCTAACTGAGGGAGGTGAGTCTCAGGTAAGGATGCCAAGCAGATAGCGGTTGCGGATAAATTTGAGTTGATAAACAGCCAACGAGAAGGTATCTTAGGCTGCTAGTGACCTAGAGTTTGCCTGGGCTTTATCTGTGATTGATAAACGGCCCCTAAGTTATGAAAATGAGTCTTTTTTTAGACAAATAATTAATTTTTATACAAGAACAAGAATGTTAGGAGTACAGTTGCATTTAAAAATATATGATAATGTAGATTAGTAGGAACTTATTAATCAGGTATGTTAATGTAGAGAATTCGACACGAGAGTGTTTGTCAATAAAGTATTCAGCTGCAGGTTAATTCCTTCTCCAGGAAATCCTCAAGCCATCTAGTGAAACCACTGATCGGGTACCTAATCTGTATTAGTTGGTACCCAAGTATGTATAACAACCATGATGGGAAAGTTTGTAAAACAAAAAGGCAGTTCTGTACAGACAAGCAGTTTTTGTGTACCTACACTGTGTTTGAAGTACTCACAATGTCTAGAGGTTTATTTATTGTAACTATTGCAAGTCAAAGCCTTACCCGCTAAAGATTTGGTGAAATACCCTGGAGGTAGGAGATCTTCTATTATAGTGCACATCATCCAGAACACACTTTCTTCGTCCATGATAAGCAGAAGATGAGAGCAAAACAAGCTCATTCCCTGACAGTAACTGCAAAACAATATGGACTCATCAACCCGTATAATAGAGAATGGACCGCATAATGGACCACGATTACCTACACAATACCAACTCACATACACAATATACAAACGCGCCCGTGACTCGGAATGGCAAAAAAACTTGAAAAATACAAAAGTTTCGTGGAAGATCCATGAAAGCAACCATCCATGACCAAGCAAAGTTTTGTAAACGAAAGCAACACAAAAATTGATTATTAGGCTCAGTCTGAACCAAAACAAACGCAGGTATTTTTCCCACCATCCTCCTTTTTCCACCAAATTTGCTAATAAAAATAACCGCATACAAATCCGTTTCTTTCAGAACATTCTAAGACCTTTCTTTCTTTGTTCGATCCCAATTTTAGTCTAGTTGTGCAAAAAACCTCTAAAATTTTGAATTTCAAGGAAAAGGGAGAATGGAGGGTGTCAAGCCGAAAAAACGTGGTATTTTTTGACAAATTTTGTCGACGCCACCCAGGCTACAATTCTCAACCAATTTTCGTGATTCTTATTTTGTTTTAATGAAATTTTTGTTTTTTCTCTCATTTTAATTCTCACCAAAATTATATACAATCCATTCAAACGGACTTCCCTGAAATGTATGCATTACTTACCTATTTGATTTAAGGGTAGTACAGTCAGAGAACAGTGGGTGATTCAAAAGCTAGTGACCGCATTAAAATCTCCACTTACCCTATCGATGGGTACAGCCAGGCCAGCGCTCTAAGGATGCGTCTAAGACGAGGGATGGCTGGAGAAGTGGACGTCTGGAAAAAATAGTTGCCTGGCATCGATCTCAAAAGATCCTTTTCAATTTCCATGCTGGAGTGCTCCGAATCCCCACCTGAACTCTTCACAAGTTCTTCATAGCTAGTTTTTGACTTCAATTTCTTTTCAAGAGCACCTAGGAGGAAACACTTGGAAGATTATATTGGTACCAAAATATAGTCAGTGACTAGACAATAGTGGCAGGCTGGATTCGAATCGCGATCGCAGCAAACTTGGCGGTATGGAGGTGAGCGTTCGGTATCGAATCTTATTTCCCATCATTGATGTAACCGTTATCCAATCAAACTGCTAATTTTGCTCTGAATCCCCTTGGACTCGAAGGTCAATAATATAATGGCCACATCAACTTCATTTTTTGATATTTTCCGATAAATCATTTACGGAAAAGATCCAATGTAGTTTACCAAGTTGATGTGAGTTTGGTGGTCTGGATGTTCGCAAGCTGGCATCTCAAAAATACATAACATCAAGTAGTCAATCCCTTAGTACAAATTCAGATTAGTTGGACATATAGCTTCCTTTCCCGTTGTTATTGTACCACCACCCTATGATACTAATCTATATGTCCAGATGTAGATGAAAACTCTCAGGGTGGGGTTATTTTGGCCCCAAGCACGGAAGCCTGGTGGCTTATTGTACTTTTCTGTGAGTTTTGCTTTTAATCAAAGAGATTCAGCACTCTGGTGAGGGATGTGAGTCCCTTAATTAATTGTTTGCTTCGAATAGACCTCATTGGGGTTTGCGCCCCAGAGAGATCAAATCTGCGATAGGTGAGTGCAGGGCACTCGAAGATTATGTGGGATGCTGTTTCGTCTGTCTCCTCACATAGTCTGCACAGGGTTGAACTTTGCATAGGGGTGTAAAACCGGTTATAAAGTCGACTATTATTTTTAATTCCCTACGTTTTTCCAGAGTAGTTCCTCAGTAAGTTTGGTGTTCGGTTCAGCCAATGAGTTTGCTGTGGACATGTCCCTCAATATTGGACCATCTTCTTGTAGTTTGTTGGTCAACCCACATGTTGATGATCCTTCTGAAGGTAGTTTTTGGTAAACTAACTGCTGGCTCAGGCCCTACACAAGGGGTTTGGGAACCAATTCTTGCAAGCTTGTCCGCCTTTTCGTTACCAATAATACCACTAGGCCCCGGCACCCGCTCCAGGCAAACCCGGTTGTGTTTTGCTAGGGTGTTGAGGGTTTGCTTACAACACCAGACCACTCGCGAAGAGTTGGTTGGGGCCATTAATGCTTTTGTCGAGGCTAGGCTGTCAGAGAGGATACGGACGTGGTAAACACGGTGCCCCCTCCTAATGCTCTCCAGAGCTGCAACCTCGATTGCCACTACTCCAGCCTGGAGTACTGAGGTGTGTTCCCCAAGTGACACTAACTACTAATCTATAGTGAACCCTTTCCGTTAATGATTCAACGGGAAATATCAAAAGATAAGAAAAGGAAATTGATGTAGCCATTATATTATTGGCATTCGAATCCAAGGGGGATCAGAGCAAAATCGGCAGTTTGATTCGATAAGGTTAAATCGATGCTGGGGGATCGATTCGATACCAAACGCTCACCTACCCCCATACCGCCAGGTTCACTGCGATTGTGATTAAAATCCAGCCTGCCCCCACTATCTGGTCAATCAGTGAGATTTCATTTACAAGTTGTTTCAGTTGTTTGGCAGTTATAAATTATTAAAATATTGATTTCACCAATAAGTAGTTCCCTAAAATTATTTTTCTGCAAAAACGTAATACGATTTATGGAAAGTGTAACAATATTAGTTTGTATGAGATGTTTACTTACCAGAGAAACGCATATACAGCTGCGGACGGAGAGAATGTGGTATTCCCTGACGAACCATACTTTCAAGCTTATCAGTTTTAGGTAACAAAGCAGGAACACTTTCCCACGAAAGATCACTTGAACCAACAGAACTGTTGAATTCTAATTGGGCGAACCATTTAAGCCTAGAAATCCAATAAATTTTGAAAGGAACGTCAACAATCGCACATTGTACATGTTCAATAACTAAGAAGCGTCAATGGGAAGGATTGGAGAAGACTTTAATACCTTTCTTGTGGATCTTCTTCTAGGGGCATATGTTTATGTTTGGTGGGGCTGCGGCCCATGGTTAAGTACGCACCATCTTCATCCAGAAAGAAACCAAATTCGTCAAATCTGAAAAGTAAACTATTTTTAATGGTATGTTAGGACAGACAGCCCTGGACCATTCTACTAAAGCCACGGTCACATTATGTACATTCGGACAGCGTCAGAACTGGTCCTGGACCAGCAGTACGCTGTTCTGTGAGACCAGCGGAATTGTTTCCAGGACTGTGGGTCCCATACATGTGCACTCGAAGTGGCCGGCCTCCTCGTCCTTCTTCTCTCTTATCTAAACTTATATGTTTTTTTCGCGCTCATGACAACACTTTCACTTGCAATATTTGCATCACTTCACAACCTAAGTTGCATTTGCTTTTTTTGGCGTTCCACTTGCAAACATCTTTAAAATAAACAAGGATTTGTTCCGTTTGGAATGAGAGAGACTAGAGGGTTCTTTCAAGGCCATTTAAAAGATAAAGAAAATACAACAAAATAAACTTGAAGAAATCGAGTTTATCATAAATTTTGGTAACTGTAAGGTGATTCATTTTACCTCATCAATTTTCAGATGACAGCCCAACTCTTGCTAATACAAAATGTCTATAGCCTGTCGGTAATGAAAAGAATACCTAGGCGTCGGTGCCTGGCTGCGGAGGTGTGAAACAAAAAGCAGGGAAAATTTCCCGTTTGCACGATTATTCTGGAGTTTTCTTCCCTGCGAACGTCAGCACTGAATTGACTCGCGAAAATTTATAAGCACGGCTCTGATAGTTGATTATGGGTAATTCCTATCTCAAAACGAATTCAAACATGAATGCTCGCCAATTTATATGCCTTATTACTAAACTTACCTTAGAGTCCGTTAGAGAAAGGACAAATAGGGGTGAGCGAGAATGAAAAGCAGTAGAAAATTTATTTACAGGACGCACCTAGGTACTATTTTTATTTACAGAAACCTATTGTAAAAAAGAAATCAGTTGTCTTCTGACGAGAAAAAATCGCTCTAGTCAGAAGAACCGTCAGACGAGCTCCTCTCCAAATACAAAACAACTCTTTGAAACACAAGAAAATACCCAAACTACAGCTCACAAAACACACACGCACGCGCGCACACACACGCACGCGTGCACACACACATTTTTTTTTTCCGCATTTATCAAGGTCGCAGCCATGACCTTGATGTTATTAGGTGCCACTCCTTTTAGCTCAGATATCGCCTGTCGCAGATCATTTACTTTTCTTAGCCCGCCAGGTCTGCTTCATGTCCACGCTGCCACTGACAACCTGGACATCCAGGATTATGGCAGACCCATCGGGCTTGACAGCAACGATATCCGGCTTCTTGCCCCGGTCACTCGGCATTTGATATAGTCTCTCTCTCTCAACAGCCCAACCGCTGGATGACAAAGCGCCTGCTGTCTGCTTGGCGACTGCATCGTGACGGAGAATGCGGTTACCGTGAGTACGGGGACACTGCTGCACTACATGATACAGGTTCTAATTTTTACCACGACAGGCACGGCAAAGGGTATCCACTGTCCCGCGACTACTCCTCGAACACCTCACCGAGGTGGCCAATGTGGCCACCCGGACGGCATGAAAATGGCGGTAGTCGCGGGCCCCAATGCCCTCTGAAGCCCATTCCACCCACTGGGAAGAAATGGGGGATTCAGAGCACTGTCGGAGTTCTTTACCATCTACTGACTCATGCAGCGCAGCAGCGAACTCAGCAGATGAGCTGGGTTTGGGAGCAGTTGGTGTTGCTCGGTCGCACCACAACAACTGCTGCTTGACAAAGTCAAGGTCAGCAGCAGTGCGAGCGACCTCCCAGCTCGAGCCCCTGAAGGCGAGCAGGCGCTGGGGGCGTAAAGATGGTATGCCAGCTGAGAGAGAGACAATACCGAGCCCACCGGCCTTGACCGGTGCATGGATATAGGCACTTGGGACACCAGGTGGAAAGCCTAGCCAAGAGCGCACAGCAGAGCGAACTTCACGATCTAACTCTAGCAGCCTCCCCGCAGTAAGCCTACCAAAGACTAGCCCATAGGTCAGCTTTGGCAGTAAGTACGTGCGAAGGAGGCGCAGCTACTGCTGTGGCCTCAATGTAGCCTTGGTGATACGAGCTAGTGCCCCACCAAGGTCCACACGGCTTGCGGCAATGGTGGCCACACCCATGAAGTCAACTCCAACGTACCGCCAAACCTCCAGCACGGATCGAGTGGGGATGGGTGACTGTCCTATGACAAAACACTCCTCATCCACCACCTTCACCTGATGCTGGCGACCCGACGGGACCAAGGAGACTGAACCACACTTAAACCACACACACACACACACACGAAACCTCGATCTTAAACAAATGGCGACCAGTTTCGCCAACACAACAACTAAAGTTCCTCTTTTTTCCCGAGCACTTGGCTTTAATGCGCTTCTTCGCCGCCAGTCACCAACACCTACCTACGTATTGTTTTCAATACAGTTAGGCTATAGTGTTATTTCTCCTTGGTGTGAATGAATGATTGAAATGAAATTATTTATTTGTAAAGGCCTTCCGGTGTTACAAGATTAATTAATTTCTCCTTGGTGTGCGTCTATGCAAGTGCAGTTATATTTATATTATGTCCTTGTGTAGTGTTCTATGTAGGATTATCCAATAATGACATAATATAGCTTTTTGTTTAAATTATAAAAACGGAATTTATACTTTTATTTTCACTGTCGGAGATATAAAAATAATAACGTTTGCCTTTCTTACGCTGCATTCCACCACAATTTGACATTTATCAATACCACATTTTTAATTTAAAATTTCACTACATCTTACCTGAGATTGGGATCATCTGGATTTGAGGCCAACTTCGAAAGAATATTCTGTGGCCATAGTGACGGCGTTACAGCTGAAAATGGGCCACCGGGAGAAGGTTTTAGTATGCCGATATCGCCGCACGATCCCCTGAACGAGGAGTACCCCGTTTCATCATCTTCATCAGAGAGGGCGTTGTCAACAACGTCCTGGAAAACAGCAAAACAACCGCCTTTATGTAGCCAAAAGAAAGCTAAACGCCATGAAGCTCCAAGTAGCTCAAAACCTCCTCGTAACACCAAATGTTAAAATTAATTTATTATCACAACCGAATATTATGTGGGAGAAGTTGACGTTTCACGGGACAAATTCCGAAGAAAGCTCATTTCAGCCATTCGCTCAAAACCATTTCAAATTTATGGACCACGAACAACCTCCAAATACTATTCTGCTATAATAGTACATTTTTTAATACTTTAACTTAGTCTATTCATTTATTTTTTTCAATTTATTTTAAGCAATTTTTAAATTTGAGCGCATTTGTGTAACATAATTCATAACATTTGGTTGATTATCTACTGCCAACCCAGCGAGTAAATTGTTAGACCTTTTTCACAGATTCGAGTGATTTTATCAGCATATTAAAATAGAAATTAAAATTTACTATACATGAAGCAGATTTAAGTGGGCAATCACTACAGTTCTTTAAACATGATTCGCAAAGGTTTTATTTATTTTTTAATAGGATAGGTATCCCCCCCACCTTCTCACTAATCATTGAATTGGAGTCCAAGGCCATGTGTACCTAGCCAACAATGACGTCTAAATATTTTAGAGAACAGCCAAATAATATACAACTACATGCATTCGAAATTTGACAGCCAAAAATCACTAAGAACGCCAAAAATAGCTAAAAATTATACACTCAGGTGCAAAAAATTTGGCCCACTCTCTAAAATGGAAGATTTTATGAAGTTGCGACTTATATTCTCTTGTTTTCGACTAGGTTACTGTCTGAACTCATTAAGAGGCATTTTTGTTGTTTTCTAGCCAGATGATGAAATTGTTTTGATCTCTCATCGGAAATGGTCGTGGAAGCTGTAGCTCTCATTAATGATGGAAGGTCACTGAGATATGCCACTCAAATGCTAGGACGGCCTTATGAAACCGTTCGTGCCACTGTTAGACGTTTTCGAGAGACGGGATCGTACTCTAGAAGGCAGGGTTCTAGCCGCCCATGTAAAACAACAGCCGCTCAAGACAGGTACTTGTACAACTTAGATTAACTGCTTCACAAGGTCGTAACTCACTTTAAAATGCAACCGAAGTGGATTTAGGTGTTTAGGCAGTTCGGAGGCGATGGTGGGATTGGCAATTGTCTGCCAGAAGACCCGCTCGCATTCCAAGTTTAACCCGTCAGCACAGGATGTTGCATCTTCAGTTTGCTCAAAATCAAAGTGCTTGGGAACTTGAAGAGTGGAGGGATGTCATTTTCAGCGATGAGTCTAGGTTCAGCCTGCGGGGCCCAGATGATCGTGAAAGAGAGTGGAGAAGGCCTGGAGAAAGGTTTGTTCCTGCCACAATGTATTCGAGCGGCATATCTCAGTGACCTTCTATCATTAAGGAGAGCTACAGTTTGCAGGGCCATTTCCGGTGGGAAAGACATTTTTTTATCTCTTAAAGCGATTATTTTGGGAGGAATTAACTCAATATACAGGAAAACACTCGCTCCTCAGCTGAGGACTACTGTGGAATAGATGAACAACATAATAGCAGTTTGGAAGATAACGTGGAAGTGGGAGGCAATGAAACATGATCTCGTCTCGACACAATTCCCTACCGTTGAGAGATCAAAAAAATTTCATCCGCGTGGCTGAAAAACAACAAACAATGCCTCTGAATGAGCTTAGTCAGTAACCCAGTCGAAAACAAAAGAATATTAGTCGAAACTTCATAAAATCTTCTATTTTGAGGGCCAAATTTTTTGCACCTGAGTGTATTTTATCAATATAAATAACATAATGCTTTTAACCAAATTTTCGTAGAAACTGCGTTTCAGAGGGTGTACAACACGATTACAATAGTCATTCATTTTCAGATTTCTTTATATATATATATATATATATATATATATATATATATATATATATATATATATATATATATATATATATATATATATATATATATATATATATATATATATATATCACATTGAAAATTTCTCTAGAAGAGCTTGATTATAATCACAAAATTAGAAAAGATAACAGAAAAAACGTCACAAAACTATCTTTATACTTCGGCTTTTTGCCTTTTGGTTTATTATTTCCAATAATAAGCCTATGTGATCGTATAGCAAAAAATTTTTATAACCCCCCCTCAAACTTTGTCACTTTACATTTCAAGGTGCGTAGAATCCAAATTTGAAATGTCCGTCCGCCGTTCGCCGTCCGCCGTCCGGGCCATAAAAGGCCTAAGAATTGACTTAAAAAACCCGTTCTTTCGCAAATAGACTCCATTTGGGGTCTAGTTGGTCCTAACGTTTAACCATCCCGATCGCTTTACTCGCATAGATGCTATGGGCCAAAAACGGGCGAAAAAGTGTCATTTCAAGGCTTTGTTAGACTTACGCACGCACGCACGCCTGGCACGCTTGGCAGGGGGTCACGGTGGGTGGTGAGGGGGGGGGGGGTGAGCGGGGGGTGAGCGGGGGGTGGAGTGAGAGGAGGCGCCGCGGCACCTTGTGGTGGGTACGGCGTTCCTTCGAGGCATGAATATATGTTTTTTCTAGGTCATATTTCTGTGTTAATACCAATGCTTTTCCTACGCATATTTAATAACATAAATATCCTCTCGACTTTTCGTACGTGGTTAGATAATGATATTATTAAGGCAATAACTATTTGAATAGATAGGAGCTCAAATCGAGAAATATAAACATGCGTATATAATTATAGAAGTATAGGTTGTGGCAACTCGAAATGGGACACGCCGAGGAGTCTGGACGGGGCTTATGACGTACGCAAGCCAACTAAAACTACGATCATACTCAATTGAAAAAATAATAAACCTTTGTGAAATAATTTGCAGCGTTTTTCAAACTAATTTGAAAGCCGAAATATAAAAATAGCTTTGAGACGTTTTTTGTTATCTTTTCTAATTTTGTGATTATAAATATACATTTGAGGACAAAATTTTGAGCTCACTACTCCCCCAAAACCGCTGGTCCGATTTGGACCAAATTTTGGTATGATGTATTAGGTACCATGTCGTAATTTGTGCCTCGCTGACTTGGGTGAGGATCAGCTGACCACAAACCGTAATATCAATCACTATGCCGGCAAACTCGTGCTCAAATCTCTCCTATTTACCGTAGGACGTTGAAATTTGATAAGGAGCCTCTCTCGGACAACAAGAGACGAGCAAGGTGAGGAGCGCAATCCTGACCAGCTGAGTGAGCTAAAATCTCTCCTACATACCGTAGGACGTCGAAATTTGATAGGGAGCCTCTCTGGGATAACAAGAGACGAATTACGAATTAATTAGACGAATTACTTTAAAGGCTCTATCCTAATCAGCTGAGGGTGCTAAAAGTTATGTCGTCTGTCTGATTACAACGAAATTTGATAGGGAGCCTCTCTACCTCTCTAGGACGTCAAGGGACGAATGAAATGACGGGCTCCACCCTGAGCTCCAGCTGATCGATTCGAAAAGTTGTTTCTGCTTACGCAAAACAGTTTTTATTAAAGTTTTCTTTTCATTAATAAAAACGCTAAACATTTTTGAGCACGGGAACGGTACATCAGTATTTCAGTAGAGAATTTGAGCGTACTTTCATATATCAGGAGATGTATTAATTATACAAAAATGAACCTTGGTGGAAATAGGTTGTTATAACTCATTGATATTACAATATCCAGATTGAAACTCAACAGTTATCTCTTGTTGTTTCAATTTAATAACGTGTGATTAACCTAATAATGTGTGAACGATAATTACTAAAAATAAATGTATACAACTATATATTAACTGTGACCTGGAAACTACTCAATAGTGTTGGTTGATAAGGAGCCTACAACCACGCTGGTTTGTCAACACTGTCGAACATTGAGTCTTGGTTTACTACAGTATGTTCCATCAGATCAAGAAGAGTAGTACCTAATCTAAATACCTACTGCAAATTGGACTAAAGTAGTTGGTGCCCACAAACTCGTAGTTTAATTTTACCTTTATATTCAAAGGTAACTTCAAAGCATAACCAAATTGGTACAAGAATGCGTCACAACAAACAAAGATCGTGCTCAAATCAACACAAGTTATCGTTTTCTCCCTCATGGCATTTCACGGGCGCGATTTATGAACTGGGTAGCACTTACCATGGATTCGCTGTTAGCACGAACTCACACCTGACCTACTTCGGTCTGTCTTATCGGTGTTCAGTACGTGACACGTGCGATAAGCTAGGTTACTAATTATACAAGTCACAAGGACTGGGTGATGAGTTTTAATGAGGGCTTCCTTTTTGGCACTTTAGGTAGTTAAGTAGCAGATTGAGTCAAATTTCAAAGGTATGCCAAGGTAAATACTACATTCGTTTTCTCATTCAACGAGTAGTTGTAATTAAAATCCGTCGTTACTAATCAAGTTTAAAGGATTTCAATAAGGGTATAACGACTCATTACAATGCGTAATGAATGTTCAAAGTGTTATATATTACATAGATATATATTGAATAATGATATAAACTAATAATAATAATGATAATAAACATTTAAAAAAAAACTTTTTAAGCGCAAAGACGTAAAACGTCTTAAATAATATATGTCGCAATGGTGGAGGAGGTATTTGTTTATATATTTGTCGCCACGTATTGTGATTGCAAGAGGAAAACTAAGAAGTTTCACAAATAAGCTACTTTTGCGTTTTAACGATTTTTTTCGCATTGTTTGATGCTTTAAAAGTTATGTGTAGGTACAAAAATTGTCTACACTACTTAATTCAACATTATGGTGCTGGTAACCACATTTTTCATGTGTAATATTCCTAAAAATCGTTACAACATTAGGTAGGTAACGAGATTATGGCCCAAACTCCCCACAGCCCAGATTCAAATCCTAATGTGGACAGTTTTTCTCCTCCATTAAATTCTGTTACATTTAGTGTTATTTTTCACGATTCTTTACTGTTGTGTGACATGTGAAGCGAGGCTATACATTCCGAAGTTATCATATACGTTTCTCGTCCATATGAAACAAAGACACTACGCAACACACCTCCACGTAAAAAAATATCAGAGAAAAATATTTGAAAAACTTCCGAAATTAAAAAAATGAGGTATTATCTATTAACGTTTTTGACCCCCCCCCCCCACCACACACACACACGCACGCACGCATGCGCGCGCGCACACACACACACGTTACACAAATCCCACATAGGCGGAAGGCCTGTGCGTGGGCATTTCTACGGAAGTGCTGGTAAAAATTATATTATAACGAATGAATTAATAACAGAATACAAGATGTGATAAGTAAAATAACAAATATGAAGAAAATTACAAAACAGAAGAAGCTATCAGGGGAAAAAATAAACAACTCAAGACCGGGGATAGAGAGGGTTTCAAGTGTATGGAACATGAAATGATTTGGCTTGCTTATATTCTGTAAAGGAGATGCAGCTGGGGGCAAGTAGCCTTAAAGGTGTGTCTACACTTGTTCAACTTTCGTGCGTCATGAGGCTTGCGTCATGGCGCAAGGTGTGACGCACGTGATGAAGACCAAGGCGCAAGCCTCTTCCGAGATGAACGGGGGTGTTGAACGTAGCGAAAGGGGCAGCACACGCCGAACCGCATGGGTTGGAATTCTTTGCGTCAAACCGTTCATTTCGCGTGAGTTTTCGTGGGGAAAAGTACCGTCTTCAAGTTTGTTAATATATTGTATGATGTCTGTCACCACGGATTTAAATAATACCGCGAAGGAAACGCTTGAGTTCATCGAGGATTATGGAAAATCACTCGCATTTCAAAACACTCGCACTTACCTTGGTGTAATCCTGTAGAGCTTCAACTATGGCTTTCAAAACTATAGGTATCATTTCTGATATACTCTGTTTGGACACTTTGAATAGATAGAAAAGCGACTGGATCGAATCACCACAGGCCAAAAACCTCAGCGTGATTGCCAGCCTATATTCTGGAGGTATAGCTTCACGGAAACGTGTGTCCTTTCTTTCAATTTTGTTCCGTGTCAGATTCAACAATGAATGAAAGTTATCCTTCGCCAGTCGAGTGAAGTTTTTGAACAAAACATCATCTGCATTCACTTCTTTCAAAATCTTGCAGTTCCGAGTTTTCAAATAGTCACTCGTCCACATGGATCGCTTCTTCCCCCGCTTTTTCTTTTTTTTCTTGCTTTTTCAATCACCACGAATGCCGCACTTATTGAAAGTAGCAAACATGCATCGTCTGCTGACTCCATCGCGAAAGGAGGTTGAAAGGAAACTGACGCGCAAATGTGGACAGGAATCGCATGCCTCTCGAGCATGCGTGGGAGGCATGCCCCATGAGGCAAGTTGAGAGACGCAAGTTGAAAGACGAAAGTTGAAAGACGAAAGCGCACAAGTGTAGACATACCTTAACGGATTCCTAGCAAAATCCACGAGCAGTCCTGTCGGCGAGCAAACTGATTAAACCTCAGCAAGCCAAAGACTTGTCCAAAGGATCTCTGATAATGTTAGATTACAGGTATGACAGTATAAAACCCGTCAGGGGGCTACAGCAAATAATCTTAGCAATGGCAAGTGATGGCCAACATCCTTGCTAGCAGCTAGGCTTGAGCCATCCACCCATCACTCTATCTTGGGGAGGGTTTCTTAAGGGCAAAGTGATGAGGAAAGGGGAAGACGAGTGTGGCCAACAATGACATCTGAAGAATCACAGTTAGGCACTTAGCCAACTGAGCTAAGATTACACAGAAGAGGGTGTGGCTCCCAAATCACAACTGTAGGTACCGTACTCAACTGGTGGAATAAACACCACTCCATGGCCTCTCTGTACCACATGACTGACACCGGAGTGGCCATATCCACCGTCCCAGGACCAAGGGTGCTCAGTCCATGTTCAGTTTATCTTGCTAACCGATAGCTCGCTCTCGTCTCAAAACCCCCATAAAGCAGCTGAACACAACCAAACTTGTAATATGTTGTCTGAAATATTAATCAGCTGATTAATTACCAAATGAATTCATAACGAGGCCCAGTTACAATATGTGAAAAACTTAAACATGAGCACCAACTCCTCACTGAACTTGGCAAATGTTTGTGATGTTGTGGTTGCCCCACTTTGGAAAAAGTGAGCTTTGGCGTTGTAGGTAAACAACTCAGTCGACCCATCAATCAAATCATAGCATGTGAGTGGGAGTAAGCTAACATATGCTATGTTTCCACAGCTGTTGTCAGAACATGATCTGCATATCCAACATGATATGATTGGGAATCGAAGGGTCACACCTCACACATTTTAACAAACAGTACCATATTGCATGCAACTGAGTTGAGAAGTCCTGGGAAACAATTATCTAGCAGGCAATAGAACAAGATCTGGGTCAATAAAGCAGATTGTATTCTCAACGGTAAATACTAGGTAGCTGCCCTCCGATTTCAATCTTATTTCATCAATTTACTTACATTGTAATCTTTTCGACCAGAATATCCATCGTGGGGCCGAGAACCGAAAAGAGACTTGGCGACATCCATTATTCGTGTCAGATTTCTCAAAACCCCAAAGAATATTATTGTTCAAAAGGCATCTTCAAAAAACTGATTTTCTTGTATCCACAGCTGGAGGCTTATCACACACACAAATTTTCAAGCTTGAAGAAGATACAATTTATAATAACAAAATTTTCACAACCAATCCAACACTTGAATAAACATTTACCGATGAAAATAAAACGCCAGTGATAAAGTGAATTTCTATTGATTTATCCAAAGACGACCGACATCCAGCATTTGTGTGGGTGGTAAACACAACCTGCAAGCTTGAAACTTCCACAGTAGGATATGACATAATTTAGTCATTGATCTTTATAGCCACGCCAAAAATCCATTTACCCAAGCATGGAGCTGAGTTCCATGCGTGAATGAATCTGTTCAGTCACGTCAAATTCGTGTGACGTCACGACTTTAATCCGAATCCGTACTGACTGACATTTGGGTGTTTAACTGTTTATCGTTTATCATAATCAATTTTTTTGTTACGCTTTACCCATTCCAAATTTAAAATATTCCCCGAATCAGAAAAACTGCTTCAAACTGCTACCGTGAAATGCTTTCTGACGTGGGCTGACGTGATTTCTTTCCATACAGTAAGTGGTTTAGTTTGAGTTGATCTGCTCTGCTTCCCTTGCCTTTAGCCCTTCCTTCCCTTATCGCAGTGTATCGTTTTTATGAAAGGCACTAAGAAGTACAGCTTTCCTGTGCTGAAAGTATCGAATCGCTTTGTAATTAGAAACACTTGACATAATTGATTGAACAAATCTTCACCATTGTCCTAGTTCTACCTACCGATTTTTACGTGCATCCTACTTTGTATCGAACCATAGTACGTGTGCCAATAAACTGATGCAGTTGTTAGGTTTTCACTTATTTTCACCTACTTTGTTCGTTTGCAATATGCCTATCCAATCAAATAATATAAATGTTTGATTTTACATATTTGTTAGTTATGGTAAACTTGATAATGCTGGGCAATATTAGATTTAAGCAGGAATGGAAACTGTGCTGTGTTGCTCTTACATTGTTTCTTCTCAGTTCTGAGTTGTTAGGCACTCGAAAAAGCTTCTTGAAAGTTTTAATGTACCTCTTTGGTATGCACTAATGTTGGACGGGTCACTAGAGGGAACAACAATAAACCATGTATAAACAAGGGTTCACAGGGGACGGAATATGATGGAAAACGTCTGATCCTCCTTAATAGTTGGTTAAAATAAACTGAATGAAATAGGTACTACGTAATTAGATATTTATAAAGATTACTAGAAGGGACGAATGGACGGGAGTCAGGCCTCCTAATCACGCTGGGGATGTAGTCATCTACGCAGATGGCTCCAGGATGGAAGGAAGGTCTGGAGCTGGTATATTTGGTGGAAGACCACACCTAGAGGCATCATTTCCTTTGGTTGAGTCCACCACAGTATGGCCCATATTCTCGTGACGTCACGCCTGGAGTAGGTTCGCGTTTCAGCCAATGTCGGCCATGATACCGCCCTACGTCAATGAATCGCTACTCAACCAACCTATTTCTCACAAGAAGTTTGCCGTCTCACGTCAACATAATTCGTGGTTATAAGGCCATTTTTCAACAGTTTTGTTTTGAAAAAGTATAGTATTGTAGCAATACAAAGTTTTAATTTGACTAAATGTTATAATAATCATGCCTGCCAGCGCAATAATTGATTGTAGATTGCTGTCAACAATACCAATCTAACGTGAACTTGTTTTTATTTGGACTAGGAGCCTACAAACTATAGTAGTTAATCAGTGTCAGAAAACTAAAGAACTTCATTCGTTTAGGCTTTGAGAATAATTAACCTGAAAAATAGTAAAGAAAAGATGATTGAAAATTCCTCAGGTGTCTGTACTGCTGTGTAGGTACCTAGCCATTGCTCAGGTAGCTTCATCAGCGTTTTATTATAAGTTCGTAGTACTATGCTTAACTGAGGAAGCTTTACTTGCTATATTGAATGAATAAAAGGAGAGATTTGTCAAAATAAACAAGGCAGGAAAGGCCAGGCTTGGGTTGCTACATCAAGAAACGAAACTACTTAAGTAGGTACGTACGTCCTACCAGATTTGCTGTTGGTTTAAAGTGCCTAAACAAAGTAGGTGGGTCGTTGCTTTGCCGACGAATACAACCGCTGATTAGCAAGTTTGTCAAATATCGAATCAGGGAATATGCAACATGAATTAAAAACCAGCTGCAAGGAAAAAACCTTGAAATGCATTCCTCTGAAGGTAAGATTTCATAAAGACGGCAATGGCAGTGCAGTTATTGCGCGAGTTTTGCAGTTACGCAAATTGTATGGACAAAAAAGGTAATTAGGTAGGTACCTACTTTCGTTTTGATCAATGAAGTACCTACATGAACAAGTAATAATATACGGAAAGTACGTAGGTATACCTTACCTCTAGTTGGGTACTTACCTTTCCACATGTGATACAACTTACTATTCCCGCCTAACAGAGCTCTCATAATGCATCCTTTCACAAGACCGCTTTCACAGTACTCTAAAGATTTTTAGTTTCAATTTATTCAAAGAAGAGTTCTAAAACTAGATAGGTAATCCACAACATCTTTGCGGCTGATGTCTGGATCATCTAGAACACTTGTATGTCAACTCCCCAACACACATTTCATATGGATCTCTACCCCACAGATTAAATCTTGCGTTCGTAGCGTTTGAGGTCAACACCTGATAATAACTTGATGTAATTTGCATACAATTTATCACGAGACCCTCTCGAACGAGCAAGTTTGTCCCCCACCCCGGCAACTACTTGGAACCGTTCCCTACAAGAAGAACTGTGAGTTCTTCAATTCCGTTCAACCTGTTTAGTGGAATGAAGTGTATAGTTTGGTGGTCTGGATGCTCGCAAGCTCGCATCTCAAAAATACATAACATCAAATAGTCAATCCCTTAGTAAAAATGCAGATTAGTTGGATATGTAGATCAGAATGAAGTGTATAGTTTCGTGGTCTCATAACACGATCACATAACAGTTTAGAAACGTAAATGTGACTTTTCATTTGTGACTCATGAGCTGCTCCGCGTTGCACGGAATTGAAGAACTCATAGTTCTTCTTGTAGGGAACGGTTCCAAGTAGTTGTCGGGGTGGGGGACAAACTTCCTCGTTCGAGAGGGTCTCGTCAATTTATCACCTTGCGTATTACAAATAATGAAAATATTGACTCGGAACTAGGTGAGACTATGCTACGCTGTTGTCCAGGTTCGTTCACAAATGGCGCATTTTCGCATATGTTTACTCGTCACCATGACAACAAGGTGAAATAACTTGATTTCGCCTTGCCTCGATGTAAGGATGCGCTAGTGTCCAAGCCTCGAGAATATCACCCATACCAGGCAGAACTATTTGCAATAAGGGAATGTGTGGCAGAGAATCTGAGACAAGGAATGAGAGGGAGGAGTATTCTCATTCTCTCGGATAGCCAGGCAGCCCTTAAAGCACCTCAAACTAGGTCAAGACTGGTGAGGGAGTGCTGGGATGTTCTAAATACCCTGGGAAAGGACAACAAGAACTTGGAATGGGTCCCATGGCATGCTGGAGTGGCAGGAAACGAACCGGCAAACCAGCTAGCACGGACCCTGAATTTAAATAATAATAATAACTACAGGGTGGCCCCCAACGGGAAAAGTCAGGGAAAACCTGGAATTGTCAGGGAATTTTGTGCGACGGGAAAAGTCAGGGAAATGTCAGGGAATTTTGCAAAAAACACCAAAATGTCAGGGAATTTTTTCAATCAATACTTTGTGTAATCGTTTGCAGTGTTTTTAGGTTTATTTTAACTCCTAAACAATAAAACTTCAACGGCGTACTTTATCATACTACATATTATTTTATAGATAGGTATTACGAATAAAAAATTTTTAGGGGGAATTTTCCTAGATGTACAGCTGTCTTGGAATCGACAAGTCTCTCACATATTGAAAAAGGTTTATAGTTAGTTCCCTTTACACTTTACGAAGGTTTAAGAATTTCCCTCCTCCTGGTTTAAAATTAATCTTAGCGAAATCATTATTAATACCACATTTCACTTACTGCTGTGAATTCTTTTCTCAAAGTTTGTCATCCAAAGAGCTCCATAGATTGCAAGTTTGCTACAATTCAATAGCCAGATATGTATTTGATAAAGGCCGATATAGCCACATCACTGAATTTTCAGAAAAATTAGTAGGTTGTTCTTTAGTAAACTATTTTAAATTTCGAATTTGTATATTCATATTTAAGCTTTTGTATGGTGAGGGCCCTGCTACACCAGAATACTTAGAGGGCATGTTTGCCTATGGGCGTTCTGGGAGGCTCCATGTATTGAATGTATCACCCCATCGAACGGTCTCCTTGGGTAATTCCCTTCGTATCGCTGGTGCAAGGATATGGAACGCCCTTCCCATTGCCATCCGTCGTTGCCCTGACTTTTCTGCCTTCCTTTTGCTAGCTGAGAAGCATTTTGCAGCCTGAATTATTTATTCTAACCCACCACAACATTTTTGTTTTCATTATTATTTTTTAGTATACTTTATTTTGTTTTTAATTATCTATATTTTTTTAAACTACAAATACCTAACTATCTAATTGTCTAAAAAAGAGCTGATTTGTATGTTAATGTAATTTTAATTTTTACACAACTGAAAGGCCCACGAGGCTTATGTGTATGCATTTCGTTTGCCAATAAATCTTCTTCTTCTTCTTCTTCTAAAAAAAAAATAATTGTCAAGAGTCGTGGTACTGTTCAAAGAGTATCAACGCTATACACAGATGATAGGTACATTGTGACAAGGATATGTCTTCGGCTCTCCTGGTTACTGCATCACCTATTAGTAAACTATATGTGAGAAAAATCAACAGGTTATTGAACTAGGGAGCAAACCCAACAGAGTAGTGGATTGATCCAGTAAGAGTCCCAACAACGAGTTGGTGTACATAAGCTAGGACTTCTCATGTTGGCCTATTGAAATGTGAAGCCATGTGTCTTTGCAACGAAAGATTTTTGTGGGATGGGAAATAAGGCACCGATTGGAAGTAGGTGGGAAAAAGCGAGACATTTATTGCAGTCGGGCGAAAATTTGGAATTACCCACATAGCTAAGAAATATCCTTGTTAAAAACTTTTCCTTTTTTCAACACAAATGATTAAAATTGGAATTTGATCTTCAACAAATCGCTTCAGATCACAAATTGAGAGACCATAAAATATTAAATGAAAAGTAATGCAGCATGATTAAAGGCGAATTTTCGTAATTTGTCTTATTACATTAAGGTTAAATCGTTTTGAAAATTGAGAACTTTGAGGGCAATGAAGTTGTTAAATATACATTTTATGGCAAACAACTCATTCTAAATTATGTTCTGCTATTCAAAAAATGATTTCGGGTTTCTAGCTTTTTCTGCAGTTTTTATTTATTAATTGTTACTTTTTTTTACACATATTAATGAACTTTCTTACAATTTCGTGCATGAATTTTTGTATGTTCTAATTTATAGTTGATAAACTTTATTTGAGTAATATTCCGCTAAAAATATAAATTTAACTATTTTTAACAGTTTTTGCCATTTTTGGTGCTTTTTAAGCTTCTTTTTAACGAATTTAACGTACTGAAAATGTGTCGTCCACCGAACTGATTCTTTCTTATGAAATACTAAATTGCACAGCACATGGTCGATTTTAAATAATTAGTTGTGATGAAATAACAATTTTATGTGAAAACAAAGCATTTATTCATTACGTACGTAGATAAAGTGTAGGTACCATAATTATGGTTCAGCAAAAGTTGTTTTTCAAACATCTCCTTCTAAGAGCTTCCAGTTAATTGTTATCATTTTGTATTATTCTGGTCACTAGTCATAGAATCTAGTGTTTTGATACGATAGTGTTTGAAGAACCTTGTGGCCATTCGGCATTCGTTAAATTATGTTTTTGAATTCAAAATACCAAAACTGGGTTTTGGATTATTGTAGTTTTTTCCTCATTTTCAGTTTATTTTTTACCTGAATTTACTGTGGAATATTTCATTTACCTTAAGTATGTAGTGTGTCAAAACCATTCTGTTCGTCTAACTGCGATTTTTTAAAAACTATTTAAGTAAATTCTTTCACAAATTTAATTACTTTAAAAAGTATCTTTTCTCCCATGCTTCACCTTCATTATTATTCCTGGCGTAGGCTGTTTTTCCTTTTTTAAATTATACGATTTTCATTTTGGAAGCATTAAAGGTGACGCTATATATATATGAGTTTGATATTTTTTGTCAGGGAAATATGAAGTTCGGTCAGGGAAATGTCAGGGAATTTTAAAATTTCCATTTGGGGGCCACCCTGTAACTAGACATAACTATCACTCAAATGTCTAAACGAACATCACACTATCAGTTGAACCTTGAATGAGTCTTGATTTTCCGAACCTGAATTAAAATAGTCGAAACGATTTCTTGAATTTACCCTATTCAAGCACTCATTTAGGAAGGAATTGAATTAATGTGCTGAAACCGCTATCGTAGTACCCAACTTGGTTTGATTTCAGAATATTTATACTTGAAATATTTTAGATTCCTACATCGGGTGGAAAAGAAGACTACTCTTTTCAAATTTCGTAAGGAACTTGGACCCAAGCTTTTCAAATTCGATTGTCTTGGCCACTTGGATGTGTGATATTTTTTGTATAGTATTTACTTTTAGAGCATTAGGTACTTTATAAAACTTCAATTTCGGAATTCAACTGAATCGCTTTTTCTAATGTTTTTCTAATGTTGAATATTGATTGTTCCAGAAGTGGATCTTTGATCTGCCAAGATTTGGATTGCAACCTGGAGTGGTCTGAGGGGGACCACTTACCATCATTACAAACAGCCATCCACAATACTTTACTGTAAGTAGTTGCAGCTTAGAGTTAACTACCAGCCCTAATTCATAGTTAGTAACTTCTAGATCGAATGCATATATAAGGTTTTTCGTCGATGGAAGAGTCACGCTTCAACAAACATCTGTACTTACTCTATTTTAAAATCCCAAATTGCTGAACTGTGAAGAAAATCCCCTCGTTCTGTCTTCATCCGGAATGGGGAAACAATGGTTTTCTCATGAGCAGTGCTCCTCTCCAGATACTACATTATATTCATCTACAGAGAAAAAACAAATGAGCTGCCTGTTGCGGTTGACATCCCGCAATATTCGGTAATTCACAATCCTACATGTATGGTGTAACATAGGTTGTATAGCTACAACGAGAATAAAATCGTTAACTGTCCCAGCTCCTGGTAAGAATAACGCTTTAGTAATCTGAGCATTGTCCGAGTTACTTTTCTGTACATTACCGTAATTCCCCCTAAAAGGGCTTACCCCCAATATGGCCACCACCATGTCCTCAAAATGCCGCCTCAACCGTCCAGATTAAGGATTGGAATTTATGGTCTGTTTGAATAGCTGGAGGGATATCAACAGCTTCTGGGCAACTGAACATTGAATTACAAGTCCTACGAAAAGTGCGAGAGCTGGAGGAATTTCCACAGCTACTCCGTTAGCTCTGTTTCTGAGAACTGTAAATTATGTTAGCTGGAGGAGTATCCACAGCTACTGATATACTGAACATTCTGAAGAGGCTAGTTTGTTGGAGGAGTGTCGACTGCTAACTAGTATCATTTTCAAGTACCTACCTAATTACCAACTGAGTAGATATGAGCTGAGACAGTGATGAGGTTTAATTACTTACTCACCGGGAGAAGGCGGCTAGTCGTGACTGAAACATTACATTGTTGCGTTACATTCGACTCTTCCTCGTCAACTGAATTGGTTTGTTTTATGAGTTACTACCTGCCATGAGTTTACAGCTCTCGTTGCTAGGATGCACTAGCATCACTAGCTGGCGACACTGCCTTCCTGTTTCCACCCTTTTGCCCATTTACCTTTTTTTGTGAGGTAGTAACCAGAATTTGTGACTATACTAACAATATTCCTCAATAATAACAATGTTCCTCTTGGCCACTATTATGACAGGTGTAAAACTCTCTTTATGTTGGGTATTAAAATGAAAGTTGAGTAATGTAAGTAAAGAAAGCATTTTAAAAAAAAAGTGAAACCATATATCCTGCCAGAAATTTGGACTCCTAGCCCCTGCTTGGTGTATAGCTTACCGTGGTACGATAATTGTGAAATCCTTCCTTTTCTGCTCTTGCCTCTAACAATCTTTAAAAATTGTCTTCCATTCTTTGAATGATTTTCCCTCTGACACAGCTCTCTCTTTTCTCTCTGTTCCCTAGCAGTCTTCCCCCTCATAAATCATATCTAAACACTACCCGAGAAAGTGAAACGATTCCAGTAAAATTGGATCATGAATTTGATCGTTTTAGTTAAAGTATAGATTGGTTGGGCACGTAGCAGAATCTGAGAGTGGAATTGGAACAAAAATACCATCATGGGGTTTGGTTCAGATACATCTGTATAGTAATCTAAAATGCTAGTGTTCCACCATGGAAAGCAGCATATCATTTATTAATCTCAGGAAACAACCAACAAACTGTTTGCTCCGAGCTATTTCTAGACGCTCCTTTAAGTGATGTATTGGGCTTGGCTAGATCCACAGAACTTAGAAACAATTTGTTTCTTGTTTCTGTGGCTAGAGATTCAACGATCTTTTAGCTTCCACTATAACTAACTGGTTTACCCTAAGAGTTTCAAAGCAAAATCTTATGTTAATGTCTTGTCTATTAAAAAATAAAAATGTTTCAGGTGGCAGTGGCCGAAGATGGGGGGCTGGGGGCAACAAAAACAACACTCCTCCCCTTTCTTCAAGCGCCCAGCACTCTCTTGACATTCCTGAAAGCTCCACCCCTCAGGCTTGTGGGTAAGTGTCGTTTTATATTTTTGAGAAAATGGGTATCCGTGATTGTGCAACTACTGCTTTGGTCAAGTTCAATTTTACGGCCTATGTTTTGTGGCAAAGAGGTGATGGAAGAGCTGGTGCAATTAGCCTACAACACATGGAGGATATCCTGAAACCTAAAAATGCTCCAGGTATAATTTCGGGTGTGGCACTTCCCAGAAATGGAAAGGGGGAACTACCCGTGTCCATCACACCCCCTGGGCTATCAAAAATCAGATGGCGGGGAAGGGATGGGGGTAAGTGGAAGAAAATGCTCACAATAGAGAGGGCAGGGGTAAATATTTGATTGTTAAGTGGTAAGAGTTAAAATTTATTACCATCTTAGCCTATGGGACAGTTTGAGGAGGAGGGATGTCAGGACAGCCGATATTGGAGGGGAAGAGTGCTTCAAAACCTAGCCTCTGCTACCATGTGACAAATTGGTGATATAATGGCATAGGCCCTTCAGTGGGCTTAAGCAATTAGTCTGCTACACCCAGAGGATATCCTGAAAGCTAAAAAGCAGTTACAAGTAATGGGTGGGGGGGGACTACCTTATAGCCATCGCAGTTGCAGCCAAATTATTTGGCATTCTTTGTAAACATCTAAATACGTTCCTCAATAATTCAAACTTGATGCTTTTCGTCTCTGCTATTTTCTATTTCCAACTCCAAGTTCTAAATGATTCCTAACTGGAATATTCCAATACAGAAACATTACATTGTATGATGTTCCCACAGACTCAAGTGGTATGCATTCATGAAATTGTTTTCATCTGTATGGAATATTTAAATAACGTGAAAATTATACCTACTTACTTACTTTCTTTGTAAATGGTACTTCATACCTACAATAAATTCAGTGATTATATACGATCTATGTTGGATTTCAGCAAATATAATATATATATATATATATTTATATATATATATATATATATATATATATATATATATATATATATATATATATATATATATATATATATATAATATATATATATATATATTTTTTAATTAGTACAAAACCATAAAATTTATTATAGTACTTACGCTTTTCCCCCAACCATTAAATTATGATCACTGATCAATGATTGTTTGCTTATCATATCTTTGCTGCTTTTGTTTCACCTATGCTGCTTTGTGAGTATTGTAGGTGTAGAATAACCATAGGTGTAAGTTGCACTCACACCTCGTTTCTTCTATCTGGGTTAGATACAATGAAAATTACTTATGTTAGCTATGTATTTTCGAATTGTGTCTTTGTAGAGTTAAGTGATATTCAAATCAGGTAACTTTTTTTTAGAGTTCTGAACAACGAGCGCATAAGATCGCCCACAAGGGTGGAGGTTGACTCGTCCCTCTATCTTGAGTCACCTGATGAAGCTCTGCAGCCGCCTCCAAAAAAAGTCTCGCTCTTCAACTACTTACTTCTGGTTGCCCTTACAAACACTAGCATTGTATTTGTCAAGAAAAAGGTTGGTACTTTGGATTGATGCATACTATTGATATTTTTTCCACTTCTCCTCAAATCTGTTGAATGTAAAATCCATCAAGCGTAATTTTCTCGTGGCCTATTTGTCTGATCTCGCTCAAATTCTGAAGGTAGTTGGGAAATTACGAGTTGGTTATCAAAAAAGAGTTTAATCGTGATCGCATTGATAATTAGCAGCAGCGAATCTCAAATACTTGTTACATCATAACTTTTACACTTTTCATCTGGTTTGGATGAAATTTTCAAGGATTGAGAGGTTTAGGCTGTAGATGGTTCCTAATGAACATCTTCGCTCCATGCTCGCTGGTACCTTTCTCGCATGCTTAAAGATCATCAACCAGGATATTCTCATTGCCTAATTTACTTTTTAGACTTCAACTCTAAGAACCTGCTATGGAATCTTTCAAGTTTATTTCAAACATTTCAATGATCTATTTATTATTGTTACGGAAATGAGGAACTGCAACCAATTCTGACCTCCAGTCCCCTGACCCGCGATTTGTTTAAAGACATGCCCCAAGTGACATACAGACAGGGACAAAATCTAGGGGGTATTCTGTCACACAAGCACCCACGAGTTCAGCCTCCAGAACCACAGCAGCGAGGATTGCATCCATGTGAACGTCCAAGGTGCAAAGTATGTGAAATTGTTATCGAAGACCCTCATTTCACCTCTCCAAATACTTCACACTCCTACAATTGTCAAGGATCAGCGGAGTGTCAGTCACGAATGTGTGTGTACCAGCTGATCTGTAAGCGGTGTTCAGATGATCACAACAGAGGCTTCTATGTTGGAAAAGCAACCCAATTAAATTTGCGGATCAATAATCATAGAGCTTCATTGAACCAAGTTCGGCCCCTGCCGTTGAAGCTGCACGCGAGATCACATGATCCCACAGTCACATTCAACGAGTGCTTCGGGGTAAAGGTATTGAAGAAGATGCCACAGCCTACCAACGACAGATTATTACAACAATCTGAACGGGCTCATAGATGGGTATTGGGATCCATGCAGCCTCCTGGCCTCAACCTAAATGATTGACTCGTACAAGACTATTAGTATCGAAGCCATACATATTTACATGGTTACTTGCTTCCATGATACTATCCCAGGTCCCTAAATTCAAAAAAACCATTACTTATTCTTCTAACTTTGAAAAAGATTTAAATCGAAATATCAGAACTTTCTTTTCTCTTTCTATTTGTGAAATTTCTATTCAACTTAATTTATATAATACATAGTTCAGGAGAACAATAACCAATACAGTGTATATATATTATATATATATATATATATATATATATATATATATATATATATATATATATATATATATATATATATATATATATATATACATCACCTAACTTGGCAGACGTTTTGGTTTATTAGGTAGTTGATTTTTCTAAATCCTCCCTATTAATCCACTCAATTTCGATGACTATCAATTTCATGTTCCAAGTTACTAACATTTGAAAGTTTCTCCCCGTAAAGAAATTAGAGATTAATGTTCAAGTTCGAAAAGCGTTTGTAAGTACTACATTTTGACATAACGAAGTTTATTAATCATATTGCAGATTACCCCCCTGTGAATGTTATAAATCGACAGTAACTAGAATCTTGATTTCTTTGGATATGACACCTTGAACCGTATGGATGTATGAAAATATTATTGCACATTTTGATATTTTTATGATTTTTGATCTCCTTAGACGTTTACTTGACCCACTATCTGAAGGGTCAAAAGAAAGTTACCAGTCAGTCGGAAAATATTTCCCTATCACAATCTTCATAGTTGTATAACTTTACGTATCAGGAGTTCTCAGTGTAGTCTTGGGTACTCTTCGTTTGGTCTTGAACCTCTTTCTAGCTGTCTGATAAGTGTATGTTTTCAGGAGCAAAACCAAAATCTAGCTATATTGGGAAATGCCTAGACATTCTTCAAAGTGTCCTTTCTTTATAAATGCTCTACTATATCTTTCCATGTTCAATATAGTTATCAGCAATTCCAGCTGTCAAGTTTGTCAGGAATAATCTAAAATGGTTTCAAAACGTTGTCTACTTCCTCAAAGAAATATGGTTTAGGAATAACTTAACATTGTAACTCCAAGCACTAAATAATTGACTGACAGCGTTCTTACAAAATCTATTCAGTCATTGAAATAGTTTCCTACTGACACAATACGAGTGATTTGGCTCGTAACCTTTAATGTTTTAAGTTCAATGAAAATCCGAAAAGCAGTGTCATATATTTGCCAAAAGTATTTGCTGACAGAGGGTTCTCAATGAATGTTACAGTCTCCCCCATAGAACACTCTGTCTTACATCTTCTTAATGTCTGTTTTAGTTTGTGTAGTGGCTTCATACTTACTTCTGATACAATTTGACAGCTGATTAGAAAAAAACACTAAAAGTGAAGTAAAATCAAGATACGGATAGCACCATGTGAATCAGCGTTGAAAAAAATGAAAATTCATGTACCATACTAGGTTTACCAGAATCCATGTTTGACGCAATTTGGGTAGTAAAGCAACTTTGTGCCCTTGCAAAACAGGTTGCTCGCGGTCAAAAAATCGAGTGAGGGGTCCTAAATTCATGAAATTTTGCGTAGAATCTAAATCTATATCTATAAAAGAGGATGTATGTATGTATGTATGTATATATGTATATTGCCTATAGACTCCGAAACCGCTCGACAGATTTTAATGAAACTTTCAGGTATTATTAGGCATGATTCAAGGATTGTTCCTGTAAAGTTTGGTGCAAATCCGTTCAAAGGGCTCTGACTCAGAGGGCATAAAAGGGTGCAGTGTCAGGTTTTAGAAATTTTAGTGGTTGTAGAAATAGTTGAACAGAAAGTACTTGTACCTTCTTGACGGCCTACTACATTTTTTTGACATTTTATGTCTTTACTATTCACGCGGGGAGCGTCACGCGGGGAGCGTCACGCGGTGAGCGTTACGCGGAGATTCCCTAATGATCCCACGATTCTGAGATTTGGTATGTAGCCCCTTGAGGGACTTCTGAACACAACTGACCGATCCCAGATCAGCTGAGTGGCTCTAGAATCCAGTTTTTTCCCTAATGATCCCACGATTCTGAGATTTGGTATGTAGCCCCCTTGAGGGACTTCTGAACCCAACTGACCGATCCCAGATCAGCTGAGTGGCTCTAGAATCCTGTTTTTTCCCTAATGATCCCACGATTCTGAGATTTGGTATGTAGCCCCTTGAGGGACTTCTGAACACAACTGACCGATCCCAGATCAGCTGAGTGGCTCTAGAAACCAGTTTTTTCCCTAATGATCCCACGATTCTGAGATTTTCTATGTAGCGCCTTGAGGGACTTCTGAACACAACTGACCGATCCCAGATCAGCTGAGTGGCTCTAGAATCCAGTTTTTTCCCTAATGATTCCACGATTCTGAGATTTGGTATGTGGGCCCTTGAGGGACTTCTGAACACAACTGACCGATCCCAGATCAGCTGAGTGGCTCTAGAATCCAGTTTTTTCCCTAATGATCCCACGATTCTGAGATTTGGTATGTGGGCCCTTGAGGGACTTCTGAACACAACTGACCGATCCCAGATCGGCTAAGTGGCTCTAGAATCCAGTTTTTTCCCTAATGATCCCACGATTCTGAGATTTGGTATGTGGGCCCTTGAGGGACTTCTGAACACAACTGACCGATCCCAGATCACCTGAGTGGATCTAGAATCCAGTTTTTTCCCTAATGATCCCACGATTGACTTAATAACAGTTTAAAATTACGATCAATAAACAAATTTAATTTGGGCGCAGCAACGCGCGCGGGGGAACGCTAGTCTGTAATAAAAAAGGTGGTTCCCATTTGAAAAAACAAAGTTGGTGTTGATTGCCCACGTTTGCGCAGTGCAGAACGTGGTCTTATTTAAGATCCTTGGAAAAAATCATGAAGAATACAATTGTTTTTTAATCCTAAAATTGATGGGGGGAGGGGGGCACTCGTTGGACACCCACATTATCTGACATACATCTTGACTAGTGTATTCCCTTTATTGGCCTTTATTGCTCGATCTATCCTTAAGGGTTGGTCGAATGGAATGCCGATGTTACAATCACATCTTCGGCCAATGCATGATTTTTGAGCCAAATTTCATAAAGTTCGGTCCAGTAGTTTCGGAGAAAAGCTTCAAACCCTTTACGGACGGATTTTGACATGGATGTCTTTTGGCTGGGGCTCAAGGAATTTTTCGCGACACTTTTTTTTCCCGACCGACACTTTTTTTCCCTACCGGCACATTTTCTATTGATTTTCACGTACAACCAAGGCGTTACTAGGGAAGAGTAACTAACTAACATAGTTTTCATAGTAGGAAAATCGTTCGCCACTTTTCGGAATGCTCTAATTTTACCACGACATTTCATGACCTCTAAGCCATTGTAGTGACAAGGAATGCTGATTTATTGCCATTGTAGTGACAAGGAATGCTGATTTATTACTCTAAGTTAAAAACTAATATTGTTTTGTAACCATAATGGAACAAACTTGTGAAAAGAAGGCACTACATGGTTGGTATACAATTGAGTTGTAGGTACCAACTGGTAAGCAAGCAGTAGGTACTAGACATATCCATGATCTTTTGTTTTTCCCATCAAGGGAGAAATTAAAATGCTTGATTTAAACTTTACAAATAGAATTTCACCGCACCTCAACCAGATTTATACTGACATGGGTTTTGGACGTTTGGAGCTCTATCACTTCAATCCGCACACTAAATAAACAGAGAGTTTATCTGAGGAATTTATATCAAATTAAGGTTATTATATATATTTTTTTTCCCCTCTAATTTTTATACACCAAATATTGAAGGGTTTAACATTTTAACGAATAACACACATCCAATTTTAGATTATGACATACAGATCTCTGAGATTCGACAAGTATTAAAAGAAGTAAAAAATGGGGAATCACCCGCGATGAAAGGACTTGGATACTAATTTATCAAAAATCTACCGGACAACTGTGTGGAGTACTTTACTGAGCTATTTAACAAATTATTTCTTAGTGATAGGCTTCCAGAACATTGGGTGTCACTTATCGCTGCAATGATTTTTTTAAAGGGGGATGTGTTTGATCTGTTATCTATTCATTTTTTCGATTTTTGGATTTTACGTATCTCGAAACATAAACTAACAGGTGTTCATTATTGAAAATAATAAACAAAAACAATGCTTCTGCCGAAAGCAATGCTGCCACTACCTTTAGGTTGACTGGTAAGCACTAAAGACAAAATACGAACCTGGTGAGTTGTGGGCAAGATGCCAATGCTATTTACAAACACCTCTGTGAGGACCGCAAAGAATGAGGAAATTTTTGAAAAACACAAATTTGGGGGGGGGGGGGTTTGCCGTTCAGCTTCATGTATATAAATGTTGAATGTTGTAAGTCATGAAAGGGTTAAACTATAAAAATCTCGTTAACCATTTCTGAGTTATTAGAAAAGATATCGCTGTACCACTTAAGTAAACTGCAATTTATTTAAGTATGTAAAACCTTGCAATGGTTTATCTGTTTACCTTAACTGAATGATTACGTTTACAGTTGTGGGGAAACAATGATGAAGACTTCATAGATATCCTTGTGTTCCTGGGTGTGATAAATCTCGGGCTCGCCCTCCTCTACTTCATCCTCCCGTACATCTGGTCGTCTGTTGCTTCCTGCTGGAGCAGCCTGTCCAAAGCTCAACAAGCGCCGATGGAAGTCACGGTTTCCCCCCCTCCTCGCCTTCCCCAAGCCCCGCCCCGTGAGCGCGAGGCCCCCCCACCGCCATATCACATTGCTGTAGACTCCTCCACCCCTCCTCCGTCTTACTTTGATATATTTGATAAGTAATGTTATGACAAACCGCACAAGTAAGTTCTCAGTTTGACGAGGATTCTTTCTGATCTGTTTACCTCTGTTTTCAGTTATTTAAACAGTGTTAAATTTAAATCCGTGTTACATATTATCGTTATTCATCACATTTTAAACTAAACTAAATAGGTTTTTTTCTTCAAAATTTTAAATTTTACAATTTCAATCTCTAGACTCAGGCAGATTTGCTAGTGTCATTACTTTCAAGCCGTTACTGAAACAGATCATGTTAAAAATGAACTCATTTGAATAAGTTTGAACCATTTTTCAACCTCTTGATCCAATTCTTCCTCCTGCCTGCAACTTATGTTCACAAACACCCCCATTATTGTCTCAACGAAGAGCTCTGCGCAATTTAGATAAGAAAATTACCTGGTGTCATTAAATTTCATTTCCATTTCGCTAATTCTATAATTTAAACATTTGCAGTTTGTTTCTGTTCTTGAATCTCAATATCTGAAAATATCTTAACATTCGAACTGTTGATGATTTTGTTTTCAGTCTTGAGACTGAGTTGATGTAAGCAGATAAATTGTATGTATCTGATGGTGTTCCACAAACTGGTCAAAAATACGATTCAGAAGAGTTCAGTGATGAATCAATGAATGTTTATGAACTGATGCGGTAAGCCATCCGGTTTTAAATGTTGTGACTTGAGACCAATATGTCTTATGTCGAACTTGAGGTGTGACGTAGAAATGTTGAAGCTGTTTCTTTACTTTCAACATTGTCAGAGCAAGGCCTTCATTTTTTATTTATTTAGGTAGCCAATTTTTTATTCAGTACTGTATCGCAACTAATACGTATAATGCATTTAAATATCGTAGCATTTTCAATTGTATTACCTACGCACTGAGTTGAGCGTAATTGTAACATATTATATCATAATTATGATTACGATTACAATCATAGGGTTTTAGTCATTTGATTGTGTTACGATTGTACATTAAAAACTTGTGATTACAATTGTAATCACACAAAAAAAAAAATGATTACGAATATAATCACAGAAAAACTGTGATCATAATACAGGTTCTGTGATTATAATTGTAATTTGTAATCACAACTCTAAAACCCTATTATTGTAATCGCAATCGTAATTATTATGATACGATAACGCTCAACTCTGCCTACGCGTAATAAGTTGTGTATTAACGTTAAATTCATTAATATAATGTCGGTATTTTGGACTGTTTGCTTATAACTTTCAATTACGAGAGATTCGTACAAATTAACAGCCAGATTACTTCCAACTCTTGCGGGTCAGGAATCAAGAAATCTTAATTGCCTTTCTTTCCTCTGTGTCAACTTGAGCTTGCATCTGCTTTACAGCGCGTTGATTTGCAACGATATCAGTTGATTAAGAAAAGTTGATAAATTCCATTATTACCTGTATAAATGAATTCAATTGTTAGGCACGTTTCAGTATTATCAACTAGAAATTAGTATTGTGAAAATTGATCTCATTTTGTGCGCAAATTATTTGTTAGTTTTGTTTTAATTTTGATTTGAGTGTTTCCTAGATTTTTTTATACTTAATCGATAAATCCTACTATTCTTCGTTTCAAAAGAGCTTCAAGATGGAATGTACTTTAGTAATCTTGCCCTGGCGTTGCTCTTTTGATTTCAGTTAGGTTTTCATAACTTTTTACTCTACTGCTGGTGTAACTATGATATGTGTGCTATAATAATCAGTCCCTCATTGAATTGACCGTCTCTGGTTTTATTATAATATATTATTATTATTATACCGGATTAAAAACTTGAAAAATCTCACAGCTTTTTTCGGTTTTTTAGTTTGTTGTAAATGGGGATGACAGTGCATCATTTCCAAAGCCTTAAGGCTTTTGATCTTAGTAGATCTTTTACTCTTCTCTTCTCTAGTCATTATGCTTACATACAAAGTATTAATTCTTACTCATGCTCATGTGATTTAAAAAAGAATCGTAACGAAAAAAAATTGATTATACCTAAAAGAAGAAAAAATGATGTTACATGTTTCAACATAATAAATTATTGACTTGATACAAACGTTCATCATTCTCCTGTAATTGTTATCTTGGAAAAAGTGAGGAAAATTCAACCCCGTTCTTTAACTGAATTATTATAGATGCAGCATGGTAGGTAGCTTTTTAGCAATAGATGTATTAAATAAACTAGTCCTGGATCCACCAATTGTGGTTCAACTATCCTGGAAAGGCTTACCATGGGTGGGAGTCTGTTAGGGTGCACCTTGAATTCTAATGTAGGCCCTAGACTATTAAGCGGCTTGATTAAATTCTTGAGCAATATTGATTGTATCAAGCGTGATTGATAGTTTAGAACCCCCTTTGACGATTGAAGCAAGCGTTGACGGAGATTGATAAAAAGTTTGAGTGTCTCAAGCGGATGGTCATATATCATCCTTGGGGAAAAAATTATCTCAAATACCACTGTCCGACAATACAGTTAAACATCGTATTGATGATATGGCTGAAGACATAAAAAACCAGGTAGTCGATGGAATAAAACTATCACCATTTTTTGTCATCCAGCTAGACGAGAGTACAGACGTTGCTATATATGGAAAGTTCCCATAATCCTCCGGTTCCTAACCATTCAGAAAGTTAAAGATATGTTGATGAGTGAAGCGGTTACTCATTTTATACCAGTCCTTAGACCACCGTCTTTTATTCCTTTTGTGGTTTCTCCGCTTCACAGCAACCAATGTTAAGGCCAGGAAGCCCAAATCTACATTTGACATCACAACGCTCCACACTCCTCCACTTCTCAGCTTCAATTGATGAGAGTTTTATCAAAAGATTTAAAGGGTTGATTGAAGTACGCTTGAAGCACCCATCAATCGGAGCCTCAAGCATTTGAACAAGCCGCTTGATAGTGTAGGGCCTCCATAAAACTTTGGCAGAGCCAATCCCAAAATTAGTAAAGGATACTAGGATTATTGATAGCCATTTTTCACGTGTGTGTGAAGTCTCTCACGAGTGTCTTTCATACAGCTATGACTACTACCTTATCCCTGCGTTGTTGAGAATAAGGCGGAAATAGAATGCAGGTTAGCCCCCTAACCCGGGATCACCCTGACCTGGGTCTGAACTGAGGGTTATCTTGCCGATTGCCAGGATAAGCTCTGTGATTGGCTAGAGCTGTTGGACAAAAGCAAGATGGCGCCATATGCAAACTCTGCTCACTTCTTCAATTAACAATATAATTGCAATGGAAATCTCAATTCGCAAAATTGAGTTGGTATAGACTTGAGAAGCACATAGCAAGATACTGCTGCAGTTTAATATAAAATCAAGGTAAACGCAAGTCAAACGATGGCTTACGTTTGGATTACGACATCTTGCAATTACTGCGTCAACTGCCAAACTTTTTTATTACTGCTAGGAATCGAATTTCGAGCGGTTTTTGCTTTTGTAATGCACCATTTTACCATCATTGGTGAAAACGTTAATATTTATAAAATTTTTAAATCAAATTCAGTTAGAACCAAGTTGTGGACCGGTTTGACCGATCAGAGAAATTTCTGCTGACCGATCTGATGGTTTGCTCCCCACCACACCACGACTTGAAGTAGTTAGCCAATCAAATCATTCCACTGTGAGATGTAGGGTAGCGGGAGCTCTGCGAGCTGAGTTTACCATAGAGATGATAAGATAAGCCAGCCAAAGGATATGAGATAGCCGTCAGATATTAGCATGTTGTGCACTGTTTACTAAGTTTTGCCTTTTTATTTACCCTCGTTTTATTTCTATGGTTATTTATTAAGAGTTTCCTACTCTGAGTTGTGTGATATGGAAAATCTTATTGGTGAGGACGACGTAGAACGGGAATCTTCCTCTGAATAACAACAAAATACAAAATCATACATTAAAATGTTATTACTTAATATCAACCGAAGAGTTATTTGTAAAGCTATTAACATTACAAATTAAGAACGACGGTCGCCCTTGGGATCGAGTTGAATTCTACCCGCGATATAAACACCGTATTCTCCCACAAAATCATTAGCTCTAGCCCTTTCAGTCCCGAATTATTTGTAGTGAACAGAAAAATCTCAAGCTCTGGTAAAAATTTCATGACCCTAGTACCATCGGTTCAAAAGATGTACCATGTACAGTATAGTGCACAATTAGACTCAAGCGGTGCTTTGCAAAATTTCGAATGTACACTGTACTGCACAATGAGACTCAAGCGATGCTAGCTACCCAACCTGGATTCAAACAAAAATTCACAGCAGTTTCAAATTCGAACATATTTATTGAACAATGAAACTATAAAACTTACCCTTGATAAAGAAATAAGGCAGGGCGAGTAAAGTAAAGACTCTTTTGTACTTTGAAATCACAGAAACACATTGTATCACATAATTATTTCAGTCTCCATCCCCAAATTTCAAGTCAAACGACTAGCAAAAACTGCCATTCAAAAAAATTCACGGCTTCACATGCATGTGGCAAATTATAAACAGCACCAAAAACTGGCTGTGTACCTAGGTAGGTACACGAAAATCGCGAATTATTTTATGACTGGCTTATTCATCGTGAACTGCTTTCCTATGATGTCGTTTCTTGGTATTATTGTTCCAAAATTGTTTCCAACCAACGTTCTCCAACATCCACAGGGGTGCTGCTTAACAAAATCTACACCCGTAATCATTCCCAATAATGTCTAGTTGCCGAAATCGGCATTTTCCTCGCCAAAGTTTCGACGGTCTTCTCATATTTTTGGATTCAGAACATCACGCGATCCACATCGCTCTGGTGCTATTGTACAACCTACTGTACACTACGTTTGAACGCGTGGCAGCGATCCACGTCGCTCTGGTGCTATTGTACAACCTACTGTACACTACGTTTGAACGCTTGGCACAACTTCATTTCGCAAATAACCAACTCGATTTTGGCTTCTATAGTAACTAAAGGACGTCTACAATCTATACCAAGCATAAAAGAGCTGATGAATCGTATTTATGTTGCATAAAAAACCAAAAATTGTTGTGCTTGCCTGTATCTTCCTTGACGGGCGGGTAGAGGACAGAATCAATCAGCAAAAAAGGCTTTAGTTTACATTGTGTGGAGCTTGAAGTCACAATACCGTCGTTGTTAGGGGGTTATAGTTGCTGTTGAACAGAAATTATGGCCCTAAAACGGCTCTGGTTATGGAAAACAAAGTGAGAAGGTCATGTACAGTATACTGCACAAAAAGACTGAAAGGGTTAGGCAAGAAAAGATTGAGCATGGATCGATAGTCCATGGATTTCTTATTCCTGTTGGAAGGTTTGTTCCCAATGAATATTTTTCATTTTTTATGGTTCAGGTTCTATATATATGTCGCAGGTACATTGCGGAACAAGGCATTTCACGAAGTGTCTAGGCAGATAGCGAAGTCCTTACATTTCCTCATTGATAGAACTATACACATCATTGTGATTTATTCGCCCAATTAATCTACATTCTACTAAAATGATTGATTTAGGATATTTTTTTAAATTTTGAGATGCGAGCTTGCGAGCATCCAGACCACCAAATTATACACATAATTTATTTTTCAATTTCGCTATCTGCCTAGACACTTCGTGAAGTGCCCCGTTTCGCAATGTGCCTGCGACATAACATAAAATGTTCACCTATTCAAAGGATGGCGCGAGCCCACCAAGCAGGTTACAGTAGTTGGAGGCTATACGACGGTTAACTTCAGTCAAACCCGTTCGCAGTGCAGATTTGGTTACAAACTGTTTGAAATTAGGTGGTGGTCACGCATGCGCACTAAACCAATCTCATACCTTGTCACCAGCGGTTGGCTACAGTTTCCTACAGGCACTGTCCAACTAATCTATAATGTGGTCTCATCTATAGGACAAAGACCTTTAAATTAGCTCAACTCCAGATTTCACTGTAAGCAGGTAATATTTTGAAGTACCTACCTAATTAAACTAATTTTTAAGTAGTTTGAAAATATTCCAGTTCTAAAAATGTGTTATTATTTATTGTTCCCTAAGTGTTGGTAGGTGGTCTAAAAATAAATTGGAGTTAATTGATCATATTAGAAGAAAGAGGAGAAAATGGAAGGCATGTAAGTTCGTTACGAAATCCGCCGATAGGCTGCACAACAGAACCTCGAGCATCTCAGTCATGGAACAAGAGAGAGACCATAACTCTCTTCTTCCATGGCTCAGTTCTCAACTCGAACGCGAAGGGAAATTCGACGGTTTTGGTTGGCACCATTGTTGTTATCAATGGCCAGCCATTATCGGGCTGAGTTTGGGTTTGACGGTGGTTGTGGAATGTGCGATTTTCGTTGTGAAAAAAATTGACTTCGCTGGTTATGGAGTAACTTGGATCATCCGTTATGTAAGTTTCATTCAGTTCGATTAAATCCTTTAGTTTTTAAAATCGCATTTGATGACCTCTTTTTTTATATCGTGAGCTGAATGGTTACTCGGTCGTTGTTGGCCGTCGGACTCGTCTGTCTCTAACATTCTTCTCCCCATTACAACCTTCCACAATAAATTTATTAATGAACATTAATTATATTTTCACGACAGTTTGCATCTATTCCACCTTGCTACGTATAATCTATCAATTTTTCTTATTGTTGAGGCGAACTAAGTGTGTTTTCTTCCACAGTAAAATGATAATATTGGTGTTTTAAATGTCATTTTCCCTCTCCGCGATGAGTCATGTTTTGCTCTTGACACCTGCAATCCATAATCGTAAAATATCAATTGATTATTATCTATCCTCTTATTAGGTATATAGAATGATTTTCATTCAAATTAATAAATATTATGTAATGTCAGGTCTCTTTAGTTCAGCAGGTTCTTCATTGACGTGTCAAGTGAAGTGAAGTCGGTAGAGTAGGTTCTTTCCAGTTTCATGTTTTGCTCCAGGTTTACTTGTTTGTTTTTTAATCCAAGTTTACATTTTTATCATTGCTTTTTCATTTGTTCTAATTCTTGCTTTTTGTATGTTCTAATTCCCGCCTGACTTATCATCTCAAAATTTAAAAGGAACCGTCCTACATTTTGAAAAATGGGCAAAACAAGATTTTTTTCTTTATTGTTACGTATGAAGGCTTCATTTGTGACCCATCATGTGGCATAGATTTGTCCAGCGTTAAATATCCTTCATGATTAACTATTTTGTTTTTCATTTTAATAGAAAAGCTGGGAATTGAGCGATTTTTCCACAGCTCAAACGTGTATATCTCAAAAACTACAGCTGACACTGGAAAACGAATTTCAGAATTGAGTTCAGCACCCTTGAAAACTCTCAGAAACAGTTTTTTTTTCTTTTTCGACTGTTCTAGTCGCATTAAGAAGCGATTCATAGGAGAGGGGGTTTGAATAAATAATGAATACATATTTAACAGTAAGAAGAAGGATCGGGGAGAGGTCCAACCAACCTCGGCTTTGGATCACGAGCAACTAACTATAATAGGTCGGTTCATGGACGGGGTGGGGGGAGGTGACAAATACTGGTACGAAGTCGAGCTGATAGGACATCCCCCTTTTCCAAACTCTAATTTATTAATGTCTCTTTTTTTTCAAAACGTATTACATTACAAAAATTTTATGAGTTATCATTATACAGTAATATTTCATATTCATTTTAATTACAAAGAAAAATCAATAATTGAATCCATGTTATGTTCAATAGTTACATAAGTTACAATACCTTGTATTAAATGAATTCACAAAACAATTGGTTGTTAATATAAATAGCTTATTTCTTAAAGTTAAACACAAATACAATGAACAATAAATTGTTCTCAATTTGGGACATAGTCACCGAACCAGTTGGGTTTCTTTCTTTCCCTAATAGGTCTGGATGGAATATCTGGATTTTGAACATTTCCAGTAGGTGGTTCGTTTTGCTGTGGAGGGTTTTGTTGAAAAGACTTTGATTTTTGAGGGGACGTTTGGGTTGATCTACGAGCAGTTTTCATGGGCGATGTCTGTATTTCTCTTTCCATATGATCTGGATTAGTAACAGGCGAAGTTGGGACAGGAATAGATTTAACTAGTAAAGGTGGAATAGATTCTTTATAGTAGGGAGCAGGTGTAAGAAACCAACGATTCCTGCGGTATGTTCCACCCCCACTACTTCTAACGAGAAAAGATCTTGGTTCAGGACCTATTTGAATTATCCTTCCATAAGCTCTAACATCCGTCATCCATACTGCATCGTCGATCTTTAACTCGGTTAACTTCTCTACAACTCTACGTCTTTTATTGTATTTTTCGTATTGCCTTTCTTTTACGCGTTTTTCGTTTTCTAGTACCCTAGACGAATCCACTACCTTTTCCAACTCATTGGGAAGAACTGGAAGGGTTGATCTCAATTTCGTACTCATCAACAGTTTCCCTGGTGAAAATCCATTTTCTAAAGGAGTTGTTCTACAGGCTAACAAAGCCTCATAGAACTCATATGGATTCTTTTTTAGTAAATTTTTAGCTACACGGACTGCTGCCTCAATCGCCCCATTGGACTGGCTGTAGAACGGTGAACTAGTTATGTGCACGATTCACGTGCGCATAACGTTCGGCGCCGAACCAGTTCCGAAAAGTTCATGAATTCGCGGTGCTTGGACAAATGAAAGGGCATGATTCACTGAATGTTCTCAGACCAAAACGAACAATGTATCTCAATTAGAACCTGAGATATCAAAGGACAAAGCTATAAAAGATGGACAAAGCTGATTTTCATTGCTTGATGACAAATCTGTGCATAAAAAAATGAAGGAAATCGGCCGGATAGAACGGCCATACTAACTGCCATTAGATTTCGTAATTTTTCTAATACCTATATAGGGTTTTGTTGTGTTTATAATTTATCAAGTGATAATGGCAAGAGCTCTCGCTCGGGTTTGTTCATTAATTTGTCCTTTTTTGCCATATTCTTCAACAGAAAGACAATATTATAACTTCATTTGATTTCCAATGACGATACTAATAAATATTGGAGTTGACGAAATAGAAGAAAATATATATATTCAACTTTACTCACCTGTGACGTAAAGGTTATCGTGCGGGTCAACAAGAGCACCTTTTCCTTTTTTTTTAAATTGATTTTTCCCAAGTTTTCAATTTTGACCAATCTCGATATTGGTAAGAACTGGAATCTTAAACTGTTATCTCAAGCCAATATTTTTCTCCATCTTTTGTTTTTTGTGTTGACCGAATGGGCGTCAATTTTTTTAGATAAGAGAATATCCAAAATGGTTATGTATGAGAGATCTAGGAGGTGCTCTCTCTCCGAGTGGGAGAACACCGGTTCTCTTCTTTGATTCCACCAATAAATATAAATAATCGCACAGTCCCATCAATCAACACAAAAATCACATACCGAATGTTGCATTCGCGGTACCAAGCGAATGATATGGAAAAAACGACCTTCTCGCTCCCGAGATAAGGCATTTATCTCTTCTCGATGTCACCAGAACACCGGAAGTTCAACCTGGGATCTTGGATCATCGGTGAACGGTGATTCAACTGGAGTTCTCAGGTTCGTTCTGAACCGTTCTACCTAGGCCACGTCCCTTTTTGGCCGTTCGGACAGTCGCTGAACGCATTCTGAACGTGTGGTTCGCTGTTCGTGAGACGACCAGCTGGCGATCTTCCACGGTAACTGACAAACCAAGACAAAAGTGAACGAAAGAAGCCAGATTTCTCGAGCTTTGCAATCAGAATTCCTTAGGACACCCTGTCGAATGCCTTGGAAAAATCTTTATACACACAATTGACCTGGGCTCTTGCTGTAAATGCATTCATAACTATATGTTCGAAGGTCAGCCGTTAGGAGCGCTAGTGGGCGAAGGAACTAAGGAACACTGTGGTTAACATCACTTTCCACTTGCTGATACCTTGCGTCACCCCTTTTGCTCTATGATTCGTTCCCAGCCCCAGCAATCTCATCAAGATTGGCCAAAAATGAGAATGATATTATTGATTAATAAATTATAGTAATAAAGAAGCGCACAAACAAACAAAATTCGGGAAACACGAAAACAAATTGTGTCCTTCAGGACTACCCTTATAGGGTACAAAAGAAGAGCAAATCGGTTTGTAAGGTCTATGTACCTACCTATAAGTGGTGCGCTCTTACCTAACGCAAGCTTCCCATGATCGGAGCCCCATTACCCAAATTTCATCGAAATGAGATCAGATCTCACAGCAATCGTTGGGATATTTGTACCTACTAAGAGAAGTCACTCCACTTTCCCAATATATTCTTTATATATTATATATTTTTATATTATATTTTTTATTTATATTTTATATATTATTTCATTACTTAAAGCTGCATTTGTTTGAAGAGTATACTTTGCGTCTGTCTTTCTGTCCGTCTGTTCTGTGCTACGCAGGTCGCAATTTTTGAGCTATCGACTTGAATTTGGTAGGTACGTAAAATTCCTTAGACTTCCGGGGTCCTGAGACACTCGCTGAATTTATAGTTTTTGGTGCAGCAGCGATATCGTTGATAACGTAGAAAAAATCACCACAGAAATACGCGTTTGGTTTATATTTCGATAATTTTTGACTTGTTGAATTGAGACGACCCAAAATTCTGAGTGAACCAATTCGATGTAGCGACGACAATTATCATCAACAATCGTCGACAATGTCGTACAACAAATCTAAAAAATATGTGTTATTGTAGTTGTCTGTCCCTGCCCAATCCTATTCATTGCTCATAGTATAAATTAAAAAAATTAAATAAATAAATTTAAAGAAAATAAATAAATAAAAATTTCTACCTAATATTGGTAGATATTAGGATCGGGAAGGGTAGTCCTGACGAACACAATTTGTTTTCGTTTTTTCCGAGTTTTGTTTGTTTGTGCGTTTCTTTGTTACTATAATTTATTATTTAATAATATCATTCTCATTTTTGACCAATCTTGAGGAGGATTGGTAGATATTTTTGGATTGAAAAATTTGTAAATTTGCCTATTTGGTACCTACAAAATCACATTTAAGTTCCTTTCATGCAGCATTATCGTATGAGCGAATTTCCGTAAATTGCCGTACTATATAATGCTTCCAATTTAATGGCAAAGAAACTCGTTCTTAATAATATTCTGCGAACAAGTTTTATTTTTAACTCTTTATGCAGTTATTAATATATTTTTCAGCAAATATTAATGTAGTTCAAATACAGTTTCCAGCATAAGCTTATGCATACATTTTGTAATGTTTTAGTTCATAGTTTACAAACTTCTTTCGACTAGAATTCTGTTTGAAAATATCAATTTAACAATGTTTTTGCTGTTTTTAGCCATTTTTAGTCATTTTTAAATTTTTTTTTGAGTTTTTGACTCATTTAATGTACTCAAAAAAATGCTGGCCAATGTACTCATCGTTTCGTTTGGAATGCTTGATTTTTTGGCGGAAGAACGGAATTTTTATCTCAACCCTAAGGAGAGATTTCGTCTGAAAGGACGTACATGAAAAAGGGTTGAGCTCTAGGATTCGTTTCAGAATGTCTCAAAACGGATTTCACTGAAGAAAATTTTCGAAAAATTTTATTTAAATTTTTTTGGAGCTATTGTTATAGTTTCATTTTCTATAAAAATTCGCTGAAATTAGATTCTACTTTCTTTGTCCAAACTTTGTGAAGCACCTGGTCAGCGAACCGACCAGTGTAACCTGTTTTTTGTCACATTAATCCCTAACTCCCTGGTTCTTGTGATCAACTAATCCGCATTGGCCATCCCACTCACTTTCTTCGTCACTCACCTTATTTGGTTCTGCCGCTGTCGTTTCCCAATTCCTAAAGGGGTGGGAAGGTGAAATCTATAAACGGTACCCTTTACGTAATGCGTCACTCTCCCTCGAAGGTTATCCTTTTAGCGATACTGCATCATTACCTGCAGAGATTGATTGTCCGGCTTCAAGCTCCATCATATTGATAAGGTTTCATCAATTGTCACAAATCCGTTCCCACCTACAAATAATTCGCTGTCCAGTCTTGTAACTCGGTATCGTCCGAGTATCCCTAAAGCAGGTGTGGTAACCCGCACATAATTGTTTTGTCTAATGATAGTTATCGTGAAGGATGTGAAGAAATTCGCAACGATGCCATTCTGAATGATGAAATGAAATGAAAATTAACTTTATTCCGCATAAATAAAAATAGCACATTATAGGTTCGTGATAATAACTTTTGTATAATACACGACTGTGTACAAAAGTATTGTTTCCTGTAAAGGCGCGTCCACACCAACCGAGCATCGACGAACAGGATTCGCGAGCATTCGCGAACACTTGTTCTTCTACCTGTGCACACCGGATGCTCGCCAGTGTTCCCGCAGACGCCAGTCGAAATGATGGCTCCTGTCTTTTCAAAAACGGCTGTGTCGGCGGCATCTTTTATTTCACAGGCAGAGACGTTGAGAAAAAATCACATTAAAGAAACGCTTGCATACGAGTCTGCAACACATTGGGACATTTTATGTCTTTAGTTGCAGACTCGTATGCAAGCTCTAAGAGCCACTCAGCTGATCCGGACTCTGAGCATCGTCAAGTAAATGTCCTAAAGAGGCTACATACGAAATTACAGCTTCCTAGAGTGTAAAGCATAGAAATTAGCTTTGAGAGCCACCTATCTGATCTGGACTCTGGGCATCATCAAGTAAATGACCTAAAGAGGCTACATACGAAATACAGCTTCCTAAAGTCTAAAGCATAGAAATTAGCTTTAAGAGCCACTCATCTGACCCGGACCCTGTGCATCGTCAAGTAAATGTCCTAAAGAGGCTACATACGAAATTACAGCTTCCTAGAGTGTAAAGTATAGAAATTACCTATTAAAATGATTTAACCACCGCTTCACAAATCAAACCGTTCTCGCAATATTCGGATCACCTGCTATGAATCAAATCATCGAAACACCAGCTCAATGAAATCATCAGAAATAAACAAGCGGTTGCAATCATGTTCACAATATCAATTATTGAGAATGATCACCTGTGTGTAAACAATTATTCATATAACCATGCTCATAACTCAGCTTGTTGGCCACGCACTTCGCAGAAGTTAACATAATATGGTTGGATAAATCGAGAGCTTTCGAACGAATGGTCAACGAATTTCGTGGGATGAAAAACGACGAGTAGGTACCAGTTCCCTAGCAACGACTCGGTTGTAAGCGAAAATCATCAGAAAACCAACCGTAACGCTTTTTGATGTAGCGCTTTGTGCTGTGTTTATGTCATTGTAATTAGCTCATAAGCTATGTGGATGACAGACGCAGTACCTATCTATTGATAGCTATGTCTATATAAGTAAAATTAGTCACCGTGAATGAGAAACATCTTCAAAGCTTCCAAAATCGTGGATTGTTTCATTACAAACTGAGAAAACTGTTCGCAATTGCGTTCACACCTGGCAAGCATTCTTGGGTTCGGGCGTTCGGCTCGGCTCGCCCGGTGTGGACGTGCCTTAATGGAACTACCCCACTACAAGGAACGAGGTTCCGTGCTGTGCGGGGGAATCCAGTTCAGAACGAAGAGCAAATTATCGAAATAATCAATAATGATATTAAAAATATCACATTTTTTAAAGTAAATTAAACAAGTGTGGGTAATACTCATCATAATTATCTTACGAACTACATAGCATACTAGCTGGAGAACTAATTTCCGCAATTTTCATAGCCTTTGGTGATCAACCACGTAAAAACGTGCTTTTTGTAAAGATTATGAGGTAGAGCATAAGGCTGCGTTAAGACCTTAGGCAGTTCTCGCAATAAGTAAGGTAGGCAGAAGTACGTATGTCGGCTAGTTGACTTTAAGCGAGAATAAGGAGCATGTGCAGTACTTTGTGTTGTGGTTCGAAAAGCGTAGAGAGTGACGGGACTATTGTAAATAAATTTATGATAAAACATAAGGACAGCTTTGGCATATAACTGGTTTATAGAGAAGACAGGTACAACAGTGAACAGCTCACTGGTAGGAAAGCGTTTGTGCTTAAATGCTACAATTTTTAGTATTGTCTTTTGTGCAACCTTTAGAGGATGCAGGACAGACGGCAACGCACAACCCCATGATAAAATCCCAAAACTGATAATGCTCTGCACTAGGGATTTAGACAGAATCAGAAGGAATTTGAAGTTGATGCATTTGCGCATATTGTAAAAGATAAAATATGTAATTAAACCTCAATACGCGTTTGACCCTCGTCGTGTCGATTACAATGCCATCGTCAACCGTTATGCCCAGGTACCTAGCAGAAGTTACTCTCTCCAGCACAGGGCACGCACAATCATTTCGTACTGTTGGTGACTAACATCTGATTGTTACCGTCCCTGTTGTTTACACAGTGCTACAAATCTTCTTTCTCGCGGGCGTGGTCCTCTTTTTTAGTGGTGTGGTCAGAAAGGCGAATGGCTGCAAAAGTTCACGTCATGCAGCATGACCACATGAGCCAATTTTCGTGTTTTTCCCCTCTCAATTTATGTCAAATGGTTTTGACATTTGAGGTCAGATATTGGTAACTACTAAGAAGTTGTTGCGAAAAAACTGTTTCTAAGTAATATTTGGCCATACATACCAAATTAAATTTTTGCTTCCTCTCTAAACATAGTTGGGAAACTTTGTGTTGTGCAGAAAAAAAAGTCTGTCTTCCAAAATTAAAATGTCCACTCGCTTTTTGCGTTTCAGAGTTTGCTGATAAATTTTGGTTCTGTGTCTGTCTGTTTGTGGTAAATCCTTATCACGCCCAAAACTATACCTTGTTTTCGTCCGATTTTGGTGAAATTTTCTAGGATTGTGCGGTTCAGCTCCTAGACGGTCCGTATAACCTTCAACTAGGCTGTGCGCATCAGTAAACTTGAATTTCTTTCAATGACAATTTATTCATCATTTATTTGTCTGATTTTGTTCAAACTCCATACTGGGGGGGGGGGGGGGGGGCTATTTCAGTATATGCTACAGGAAGATAATCTATCAATTATATCTTGGTTGGTTGAGTAATTATTGCGCATCATACGCAAAACTAAAATTAATTGACAGAGGCAAAACTCCGTGACTAATGGACCGATTTTCATAAAATTTTCAGAGTTTGAGCTGCTTAGCTCCTAAATGATGACCTATAAATTTCTTTGCCGTTGGATTAATAGTAGTCCGTTTGCATGCTATCAATATGAATTTCTTATCAAGTCGATTTCTCATGATCTGTCAGTCCGATTATGCTCAAACTCGGGTGGGCTGATATAACTAGCATATAACTATGGAGCCGGTTTTGATGAAATGTTCAACCTTCAGACAATCTCCTAACAATTACATAACCTTATTATACTTTTTAATAGCAAATGTCGTTGGGTTGATTTTACGGTATGCGCATGCGCAAACAGGATGTATTGGGGTCATTCTAAATTGATGGGACTTTTCATGTCACAAAGCCTTTACGCCTACACTATTTATACTTGAATGATTTTTCCTGTTCTGCGGGTTAGAAAACTCCTGGTCCTGCTTGAGCTCACCAAGTTTTGGCTCAATAGGTTTGATCGGTAATCAATCAATTAGACTGTGCTGAATACCCCAATTCTCACGACCTAAAACTGTCGCAAGGTGAAGGTGGCCAACTTCTCATATGGTTTTGTACCCTTTAAACCGGATCGTAACAATTTTAAAAAATATCTTTGGATTCAGGTTATTCTCCCCAAAAATAATAATTGAAGGAAAAAGACAAAAATCGATCTGTAGTCTTGAGTGGCTATAGGTATATTTGCCTGTCACATGATTCTATTCTCACGACCTACAATTAGTTTTAATCTTCAGCCAAAGCCATAAAAATAGATATATTGCAATGAAATTAAGTGAGGCAACACTGTTTCATTATGGCTTCGAAAACACCAACTTGCCAATCATCTCAGCCTTGGCCTGTCTTCTGGAGGAAACGATGAGCCATCTTTCTTTGGCATGTTTTTATACTTTCTTAAAATCTACAACTCTCTTATTCGTTTAGTAATTGTTTAAAAGGGTTAAATACAGTTAGTCCTTGTAGATATGAGTGTAACGTTGGAGTGTAATTTATTTCTGTACACAATGTACAATGTCAACATTTCCCATTTCAGACGCCTTTTACCTGCACCAAATTGAGTTCCATGTGATAACCTATAAATTCAAGTGCGTTTGTCTACGCTCCAAAAACTTGCAAAGTTTTGCATCGATTGAACTGCAGAACTTCAAAATCTTTTTTGAATTGCGAAACATAATTTAGAAAGATTTTTTTGCCATAAAATTTGTAGTTATAAATTTCTTCAAACTCAAAGTGCTCAAATTTCAAAACAATGTAGCATAGTATACGATATTTTACGAAAATTTGTTCATATGAACATGCTGCATGAGTGGAACTTTTTTCGATATGATAGAATGAAAGAAAATGTGGGAAACTGATTTCCAGAAAACAACAGCAACAAAGTCCAAATTCCGAACATGTTGGCAAAAGCTACAAGAAGTTTTGCTTATGCTAACTGTCCTCTAGGATACTAAATAACCAAAATCTCCGCTAGAATACGAGGAGTGTCGCTAATAATCGTTACTTCTGTTCATTTTAGCGAATTTTTGAAGAAAATTAAGCTATTGCTCTCGCCTCAAAATTTGTAGAATGTGAATTTTTGAAAACTTTTTATGCAGAAATCCGTTTCAGGCTATTCTGAATCATATTCTGAAGTTTAACGCATTTTCGCGAATTTTCTTAGAAAATGAAGCTATTGCAATGGCTCCAAAAATTTTAAAATAAAAATTTTCAAAAATTTTCTTCATCGAAATCTGTTTTGAGGCATTCTGAAATGATTCCTGGATTTTAACGCTTTTTTATATGTATATATATATATATATATATATATATATATATATATATATATATATATATATATATATATATGTATGTGTCATTCCAGACGATAACTCTCGATAGAATTGAGATAAAAACTTCGTTCTTTCGCCAAAAAATCAAGCATTTCAAAAGAAAGGATGAGTTCGTTGGACAACAATTTTTGAGCACATTAAATTGGTCAAATTTCAAAAAACGTACTTAAAAAATCACTAAAAAAGGCAAAAAACCGCTAAAAATTAACAAATTTCTATTTTTTAGCAGAATGCTACTCGAAAAAAATTAATCGAACATGAACTAGGACATTTAAAAATTTAAGCACAAAATAGTACTGAAAAATGTACTTAAATTTCATTAAAATAAGCTAAAAATCGATAGGAACACTTGAAAAAATTGTAAAAATCCACAAAATCGTTTGTTCATTTTAATATTACTGAAAAAAAGTTAGTTTGCTATAAAATGTATAATAAAATTTTTATTTGTCCCCAAAGTGCTCAAATTTCAACAGAATTTAACATAAATGTAATACGACCATTTATGAAAATTCGCTCATACGATCATGCTGCATGACTGGAACTTTTTTTCTATGTATGTATGTATATATATATGTATGTATGTATGTGTCATTCCAGACGATAACTGTCCGTAGAATTGTGCTAGAAACTTCAAACAAATTTTAAAATGTTAAGGACACAAAACGAAAGTTCAAGTTCGTTGGCCAGCATGATCGGATTACATCTACGGGTTGAAATGTTCAAAAATGTCAAAATAGCCTGTTTTTTGCGATTTGTTGTGTGAAATAAATTTTTCAGCATACTAACATGTGGTATATTCGGAATCAGCGTAAAATTTCCTATAAGAATATTTATCAAGTTTTCAATAATTTCAAAGTTGAAAAATCAGTCAAAAATCAAAATAATGCCGTTCGCTAGTTGTAAAAATCGGTAATATTTGCATGAAACATTGTCCAAATTCAGATTAAACTACTCTAATGGAAGTATCCCTGTATAACCAATCCTAGAACCATGCTGTTTAGGGCTAGAACCATGCTGTAGATAGAATTTGATTCCATGTTTGTCTACCAAAATCATAAACTAAAATTTCTCTACACAATCAATAGCGACTGAAATGTCGAAGATTTCTTCAAAAATTCGCTCATGGGGTCAATCTGCATGACTGGACTTTTATATTTTCAAATGAAAATAGATACAGTTATGAGGAATTAGACTTCATCCGCACTCTCCTACGATGAGTACTTTCTATGATTTTCCAAAGAAAGGCTGAACTGGTGACGTCGCACTGAGCAGGGGGATCCCGCTCAGGCGCGAGGGGTGATTTGACGTCATCAGTGTGCGAAATTTTGAAAAATCATGGAATAAAAACTACTCACAGTAAGAGAGTGGGGTTGATACTAAAATTCTTAGGATGGGATGTTATTCCGGTTAAAAACAGATTAAGTAAGGTTTTCACACCCGATGTTATCGCTCATAGCGCCAAAAGGTGAAAAAACGTGGTGCGAGTTATCTCGTAACCGAGCTGAGATTGCTGTTCTGCCCCAGCAAGATATCTCGCCACAGGGTTGGAAAGGGTCAAGTATCGACTACGAAGCTTCACCCTATTTTATCCCTTCTATAATTATATTCATTTGTAATGAACTGACATCGTCCCGTCGCTCTGTTGTACTTCGATATATACCCACGATTTCCATCTTTTCTCCTTCCATCCTGCATACTCTGGCCATGATTTTGTCAACAGCTTGATTACGCGTTAATCCTATCGTATAGACAACTACCTGATTATTATTGTAGTTCAGAGCATATAAAGTGATCAATTATGTGGGCGACACAAATTTTTTGTTAGTTGGGGACTCTATGCAGGATTGCATCACGAAAGCCTGTTCCACTGTCAGTAAGCTCATGGTATGGCTCCATGACAATGGTTTGATACTGTATGAGAGCAAGACCAACTGTATACTGTTTCCTCTGCCTTCAGCTGCCCCCCCCCCCCCCCCCCCCCCTTCGTTCTTCTTTGGAATTGAGCGCCTTAGTTTTGTGGACAACACACAATTTCTGAGAGTTGTGGTGGATGCATGTCTACGTTTTCGGGATCACACTGCCAGCCTTGTGTCAACGTTGAGTAGTGCCTGCTTGCGAAAACTCCGATTCGTTTCATCGAGGGAGACTGTTCGCAATGCCGGTTCGTTTCTCTCGAGAGCCAGGTGTGGAATAATTTTCTGGGCAAGCGAGAGCCACATGTTGTGCATCTTTAAGATACAGAAGCGGGTCCTTCGTGTAGTCTGCGGGAGTCATCCTTCATTGTCTTGTAGAGGCCGTTTCACAAGAGAGGGGCTTCCTACTCTGCCTTCAATATACATACTGGAAGTTTTGCTCTACGTCAAAAAATATCGAGAACTTTTCGTAGATGACCTCTTCACCCACAATCATGCCGCAAGGAGAGCTTGCTAACTCTTCATAACCCCGTCACATAGACTTCAATATCACAAGCATAGCCCTAAATACGATTACAACACCATCAATATAGCCAACCGTTTCATTCTTCATTTCCAAAAATCAGTGTGCAATTTTGACAGAAATGCACCAAGGCTTATTTAATGAAACGTGAACATTCTAAAACAAGTCACTGTTTTGAACAATATTGTTATCGTTGTTAGTTTTTTTTTTCGACTGTGGTTGTTTCTAAACATACTTCTTTTAGTTGATGATTGACCTACTTTTTCTGTGTAAATTGTGCTTTTGACAATAAAATTAAATGATTATTATTGTTATGTTTCAGGCAAGGGACTATGATGGACTTGTCTCACAGCCTCACTCTCAACGAGGAGGCTCTCAAACAGATTCCTCCAGAAAAGAGAAAAGTATTCGTCTTCGAGTGGCTCCGCTTCCTCGATAAAGTTCTCCTAGCTGCTCAGAAGGTAAGTCTACCTTTACTCCAGTTTTATCGGCCTGACGTATCACAATGCGGCGATTTAGGTAGCTCTGGTAGGGTCTGCAGCTATATTGCAAAATTAGCACTTATCAACCCATCATTGATACGTATTGATAGCTCATCAATTGTTTTGCATTGAAAATGCCCTAAAAACTGGGGATCATTTTGAAAATTTGTGACGAAAAACATTAACCAATAGCTGATAATCAAAAGTGGTAACCAGGTTGTGAAATAGAGATGGTTGATATGTGAGGATACTATGGCATGTGGTAGAACTAACTTGATGTTGAAATAACAGAGTTTGTTGTTGTAGGAAATTCAATTTTAATGGCTTTTAAATACTTTAGTTGAAGTTACGCTGGAACCTACATTAAGTTACGAGGTTTTAGTTATGGTTTACTGGTGTGAATTTGTTTACCCCTCGGGTGACAAAGTGATGCCGAGATTTTAACACCTGGGTTCATGATATTCGATTTTTGGATCCGGTCGATTACAAAGGTGCAATCCGTTAATTGAAACTGATAATACAAAATTCATAGTTTCTGTTGTTAGATGTGTCTCTTCACTATGAATGAAGAGTGGGAGGGTGTTGTACGTGTAATGCGATAGAGGTTGTGAAAGTGTAGTGACGAATGAGCCGCCCTACACTTTCCCGCCTTCAATAGTTAACAAGATGGCGGCCGCCTACCTGAATAGACAACTTCTCATCCTGAATCACTCATGAACGCTTCTTCCTCTCCCCTATTTCTGCCGACTCATTGAATATAAAACGAGTGTTTCTTTCAACAACCTGGTTTTACACCTGGGTAAGGAACCCAAGAGTGGCCATTCTCACTTCCGAAAACCCGTAAACTCAACACTCTGCATTTTATTTGGAGCCTTGGAGTAAGTGCCTACCTCCAGAATGTCAATAGAACTCGATTGATTTTATCGCTGAATTTATTGACCATAATGATCATGACGTAGAAACAGAGAATGGGTCGTATTTAGAAGCTACCGAGTCAAGTTTCATCGGGCTTCTGTGTTAAACTTTGAATTTTACAGAGAGTCCTCATTTTACAATTCAGTCTTTGACGATCGATTTTATATCGAATAGCTGGTTCACCCGTGCGTTGCACAGGTTGACTTGAACATTATCAAAATAATGTAAGATCCTTGTTTCAAAAGTTGAAAAATCCTTGTTTTGCAAGAGTTTTTACTTAATTTTGTCGTCTTTTTGATATTCACAAAAACGGTCTCAATCCTTATGAATGACAACGTAAAATTAAATTTACCCAAAAGTTTATTATTTCTGTATTAGACAGCCCTTCTGTACAAATTACTGGTTTAAACATACACCAAGTCCGGCATAACAGATGCGTAGACAGTTTCAGCTAGAAACCCGAAGAAGATTGAATCTATATTTATAATACTATTTATAAGAATGAAACTCCGTCTGTCTGTCTGTTTGTCTGTCTGTCGTGTCTATGCACGGCCAAACGGCTGAGTGGGGGGAGTCTACGAGTGAGGGGATCTTCTTGGGATTTTTTGAAAGGGGGAACAAGCGAATTTTCTAATCCCACCCGAACCATGGGCGGTAGGGCGGGAGGGGGGTCGAAGTAAGAATTAATGTGCGCTTTTTGGACTTCCCCGCTTCCCCTACCCCTCTAAACGGCCGTTGAAAATTCCGGAAAAATACCGGTTTCGTAGGTTTTCCTACGAGGAAGACGACGGCGCGATCGGATCGCGAAAAAAGTATCGGGAAATGCGTCAAAAAAATGCGAGAGTACGGACCCGTTTTCTCGAAAAGTCCGACGAAAAACTACGTTTTTTCCCATTAAAATATACCCCGTAAAGGTACGTTTTTCGGAACGGTTTTCGCGGGCGAAATACAGCTTTGATCCCGCCGAATCTGAATCCGAAATCGGATATAGAAAAAAGTGACGGGAAGTTGGTCAAAATGCGAGAGGGAAGCGAGACTAAGCTATCAATATGAGAAATTAATTGTGCCCCGGACGCGAGAAGGCTCTACGAAGACGTCAAGGGGTTCGATGACTCAGGTACAGGTTTCGGTGTTTGGGTGTTGCGAGCAGGTACACATAGTTACCTTGCGAACGAAGCGAGAGCCATTTCAACAGAATAAATACGGACTTTTTCCTACACATATACAGCAATACCTTGCGAGCGAAGCGAGCAACATCCCCGAATAAACTTTTCGTGGTTCCACGTAGTTTTATAAGATTTAATTTGTTTGTAAGAATTCCCAACTGAAAAAAACGTCTGCCAAGTTGGGTGGGCAGTATAACTTCCTCAAGCGAGCGAAGCGAGCAGCATCCCCTACACACGTTAAACCTACCCTTAGGGATCTACCGTTTGCGAGTAACATTCCCTACAAGCCACAGTTTGCGAGCGAAGCGAGCAAAATTCCCTACATGCCACATTTTGCGAGCGAAGCGAGCAATTTAGTGGGGGGTCCGGGGGGCTTGCCCCCCGGCTGGACGTGGAGGCGAGCGTAGCGAGCCGGAGCGGCTAGTAATGAATAAGATCAAGGTGAATTAGCAGACGTTCAGCCTACTCCTGCATACGATAGTAGCTTTGTGATTCACAGTCTTGTTGACGACTCTTCTTCATAGTTTTCGTTTCAACACGTAAACGCTTCTGGAGCGCGAATTGATGGTTTTACAATGCTCCGGGTGGTCACTTCGATTCATTGATCTGATCAAAAACCGCAACCACCCTTTCATTTCCATCATTTTACATCTAAATTTTCTACATTTCAACCCTTTAGTTTACCCTTTGGGGTTGATGGAAAGTTATGCCGAGGTTCTAGGAGCAGAGCTCGTATGTGATTTCTTACCCATGTTTCACAACTTCGGTTTAGTCGTTTTGGAGACAAGCTCCGGTGCATTTTTGGCGCGAACTGGGAAAAATGGCGAATTTTGGGGATGCAATTCTGAAAACTTTCATTCTTACTTGAAATTTAATCACTACAAAAAAAAAGCTCCGCCCCTTGACCCCGCCAGGGGGGCTTCGCCCCCTGGACTCCCCGGTTGCTTTCCGCATTGATCCTTCGGCTAAAATGCTAAAACATGGAACATGCTTTCTTCCCGCTAATTCGTAAATGTAAATACATTTAAAGCTACCACATAAATGTTTTACTAATCGAAATTAGAACAGAGTATCTAGGTAGGTAAGTTTCTGTTATGGTGCGGGTCTAAAATTACTATAAAAAGATTAACTTCTCAACCAAGTGACAACAAAACAAGCGGCTTTGTTTACTATATCCATTTATAACATGAATAAATATAAAACTACATGAATAGAAGAACAAGTACGAAAGAAATGCGTGATAAATCGAGAGCTTTCCAACGAGTGGAGAACGATTTTTGTCCGGTGAAAACTAAAGAAGTTTCATTTCCCCACCAACGGCTTGGTTGTACGTGAAAATCAAAAGAAAATTTTCGTGACACATCCGCGTAACGTTTTTCGTTATTTAGTCTAAGGCTAAAGCATGTTTCATACTAAAATTGAGTCGTTTATATTTCGAGTATGTCATTAAAGAGTACCCCCAAAAAACTCGGATTATCTGTTATTTTTGGAATGAAGCGCCAATTGAGACCCTAAGCTAATTTTTACAAACTTCCGAGTTTTGAACAGAAATCATATGTTTATCAACAGCAAATTATGTTATTTTTCCTAAAACCAACAGAGAATTTTAGAAGAAATTGGTGAAATTGCTGAAAGAAAATGTTATTTTTATTTTTACCATTTTCCAACGGAATTGAATACTATTCCGTCACAAGATTAAAATTAAATACTTTGGAATTTTAAACATCGCTACTCGCTGATACATCGTCACATGAATGTGTCTTACTGCGCCGTAAATTTACCTACATTACCTTGGGTGTGTATTACCTACTTATTGGGTGTGGTTAGTTCTTATACAGATATTCTTGAATGGAAGTACTAACTTACCCAAATTCCCTCTGCTGATTTGGCTTCTCAATTCGGTGCAAAGCTGATTGCTTATTTGGTTCCTTGATATTATATGATCACTTTGCAAAACAACGGACTTGTTAAGGGAAATCTGTAAGTAAAGTGCTGTACTAAGAGATAATATTATGGGTTCTTGTTTTTTTTTTTTTTCAATAATGGGGCTTTGAATTGTCAAGGTCTGCCGCTAGGAGCGCTAGGGAGCGATGAACCTGAGGAACTTGGTGGTTGACATGACTTTCCCGTTGTTGACACCTTGCGTCTCCCCTTTTCGCTCTACAATTTTTTCCCACATCCACATCAATCCACTGGTAAAAAATTAGAATTATATTAGCAATAAATAAATTATTTTCCCCAAATTAAATTAGTTTCCCTTACTTCCAGTCTCGATACTGAATATCCGTTGCGTCTGCCACGACTGAGGTCATAGGCATAATGCTATGCTAACCCTATGCTAATTTTTACAAACTTCCGAGTTTTGAACAGAAATCATATGTTTATCAACAGCAAATTATGTTATTTTTCCTAAAACCAACTGAGAATTTTAGAAGAAATTGGTGAAATTGCTGAAAGAAAATGTTATTTACATTGTTACCCTTTTCTAACAGAATTGAATACCATTCCGTCACAGATTAAGATTAAAATTAAATACTTTAGAATTTTAAACATCGCTACACGCTGATACATTGTGACATGGATATGTCTTACTGCACCTACATTACCTTCGCAATTTATTGGGTGTGGTTAGTTCTTATACAGATATTCTTGAATGGAAGTACTAACTTACCCAAATTCAGTTTGCTGATTTGGCTTCTCAACTCGGTGCTAAGCTGATTGCTTATTTGGTTCCTTGATATAATATGATCAATTTGCAAAACAACGAACTTGTTAAGAGAAATCTGTAAGTCAAGTGCTGTACTAATAGATAATATCATTGCTTCTTGTATTTTTTTCAATAATGGGGCTTCGAACTGTCAAGGTCTGCCGCTAGGAGCGCTAGGGAGCGATGAACATGAGGAACTTGGTGGTTGATATGACTTTCCCGTTGTTGACACCTTCCGTCACCCCTTTTCACTCTACAATTCTTCCCCACTCCCACAACAATCCACTGGTAAAAATAAGAATTATATTAGCAATAAATAAATTATTTTCCTCAGATTAAATTAGTTTCCCTTACTTCCAGTCTCGATACTGAATATCCGTTGCGTCTGCCACGACTGAGGTCATAGGCATCAAAAGACGAGCAAATGGTAAGGCTCACCTCTGTGTTGCGCTCTACTCTAAGCTTCTCATTTTCACAGTACTGTTGAGCAGACGATTTGACTTGAGGAGGTGGATAAAAGTGAGTTTGAGGAGGGATTGAAATTCTGTTCTTCTGGTCGATTGCAAAGGTTCATTTTTGAAAATAATAAACCAACGTATGAATACCGTTATAATTAGCATTCATTTTCTTACCAGATTAACGTCTAAACGAAACAAACTTTACTATATTGCTAAATCAAGTACAAGTACAAGTACACACGTTTTTGTACTTATTAATCTTAGTCCAAGTGCATCAGGATTTGTACTTGTTCAGGTGACTAGTACAAGTACTTGTACTTCAAGTACAACAAGCACATTCTCTATTTTAACCAAGAATACTATGGAAAATGATGGGGAGGAATTTTGGTACTTTTCCGTTATTCCCCCCCCCCCCCCCCAGTGAATATACGCCCGACCGATGTTTCAAGGCATTACTTATTGAGGTGCGAGCTTGCGAGCATCCAGACCGCCAAAGTATACAAATCATTCTGACCTACATGTCCAACTAATCTGTATTTTTACTAAGGGATTGACTACTTGCTGTTATGTAATTTTGAGATGCGAGCTTGCGAGCATCCAGACCACCAACCTAAACACAGCATTCTGATCTATTTGTCCGACTAATCTGGATTTTTTCTAAGGGATTGACTATTTGATGTTATGTATTTTTGAGATGCGAGCTTGCGAGCATCCAGACCACCAAATTACACAAATCATTCTGATCTATTTGTGCGGATTCATGTGCATTCCACTTGTGCGATGCAATTCATGTGGACGCAATCAAACCACAACCACGCCAATTTGTTTCAACAAAACCTCACCGACATCGGCAACTTCTGAAAAGAAAGGAATTCTTTCTTTTTTTAAAAATAATATAATTTCTTCCCACAGCTTGACATTGTCACCATTTCTACGTAAATATGTAATCTAAGTAAGAAGGAATGCCTAGAAACATCGGGCGGGCGTGTTGAAGACAAATTTACTGGGGGGGGGGGGGGGGGGTGTATAACGGAAAAGTACCGGAATTTCCACCCCCACGATTCCCCGTCCACCCCACGATAATCGCAGTGAGAGTGAGAGGGGTTGGAAGAGGGTCCGAAATTCCTGCCCATCATTCTCCATAGTATTCTTGGTTAAAATAGAGAATGTGCTTGTTGTAATTTAAGTACAAGTACTTGTGCTTTGTTGTACTTTCCACCTGGACAAGTACCTACAGTTCCTGATGTACTTGTACTAAGATTGAAAGTACAAATACTTGTGTACTTGTACTTAGAACTTCAATTACAAGTACTTGAACTTACTAATTTTATTTCAAGTACAAGTACATTAGGTACTTGTAATTGTACTTGCGATTTTTAAGTATTGTACCTGTACTTTGTACTTGTTAGTTCATTTTTCCCAACTCTGGTATTAATGTATGACGAACCTTTTATCCAGGGTGATCGATGTGATGAAAAGTAAACGTTGCGGGTGTGGCGAGTGGATAGTTAGTTACGTCCTCCCGCCCAAGATTGGATCAACAGCGACCACTTTTCAGCTAATAGAACTCGAGCCGGTTTGTTCAGGTGATGGGTTGGGCCGGGTGTTTTGCGGGCGTGTCGCCCATTCAATTTCCTCCTTCCCCTGAGGTGTTCTGTTTGTTGAGATGGATGACTGTTGAAGCAGACTCCGGTTGCTTACCGCCGTAATTCCGTCGCCGAAGGGGTTCAATGCAACCCGGGCATTTTACTGCCCCGGATGGAAAACATTCTCATCGTGATTTTCTTGGCTCGATGGTGCAAAATCCTGAGCTCAATCCTTCAATTTACAGCCTGTTACTATTCATGTTGAACTTGCTTTCTTGTATCTTCTCAGTTTCCCAAGTAAAACACAATTTCTGAATACCTTGCCAATGTGACTATGAAAAAGTATTAGATAGCGATCAGACCAATGAGAAAGTGAGGTTAAGTTTCGTTTGTACACAATAATGGTAACGCCCTTTGATTAGAGAGACGTCCAGGGCCGTATTTACCGCAAGGAGGACAACCATGGCGGCAAATTTTAGGGGAGGGGGTGGGTGACACATTTTGGAAAGAGTTTTATTACCTATCAAAGTTACCTGAGATGAATCCAGAAGAAATTAAAACTGCTGCTTCAAATCTCCAGCAGATTTATGAAGTTTATACGAAGGAATCACTCTTTGTTGTGGAGTGCATCCACCTTAAAGGTTTGCTGCGTCAAGAGAATTTTAATGTGAGTAAACCGTTGAATTTGTCCAGACTGCACCATTTCCTAGTTCCATAAACGCTGCAAATTATTTCACAAAGGTTTATTATTTTTTCAATTGAGTATGATCGTAGTTTTAGTTGGCTTGCGTACGTCATAAGGCCCGTCCAGACTCCTCGGCGTGTCCTATTTCGAGTTGCCACAACCTATACTTCTATAATTATATACGCATGTTTATATTTCTCGATTTGAGCTCCTATCTATTCAAATAGTTATTGCCTTAATAATATCATTATCTAAGTACGTACTAAAAGTCGAGAGGATATGTTATTAAATATGCGTAGGAAAAGCATTGGTATTAACACACAAATATGACCTAGAAAAAAACATGTATTCATGCCTCGAAGGAACGCTGTACCCACCTCATGGTGCCGCGGTGTATTATATGGGTATAACACGTAAAAGTAATAAATATCCATTCTCCTACACCCCTCTGCTACGCCCCTGGTCACCCCAGACACCACAAGGTGCCGCGGCGCCTCCTCTCACTCCACCCCTCCCCCCGCTCACCCCCCTCACCTCCCACCTTGACCCCCTGCCAAGTGTGCCAGGCGTGCGTCTAACACGTCTAACACTCAAAGCCTTGAAAAAGACACTTTTTCGCCCGCTTTTGGCCCATAGCATCTATGCGAGTAAAGCGATCCGGATGGTTAAACGTTAGGACCAACTAGACCCCAAATGGAGTCTATGTGCGAAAGAACGGGTTTTTTAAATCAATTCTTATGCCTTTTATGGCCCGGACGGCGGACGGACATTTCAAATTTGGATTCTACGCACCTTGAAACGTAAAGTGACAAAGTTTGAGGGGGGGTTATACAAAGTTTTTGCTACACGATCACATAGGCTTATTATTGGAAATAATAAACCAAAAAGCTGATGGATTTATATCCAAATGTGAATATTGGTTTGAAAATATATCTCTGCACTCCTGCTTCAAACTACTCTGCAGAAAGATCGGTCTGTATTCTCGCAAGGGTCAAGAACCACTTACGTACCACCACCCCACAGAAGCTACTGCTCTTTTTTGCAGTTTTAGCCATTGATAAAGATTTAACAACAAGTTTAGATTTTGAGGATATAATTTCTGAGTTTGCCAACAAGAAAACTAGTCGTGTAAAGTTTCATCAGTCAACAAATGTAGATTTAGTCTAACCAACGTAGGTAGTATGTCTGTTTTGATAATTTAATTTCATCTATAAAATTCAAGTTTTCAGCAAGTATATTGTTAAAATACCCAAAAGCAAAGAAAATTACACCCACTGAGATAAATAATATGCCACTGAAGTGTAAATAATTCCAAATTACATAACTAGATAAGAGAAGTGAAAATGCATTTAAATGACCTTGACAAAATTCTAAGTTGTATTGTTAGTTAAGTTTCAATCGCAAATGTTGATTTTTTTTTCTTTTGGAGCCACTGCAATAGCTTGATTTTATACGAAAGTTCACTAATAAAGCGATTCAACCTCAACAACTATAATTATCTTCAAAACTAAGGGTGTTACAAACAATGGGGAGTTTTCATGGTTATTGTTTATTCACTCAATAGCAAGATCTGTGTAAGAGCTTTCCAAAAAGGTGCTATATGATGGGTATCTGACCAGTAATGAGGATCTTGAAATTCATTTGCACGATGACGTCACGGCCCAGCTTGCTGGGGGAATCTTTAGCTCCCTTGCACTACTACGTCACACGCGATCTTCCTACTCGTTTATTGGCCAAAATAAACTGTATTTTGAACTGAAAATTGCTACCAAGGGGTTTTCAAGTGCGCTGAATCCGAATCTGAGGTCAAAATTGTGAAATTCCGACATTTGAAAGTTCCCCCATTGTAAATCGGGCTTATTTGAGGTGATTACTGTCTTTCCCCCTTCCAGACTATTGCCCTTCAGAATCAACTAGCGACCGAAATCCTAGACAGGTTGGTGAAGCCAGCCTAAGCTCATTTGACTCAGGTTAAATACTTTCCAAGGCAAGTTTTACCTCAGTCCCTTCTTCATTTCCTTACAGCATAATTAATATAGTTTGAGTGGTTTTAAACAATAATTAGAATAGGCGTTTTGAAGAGTAAAAGTGTAGACGGGTAGAGGAGAGGATTCGAACAAAATTGGCTTTATGGTTTTGAGGTCGATTTATATTGTTGTTGCTAAGATCCTTTGAATGCTCTTCGTAACGTACTGTACGTGTAGTTAACGTAGTACGTATGTTCATTTGTTATCCAACGTTCTGATGGCACTCCGTAGTTTATATCCTGCGGATGTTGGCAGTACTGAAAAATTCCTTCAAGATAGAATATAAAATAAGGAATATACCTCGGTAAGAGAGGGGGCAAAGCGATAAAGAAAGATATATACCGAGCTACCTTGAGGAATGCATGCAGTACAGCAGAAGGTGGGTCAATTAAACCGACATTTGAAGCTTGATGGCAGACATTCAAAAAGCATTCTCACAGCAACGACCAGCCTTCCCTCGCATTCTTCAGTGGATTAGAGTGGGGCTGTAGCATGCCCCGGAAGCTTCCTGCTGTTACTTCGAAATTCATACCAGCGGTATTTCTTTGTTATTGTGACGTCCCCCCATTCCATAACTTTGTTATAATTTTTGCTCAGTAATTCATTTCTAGAATACAAATTTTGAAAACGATAAAACATATAGTGAAGAGCATGGAAACATGAAGACAAAACGCAGCAAATTATGACATGAAGGTTTATTATCTCTGTATTCTATAGCTCTTCTACGCAGAACACCTGTCCATAATTATTAAATGACTTATTTTATTAGGTAGGTGTCTAAATAAATCTGCATAGGTGTAGACGCCAACTGAAGAGAAATTATTCAAATTAAATAACACACCTACACTTTCCTTGTAAGTATTCATCAACACCAGCTGACCCACCAATTGAAAATTGGTTATGTAAAATAAAAGTCTCGGTGGTGGTGCGTTGGGGGTGCGGTGACTTGGCGTAACCGTGGCGTCCAATGCCGCTCCTCAGCAGTGAGCCTAACGCCCCCTCTACATAATGGTATGTATGGACCAGGTTTATGGCGAAGTATGGGTGCTGGTGCATGAAGGACGATGGCCGAGCTTCATGGCTACGAAAACCAGAGCCAGCCACACCGTCACACCGGCCACCATCACACGTCCACACAATGGCCGCCATAGGACTACGGTGACTGGCGATGAAAGGGGAGCACGAGCCCCTATTTGATGTAATAGTATGATATAATGTAATGATGTAACACAAAAGTATGAACGCAAATAATTCACCGCGTTAATAATGTTCGCAAACGCGGCACAAGATTCCAAACAACTACAGACTGATAACCGCAGGAGAAGACTGCAGGGTGACTGACTGACTGACCCATTGTGTGGACATTTGAGCACGATAACGTGCGTGCGTTGATCGTGGCCTAGTATGGTCCCCTTTGATCTTTCGAGAAAAACCACGAGGGAGGCAATTGCCTGCAATGACCAGACATCGTCGGTTTTTTCAAGATCATTTCACGTCCACACAATCGGCAGTGGGCAATGTGGTCTCAGTTTGCGTAGTATCGGCCATTGTGTAGAGGGGCTTAACACTATCTAGCGGCCATTAATGGAACTAGGCGGTTCACTCGCTCATTCAAAAGTGTCAGTGCTCCGTCTAGCTTTCAGGAAGAGCAAAGGAATTAACGTATGGCTTTCCAAATGATTTCATTCAGTTCTTTGGTATAATATCTATAAATGACAACAAAAAAGGATTACTGTTACCTTGGAAGTTTTTGAGAGCTTGATTTTTTAATAAGTCAGCTCTCAAGTTCTACCCTTCAGGTTCGAGCAAAATTGATGCCGATATTACTGGCACATCCTCGGCCGATGTACAATTTTTGAGCTAAGTTCCATAAAGTTTGGTCCTGCAGTTTCGGAGAAAAGATTCCGATGGTGTACGGCGAAGGACGGATTTTTTAAATTCGATTTTTGGATTCTACGCCTCTGGAAATCCAACCAACTTTGTGGGGTGGGTTTAAACCATTTTTTTCTTGGTCGATTACCAAAAGCGTTTCCGATCTTTTATTTTGAAGTCTTCCACTAATCATTTCACCCGGCTCTTGTCAGATCAACTTCGAACCGCGACCTTAACATGTTTCGGCAAACATCACATTTTGTAATCAATGTTTTCACATCAGCTCCGTTTTTCAACGTTTACCGTGACTAATTCGCCAAGTGCGTGTGGCCAAGGAACAGTTTCCTTCCCACTTAACTCTTAATCGATCTTATTGCGCCAAAAACAATCCAGAGAGTTCCTCGCCCTAGGGATGTTTACGGGGGTTACTGAGTTGTTTGTTCACGGGTTTCCCGTTTCCTCTTTCTAAACCCAGCCAGTAATAAGCTCGGAGTCAGTATTTCTTTCTTAAACAAATCTCCTCCTCCGAAACTCCTCTGGAATTCATTCCCTTCGCCCACTTTTTTTCCTTTCTTTATTAACTTCACTTTTTCCTCGGCTTTTGTAATTGCTTCTCTCAAATATTGTTGTACAGAGTATCTTCAATTACCATCTATAATCCTTCGTAACGAAGTTTCTGGAGTTTGTTAGTCCAGAAAAGTAGGTATTGTATATTACAACCATACCACATAAGGGTAGAGCCCTAAGAAACTTGGGTAGAGACTTCAACTCCCTTCTCCGATTTTTCTTATGTTATTTTCAATAATAAAAGTGTTTACTTTCTTAACAGCCAAGTAGTGTAATCGATCGAAAAATCTGTGAATTTTCTAACTATTAATAACTATTGAGAATAATAATCAAGAATAATGTTGACCACTTTTGAATTTTTTGATTGGTGGGGGGGGATTCTCAGTTACCAAACGCACATTTGTACCTTTTTACGCAGAAAAAATGTATCATCTCTGAACTAGAACATAATAAAAAAAATGTTGCACAAAATTATGCTGAAAAATGTACATAAAATGCATTAATATTTGCATAAAAAAATAATGTAATAATAATAAATAATAATAATAATAATAATAAAATTAAAAGCGCATGTTTTCTTAACTCGGCGCTCCGCCATCTGGCCCCACAGGGGAGACACCAGACCCCCTTTTGCTTTCACCTTGAGCCTCGGCTAAACATTGGAGGAACGTGGGACAGTGGGACACACTCCAATTAAATTTTCAGCTTCATAGGTTGAATAACAAGGAAGCTCACCCAGCTGATCTAGAGAGCTTCAGACTTTACGATTCGTTTGTAGATGTCCCAACAGGCCCTCTATATCAAATTTCAGTTTATAGATTGAATAGGAAAGAAATTAGCTCCAGTTCTTACTCAGCTGACCTGCGGGGCTCTAGACGTTATGATTCATTTTCAGACACACAAAGGAGACTCCATTCCAAATTTCAGCTTCATAAAGAAACGGAAGTTAGTAAAAAAACGTTTGTCTATTTCCACGAAAAATAAAGAGTTTCAATGTTAAGTTATTGTTAGTTACTGTAAGTTATTGTTTGTTACTGATGATGGCCTAACCGTCGAAATCGATTTAACATTGTAGTAACTTTTTATTTTTTCCGTGGAAAACGTTTAGAGCTTAACGCTTTTTCATATGTATATGTCAAATAGAAATGAAACGCCAATACACGAGTCTAGATATCTTTATTCACACTTGTACTGTAGGCATGGTAGAGTCAGGTGAGAACCGCGGTGGGAAGATAGCAAATACATCAAGCAGACTAACTATTTGAAATTAGAAACACTTTCAATTACGATCGTTGAAGGAATAGTATAACGACAAATTTCCCCGAAGGATGAACTCGGATAACTACAGGACACAAATCCCACTTCATGAAACTCAAGAAACAGTTCGTTAGGTTTGCAGGTACGTCACCGTCGGCAGTCATCAGGGAACAGAAGGAGCCGAGGGAGAAGGACAAGCGGCCTTCTGTATCGTCTGCAGTGTTGCCATCCTCTCGTTGGTTGGCAGCTCAGCCGTCCGAGTTCCGCTTCACTAGCGCTCCTCGCGGTAACTTGTTCCACATCAACGTCGGTTTTCGTTTTTGCCGCCTCCATTTGAATTATGCACTAGACCATTCAGGGGCCGACACGGCCAATCCTGACAGGCTAGCGCCTCGCAGCCTGAAAATGAAATTCAGAGCGGTAGACACTGGTACTAACAAGGGGTACAGCCTACCAACAGTTTTAGTGTAGACTTGGCAATAACTGATTAATAACTGATTAATCAAAGTGATGTTGCTGAAAATTGTTCTAATTTTAATTTTTTTTTTTTTTTCTAACTCTGATCCCGACACTGGCCCTGACCACTCGGCCATACTGAAAAAAATTAGCACTAAAGAGGTATGCAGTATGTACTAACTGTAAGGTTGAATCAATATTCTCAAGTGAAAAAAAATTCTTTCACATTAATTTGATAAATGAGTTTCTTGTAGCAAAGGATCTAACACATGATCTTGTGGACACATGATCTTCCACTGCAGTATTTCAACATAACTTTTCTTTCACTAATCGTTATATTCCAAGAAGTAATCTTGTAAATAATGAACGGAAGTACGTTCCTATAGTAATCCAAGTATAGTAATTCAAGAAGTAATCTTGTAAAGAGTGAACGGAAGTACGTTCCTATAGTAATCCAAGTATAGTAATTCAAGAAGTAATCTTGTAAAGAGTGAACGGAAGTACGTTCCTATAGGCACACACACATCCTTCTACATAGCACATACAACAGTACTAAGAAGACACAACAACTGTTTGTCTTTTTTTGTAAGATTTTCTTACGAAACCCAATGTAGTATTCTGCATTTGAATCTACAAAGGGCAGCACAGAAAGATGGTAGTCTTGGGTGAAATCGGTATCATGGGCACAGGATATAGAACCTCCAGCGGATATAGACCTCTAATGTTGAACAGTTCCAATGGGTCCTTGACACCATCTGTTCGACCACAGGCAACCTACGTTGGCATGCAAGAGGACTCCGTATCGAGGCGTCCCCCGATACCAAATCCTGAGCAGTACCGTTAAACATGCCTCACCAGTAACTCCTTATGAGTAACACGCAACTCATCCTGGATCAGACGGTGCCACTGTCCATCCGTTTAAAACGAAAAACTTTAACTCCCGAGGCAATGGGATTAAGACCTGAGAGCAAGTAAAATTTAGCGCGCATAAACGGCAAACCTATGACTTTCGAGTGCCGTACCAGAGAAAGACATAACTCTGAACAACGATGCAACCTAGGAATTTTGAATGCTGATCGCTTACTGGTACAATCCAACATCCTCCGGGTGGCCACCACGGAAACAACACCTTATAACAGCCCAACCGATAACCCCTCAATCCAACACAATCTTGCTGACAAGTGTGGTGCAAAACAATGCGTGTTTTATTAGGGGTTGATACCAATTTTCAAAATGTCAATTCATTTCCAATGCATTCAATTAAAGTTAATTTTAAAACCAAATTGGCATAACAATCAATCCCCTAACTCCTGGATTCAAAGATTTCAATCCAGCAAGAGGTCTTTAAGTAGCAGATGATACCCATAGCCAAAGGCATATGATATCAGCATGCAATAGCATAATAACTACCAACATGTCATAATGACTACCAGATTGTCAATATCAGGAGATCTCAAATTACTCATCAATATTTTATAAATTATTGACCAAATCATAAAATGCTTCAACACTTCCACCATCAGGTATTAGGTTAGCAATAACCAAAACACGTTGATACGAAAGTAACAACTTTTAATATTTAACCATGGCTAACTCGCTAACATGGAACTGAATAAACAACAGTTTCTCAAATCAAAGACATGAACGAATGTCATCATAAAGAGTCTCATTAACTAGGAGTTTCATCATAAAAGTCTCATCATAAGAGTTTCATTAAATAGGAAATTACCATACGTTATTAACACACGTACCATACGTAATCAACATACGTTAAAATGAACAGTACCAATAAAAGTGGTAAACACAAGTATCATAATAAACGGTAACAAGGAAGTGAAACAAATCTAATGACCATTTTCATTAGGGGTGGAACAAATTACTATTAATCATGTTATGAAAGTAAACCAAACGTTAAAACCAGATTATTCCAAAAATATGCTGTACTAGTAGATCAATCTTCATCAGAAGCAGAACTGTTCTCATATGGAACCAGATCGCTTTGATCAGGGATTTTTCTAACATTTTCGTGAGCGTATTTATAGGTACGGTTGTCTTTCAAATTCTTAAGTAGGTAACGGTCATTTTCTAAAATCTCAATAATTTTGAAAGGGCCTTTAAATTTAGGATCGAGTTTACACTGATGACGTGGCTCATTTCTCAATAAAACCAAGTCACCTTTCGGAAAAAGTCTACAGTAGCTTTAGTTTTATCAAATTTAGCTTTGTCATATTTAGATCGCTGGGTAATATTGTTAGATGCAAGTTCACGAACAGAATCTAAGTCTAGTCGAATTTGGGGTACCACAACAGGAGATGGAGTTATCATACCAACAGGTTTAGCTGTCTTCCCTATCAATAATTCCAATGGGGAGAATCGTGTTACTGAATTTATTGTCGAATTTATAGCTAATTGAACGTCTCCTAAAGCTTCTTGCCATGTCCTTTCACCAAGTTCAATGGTTGTCAACATATTAGTCAAAACAGACATTACTCTCTCACATTGGCCATTGGCTCGTGAGGCTGAAACAGCTATCAAGTGAAGATCTATTTGTAATTTTTCACAGTAAGATTTGAAATCTTTAGAAGTAAAGCATCTACCTTGGTCGGCTACAATTGTTGTAGGCACACCAAACAAGGAAATAAGTTTATGTAATCCCTGAACAACGCTAGAAGTATCTAGGTTAGAAATATGATGCAAATAAACAAATTTAGAAAATCCATCTATGAAGACAAGGCAATATTCCTTACTGTCTCTTTTTCCTGTTAATTTTCCTGAAATATCAATATGGATAACGGACCATGGTACAGTTCCCTTAGGAATTGGGTGTAGACTTATCTGTTGCCTCCCTGATTGGGTTTTAGCTACCTTACATGTCAAACAATTTTCACAAAATCTCCTAACATATTTGGCCATACCTTCGAACCAATAGAAGTCAGCTATCTTTTCCAACGTTTTTTCAGCACCTAAGTGCATTATAGATTCATGGACATTTTGGACTACAGCATAACGGTGAACTTTAGGAATTATAGGTAAGGTACGGGTCTTATGACCCCTTTGAATCGTTCTACATAGAACTCCAGAACGCAACTCATAGGTATGTCTAATTGACTCAGGTAGTTCATTATTTCTACATTTAACAGCTAGTTAGCTATCGGATTGTTGAGACAACAACAACCAATCATTACTCAAGGTACTCAAATTTATAGATTTTTCCTTACTCAATCTAGCCTCATGAGAAGTTACAACTGATAAGACATTATTTTCACACATTTGAGGTGAATTTTCAATTACACTAGAGAGCATTGCGGGATTGCCATCACCGTTCAAAGGGTGACGAGATAAATAATCAGCATGTTGCATACGACCAGCAGGACGATATTGGATTTTAAAATCAAATGCCTGCATGAGCGACCACCATCGATGGACACGAGTGTTCAAGTTTTGTTTTAAAAATGAATCCTTCAACGATTTGCAATCAGTAACAACAGAAAAATGAATATCCTGCAACATTGTCTTAAAATGTAAAAGGCTCTTTACCACTGCCATAGTTTCAAGATCGTAACTATGGTATTTTTGCTCTGCATTGTTATTCTTTTTGCTAAAATAAGCAACAACTCGGGGTTTATTATCATAAAGATTAATGAGGATCCCTGACACTCCAATACTACAAGCATCGCAATGTAATTCTACTGGTAGTGAAGGATCAAAAACGGTCAAAACTGGTTCTGAGGTCAAATGTCTGATTAGAGTTTGACGCGCTGTTTCATGGACATTATTCCAAATAAGTTTTCCCTTGGAGGAAATCAAACGGTATAAGGGGGCAGCAATTTCGGAAAACTTGGGTATAAAAGACGAGGCCAATCCCAAAAATTGTCTGAGAGACGTCACTGTGGAAGGCCACAAGAGTATTTATTTTCAAAGCATTAGGGCGTAATTCCCCATTTTGCACACTGTATCCTAGAAATTCAACTTGTGTAACTACAAAACGACATTTGGTATGGTTCAATGTTACTCCAGCTTGAGTTAAAACAGTTAATACATGATCAAGTCTGTCCAATGCCTCCGTTTCACTAGTAGCAGTTATCATCAGATCATCGAGGAAACAAATCACATACTGGTGAGCAAGGTCACCCAAAATTTGTAAAATGGCTCTCTGAAAAGCAGAAGGCGCATTTTTAACACCAAAGGGACAAACAAGATATTCCCATTGAGCATCAGGGGTAATGAAGGCAGTTTTATCGATAGAATCGGGATGCATCTTCATTAAATGGAACCCACTAGCTGTGTCCAAGACTGAATAAAATTTAGAACCCACAAGTCTATTAATCTGATCCTGAATAAGAGGCAGAGGTTGATGTTCAGAGATCGTGTTGTCGTTCAGAAAACGATAATCTACTGCAAGTCTCATTTTATTGTTTTTCTTGGGAACTAGAAGAATAGGGCTTGCAAAGGGGGATTGACTTCGTCTGATTAGTCCAGCCGATTCCATCTCGGCGTGATGTTCGCGCAAATATTGTTTTTGAATATTTGACATAGGGTACGGTTTCCGATTAACTACCTTTCCAGGGTCTTTCAGTCTAATACGAAATTCACAATTTTTCAATCGAGTTTTAGGATAACCTGAAGTAAAATATTCAGAATGCTTGCTCAAAATACTAAACAAATGGGGTTTGTTCATATCTGAAATTTCAGTTGGAACTGAACGGGGATCAAAAACATTCTCGCATTGATTGCCTACAATCAAAATATGGTTATCTTCCTTTTCTACAAACGGGAGACATTGGTCAGCATGATCTTCAATATTTAGGTTGGGAATCTTTCCCCAATTATTTTCATCAAAATTCAAAACAGATATTACAGGTTCATTATTATCATTATTTAGCTTTTCAATTTTCTTTAGCAACGATTTGGATAAATTTAAATCCACAGGTACCAAAGTACAACTATTCTTAGTAAGAGTTACAATAACATTTTGTTCTAACAAATCAGACCCTAAAATAATGGAATGAGGAATTTCAATATCCTCCACTTGATGAAAGTTAATCCTAAGGTCTAATCCATCAATAATCACGTCGGTCAGGATCTGACGAGGAGACACCACCATCCCGTTGCCCAGCCCCTTTAATGAAATATTTTCAATTACTGATTTCCCTTGAAACTTGTCAATCAAGGAACGAATGATTAAACTGACCTCAGCACCAGAATCATAGTGATATGGAAAGGTACTACCTGCTTGAATTAGTTGTCCACTTGGAGTGCGTGTGCAAAGATTGACTCTGCGTTCGTTCGGCTTTTGCGCAGTAAATTGTTGCTGCTTATTGTTCTGGGCAGCTGAAGTTCGAGCAGTGTGCGACGAATTCGGCTGAGATCTGTCTCGCCGAGGGCAGTCTCGTTTGAAGTGACCAACAGCACCGCATCCATGACAAGAATTGCTACGACGCTGGGGTTGAGTGGTGGAGGGCTGCAACGAGGTGGGCGTATTCTCACCAGATCCGCCGAAATGTGATGGCATCCTAAAATGGAAATTTTGTGCAGAATTAGGTCCACGAAATGGTTGTGGTTTTACATAATAATGTGGGGTGTTATTATTAACATGATTAGATTGGGAATTTAACCCAGGCCTAAATTTTTTATATAGTGGCTTATCATTTTTATCTTGTTTATCTAAAATTCTTTTAGGTGCCCTGTCTATAAGTGAGACAGTCATTTCTTTAATTAGCATTTCTCTAGTAAGAGGACTAGGTGAATATAGTAACTTTTTAAGTTTAGATTCCCTTTTAGCAAGATGTACCAAGGTTATCATAGGTAACAATTCGGACATAGACAAGTTAGATAAACGGGATTCCAAAACATTCAACATACGCGAAGCAGTACCTACTAAATTATCATGTTCGGAAGGAAACGAAGTCAACATATCAAATAAAACAGTGGCAGGAGTCTCAGTCAAGCAATACTGGATAATAAATTGTTCCCTCAAATCATTCCATGTCATTCCAGGAGTCAATATTTGTGAAAGCCAAGTGGCCGAAGAGCCCTTGCAAGCAGTAGATAACAGGGAATATAATTCGGAGCCCGTTCGCAGACTTTCCAACATCAATGCATCAATTTTAGTGATCCATGAATGTACGTCGAAATTAGGATGATCAGGGGAAAACTGTGGAAGTTTTAATAGGTAAGAGTTAAATGGATTTATCTTGGTGACTAAACTTTCCACGGTTGTCATGAGATTATTATTTTGTGCTTGCAAAGCCCCTTGTATCGCCCCAGCTATTATTTGCGACAAATCGCCTTGGATAGGTAGAGTAGGTGCCATAGAAGGGGTAGCCGGCTGCGGATCATGAACCGGAGGTCCGCTCGTATTCTCAAAAGTATTCGGTTGATCGCTAGTTTGTGACGTCATAGCCTGATCGTGACTACTCATCCAACGAGCTGAAAAGGGCGATCCGTTATAAAACATGGCAGACATAAAAAAAAAAAAAAAACGACCAAAGGACGCATAGGTACAAAAGTACAAAGTTCCTATGTAGGTACCTAATGGTTAAAACAATGGTTTTAAGCAACATTTAAATAGTGCATCTCCCTTAGGTAAGGCTTGCACAATATAGAATTTTCATAATTTTGCGAATCAATCCAACAAGAAATGAACTCACCCGGAATTTCGGCTTCGTTCATGAACTGCGAGTGTTGTGGGCCGGCAGGCCAGTCCTTATACCGTGCCACAATGCGCTCGATCATCGTCTTCTCATTAGGTCTTGCATCATCCTCGCCGTCGCGTTCTTCATCGGATTCCTCACGTTCCTCACGTTCCATCCCACTTCTGATGTCAAATAGAAATGAAACGCCAATACACGAGTCTAGATATCTTTATTCACACTTGTACTGTAGGCATGGTAGAGTCAGGTGAGAACCGCGGTGGGAAGATAGCAAATACATCAAGCAGACTAACTATTTGAAATTAGAAACACTTTCAATTACGATCGTTGAAGGAATAGTATAACGACAAATTTCCCCGAAGGATGAACTCGGATAACTACAGGACACAAATCCCACTTCATGAAACTCAAGAAACAGTTCGTTAGGTTTGCAGGTACGTCACCGTCGGCAGTCATCAGGGAACAGAAGGAGCCGAGGGAGAAGGACAAGCGGCCTTCTGTATCGTCTGCAGTGTTGCCATCCTCTCGTTGGTTGGCAGCTCAGCCGTCCGAGTTCCGCTTCACTAGCGCTCCTCGCGGTAACTTGTTCCACATCAACGTCGGTTTTCGTTTTTGCCGCCTCCATTTGAATTATGCACTAGACCTAATCAGGGGCCGACATATACGTATATGACGATAACTCTCCTTAGGATTGAGATAAAAATATCGTCCTTGCGCCACAAAATCAAGATTTCCAAACGAAAGGATGAGTTCGTTAGTCAGCACTTTTTGAGCACAACAAATTGGTCAAATTTCAAAAAATGTACTAAAAAATCACTAAAAATGTCTATCAACGGCTGAAAATTGTAAAATTTATATTTTTTAGCAGACCTTTAGCCAAAAGAAGTTGATCTAGAGTATTATAAAATTTACGCACAAAATTATGCTGAAAATGTACTTGAATTTCATTAATATTTGCTGAAAAATCTATAAAAACTCCCAAAAAGAGCTAAAATTTCCGAATCCTCTTTGAATTGCAGAAAATTATTTTGAACGAGTTTTGCTGCCGAAAATTAGTTGTTTTCTATGCATTCACAATGCTCGAATTTCAAAACAGTACAACTAATTTCAAAACAATGTCTTCTAAAGAATATGTTTTGTGATATAATATAACACGATTTTTTACGAAAATTCGCTCATACAACCATGCTGCATGACTGGAACTTTTCTATTCTATTCTATCTCTCTCTCCCCTCCCCCTCGCTCTCCCCCTCCCTCCTTTTCTTCCCCTCCCCCTTTCTCTCACTATCTCCCCCCCCCCCCCCTCTCTCTCTCTCTCTCTCTCTCTCTCTCTCTCTCTCTCTCTCTCTCTCTCTCTCTATATATATATATATATATATATATATATATATATATATATATATATATGCGTATTCAGATTCCCCTTGAACTTGTTCTCTAACAGTGTTAGAACTGTTTCTGGACTGGGTACGTTACCCACTTGCTTTTCATGTCATTCTCAATGTAGTGACAAGGATTACTAACGAGAACTTTGTGGACCTTCTATGAGCTCTTTGCGGCTTCTAATGAGTACATCAGTGTATATTTCGCAGTAATACCTTCCCATAGTCTTTTCTTCTTATTTTTTCAACCGTAACAACGTCTTTGGACTGCCCCTTCCCCCTCCGTTTCTTCCAACCTTGAATTCCTCGGTTCTTCTTTCTTTCGACTACTAATTCTCTCGTGATGAAAAGAATCTTGAGGTTTTTTTTAAAACCTTTCCAGCTCAAAGGCACTTTTTGTGAGTATTCTGCGAACGTCTTTAATGAGGGCAAGTTAAGATACAAACCGTGATATTCTGGATTGATCATAAAGAGAACCTTCCTTTAGATGAGCCATACTCAACCTACGGCCCCGCGGGCCGCAAGCGGCCCACCAAACTTTTCTGTGTGGCCCTCATAAGCTAGGGTCACTTTTTGTCCGATAGAATGAAATTTACCTATGTATACCCCTTTCCTCCTCTATTTAGTCATTTTGTAATTCTTCTGTTTTCGGTTCTGTTTCACTGCCATTTTAACTTACCAAACTGACTCAATTCATTATTGACGAAATAAATACCAAAGATAACCCACGTTAAAAGCGGAGACACTGATCTGTCTCATATAGTTAAAAGCCTGTCACAATACCAAAAATTACATTAATTTTGTGTTACTATGATTTTTGTAATATTGATTTTGTAAATATACTTCTTTTTTTGAATTAATTTACAGTTCTATTGTACCTTGGCTAAGATATTCGTATTACAAAGCTTTGTAATACCTGCTATGTGAACTGTGGCCCGCTTCAACTAAGGAACACACAGATGTGGCCCGTGAGACAAAAAGGTTGAGTAAGGCTGCTTTAGATGATAACATGGGAACTTGGGTGTGGTTCGTAGCTCTCTCGTACGCATAATATGATTGTATTGATCATTGAAATGTGGTTAATGTGGAGGATTTCTATTATATTGATGTATAAATTGTTACGCAGGAACACAATTAGGACGAATACCTGTTGAACATATTAATTATTAGTAACACTGCTCCCCCCCCCCCCCCCCCCCCCCCCCCCTAGTCGTGCCCTCACGAAACTGGTACTTACTGGCCGAATTTTAAGCCCGTTTTTCACGTCTAATTTTTAGAGTACGGCACCTGCATTTTTGAAAAAATCACTTAAATTCCAGGATAATTAATGTTCAATTAAAAGGTGATATTTTTGTTGGAAACGTAATGCTGAACACGCCTATGCCACATATGATGGGTCTGAAACCCCTTCTTAAAGTGTTTTTGCCTTAAAACTGCCAAAAACCGTGGTTTTTCACCGGTTTTTCTACAGGTTTTTGATAGTTTTTGTACAAATTGCACTACTTGGCAAGCTGAAAAAAAAGTACTATTACTTGAACTATATAAGTGTCGAATGAGACCACCAACAGCTCTGGAGGTGTAATAATGAATTTTAACGTGATTTTTGGGAATACACTGGAGAAAAATAAGTTGTCAAAAAACTGACAAGAAACACTTTTTTGGTTGTTGGAAACCCGCATAACATCAATTATCCCACCTGCAGAGCTGGTGGTGGTTTCATTCGACGCAGAAATAGTCCGTGTAATAGCAAAATTTTCTTCAGGTTGCCAAATGAACTATCAAAAAACTGTAGAAAAATCATCTAAAATCGGTGAAAAAACGACGTTTTTCGGCAGTTTTTAGACAAAAGAAGCGTTAAGGAAGCATTTTAGACCCATCATGTGTGGTATATGCGTGTTCAGCGTTAAATTTCCAACAACAGTATGACCTTTTTATTGAACACAAATTATCCTGGAATTTGAGAAATTTTTTCAAAAATGCAGGGTTCTTACCTCAGAAATTAGACGTGGCGGGAGGGGGGGGGGGGGGGGGGGGGGGGTAATCAAGTACTTATTTTGGAAGTTGAAGCAGAATGTTTCGAGGATTTTATGTTTGCGCATGTGCAGAGGCTACATTTAACTCGGAAACAATGCAATTCATTGGGGACCTTCTCGCCCCTAACAATTCCTTGAGAATTCCACTGGAATCCGATGAATAGTTCACGAGTAAACTTGCTCCAAGAAGTTTACGCATGCGCATTGGCTTCCTTTAATCCGGTAGCATTTTTAATTCGCTGAGAACCATCAAGTCCAACCCGCAAAATACCTTCGAATTTCATCGTAATCTGGTGATTTGGATTCTAAGTTTTTGTGTGAATAAGAAGAAACCATTAATACGACTACCATTGATTTGACGATGGAATTCGTTGGGAACCATCTAGGACTCAACTCCCAAAATCTTTGAAATTTATTTATCGGAGTGGGAACGTATAGGTCGATAACGTTTTCCCCATTTTAAGAATTACTAGATATACAGGTGGATTGACACGAAACCAAAATTGTAAAAATAAAGTAGGCGTGTAAAATGCTAATGGAAATCCTGATTTCGAAAGGCCAATTTGATCACAAAGCTTTCGTTACATTGGTCGATTCGGAAGCAAACACTTCACTCGGGAGAAATTATTAGGTTCCTCGTGAAGTTTGAAAAAGTAGAATCTACATTTTAAATCAGTTGTCGTTGTAGCCAAAAGTGAATGTACAACTTTTGCTACCCATAAAATCATACTTGGTCCATATTTTGTGGCTGAAAATGGACAACTGCACCAATGCTTGTGGAACGGAAGCGCCGGTCCTTCGCATACGTCATCAAATCCTAATTTTCAATCTTATCACACTTTCAGTATTTTCTAAACTATGCACATCATTCTGATCTATTTGTTCAACTATTCTATATTTTACTTAATGGTCAGTTTTGGATATTTTCGTATTCTTGAGATGCGAACCTGCGAGCATCCAGACCACGAAACTATTCTTACCATTCTGTAATATTTGACCTCATATTCTGGTTTATTTTACTAGGTATTCGACGGCAAGATGAAGCAGGTACCTACTAATTTCTCTCATACTTGCATTCCGAAAAATAATATATTAAGGAAAGACATATCCATTGTTTCTCCTCTCACTACGGAAGAAATTTCAAAGTTTCTCGATTTGGCGAATACTTGTGGATCTTGCCTCACCTTGTTTTCCCTACCTAGCTATTATCATTTCAGGGACCGTGCAATGGTAGTCCAGTTGCATTACATATGGATTTATTGCCAATTCTGATTTACTAACTAGAAATCCCTTTAAAACGCATGGTATCTTTCACAAGTTCTGTTTTTAAAATTTTGATAATAAAAAAATAGTTTTTTTTTTAAATATTCTCCTCACTCAAAAGCGACGGCGAAGTCTTCTTTTACGTTTTCTTCTTTAACTATGTTCTCCAACTTAGGGGAATTAATAATCACCACAATTAAGTTTGAGAAAAATAATTAAGTAAGTAAAAAGGAATATATTGAGTAGAACAAAGTACAACGAACGACGAGGTTCCCAAGAGCGAACACGAACCGGGAACACATGCATAAAGCTTAAATGAAGACGTTACATAAGACATCTATGTGAAGCATGGATTTCAGGTTTACACTCAGGTGTCAAATTTATTTTGTTCCGAGGTATTTAATAATAAATACAAGGGATGAGTCGATTCCCGATACCGATTCTCGATACCACCGATTCTTAGGCATTGGTATGGGTATCGAGAATCGATCGCCTAAAGCCGATACCGCCCGGTGATGGGCGTTTTATTACACTACGGTACTATTGCAACCATCTAACAACGAAGATGGTTGTACCGTGCAACCGTTGTGTGAAGTTAGCAGTTGCGAAACATGAATTGTCCAAAACACAACTTACAATTATAACTTTGTTTACAAGTAGGCTTTTGTTATTTTGTTTGTGACAACAGAAGCATTAGACAAAGCTGTTTTCCAAGTATAAAAGCCTAGAGCCAGTCTTATTTGGAAATACCTTAAAGTTACCGACGAAAAACTAAAAAACCAAGTCAGTCTGCTTAACTTGTTTTATTCAGAAAGAAATCAATCCTAGGCAATAAAAGTTGCCTATTAATTGATACTTGATAGATAACAAAAAAATATCAAATTTTGTATTTGCACAAATCAAATTAACTAAAGCCTTGAATGAAAATATAAATCTGAAATTTAGAATTTGTAATAAGAATTAATCTTTAAAATTAATTTAATTTTAATAAGTAACTAAAGGATTAAAGCTTCATTGGAACAAGAACTCCTAATGACAATAAATAGAGATGGAAAATATATTAGCTAATTAGACTAATAACTTCATCTACGACGGAACGGTAAGCTATTGGTGCCAGTATTCATTGCGAGAGGCTATCGATAGATGTGCAGTAACAACTTGCGGAACGTTGAATATATTTGAATTTGAATATATTCAAGAGGAATTTTTGTTTTTCACCTACAGGTAAGTTAGGTATTATGCCGATGGTATCTGTATCGAGAATCGGGAATCGATTTTTTAGGTATCGGTATCGGGAATCGATAAATTTTGGTATCGACTCATCTCTAACACCTACATTTGTTCGTGGATATACCTGTTTCGATAGAGGGTACGTATGGTGGTAGTATTGGAACAGCCCTGTTTACTAAGCCAATGGAGATAGAAACCCCTTCCGTCCCGTCTCAGGTGACCTCGCTGATCCTTCTACTCGCTCCCTCACCATATTCATCCTGCACATTTCGCCGTGTCATAAGATATGTAGGGGACCCTCCCGCGGCTGTGGGTACTAAAACTCGAAACACCCCTGGGCCCAGTATATCCTCATGTTGGGCAAAGATGAGGAACGAGGGTGGGAAACCTTCTCCTTTATACGTCTTCGGTGAGTATAAGTTTACCGACGTCAGCAGTTCTGCACCATCACAAAACTTTCAACGTCATCTAAAACCGAATTACTTGAAAAACGTGAGTAGATCCTTCAACACTTGTCAGAATCAATACAGTACAAGCAAATCGGAAGTTAGTGAAAAAGGGCGACGGCTCCAGTGCTCCCGTCGAGTCCGAGGGGCGAAAGTTGAGACACCCGAGTGATCCCCTTCACTTCGCAATCTCGAAAATAGATTGTCCCGAGTGATCCGGTAGACGATAAGAGAAAGTGCACCGAATTTATTAGAATTGGTTAGGAATTTGGGCAATTAGAGGAAAAATATTTTGCTATTTATAGGTACAAACATGTTATTCCAAATAAACTTTTTAAGCTGCACAAAACCAATTTTTAGATTGTTGCAATTTTTTAGGGTTTTATTATTTTATTAGCTTGTTTTAATGAAATTGAAGTAAATTTTTCTGTTGAATTTTTTATGTAAGTTTTTAAATGACTTACTTCATGTCCGACCACCTTTTTTTGAGTAGTACTCTGTGTTCGAAAATATTGTGTACTGAACCTAACGTACGTGACTCGGTTATTGCATAACTTGAAATCCCTCACGAAATGTCCAAGCATCTACTTAGATAGTACGTTTAGCTACAGCCAAAATTATTCACACAACTGTTTACGGTGCACGGAATAAAAAATGGATTTTATGCAGCCTTGGCGTTCTATGCTTGTTGCCTTACAAGAAACAGGAATCCTATGAATTTTGCCTCCGCTAATTAACTTACTTCTATAATTAATGTAATAATTAACATAACGAGCTCCACGAGCCGAGACCACAAAGCGCCAAAGATGGGTGGAGAAGCTCATTAACCTCCACAGGACCGGTGAAATTTCTACTTATGGTTACTTCAAAAGGATTTCTGCGAAATACAGGCCGCATTTCGACGACGACTGATGACTATGTAAGTAATAGTTGATTACATTGACAAAACGTATTGTACTGGCTACTTTTCAAACACGGGATCACTCAGGCGTGTCGGAACACTCGCGCTTTTTTTCTAGCGGAGCACTCAGGTGAGGTGGGAGCACTGGCGTGACTTTTCTACGGGAGCACTCAGGTGTTTTTTCAGCCCCTCGGGAGCACTCGGGCGGTCTCCCAGTGAAAAACGTAGTCCATTTCCACGAAAAATAAAGAGTTACAATGTGAAATCGATTCCGACGGCTAGCCTATCATCAGTAACAAACAATAACTGAACACACAGAAAGGGCACATCTTATATAGTAACAGGTGAAGGGAGATTGAATCCCATTGGTCGAGGGAAAGGAAAGAGGGCTGGAGGTACAACCAATTAAGTGCAAGCTAAGTGAAAGGGGATTATCATTAATGAACTGAAAGGAGAGGAAGAATCACTGGTTTCAACAGTTTGCAGGGATAATTCCAAGCTTTACAGAAATGGAATCATCAGTGGTAAAATAAATTGAGGGATATCCTCATTCAAACATTTACCAGGTCTTTGATAATTATCTATGTCTATGAAAATTACCACTTTTGATAATTTCGAATTTTTCAAGTACATTCAACATTAAACGTTAAGGAAAAAATCAATGTTCAGGAAAAAAGTGGGGTTTATAAAGAAAAATGTTCTTGTGGCTACGAATATTGCGGTCAAACTGGCAGGAAATTCAGGGAAAGAATAGACGAGCATCAGGAGGATTTCAGGGAAAATAAGGGTAAGTCTACATTTGCGAAACATCTTAAGGAATCCAATCATAGTTACAATTTTGATTTGACAGATAGACAGTTTGTAGAATTTCTTCATTATTGTCCAAAGGGAGGTACGCAGAATGTACTTGAAAATTCGAAATTATCAACAGTGACAGATCTGGTAAATCTCTATCTCTATTATTTTATTTATAAGAATGAAACTCCGTCTGTTTGTCTGTCTGTCTGTCTGTCTGTCGTGTCTATGCACGGCCAAACGGCTGAGTGGGGGGAGTGTACGAGTGGGGGGATCTTCTTGAGATTTTCCAAAAGTGGGAGCGAGCGAATTTAAAATTGTTTAATCCCACCCGAACCATGGGCCGTAGGGCGGGAGGGGGGTCGAAGTAAGAATTAATGTGCGCTTTTTGGACTTCCCCGCATCCTCTACCCCTCTAAACGGCCGTCGACAATTCCGGAAAAATACGGGTTTCGTAGGTTTTCCTACGAGGAAGACGACGGCGCGATCGGATCGCGAAAAAAGTATCGGGAAATGCGTCAAAAAAATGCGAGAGTACGGACCCGTTTTCTCGAAAAGTCCGCCGAAAAACTTGGTTTTTTCCGATTAAAATATACCCCATAAAGGTACGTTTTTCGGAACGGTTTTCGCGGGCGAAATACAGCTTTGGGTCCGCCGAATCTGAATCCGAAATCGGATATCGAAAAAAGTGACGAGAACTCGGTCAAATTGCGAGCAGAAGCGAGCAAAGCGATTAAAATGATTCTGCCGTGGACGAGAGAAGGCTCAAGAATTGACGTGAAGGGTTCGATGTCACAACATTGCGAGGCGAGCAGGTATGCCTACATAGGTACCTACCTTGCGAGCGAAGCGAGAGCCATTTCAAATAATAAATACGGACTTTGTCCTACACATATACAGGTATACCTTGCGAGCGAAGCGAGCAACATCCCCGAATAAACTTTTCGTGGTTCCACGTAGTTTTATAAGATTTAATTTGTTTGTAATAATTCCCAACTGAAAAAAACGTCTGCCAAGTTGGGTGGGCAGTATAACTTCCTCAAGCGAGCGAAGCGAGCAGCATCCCCTACAGAAGGTAAGCCTACTCTTAGAGATCTACCGTTTGCGAGCGAAGCCAGCAGCATCCCCTACAGAAGTTAAACCTACCCTTAGAGATCTACCGTTTGCGAGCGAACCGAGCAACATCCCCTAAATGCCATACTTTGCGAGCGAAGCGAGCAACATTTTCTACATGCCAGACTTTGCGAGCGAAGCGAGCAACATATCCTACATGCCAGACTTTGCGAGCGAAGCGAGCAATATTCCCTACATGCCACACGTTGCGAGCGAAGCGAGCAACTTAATGGGGGGTCCGGGGGGCTTGCCCCCCGGCTGGACGTGGAGGCGAGCGTAGCGAGCCGGAGCGGCTAGTGTTTAAATGAAGATATCCCTCAATATATTTCACCACTAACTCCACGTTTTTCAATAACTTCCGTTTTGAAATGGGTTTGCACAACTTAGTCGCGAATGATTCAGTTCGAATAGTAGAATGAACGGAACTGTTGAAAAACTACCTACATCAATTTACCAATTGACTGGCGCGAACTGCAGTGGTGGTAAAGTTACAAGAGCCACAATTCATGTGCATACTATGATACAGGTATTATTTTACATATAATATATATAACCATATGATCGGTGTGTTGCCTTTCATTATCAATGGTAGGGACGCTTTAAGGGAATGAGTCTTGAGATAGGCATTAACTCATTGTAGTTTTATTGAAATCCATCACATCTAAATACTTTCGCCTTAGCAGGCCAGTTCAGGGATAGTTATGGCGTTTAGATTTGTGTTTTATCAGGGAATTAAAGTTATTGCTGTGCCATGTAAGGTTGAGTCAGTGTTAGTTGATTTGATGGGGTGAAATTATTGCCTGGTTCCAAGAGGTGGAAGTTTGCAGAAGTTAAAGGTGTTGAGAGATGATTTATCACCTTTATTTTTATTTTGACATTTTCATGTCTTTCATATGGCACATAACAAAAAAATCGTCACGAAAAAAATTGTCCCAAGTGGCCACAACGATGGTTATGACCATCAGAAATGACGTTGACCATTCATAGGTAAACACATGAAAATGTCCCAATGCGTTGCAGACTCGTATGCAAGCGTTTTATAGCAGTGGTTGAATAACGTTTTTCGTCGCATTTCTGATGATTTCCGCTTACAACCGAGTCGTTGCTAGTTTTTTTTTTTTTTTTGAGTCACATTAATTTATATTGGGAAGCGAAAGAAACCAATTCTACATTTTAAAAACAGTATTTCATGTGAGGAACAAACTAATGAATAGCCGGGGCTTGAAAAAGACATGACTTTTTCAAACCCTGGCTATTCATAATGGAATATAACTATATCTTATAATAACATGGCTCCATTTATAATAAGAAATAATAATAATACACATTTTTTAAAAAATCCAACCTAAAAATTATATTTGTTAAATAATAAAAACCCATAAAAGCAAATACAACAAACGACACACTATAAAATAATCTATGAAGTACAGATACTGTCAGCTTTACTTGTACTTTGCCAATTGATGGAGGAGAAATTATGGAAATTATATTTTAATATTAAAAAATGTCGTTTTAACAGTATAATAACGACCCAGTTTTCTTGAATAATGTCCCTCCATGAACCGAAGAGTTTGGAATCGGTTTCTAAGTATTTTTTCTCGCTGAATCGAATGGCAGGTAACAACTTGTCAACGAGTACAGGTACACTAGACCAGGTAAACTAGAACAAGTGTTTCACCAAAACAAAGCGTACAAGTCTACTAAAGTTACACTTGTAGAAGTTAAGTTTACAAGTGTAGCAGAAAAGAAAAATGGCGTGTGGGAACTAACGAAATGAACATCGTTAAGTGGGATGCCGAAATTGAAGTTTTGGCAGCGAATTATAATGTAAAAACGGTTCTAATTACACGATAGGATGTTTATCGTAAATGATTAAGTGTAATGATTGGAAGACAGACAAATTATAAACTGAAAAGTGGAAAAAGTGTGTATTTGATTTCAACTTATTCTGATGGCTGGCATAATCGGATTTTTCCTGTTCATTCATTCATATAATGAATGAAATTATCTTCACTTTGTTCTTCAATGATAGGGAGATCCTCAATACCCGATCAGGAAAAATTGCACAGGGTCACGCAGCATTTGAATCATTCAAGGGTCTTGGAAAACATCCTACATCTCTCGTTAAACTCGAAAATACCCACGAAAAAAGCGTTTATTCATGACCGAAATAATCGTTGGCGTCTTCTATGCTGAATGCTTCTTTCTTCTCTGTATTCTTCAGCAGATGATTCCCACATATTAAACACCGAAAAATCGTCAACTCACAATGCTGGAAAACAACAATTTTACAGGTGAATGGACGTAGGTTAAAAATCGGCCATTTTGTACAACTTTAAAACAGTGACTTGTTCAGAATGTAGGGGTAACTTGTGACAGTTCCCGCGAGATCCAAGGGAACGCGATGCCGTCGCTCCGTTGTTACCCAACGGGCGTCGGGCGCCTCTTCCCGTGTTTTCGAAAGGCCGTGTTTGGCGATGGATGGGTGATCCTAGAACTTGAAAACCAATCTTCTCCGAATAGCATATATGCTATTAGTACTGTCTCACCCCTCTCTATCTATGAGTGTGGATCTAGGCCCCATTGCACCTCCGGGGCGGCCTAAGTCTATTACAAACTTGTCCAAAGTCGCCTGTCCACTTTTTAATTTTCACTGTACATTACAAGTCTTCACTTGTACCTTTATGAAACGCTTGCACACTAATTTTTTACAACTTGTTCATAAAATCGGCTTGTAACTTGTCACTTTTTGCTTTATGAAATAGGCTCCAGGTCTCCCAAACTTCGTTATAACTAAGTTTTACTCTTAGTGTAAAGCCCCGCACCACATGCTCACTTAAAAAATGTGTAAAGGTTTTCCGAAGTGGTTTCCACCCATTGATTTTCCTAGCCTTCTTCTCTTCCGCCGGCCACCCAAGGTTCGCATGACGACAACCGTAAGATAGAAACGTTTCTCAACACAAAGAACGGTCCGCGGGGACGGAGATGCGAGCTGGCGTAGATCTGGACCGTTTTCATTTATGCAGGAGGTTGCGACTCCCCCGGCAAGTTCGTTCCTCGGGACAACCTCGGATCCGCCCTTGGGAATTTCATTGGATGGAATTACGTTCGTTCCTGATCTTCTCTAGGGGTCCCAGCTGTAGATCCCGAGGCTCGGGCACGTGCTGGGGACCCGCGTTGAAATGTAGGGGTAAACGCACTCCCTACTATTTTTCTGAAAACACCGACGTCAATATCGTTGTACCTTTGCACTTATTTAGAGTACAGTATGGAGGGCAAGAGGTTATCTGACAACGATCAAATTCGCTTGTATCACATTTCCCAATACTTACAGGTGAAGGGAGATTGAATCCCATTGGTCGAGAGAAAGGAAAGGGGGCTGGAGGTACAACCAATCAAGTGCAAGCTAAGTGAAGGGGGATTATAGCTAATGAAGTGAAAGGAGGGGAAGAATTACTGGTTTCAACAGTTTGAAGGGATAATTCCAAGCTTTTTAGAAATGGACTTATCAGTGGTGAAATATATTGAGGGATATCCTCATTTAAACATTTACCAGATCTGTCACTTTTGATAATTTCGAATTTTTCAAGTACATTCAACCCTTTGGAAAAAATGAAGAAATTCTCCAATCATTCTATCTGTCAAATCAAAATTGTAATTATGGTTGGATTCCTGAAGATGATTTGCAAATGTAGACCCACCCTTATTTTCCCTGAAATCCTCCTGATGCTCTTCTATTCATTCCCTGAATTTCCTACTAGACCGCAACCGTTTGCGGTCCCAATACTTCTTGTTACTCTCCGATATATGTGAAAACTAAACCAATATTTACTGGTAGGAAAGGTGCGACCTACGCTCAATACTAATTTAAACTATAAATATGCGGTCAGACATATACTATTGATATTTACCAGAACTGGCGTATTCCTAAAAACCATACTTAGCCTAACAAATAATATAACATAATAATATAGCTTAATGGATATAACCAAATATGAACCACAACCTGCTGGACAATGCTAATGACAAGACCTTGTATATACTTAAATATAACGAAACTATAATATAATACCTATCTCTGAAGAGGCCGTGTAGGAATTGCCTAGTTTTCCTCCCCTCAACCTTCATACCAGTGATACTGACAGGCAACACCATTATGCATCAAGTACAAATATTTACCTAGAACAGTACGTAAATGTTTTTAAACCCTAAATTGTAAAAAGGGTGGTTTGATCAAGCACGGGCAAGATGATGTAAGAGATTCTTGCGCTTCACTCGCAAATCTAGCTTGGGGATTGGTCTTGGCCGAACCTGTGCTGCGAGAGGCCACAGGCACATTACTAGCTATATATCATAGTCCTGGGTGTTGGGTGATTGGGAGGGAGGCGTTCTTCGATAATCGCATCATCAATGCTGCAGGCTGACGCCCTCTCTTACTGTGCCCTGAACTGGATCACGATTTCCCAAAATGCAGCTCACGAAAATCTTAGGAAATACGATCAGGCAGCCGAGGATTTCCGTGGATCCTCTACCCCCCTCATTGTATCGTGCGATGGAGCCACCCATAAGGAGTTCGACGCCTTTACAAAACGTGTAACATATACACTGTCAACAAATTGGGACCGATCCCTATCACAAAATACTGGGGTGGACGATATATATATATATATATATATATATATATATATATATATATATATATATATATATAGTCATTAAGGACAGTGAAATTCCGATAAAAATTCCGTTCTTTCACCAAAAAATCAAGCTTTCCAAACGAAAGAATGAGTTCGTTGGTCTGCACTTTTGGTCGAATTTCAAAAAATTTGCGCAATAAACCACCAAAAATGGCTAAAAACGGCTAAAAGAATTTTAGATGAACAAAGTTTATTAACGACAAGCTAGAACATTAAAAAATGTATGCACAAACCTCTGCTGAAAAATGTACTTAAATTTCGTTAATATTTGCTGAAAATTTTTTAAAAACTTCCAAGAAAAAGCTAAAATTTTAAAATATTTTGTTGAATTGCAGAATAGATCGAGTTTTTTGCCATAAAATTGGTAGTTGTAAATTTATTTACCATCAAATTGCTCAAATTTGAAAACATTGTGACTTTATATGTACGACAATTTACGAAAATTTGCTTGTATATGATCATGCTGCGTGATTGAAACTTTATTTACTTATAATAAGGGCGTTTTGGGGCGTGAGAATGCGAATCTCCTCTTCAGGTCAAACCATCCCCCCGCATCTTCCCTTGAGTGAAGGTTTGATGCGGCCGTAATTCCCTTAGTTAGGTGCCCTGAAGGGCTATTTTGTGCTCCCGCAACCGCACTGTAGGGACACCCCCGACCCTCCTCCCTTAGGTTTGATTGACCTCCATCAAGATTTACGCGACCCCGTCTGCCAATCCCCGCAGTGATGGAGAAGCTCACTTTACTACCCTCATCATTCTCAATATAGCTTTGTTCGGTGACCGTTGACGGGGTAAACACCCTTTGAATACTTCTAACCCTTCAACGCGATTAGGGTTTTACCGAGCGGTTCTTTCCGAATGAACCATCGCTCGCTCTTTACTAGCGCCCCCCATTTTCAACATGAGATTTCTCCCATTCGAAACATCTCTTTCTCATTTTGAAAAACGATATGGATTCTTCAAAACTCCCTCTTTTACCGCATTTTCTTTTAAAAAAGGAAAAAATGAGCTATTTTGTCCACTTTGTCCGTTGATATGTGTATCTATGTATGTCCTCTTAAAATCGTTTTAAATGCCACTTTCCGACGTCCGATTTTGATGAAACTTGGTAACATGGTGAGGATAAAGATGTATCAGGGGCCACTGACGCATGAGAGGTCGTTGATCAGCGGAGTGAACTCCAAAGCCATTTTTTCTCCTATTCGACGCAGGAAGCTGAAGTTTGAGAGGGAGGCTGAAGGGAGAATGCTGAAGACTGAGAGGTCATTGATCAGCTGATTGAGCTCCAAAGCCATTTTGTCTCCTATTTGACGCAGGAAGCTGAAATCCCCCCTCAACATATTCTTTCTGGAATGAATATTGGAGTGCACTGATGAAGTGTAATACCCGCGTTTAAGTTAATCGCCATTTTATTTTTCCTTGCCTCTACTTCCTTATTTATGTCTCACTAATTAGTGACACAAGCAGTGTTAGCTTGCCACTGCGTATAATTTGTGTAATTAGAAGAAGAAATTTTGATTTGTTAATGATTTTTGGTGTAACAATCTTTTTGCGAATTTTTGAAGAAAATTAAGCTATTGCTCTCGCCTCAAAATTTGTAGAATGTGAATTTTTGAAAAACATTTATGCAGAAATCCATTTCAGGCTATTCTGAATCATATTCTGAAGTTTAACGCATTTTTTTATGTATGTATGTGTCATTCCAGACGATAACTGTCCGTATAATTGTGCTAGAAACTTCAAACAAATTTTAAAATGTTAAGGACACAAAACGAAAGTTCAAGTTCGTTGGCCAGCATGATCGGATTACATCTTCGGGTTGAAATTTTCAAAAATGTAGTAAAAATTTTCAAAATAGCCTGTTTTTTGCGATTTGTTGTGCGAAATAATTTTTTCAGCATACTAACTTGTGGTATATTTGGGATCAGCGTAAAATTTCCTATAAGAATCAGTCAAAAATTTCGAAATAGTCAAAAATCGAAATAATGCCGTTCGCTAGTTGTAAAAATCGGTAATATTTGCATGAAACATTGTCCAAATTCAGATTGAACTACTCTTATGGAAGTATCCCTGTATAACCAATCCTAGAACCATGCTGTTTAAAACGTAGGTAGTAGGTGCTTGTTAAAAAAAAAAAAAAAAATTAAAAAAAAAAAAAAAATGTAATCACAACTGATGAGTTTACTCTGTGAAATATTCCGTCCTCCGATTCTCTCGGTCGCTCTCTTTAATGTTTTACGCTCAACTGATTTGATTTTATTGCATATCTTATTGCAGTAGGAACAATTAAAATAATATAATTATTCTGTTTCGTTCCTGTGAAGGTGGTACGTAGGTATTACATAGGGTGGTACATTATATTACATCGTTATATCATGATATCACCGACATCTACATTGTTAGGGCATGGAAAAATCAGCTTTTCGTAATTATTGCGTGATATATTAGTTGGTGATTTCATATAATGAGATGGCGTAAAATAAAGGGTAATGATCTACAAAAATGTCTGGAAGTACTGTGCTGTCTAGTTGGAGGAATAGGTACTAAATTTTAGGTAGTTGGGCGAGTTAGGTTTTCGTTTCTCATAAACTGAAGTATACGGGGCCCCCGTGCTTTTTATCGCAACGTCAAGCCAAACAGATCGTCGCGATTTTAAAATTCAGTTGAGGTCTTAAAAAATAACGCAATGGGAGTTCAAACGAAGGAAATAGGAGCACGAAGGCGTTAAGCGTTATCGGACTTACTTTCGGAACTGCTCCACTTGACGTCCAACGACCTCGTTAGGCTCCGGTAAAATGCTGATGGTATAAAAGTTGATGGCCAAGTGGTAAATGGAAATACAACTGGGGGAAGAAAGCTGCAAATTATTACACAAAGCTTTATTATTTTCTGTATTGGTTAGCCCAAGTCTACACAGAAAACCTGTCTAGAATTATAAGGTTTGTTCGCTGTGGCGATTGGCAGTGACTTACAAATCATTTCAAACCAATTGGAGACTGCTCTAGTGCGCATGCGCGACTTCTGCCAACTTTCAAATTGATTTCAAACCGGTTGGGGATTGAATTCTGTGCGAACGATTCTGAAGGTTTTTTAAACCTTGATCACACCTTCCGAGTGAAAAAACAACAAACCACCGCTTTGGCGCTTTCCATACTTTATTTTCCGCCCTTTCTGCCTTGTGCTCCCATTCATTGGTTAGGTATTTAAAATTTACTGTTATAATTTGTACTGTTGTATTTAACTTGTAGGTACCTACTAATCAAAGACACCTTTAAGAACATAGGGTAAAAAAATATTGTAATCGTACACAGAAACTGTTGGGAATTATCAATAGAACCAATCCTCTAAGTTTTGTACCATGGAATATCTATCCTTCACCCTCCTATAGCTTTTTGTCACGTAGGTAGGTCCCCATTTCCAAAATCTTCACGTCTAGGTACGTTTATTTACTTACTTGGTATGTAAATGCATTCGAAGTTTCATACCTCGACGCCAACCCTTCCACAATTTTCTGGCTCACTCAAAAGTGGTTCAGGAATGTTTTGTCGTCATAATTCTGAACAACTTAAATAATTCTGCACCTTTTGCTTCAGGCACACCTCCATTTCGTCTTCGTTGATGAAAACGTTGGTAACCCCTCGAGATGAGTCAAAATCAAAAAGTTGGTCATACATTTTATGAATGTTTGAGAAATATGCGATGGACAGCGGCGATGATAAATGCTAAAAATCGAATGGTTTCTCAGCGAACAAACCTATTAAACGAAATATCTTACACATTGGGTATCAAACAAGGTGCGGCAGAAAGAGCTCCCCGATAAGGAATGCTAATTTAAAAAAAAAGTAGCTAGATACATTTTTTGTTGTAATTCCTTAATGCCTAGTGCAGTTTTATTTTACGTGGTTTTAAAAATTATGTCAAATGCCTCCACCGGCGATGCACGAATTCAGTCTTTCAAGAAAGTTTGCAATGAAAGATGCTAAGAGAACGACGAGAGATGTGGGCTGGTGCTTCATCTTGCTGAAACCTCACACTTTGCTCTCAGTGTTGCCGCCAGCCAAACACTGTATTTCGGTAGATCTGGTCAAAATTTAAAACGCTTGCATACGAGTCTGCAACACATTGGGACATTTTATGGGAATGATCACCTGAGTGTACACAATTATTCAAATAACCATGCTCATAACTCAGCTTGTTGGCCACGCTTTTCGCAGTAGTTAACATAATATGGTTGGATAAATCGAGAGCTTTCGAACGAATGGTCAACGATTTTTGTGGGATGAAAAACGACGAAGTACCATTTCCCTAGCAACGACTCGGTTGTAAGCAGAAATCATCAGAAAACCAACCGTAACGCTCTTTCTTAACCCTTTTTTCGTTTATGTGCCAAAGTAAAGACATAAAATGTCAAAACCCGGTTGATCCCGGTAGTACAATTTCGGAAATTCGGTAGATTTTCCCGGTAGTTTTTTGAACGAACTATGGCTTAGCTAATACTTTATCAATTGAATACAGTGTTACCGTGTTGCATTCTAGGCTAAAACTCTCATACGGTTGACTATGATGTCTTCTGGGTTGAATCCACAGTATTATTTTTGGTTTTAGTATGGACCAAATCAGTGTACCCATAATTTTTTACTACTACATAATTAAATTTATCAGCCATAAAACAGTAGTAGTAGGTAGGCACTTCAGTATCAAAGTAACCGACTGGCGAGCCGGAGCGGCCAGTTTATTATAGTTTAGTTTTATTTATTTTTTAATCTTTTTATTTTATTTTTTTTTTTTTACTCTGCCTTCTTGACTCATAGTGACCGGTTTTTTTCTGACATACCACCTTGCAACCCTGTTTTCTTCCTCTGCCGTTGATACTTTGAGCAATTTTAGAGTGTGCACCTTTTGAAAGACTTCATACGGGAAAAGCCTCAGTCCTCCATCTTCATTTCTCGCTTCCCGGTGCCTTTTCTTAACGAAGACCGATGGGCGCCAAAGAAAAAAGCATTCAGTATCCCAAGGAAAGAGACCTTAGGAAACGAGAAGCCCTCGCCCTTACATTATAGGGGTCAGCCCGGTCCCGGAAAAAGCTACGATTTGTCAGTCACGCCGAGGTAAACTTCGCCAGGCAATTTTTCTGTCTCCTCGACGATCTCCCGTTTTATTTTTGAATCCCAGCTCTCAGGAAAAATTTGGGGCACGAGAAGTTTTAATTTATCGATACGATTTTTAACTCACTTTGTTTTTCACTTTTATCTCTCGTGAAATGTATGGTGCTGCCACACAATTATCTATTTGATATAATCTATTGACAATAATCTATTTGCGTTGTGAGTAGGCAAAAATCGAAACAAAATCCAGGATTTCCTGAATATCCTTTTTACGAATTTTCGATGTTTTGAGGCATTCTGAAACGATCCCTGATGTGTGTGTGTGTGTGTTTTTTTTCTTCACAGCAGTCCACCCCAGGACACCCTGCAATGAAGGATTATATTTCCACCTGCACCCTATTACGATTACAGGTGTTTTATAAATACAGCAATTAAAGATAACTCAAAACTGTTCATTGTAGGTATTGAATCATTTTAACATAAGAGAAAAATTATTTCTCATTGAAAATGTTGAAGTCAATCGAATTCACAAAAATAACAAAATCTCTTAAATAATCACTGATTAGCAAACCGAAGTCAATTGGCCACACACCACTCGAAAGCACTATCTTCCTTATCAACCTCGCCCTCGGTGCTTCAGTCAATTCACAAACTAGGATGAGGTGGTCCCAAGTCTGGCTGACTCCCATTGAACAGCTGCAGCAGTCGTCATCCCTTATATCAAATCTTCGTAAGTACGCCTTGTTACGTCCATGCCCCGTTAGCACCTGAGTCATTTTGTAGGACTGCTTAAATGAAACTTTCAGGCGGTCATGAACTGTTGGGAAAAACTTTTTGAGGTGGGACCCATTAGCAGTTCTTGCGCACTCATCTTCCCATGTAGCTAAAGCTTGCTGCCTAGCTAGACGTTTGAAGTATGTTGGCGGTAGCAAACCAAATACTTCCACCAATTCCATATTCAATTCACCTTCCTTGGCGGCCGCATCAGCCCGCTCATTTCATACTGTTCCAATATGCGCCTGCATCCATCCAATCTTCAAACTCCAAGAACTTTCTTTCAGCAAAGATACCGCCATGAGAATCCTATCCACCAGCCAGGCATGCACACGGCCACCCTGTATAACATCGAGTGAAATCATACTATCTGTCAGCAATTGAGCTGATTTCTGACTTTCTGTTATGGTCTGTGTACTAAGCCACTCAAGTGCCTCAAGGATGGCAAATAACTCGGCTTGGTTATTCGTACACCAATCATCAAGTCTAAATCCACGGGTCACAACAGGGACATCACCACCTCCACAGTAAGCCACAAATGCACATCCCACATGACCGTCAATTTTACTCCTATCTGTCCATCTGTGAATATCTGATAATACGCCTTGTCTGCATCCCAAATCTGTATATGTGTGTGTGTGTGTGTGTGTGTGTGTGTGCGCGCGCGCGCGATAGTGCGTGAGTGCACATATGTTTCACTCCTGACGACAGTTGGTGGAACGGTCATTCCGCTGTTTTGACGAGAAAACTCGAGGTCCTGGGCTAATCCTAGGAAAACTCCCATTGGTGGAACTGGCCCTAAGATTAATATTTTGGTAGAAATTAGTCGTAGAATCTATTTCTGAAGTGGAGTAAAGCTTATCTGGCATCACTCGGTATGCACTTCAACGTAAATTGTGTAAATATTTAACACTTAATCATATCATGCAGGTAATAATAGTGATATCTGCATATATGTATAGAACCCAGCAACAGTATAAACATTAAAACAATTAGGTTATCAAAGTTTTTGTCTATTTTATTTCAAGCCTAATGCACTTGAGAGGAAAAATTTTGTTCAACTGTTTCAACTCGAATAACCGTGAAGAACGACTGTAAGTTAAAGTGAGATAAATTAGAAGTCGCTACATTGAATTCCCCATAGCTTTTCTACTTTAAAAACCGCTTGGTTGAAGTTTGAAGAATGATTTATTGGGATCATCCTCATCGTTATGAATTTTCAAATACCATTGATGGGTGCTTCGAGATTGGAGTTCTGTTCAACTTAAATTTACGGTTGAGCCGCTTATGTGTTTATGAATAATGGATTTTTGTAGTTTTGTATTGGAAGTATACTAGACGATTCAAGGCGGTCTCAGAAGTAGATTTGTTACCACATTTACAGGGCGAGCTAGTCAAACGAGCGATTTTGAAGTCATTGGCGAAATTCATCAAATGCATTTTTCAAAAATTTATATCACATTAAAGAGCGTAAAAAGCACCAAAGGAACTAATTCAACATCAAACACGTTTTGAAAACCACATCTGCTAGGTGGCGTCCATTGCGACGAAGGTATTCTTTTGAATTTCTCGAAGCGGATATTGACCTCTCAAATTGTACTTCTTACAGTTGATTCCGAAATGGGAGTGATGTCAAAATATCAGACGGCTAACTTCGGCCCAGTAGTTTTATTGTTGTTTAATTCGATTCATGGAATCCACGTATCGATTACGATTATTATCGAATCACTGATCTATGCAGATACAAATTTGAAAAACTAATCAAATCTAATTTGTGAAGTATCTTTGTTGGAGGGAACGCTTTCCTCTTATAAATCCAAGTTGAATGATGTTGGGCAGCTTTCAGGCGGAGGATGAATGGATGCAAGAATTCAAGGAGCTGGTGTTATGTACAAGTAAATTGTCCCTCCAGATGAAATAAATGCTGATTTGCAGTCCCTCGCCCATAGGGCAAAGGGAAGGTTATAAATAGGAGATCTGGAGTCCAACTAGTCGTACCTGCCTGTGTTTTGCGCGACATGGAGTGTACTGCAAGCGTAGAGTAGGCAGGATTTATCATCACGCTGAACTAAGTAAGATCTTCCAGCAAGTATACTAACATTTTTGTTGCTATTGCTGTTGAGTCCTTGGACCCTAGCGGCAAAGGAACCAGTAGACCTGAGAAGACGGGAGATAGAAGACAAAAGGTATCAGATCCAACATTGGCAGGCAATGAACCCCCCCCCCCCCCCCCCCCCCCCCCCGACTCTTTGAAGTCTGCCCATCCACCAAAGTTTCCAAGAAGCTCTGACCATCCACCGAAAATTCTACATTTTCATATGCCAAGCCATTAGCAGGCGCTTTGTCATCCAGCGGTTGGTCTGTTGGAGAGAGAGACTGTATCACGTGCCGAGTGCCTGGGACAAGAAGCCGGATATCATTGCCGTCAAGCCCGATGGGTCTGCCATAATCCTGGATGTCCAGGTAGTCAGTGGCAGTGTGGACATGGAGCAGACCTGGCGGGCTAAAATAAATATGACAGAAATGAACTGCGGCAAGAAATTTCCGAGCTAAAAGGAGAGGCGACCAGTAATATCACGGTCATGGCTGCAACCGTGTCATGGCGCGTGGTGCGGGAAAAGCCCCACGGAGTTACTCGAGTTGGGCATCTCAGCAGGAGTGCTCCGTGGTATCACCACCCACGTCTTGAGGGGTTCTAACTTGAACTGGTGATCATTTTAGAGGGGCACTTCCTTTCATCCCATTCTCCCTCCTCGTCCTGCAACTTCCCTTATTCCTGGAGCCGGCGTCAGGTAAACCTGACCTGGGCGTCCTCCCCTCCTTTTATAGATTTATTTTTCAATTTAGTGGTGTGCCCTATCCGCCTTTGAGGGGATTTTTGTAAAAAAAAAAAAAAAAAAAAAAAAAAAAGTGTGTGTGTGCGCGTGCGAGCGTGCCTGCCTGTGTCGGACGTTTTCCTCCTTATATCCGTTGAATTTCACAAAAACAGATAGTGACATCTGTTTTTGTGAAATTCAATTCAGCTGCCACTACTGCGTCAGACACACGGTTCAAATGTGAGTGAGATTTAGCCTCATAAGTGAGTACTCACAGTGGACTTCATATCGCTAAAGCTCAATTGTCATACAGACTTTAGTTACCGTTGAAAAACCAGAGAGAACCATAATTAACTTCAATGTTGAATGAAACTCACCTCATAGAACTTATGGGATTCTGATGCTCTTTACATTACCAGGTCTGCTTGAAGTTGGTGAGGAAGAAAAACGGTCGGGCAAATAAAGTAAAACAGTTGGTCTTCGTGGAAAAGGGACTTGGCTAGTCGAGAGGAAAAGCCGGGAATGTGGGAGATTCAAAGAAAATCAATTGCGTTCCAATTTCGGTAAAAGCTGATCCCACGTGTTTGTAACTTTAGTGCCTTCTTACACCTACGCTTGCACCCGTGTACTAGTTACACACATATACCGACACATATACCAGCTCGCCCACTGCCATCTACCGGAGCACGATATTTTCCCGATAATAGGATGGAGTTCACCTGGGTTGCTTTAATCGGGAACGGCGGTTATAAGGGGATTTTATTGGAACAGCCGACGCTCGAATGTGGGGTGGGTACTTGGAGTTGAAAAATGACTGCTATAGAGGTCTTATGACGATACTTAGCTTCAATTAACAAAACTGTATATTTTCAAAAAGAAAATAAGTAGTTGAAGAGGTTAATACATTATTATTTTTATAGAATTGATCTCGATGACTAGGTCATCAACAGTAACAAATAATAGAAGGTCCAGCAAAAAATGCATTTATCATTACAACCTTAGCGGATCTCCCCTGCGGCAGACGTTTGGTTTAACTGATTTAGGTGAATTAGCTCGTATGGTAATGTTATGCTGCACGACTAGGGATTTTCTGATACACTTTTTAACACAGAATGTGTTTTTGCGATGACCTACCGAAAAAAAATCGTCACAAAAAACCGACAGAAAAAACCGTTATGCGCCTTTTATAATGATTTTCACGTACAACCAAGCCGTTGGTAGGGAAATGGAACTTCCGCAATTTTAATCGCACAGAAATCGTTCACCATTCGTTGGAAAGCTCCTGATTTATCCAACCATATTATGTTAACTACTGCGAAGTGCGTGGCCATCAACCTGAGTTATGAGCATGGTTATTTGAATCAATTGTTTACACACAGATGATCATTCTCAATAATTGATATTGTCAACATGATTGCAACCGCTTGTAAATTTTCTTATGATTTTCACGTACAACCGAGCCGTTGGTAGGGAAATGGAACTTCCGCAATTTTAATCGCACAGAAATCGTTCACCATTCGTTGGAAAGCTCTCAATTTATATAGTATTTTTCTTGTAGTTACATATTTATTTATATAATATTTATAGGGTTTTAGACCAAATTAAATGTCTAACAATTATTTATTTTATTATTGCCAAATATTGTTATTATTCACGTGCAACCAAGCCGTTGGTAAGGAAATAGAATCATCGCAAAAACACATTCTGTGTTCCTATGATTTCATACAGAGTATGGAAAAAGAAATAAACCGGGGGGTGCAGGGGGGCGGAGCCCCCCGCCGAGGCGCAAAGCGCCGAGTTTTCCTTCCATTTCTAAACTTTAATATCTGGATTAAATATCCCAATCCCAAGTCAGTTTTTATTTTTATTTTTAGCGTATTTTCTTTTTTAAAAAAGGAGGAAAAATGAGCTATTGTGTTTACTCTGTCCGTTGATTTATGTTCGAGTATCTATGAATGTCCTCTTAAAATCGTTTTAAATGCCACTCCCTGACGTCCGATTCTGATGAAACTTGGTATGGAATCTGTAACGTGGCGAGGAGAAAGATGTACTAGGGACGCATGAGAGGTCGTTGACCAGCTGAGTGAACTCCAAAGCCATTTTGTAACCTATTAGATGCAGGAAGCTGAAATTTGAGAGGGAGGCTGAAGGGAGAATGCTGAAGACGACTGAGAGGTCATTGATCAGCTGAGTGAGCTCCAAAGCCATTTTGTCTCCTATTCAACGCAGGAAGCTGAAATTTGAGAGGGAGGCTCATAGGAGAATTCTGATGACTTCTGAGAGGTCATCGATCAGCTGAGTGAGCTCCAAAACCATTTCGTCTCCTATTCAACGCAGGAAGCGTCTATTTCACGCGGATCTCCTTACAAGAAAATGCGCTATCATGTGACTCACTTCGTGAGCACGGATCTACTTGTTTACTATTATCATTTGAAACATCCCAAGCATGACTGATAATAATTAATTATATTTTTTAAAAACGCGGCAGGCCGCTCGTACTTTCTCTCTTATGAGAGAAGAGCAATGAGCATTGAAAATGTTTCAGTAATTTCAATGTTTTTTATTGTTTTAAATAAAATAACAATTAGAAAACATAAAATAATTATTGACACACAATTACTGAATTTGCTGTAAGCTAGTCTCGACGATGCCCAATTCTTCCACGAATATGAATTCACAGTGCTTTTTTTAATAACTGGTATTGTGAAGTATCCATTCACATCATATTGACAAAATACTTGCAACTATCGATCTTCAATATTAATCTAACACCAATAATAACACCTGTATTCAATGTTCTAAATAAACTTACATTACGCTAATTAAATGACTGATTTCATTGGTAGTATATACAATCAATCATTACAACACCTGACTTGTTTATAGGTTGCGTGACGTTTTTTTCTTTGCGTAACAAAATTTCCGGTTACCCGTCGACTGAGACATTTTCAATGTCAAAATTAGTGAAGTAGTAAAGTTTTTGCCTTGTGACTTTTTTTGTCATTTCTGTCCGGCGAATTGTACGGCGGACGGTCAGAATTTTTTTATTTCATTTTTGAGTTCTACGCGTCTTGAAATTTAGAGCAACAAAGTTTGAGAGGGTTACATTTTCTTGGTCGATTACAAAGTTTCACTATTGAAAAAATCAAAACCCTATTAAAGGGATCTCCTCAAAGTAAATTAATCTTGTTTATTTTATCAACCTTGTTGGATTGTTGTTTTACCTTTTCAACAACTAATAATCTTGTTACTTTATCCGAGGTTTACTATTTCCCTGAAGGTTAGAACATCTTCCTCCTCCCTCCCTCCCCATTAATGTAAAAAAACATGTTTTCAGTTTGGAACCACACCCCACAACATTTCACGGAGTTATAGAAAAATGTTTTACGACCGTTCACATAACTTCTTCTTAACTCTCCGTGTGTTGGAAAAGTAATAAATAAACCATAACGGAGTTACGATTTTTACGTCGTTTTATATTATTTCGGTCTTCCAGGATTTAGCATATAAAGCTATTCCTAGGGATCATATACGCCTGGAAAGTTGGGTCACTTGTGGTTGGGGAGTCACAAAGGGGGGGTGTGTTGGTCTCTCTATTTACGGGACTTGGAAAACAATGCCGGGCTGTTGTTATGGAAAACCTCGTTCAATATTAGAGAGCCGTTCCATGTCAACTCTTGACTGCGACCTGAGAATTCCATTTTTGTGTCAGTGAGCTGGATTTTCTATTCGTTGGAAACCATCGCTCAGTAAGGCCGAACCCGAGATTCAATCAGGTCGGGTGTCGATGAATCGAAAATATCGATATTCAATTTAATAAGAGTGTATTTCCATTGGTACATTGCCATTTTCATTACATAGGTACATTGCTTATATTCTCAAAGTACAATGGAAATTACCCATCCACTTTAAGGCACATGCCTTGCGTTGTGGATGGGGGGGAGTCACTTGCGCGTGAATAAATCAAAATCGCTCAATAATAATAAATCAATACATCACTAAAACATTGGTGATTGTTTTCAATTTCATGAACACCATCAAATCCAAAATGTTTTACATGTGTTAAAAAGATAGTAACCTGTTTTTAATTAAATAAAAAGCTAATGTTGTTGTTGGAATACATCACTAAAATCAATCAATCAATAAACGCAGATGGGCTAGATTTGAATTTTCTTAATAACTTCACGAATACACACTTTCTAAATAAGTTGAGCATTTAACGTGTCATTCAGTAATCAGCCAAGTAAACAAAATTTTCTTATATTTGGCCCTATTAAAATTACTGGGATATCTTAAGGCGTTCGGGGCCGGGGACCGGCGATTCCATCCCGACCTCCAAAAACCATGGTGATTCCGTCACCTTAGTGTTGGCGATTCCTTCCGGTTACTAAATTCCTTCTGCCACGCAATCGGCGACTCCTTCCCGTTAGGTACTCAATTGCTTCAGCAGCAAAAACTAACTCTTTATAGGAATAAACCCTTAATTGCACAATTAAGTACTTGAATCCCAAATCAAAGTATTACAATCACCAAGTAATTAAATCACAATAATCACAAAACAAAAAAATCCCTCTATAAATAAAATAAATTTGAAAAAAATTCTCTATCAAAAATCCCCCCAAATTTAACACTAACCCTTTTAGCAAATTGGTAAGGGTCAGCGTCGGGAGTTTGCCGAGCGATGAGTTGCCGGATCCAATTTTCTTTTTTTTCCTGACTCTTGGGAGCATGTTGGTCGCTGTCATAGGTCTGAATGTAGATTTCGGTTTGAAAAGCTATTAAACCATCTACGAGTCTAGTGTCGGCAGCGCTAGGATCCATCGTCCATCATCTATGATAACTAAACTTGCGAATTGTTGTTTTGCGACTCCTGCTGACGGGCCTTATCACTTTGAGATTGGAGGGGAAGGAATCCCCAAACCTCGGCTCACTGGCCGGCCTCACACCGGTAGGAATCGCCATCTCCCTCGGGTCACTAGGTCCAATTTTCACTTTCACGGGAAGGAATCACCTGTTCCCCGTTCGGGGCATGTCTCAGTACTATGGGAATCAGTATCGGGAATCATATATTTAGTTCAAACCTGAGCCTAAAGGGTAAAGAGTGATGAGCGTTGAATACGTTTTAGGGCGTCCCTCAAGACGGTTTTAGGACAGGGTGTCCCCCCCCCCCCCCCCCCCCCCGTGCTTAAATCTTTAATAATTGGCAAATAATAATAATAATTTTTGCAATCTTAATATTTTTTGGTAGGATTTCAAAAATGGCATTGCACACGTGCGCGAACGTGCGCAATTTACGTCAACTTCTTTGTTGTAATGGGGAACTCCCATTTTTATTGCAGATTTGAATTCTACGTGAAATATCATGAAGAAATGACCCATCACTCGGAATTGCCCCCGTATGCTCGCACTTGAAAAAACTGAAGATTGGACATTTCTTCATGACATTTTGCGTAGAATTCAAAACTGCAATAAAAAATTAGGGCTTCTCATTCAAAATAACGAAGTTTATGTCAATTGCGCACGTTCGTGTACTTGCGCAATACGCAATTTTTTATTTTTGAGGTCCTTACAAAAAACATTATGATTGAAAAAATATCGTAGAACTCGGTCGTTCGGGCCTCGCTAGGGGCTCCGCGCCTTGACCCCGCCAGGAGGGCTCCGCCCCTCTGGACCCCCGGTGACTTTCCGCCTTGAGCCTTCGGCTAAAATGCTAAAACATGAAACATGCTTTCTTCCCGCTAATTCGTTCTCAGAATCGACAGTTGGACTAAATTTTTTAATGAGCCAGGTAGGTACTAACAAGTCACTTAAAAAACTCAAACTCAGAACTACCCTTTTCTGTGAGAATGACCCATATATAAATTTCTCCCTTGAAGGGGAAAAACAATAGATCACGGATATGTCAAAGTGGTAGACATTACTTTCCACTCTGTTGGGAAAGTAAAAGTGGACATTACTTTCCATTATTTTGGAATGTTGGGCAAGTAAAAATGGACATTACTTCCCACCCCGTTGGGATGTTGGAAAAGTAAAAGTAGACATTACTTTCCACTCTGTTGGGATGTTGGGAAAGTAAAAGTGGACATTACTTTCCTCTTTTTTGGGATGTTGGGAAAGTAGAAATGGAAATTACATTCCACTCTGTTGGGATATTGGGAAAGTAAAAATGGACTATACTTCCTGCTCTGTTGGGATGTTGCGAAAGTAAAAAATCCCGCGCTACTTTCGTTCCTAAAAAATAATTTTTTTGTCCACTATCAACGATTTTAACGGGGGAGGGGGGGGGGGGCTGCATAAGAGAGACGACCAATTGGGATTTATGGACAATAGCTTTAGAGGGGCGTTCTAAAAACAATGTTGGCTCATAATTGTGAATCTAATATAGGTAAAGATTATTATATATATCTCATGATAAGTTATACAAATTTTAAAAGCTCTGTAAAAAGAATTGTCTAAACACACCTTATTCCATGCAATACACCAGATTTCTAGTGCTTTGAAAATTCCCTCCTAACTTATTGTAAACAAAATGCCGAAATGTTATTAAACATGAATGAAATATAATGAAGTGTTGAAATGTAATGAAGTGAAGTACATGTATAAACACATGTCTGCCATAAGTTTGAAAGTGAATATCCAGTTGAAATAGGTGAAATCCATTCACCCTCCTCAAGTTCAAGAATCTTGATGTATCCACCACCTGTGTGATTGAGGTTTAACCCACCCCATATCTAAGGTATGATGACTTTATCAGTTCAATTACATAGTCAACATATTGTCCCCTATATATATATTTATATATGTATAATAATTATTGAGAAAGATAGATTAAGGTTACGTTGGTCCATTAATATACATAGTTAGAAAATTATATAATACTGGAGGCCTGTTAGGGCTTGGAAAGACCTAATCTAGTCCGTATAACAGTCACACCTAACAGGAAATCAGCACATTATAGTAACGTTATAAGTCCTACCTATTTGCGGCGTTATGAGACCTGGTGCAAAGCTAAGGCGATGTTATTAAATGATTAAAAAAGAGGAAATACTTATCAAAATGTAAGTAATGTAATAAAATAAATATCACCAGTTCAGGTGGTCCTCGCCACTAGGAGACAAAACAAAAAGTTGAATCGGGGAATTCAGAACTTAGGCATGGTGAGATGGTGTAATTCTATCTCGAGTCTTCTTCGTGTGAATCTGAGCGTCCTTGTCTTCTATCTCCTTCTTTATGTAGTTGATTGTATCTTGATCGGTAGTACTCGTAGATGTCGAACTTGTGTTAGTTGTGTGTAGGAGATGCTACAGCTGTCTTCTTCCTGATGTGTCTGGTACCACTCCAGCAAAGCTCGTGCTTGTTCTGTGTCTGGATTAATTTCGAGTGTTGTGTCATGTCCGATTTTTGCTTCGAGTATATTTTTGAATTGATTTGATTGAATGATTTTGGAGTGATACTCGTAGATGAGGTTATTTGCATTTCCAGCTCTTTGCTATAGGAACTGTATTTTATCTCAACGTTCTTAAACAGGCAGCTCTGAGAAGATTCTGTTTGATTGTAAGTTTCTTCCGAAAAGGAAACACCTCGTATGTACCTGCCAGACGCGTCCTGGAAGGTGAAGTTGAAGAACTTACCGCAGCGCCCGTTCTTGTTGTAGGACTTCATTGGACTTCGTGTTTGAATTCTTCCGTGAAGAATTTGGTGTATGTAGACCTTCTTTGAGCGGAACTTTTTTTCAGCGGAGGAGAGATTCAGGATTTAGCTCACTCAGCTGATCAGAAAAGACCCCATCACTTCACTCGTCTCTTAATGTCCCTGAGAGTCTACCTTTCAAATTTCAACTTCCTAAAGTGAACAGGAAAGAATTTAGCTCACTCAGCTGATCAGAAAAGACCCCATCACTACGTTTCTTACTTACCGACACTTTAGCAACAAACTTGGGGCCGTGCTGATTCGGAATTATATATAAAGACCGTTCGGAATTATTTATACAGTCCGCTAAGTTCTTCAGTTTCAATTTCTTCGTTCAGAAATAACTCTCCTAGATGTTAGTAACTACACTACGTTTCTTACTTACCGTGAATTGATGGCAACTGTTGTTACCGCCACAGCCTAATAAACAACTCTCGTTGATAAGGACCGCCTAGAACACGATCAAGGCGGGTATAGAGACGAACGGCGACACTTTTGCAACAAACTTGGGGCCGTGCTGATTCGAATGAGCAGTCTAACACTAAAATCGGACCGCGAAGTTCTTCACAATTTCAAAGACCGTTCGGAATTATATATAAAGACTAGAGGCCTGTTAGGGCTTGGAAAGCCCTAATCTAGTCCGTATAACAGTAGTACCTAACAGGAACTCAGCACATTATAGTAACGATATAAGTCCTACCTATCAAATTTCAACTTCCTACAGTGAACAGGAAAGAATTTAGCTCACTCAGCTGATCAGAAAAGACCCCATCACTTCACTCGTCTCTTAATGTCTCAGAGTCTACCTATCAAATTTCAACTTCCTACAGTGAACAGGAAAGAATTTAGCTCACTCAGCTGATCAGAAACGACCCCATCACTTCACTCGTCTCTTAATGTCTCAAGGAGTATACCTATCAAATTTCAACATCCTACAGTGAACAGGAAAGAATTTAGCTCACTCAGCTGATCAGAAAAGACCCCATCACTTCACTCGTCTCTTAATGTCTCAGAGTCTATCTATCAAATTTCAACTACCTACAGTGAAGAGGAAAGAATTTAGCTCACTCAGCTGATCAGAAAACACCCCATCACTTCACTCGTCTCTTAATGTCTCAGAGTCTACCTATCAAATTTCAACTTCCTACAGTGAACAGGAAAGAATTTAGCTCACTCAGCTGATCAGAAAAGACCCCATCACTACGTTTCTTACTTACCGACACTTTAGTAACAAACTTGGGGCCGTGCTGATTCGGAATTATATATAAAGACCGTTCGGAATTATTTATAAAGTCCGCTAAGTTCTTCAGTTTCAATTTCTTCGTTCAGAAATAACTCTCCTAGATGTTAGTAATTACACTACGTTTCTTACTAACCGTGAATTGATGGCTACTGTTGTTACCGCCACAGCCTAATAAACAACTCTCGTTGATAAGGACCGCCTCGAACACGATCAAGGCGGGTATAGAGACGAACGGCGACACTTTTGCAACAAACTTGGGGCCGTGCTGATTCGAATGTGCAGTCTAACACTAAAATCGGACCGCGAAGTTCTTCACAATTTCAAAGACCGTTCGGAATTATATATAAAGATATCTCATGATACGTAATGAAAATTTTAAAAGCTTTTATCTATTAATTTAATGTGTTTGAACGTGTGTGTTCCTTACATTCGAGTATGCTTTACAAAAAATACATAATTGAAACAGTTGTAGCGTAAACATCATTCATCATTAACGTAGTGTTTTCAATACCCAGTTGAATCAACTATAAGAGTACAAAATTTAGAAATTGATCGTGGTGTCCAGTTACAGTATTTATTCATAATTAATGATAATCTATTCAGTGTTACAGCGTTAGTAGCAATTTCAATTATTTTTTAAACTACAAATATAACATTCATTATTAATTCAGCTTATTCTCTTTACCTTATAAATATTGGAAAAAAACAATAAAATAAAACACACAATGAACTTCATAAATAGTTCCAAAAACATTCAAGCAGTTTACATAGGCAGTACCAGTATATATAAGCGAGTTATTCCTTCAGTCAAACAAACATAAATTTCTCAGTTTGCAAACTTAATTTAAGTAGAAATATAGCCTTTTTATGTCGAATTCACTTGGTACTGATACAAAATTTATCAAGTTTCCGGTACCCCCACCTATATATATCTTTTTCTGATCCAGTTACACGTAGGACACTCAAATAGAACATGAAATAAGTTTTCAAGAAGACCCGTGTCACAGGCTTAGTATTTGGAGAAATTTTTTAATTAAAATGATATATAAATCTAAAATAATAGATATATTAAGGGTTTTTTGATCCATTAATATACATAGTTAGACATAGATATATTAAATATAATAGATATATTAAGGGTTTGTTGATCCATTAAAATATACATTGTTAGACACTTATATAATACTAGCCGCTCCGGCTCGCTCCGCTCGCCTCCACGTCCAGACGGGGGGCAAGCCCCCCGGACCCCCCATTAAATTGCTCGCTTCGCTCGCAAAGTGTGGCATATAGGGAATGTTGCTCGCTTCGCTCGCAAAGTGTGGCTGTATACATGGAATGTATTACAATTGAAACATGTAGGGGATGTTGCTCGCTTCGCTCGCAAACGGTAGATCTCTAAGGGTAGGTTTAACTTCTGTGGGGGATGCTGCTCGCTTCGCTCGCTTGAGGAAGTTATACTGCCCACCCAACTTGGCAGACGTTAATTAAAATAGAAATTAAAAATTTTGTCTAAAAAATAAAAAAAACATTTAGGGGTGGACTACCCCTAACATTTAGGGGGATGAAAAATAGATGTTGGCCGATTCTCATAGATACCGGATAAGCACAAAAAATTTCATCAAAATCGGTCAAGCCGTTTCGGAGGAGTATGGCAACGAAAACTGTGACACGAGAATTTTATATATTAGATATATGTGGGTACATATGTACATTTTATTCCTGCCTATAATTAATGCATGTCTGACTTCCTCTGGTGCATTTCTTTGTAGCACCAAGGATGGTATACAAGTATACCGAAACGTTGGCCTAGAAATATCGTGGTACATTTTCTGACTGAACCTCAAGACCCCAACAAATCATATTTTGAGCAAAGCAGTTGAGAAACCAAACCTTATCTTTAGCCATAACGTGTGATGACTGGGTATGCGAGTATAGACTCAGTGATCTGCGCAGAAGAGCTGTCTAATACAGAAATAATAGACAGTTGTGTAATAATTTGCCATTTTGAAGGGCCCTGTAATTTTCTCCACGGCCCTGCATCCATATAAGCGGATGTAATAAGTTTGAAGCTTTGCTGGGAGAGGATAACGACGGAGTTGTTAGCATTCGGCTGAGTCGGCGGGAACTGGACCAAATAATGAAAGGGTAAAGCTGAGGGGGACATTGACAATCCCCTCTCCTTCACCCCCCTGCCAACAACTACATTGATCAGTACTGTGTTGCTGGGGCGTAATAGTGTCCAACTTAACTTTCCTTCCCTGGGAGACCAATCGAGCGCATTTAGTTTGCTGATTCAGCCTGAAGCTTTCCCATTGGTCAATTCCAGAAACACTAGGTGTAAACACTTCAGTTTATGAACCTTCCAGTGATCTAACACAAAACTAATTTGCACAGGGTGTCTTCAGGTCACGGATTCCCGGAAAGTCACGGATTTAATAGTAGAGCACGGATATTTCCGAAAGTCACGGATTTTAATATAGAAGTCACCGATTTTTATGGCGTCGGTAACCAAATAATCATAATATAATGCCAGTACCGGGATTTACAAAACATACGAAAGAATCAATTGAGATTTTTGAATCTACAATATTAAATATGTTGTGCATTGTATTTTACTAATATTCTGTAAGTAGTCTTAGACTTCTGTACTGTATGAGTAGGCTAGAGTCAATAAAAAAGTTATGAAGATCTAATTTTATATAGTCTACTCATGATTACAGGAGGTCTACTTTTAAGTATTTCGGTACGCTATTCCTAAAGGAATTAAAGCCTGTAAAAGGTCACCGATTTTTAAAATTTAGAACCCCAAAAGTCCCCAAAAAGTCCCTCAAAACGGATTTCAATGAAGGTATTTTTCAAAAATGTATTCGCAGAGTGAGGTATTGAGTCTAGAACAATGAAACTGATAGGGTAGGGGACCGTCCACCCCCTAGCCCGCACATTCCCTGAAAATTTCTTCAAAATCGGGTGAAAATTGTTGAAAATAAGCTTGTTATATGGATTTGCGGACTCACGACAGACACACAGACAGACGCGGAACTAAAGTTGCTCAGAATGGTCTAAAACGTAAAATGCGAGTGGAAATTTTGATTTTTTTTCTCTCGAAACTGAAAACAATGCTTCCGCAACCTTTAAGTAGGAAGCAAAATCCAAAATCTCTTCATGAATAGCGGATTATTTCTTATTGAGAATCCACGTCCAAGTAATTTTCACGCTTCTGTACGGCGAACTCCACTCCACTCATGGGGGCGAGGCAATGAGTAGCTTTAGCGAAATCTTCAGAATGAATTCTGATCCTCCATTTGGAGAACAGCTGATGACGCCCACGGAACAGTCGGACGAAAAGTCCCAATCTGCAACGGTAGTTTACCTTACTTTTAATTTAAAATACGTTTTTCGCTGTACAATTAATAGTTAACGATTTCTTTGCACTCAAAAAGCTTAAATTTCTAAACAATCCAACATTATTCAACAAAATTATTCGAAAACCCTCAGGCATGACTCCTGCTCTCTATTTCAACACTACATTTGGGAAAAAGCTCTTCAATAACTAGTTCAGGGAAAAAAACAAAGAACAAAATAGTGCGGTGTATAAACTCAAATGTGGGTACACAGCATGCTAAGCTGTGTACACTGGAAGAACTGGGAGGAAGATATCAGGAAGAATTGAAGAACACATTTCTGCTACTCGTAGAATAAAAGAACTGTCAGAGGCTATTGAAGAATTGAAAAATGATGAGCGGAACATTCAGGATATGGTCAATCAATCAATGTCTGTTAGGGAGAAAATGAAAATGAAGGTGAAACAGAAAAAGATAATTCAACTTATTAGGTAATTAAAAAAAACTGCAAACAAATCAAGGTATGAAAAAGATTCGGCTTTGGCAAAACAGATTCTAGTCACTAACCATACCTTCAACAAACAAAAGGATTTTGATGTCCACCATACAGAAAAAAACGCCGCTATATTATTTCACAAAGGTTTATTATTTTTTCAATTGAGTATGATCGTAGTTTTAGTTGGCTAGCGTACGTCATAAGGCCCGTCCTGACTCCTCGGCGTGTCCTATTTCGAGTTGCCACAACCTATACTTCTATAATTATATACGCATGTTTATATTTCTCGATTTGAGCTCCTATCTATTCAAATAGTTATTGCCTTAATAATATCATTATCTAAGTACGTACGAAAAGTCGAGAGGATATGTTATTAAATATGCGTAGGAAAAGCATTGGTATTAACACACAAATATGACCTAGAAAAAAACATAATATATTCATGCCTCGAAGGAACGCTGTACCCACCTCATGGTGCCGCGGTGTATTATATGGGTATAACACGTAAAAGTAATAAATATCCATTCTCCTACACCCCTCTGCTACGCCCCTGGTCACTCCAGCCACCACAAGGTGCCGCGGTGCCTCCTCTCACTCCACCCCCCCCCCCCCCCCCCCCTCTAGAAATTTTGATCTAAGTGAAGAATAGTGAAGAAGAAACATTGAATGTACAGTTAGAGGTGATGAATAGTGCTTTAGGAAATAAATTTGCGGAAATATATATTTAACTAAACCATAATAACCCACAAGCATATGAAGAAGGTTGGCTACCCTGTGATGTTGCCCACACTGTTCTTATCACAGTTATCATTTAAATCTTTTTGTTCTGTTCTTCAATTAGTTTTTCAGTTATATTGTTCCTTGTCTAGAGTTTTTAAAATAGGAAATCCTTGTGCAATGTTATAATAATTATGTATGAGTCAAATAATTTTTTACCTGTTGGGTTATATTTGTAATCAAAAATATCTAAGTCATTTCTCACTTTAAGTTATGAGAATTAGTTTGGTTTTATCAAGTCCTTTTTTTATGATTTAGGATATCCACCTGATGATGCCTGTAAACAGGTGAAATATATGTTTTAGTTGCAATTTAATTGTGGAATAGAAGTTATCCTTCCCATCTGCAAAAATTAAATTTCACAAAAAATCGAGTGATACCTTCAAAAAACACAGAACATTATTCAATACGATAATTTAAAAGAAACTTCGCTCATACGATCATGCTGCATGCCTGGAACTTTTCAAAGTTGTGAAGGGTCGTGACCCGATTTCGTCGTCAAATTATCACGGGAAATACAAAACGAAAATATCGCGGAAATGACGACTGACGATGACGTCATTACCTGCGAAACTCGTCATGGCGCTAACGTGACTGAGAAGGACAACTAATGGAGATGAAAGATGGGGCGGCCTTTTCGTTTTTTTCCTCCTGGAAACAGTTTGATTTGTTCGTGGTGGGGTTGGAGGTGGTAGTGGTGGGGTTGGCGGTGAAGTGGTGGGGTAGGAAGGTGGATCCCGCGAGGGTTGAACTTTCGCAAGGTGAGATGGGGTGAGGCTGAAAGGGGGGGGGGGGATCGATCGCCCTTCTGGGTGAACCTTTTGGGTTCTGAAGGGGCAAGAGGGGGAGGTAACAGGGTTACATCCTCTTCCACCCTGTCCTCCTTCACCCCGTCCTCCCTTACCCTGTCCTCCTCCCTCCGACGACCTTCCAGCGTCCCCGCCGTTTCCGTTTTCCGGATATAGATACAGATACCTCCACTAAACCATCTTCAACTGAATTATAGAGCTCAATAACGCGTATTTCCTCCCCTTTATAATTCCGCTACAATATTTATGTACCTGCTTCTCTTTAAGGATTCAATGAATATTAGGAACCGCTTCCACCAATAATTTAACTAGTAGCACGTAGGTAGGTATTAATCGAAAATTCCTTCTCCAAGGGGCTATTTTCTTGGTTTTTACATCATGAGACCGTGAAAACTTGATTATTCGTAATTAGAGATTTCAATGAGCGTTAAATTGCTATAAAACTAACTGACGAAGAATTTCAGTTCAGAATTCAGTTGAAATCTACCCATCTACGTTTCCTTTCCTCCCTTACCCTGCCCTCCCTGACCCCGTCCTCCATTACCCTGTCCTCCTTTACCCCGTCCACCCTTACCCTGTCCTCCTCCCTCCGACGACCTTCCAGCGTCCCCGCCGTTTCCGTTTTCCGGATATATAGCATTTCCCAATTGAGTTAAACTTTTTCCATTTAGGTTTAGTCCTTTTCCATTTAGGTTTAGTCCTTTTCCATTTAGGTTTAGTCCTTTTTCATTTTGGTTTAAACCTTTTCCATTTAGGTTTAGACCTTTTCCATTTAGATTTAAACCTTTTCCATTTAGATTAAACCATTTCCACTCAGATTTAAACCTTTTCCATTTGGATTTAAACCTTTTCCATTTGGATTTAAACTCCATCAAAACGTCAGTAGTTAGCCCCATCATAGTAAGTAAGTGCCTATCTACTAAAATTTCATTAGGCTAGAAGTAAAAAAAAAAAGGAAACGGATAGTTTTAACTTAATTTATAACTTCCGTTCATGAGAAATTCTTGTGTTCAAAAAACATTTGTTCATTATTATATTATATTACATTTCTGTGCATAAAAAAACACTTGCATGATTTAATTTTCAAGTTGTGGCATAATAACGTCGGGTTAGAGGTAAAAGTACCGAAGAGGTAAATTCATATTGTGCAAAAATCAAATTAAAATTTCAAAAGTTAGTTTGGTAAATATGATTATTTTCTTAGGTTGGATACATAGTTTGATGATATTGATCACCAATAATAACAACAGTTAAATAATCATAATATTCTCCATTTGATTTTCCCACGTGTTGAATTTGTGACTTGGGTACTTTTACCTCTAACTCCACGATAATTTCCTGAGTTTAAATCCAAATGGAAAAGGTTTAAATCCAAATGGAAAAGGTTTAAATCTAAGTGGAAATGGTTTAATCTAAATGGAAAAGGTTTAAATCTAAATGGAAAAGGTCTAAACCTAAATGGAAAAGGTTTAAACCAAAATGAAAAAGGACTAAACCTAAATGGAAAAGGACTAAACCTAAATGGAAAAGGACTAAACCTAAATGGAAAAAGTTTAACTCAATTGGGAAATGCTATAGATACAGATACCTCCACTAAAACTTCTTCAACTGAATTATAGAGCTCAATATCGCGAGTTTCCTCCCCTTCATAATTCCGCTACGATATTAATGTACCTGCTTCTCTTTAAGGATTCAATGATTGTTACGCTGGAATGTGGAAAATTAATGAAACTAAAACGTCAGCTTACCTGTTACTTTACTCGAAAATCCTATTTCACAATTCTACTTCCCACTACTACATCTCGAATATTTCAAAGTTTGCACACATACTCTTATACTGCAAGCGACTTACCTGCTATTAATATATATTTCGAACTCCGAAGATACTAGGAATCGCTCCTACCAATAATTTAACTAGTAGCACGTAGGTATTATTCAAAAATCCCTCCTCTAAGGGGCTATTTTCTTGGTTTTACATCATGAGACTGTGAAAACTTGATTGTTCCCAAATTCGAAATTAGAGATTTTGTTAGTAAGAGGGTTAAATTGCTATAAAACTAACTCACCAAGAATTTTAGTTCAGAATTCAGTTGAAATCTACCCATCTGCGCTCCCTAACCATGTCCTCCCTCTCCCCGTCCTCCCTTACCCTGTCCTCCATTACCCCGTCCTCCCTTATCCTGTCCTCTTTCCTCTGAAGACCTTCCACCGTCCTCCCAGTTTCCGTTTTCAGGATATATAGCATTTGTAAATAAAGTTAATCTTTTTGAAAATCAAATTAATCTTTTTGCAAATCAAATTGATCTTTTAGCAAATTTAATTACACTTTTTACAGATAAATTTAATCTTTTTACAAATAAAGTTAACATTTAAATTTAAACTTTCAGCTGCGGTAGTGAGTTTGATTTTTAACGCAAATCATGTTTTTTAAACAGAGAAAAGGGCTAAGAAAAAAAAAAGTCTTCAAAAACAACGTCCTTTCTAATGGTGAGGTGAACAAGCTCTTCTAATGAAGACATTGTCCACTGGCAGTCGAAGCTACATTTATGAGCGTGTTTTTATGCATAGTTAGAGCAGTCGTCCAGCATTACATCTCCGACACTTCGAGGTAAACTTCCACTAAGTTATATAGGATGGGGGGCAATATGTCGACACATAAACTGGTCGACAAACGGGCAAGAAGCCGTGTCGACATCTTTCAACACCAAGGGTTGACCAATGTCGATTTCACAGGCATTGGAAATATGGCGACACAAAAATACAGCGACTAGTCGACAACTTTCAACACCCCTTGTTGAAAAAGGTCGTCCAAGTCAACCATGGGGATACGTCGACATATTTACATCGACATCCTTCGTATACCTGACATGTAGGTTAGAATGAAGTGTATAGTTTGGTGGTCTGGATGCTCGCAAGCTCGCATCTCAAAAATACATAACATCAAGTAGTCAATCCCTTAGTAAAAATGCAGATTAGTTGGATGTGTAGATCAGAATGAAGTGTATAGTTTCGTGGTCTCATAACACGATCACATAACAGTTTAGAAACGTAAATGTGACTTTTCATTTAATCCTCGGATTGAAAGACCCCATGGGACCAAGGCTGAGGACAGGTAGTGGCCAAACAACCCATTTGTCGTCGTTTAGCAGTCGACCAGTTTCAAGAGGGGTGTTTTTAGCTCATGTTCAACTCCTGTTGTTGAAATACAGCGAAAAACGGATCTCAAATTTTTCGACATAAATCCGTCGACCAGTTTCAAAGATGTGCGTAATCGACGTTCTTCAACACCTGGTGTGGAAATATGGTGACAGGAGGTGTCGACCAGTTTATGTGTCGACATATTGCCAAGTTCCCAGTTATATTCCCCAGGAACGCTCAAGATTCTTCGATCCGCGTTCTTAATTTTTGAAAATGCGTGTCCTGCTGGGTTGAGCGAAAAGGAATAAGGCGGCAGAAATTTTATGCTCATTTGGGAAGAATTCCTGAAGTCATTAACCTCTCGAGCCTTCCTTATGGATTTCGGCATTATCCATTACTAACACCGTGTTTCCGGCTGACGTTCCCTATCGCTGTTCCATCTCTTCCAGAAAGTTTTAAATTCATTTGTAAAATGTTCAACTTTATTTGTAAAATGTTTAACTGTATTTGCCAAAAGATTAATTTGATTTGTAAAAAGATTAACTCTATTTGCAAATGCTATAGATACTAGACTGACAACGAAAAAAACGAAAGTTCGAATTTTTTAGGGGCTCAAAGCTCAGATGATTCCATCAGATGCGAGGAACAACTCCTGAAAATTTCAGTCCGAACCGATAACCAATTGAGGTGTCCTAAACCCGTTTTTTGGTAATTGAATTATCGATTTTAGAACACTAGACGCTTAGGACAAAAAGACGGTTAGGACATGAAAGATCCATGCGTCTGGACACTTTTTATAATCTATTCCTATGTTTTCGGTGTCGCGGAACACGATGCCGCCATTATTGCAAGCGCAGAAGCTGTATTTCTTTTGATATTCAAGAAATCAGTCCAAATAAGTGATGGAAAAAAGGCATTTTTTGCCGTTTTTACCTAGTTTTGACTGGGAAAAAAATTGTTAGCGGGTCTTTTCTGCTTCGGACCTTGTTTCCTGGCTTGTTCCGAATGTAACAAGACCAATTTCGTCGTATAATATATTGTCCTTTTGGAAATATCTGCTCAAGAGCCGAGTTAGCTTTTTTAATGGTAACCGCTCTATACTTACCAGTAGCTACGAAATCAAAATTTAACGCCCTGAAGCCCTTTTTACCACATTATTTTATGTTTTTGGGCTCGTTGAACATTACGTGCTAGTAGTGGAGGCGTAGGGCTCGTATTTCGCTTAATAATCAAGAGCTAGGGGTCAAAAATCGGTGAATAGAGTGGATTTTTCTTGATGTTCAAAAAATCAGTGGACAAAATTAATAGAAATAAGGGATTTTTCGCCGGTTACACGTAGTTTTGATTGGGAAAAACTATTTATGAGTGTCTCCTCTGCCTTGGACTTTGTTCTGTGACTTATTCTGAATATGACAAGACTAAGTTTGTCCCATAATACATTTTTCTTCTCGAAATATCAGCTCAAGAGCCAAGTCGACTTATTTAATGGTAACCGTTCTATATTCAATAGTGGCACTATTACTTGCACGTAATGTTCAACGAGCCCAAAAACATAAATAAATGGGATAAAAAGGGCTTCACGGCGTTAAATTTTGATTTCGCAGCTACTGGTAAGTATAGAGCGGTTACCGCTCTTACGGCTCTTGAGCACATATTTCCAAAAGGAAAATATATTATAGGACGAAATTGGTCTTGTTACATTCGGAACAAGCCAGGAAACAAGGTCCGAAGCAGAAAAGACCCGCAAACAATTTTTTTCCCAGTCAAAACTAGGTAAAAACGGCAAAAAATGCATTTTTTTCATTACTTATTTGGACTGATTTCTTGAATATCAAAAGAAATACAGCTTCTGCGCTTGCAATAATGGCGGCATCGTATTCCGCGACACCGAAAACATATGTAGGAATAGAGTATAAAAAGCGTCCAGACGCATGGGTCTTTTATGTCCTAACTGTATTTTTAAATCCTAAGCGTCTAGTGTTCTAAAATCGATAATTCAATTGCCAAAAAACGGGTTTAGGAGACCTCAATTGGTTATCGGTTCGGACTGAAATTTTCAGGAGTTGTTCCTAGCATCTGATGCAATCATCTGAGCTTTGAGCCCCTCAAAAATTCGAACTTTCGTTTTTTTCGTTGTCAGTCTAATAGATACCTCTACTAAACCATCTTCAACTGAATTAGAGAGCTCAATATCGCGAATTTCCTCCCCTTTATAATTCTGCTACGATATTTATGTAAATCCTTCTCTTCAAGGATTCAATGAATATTACGTGAGAATGTGGAAAATGAATGAAACTGAAATGTCAGCTTACCTGTTCCTTTCCTCGGAAGTCCTATTTCACAATTCTACTTCCCACTACTACATCCTGAATATTTCAAAGTTTGCACACATACTCTTGTACTGCTAGCTACATACATGCTACTAATATATATTTCGAACTCCGAAGTTCCTAGGAATCGCTTCTACCAATTTATTTATTTATTTGATCCAAAACGGGCAGTGCCCAATATACAAGATATACATAATAGATGATAAACAAAGTATGTCAGTTGGCTTGAATAAAGATGATGAAAAATGAAATGGAGCGAAATACAGTAAATGAGCAAGAAGGTAAGTACAAAAAAAGAACAGAATAAACTTGAGATGAAAATTAACAAATCATTGCCTGAAAGAGCCTGATACATACATACATACATATACATACATCACATACATACATACATTCATATACATACATTTTGAAAATTCAATACATAGATTACTTCGATGGATGGTAGTTAAAAATGATGAAATGAATTAATATGAGTCAGGAAGTGACAAAGAGGGCTAATAGAAACTACCGTGTTATGTTACATCTGAGATAAATAGTTTTGAAGTTACTGGGAGAGGTCATTTGTCCACTTAACAGGTCATTTTAGTCACCAAGAGGTAATTTTTGCGATTTTGGTTAATGATTTGTTGTTTACCGAAGGGAAAGGACTATCCACTCGACCGAATACCGTATTCCTTAGTCACCAGCACTCGAAGGGCCGACCGGTGTCGCGTCGAATAATCGCAACTACGAGAATGTCGACCTCCGAGTTACATCGGGTAATTCAGTGCCTTGACGTGGTCACAACCAAACTCCAAAACTGCGACTGCATTTTGAAGGAACATACGTAGAAAAGTTTTGAATTCACAGGTGCATAATCTGTCGCAAGTATTTGCTAACAGCCAAAAAACTATCTTGCTCAACAAAAAATAAATAAATAAAAAAAAAAATAATAATAATAAAAAAATATTAAAAAAACTCGGCGCTTTGCGCCTCGGCGGGGGGCTCCGCCCCCCTGCACCCCCCGGTTTATTTCTTTTTCCATACTCTGTATGAAATCATAGGAACACAGAATGTGTTTTTGCGATGATTCTATTTCCTTACCAACGGCTTGGTTGCAGGTGAATAATAACAATATTTGGCAATAATAAAATAAATAATTGTTAGACATTTAATTTGGTCTAAAACCCTATAAATATTATATAAATAAATATGTAACTACAAGAAAAATACTATATAAATTGAGAGCTTTCCAACGAATGGTGAACGATTTCTGTGCGATTAAAATTGCGGAAGTTCCATTTCCCTACCAACGGCTCGGTTGTACGTGAAAATCATAAGAAAATTTACAAGCGGTTGCAATCATGTTGACAATATCAATTATTGAGAATTATCATCTGTGTGTAAACAATTGATTCAAATAACCATGCTCATAACTCAGGTTGATGGCCACGCACTTCGCAGTAGTTAACATAATATGGTTGGATAAATCAGGAGCTTTCCAACGAATGGTGAACGATTTCTGTGCGATTAAAATTGCGGAAGTTCCATTTCCCCACCAACGGCTTGGTTGTACGTGAAAATCATTATAAAAGGCGCATAACGGTTTTTTCTGTCGGTTTTTTGTGACGATTTTTTTTCGGTAGGTCATCGCAAAAACACATTCTGTGTTAAAAAAAAAAAAAAAAAAAAAAATAATAATAATAATAATAAGAGAATTGGCAGTATAGAAGAAAATCTATCATTATCTGAAAATAACAATACGAAACAGAACCGGCACACGGACAACAGAAACGATCTTATTCTTCATAACGTTCTAAAAGGGAAAGAAAACATGAATATTCTCAAGAGGGAGGTGATGGACATTTTTAGAACGGAATTAAATTGCGTTCTTGGGGATTATGAAGTTATAGGTGTAAGTCGTTTAGGCACCATCCAACTTTCAGGAAGTAGACCAGTTCACATTCATTTTGCTAATAATTTCTCTAAATCCGAAAAACGCCAGAACATTTACTAGTACCCCGGAGGGCTGGTGGCATTCTGGTAAGTTCGGCCGAAGTTCATTCCGCGTTCTTGGAATCCAGCGCCTTGGATTGTAGACCTACGTGACGTAGACCCTTCCCGGGGATATTAACGTTTTATAAGGTGGCAACCCTGACACCAATTGTGGTGTGAACTTATGAGTTCCAAAGACGAATAGAAGCATGGAGGCTCAGGTAAGTCGTTGAACAATCCAACTATCGTCTGTTTACTAATTTTCAATAAAATGGGAGCAGTAAGTTAAAAAAGTCGTTAAGCATGTTAGGCATGGACCTATGTTTCACAACTTAATGTCCACAAATTGCAACGCATTATTCTCAGTAACGAAATCTCCTACCTTCCTTGATGATTTTCCATGTAAGCCATTACTTTGGGCCCTCAACTAAGGGTAGGGAAGGGTAGGGATTGTGTCTTTAATTAAAACACCCACTTCCTGATGAATTAGTCAAATAATCATAAAGATTACAAGCAATCCAACTATCGTCTGATTACTAACTGTCAATGAAATGGGAGCAGTACGTACCGGTCTTTCTTACCTACCGGCTTATTTATAATATTTATAATAATATTATAATAATGCTTGCCACTATGTATTATATTATATTACGGATATCGTTTTTCTAACCAAGAAAAAAAAAAAAAAAAACTAAAAATTCATCTCATTTGCTGAAAATGATTTAAATAAGTTTAAATGCCATAATTTTGAACATTAGAAATGTCGGCGCGCGCAAAAAGTGCTCAAATTTCAAAAAATGCGCTTAAAAATCACTAAAACTGTTAAAAACTACAAAAATCCGCTCACATGACTGGAACTTTTGCATTCAAATGTCGTATTTCTCCTCTAATTTGCGGGTATAATAAAAAATGGCCATACCGTTAGAAATCACGTGAAAACAATGAGCCAACGGTGAGAATCAACGGTATCAGTACTTGACAGTGAGGCAGGTAGTACATTGGTGTTTTCCTTCGTTCCTCGCCCAAGGTGGTCGCGGGAGGGAAGGGTTCCCTCTCTCTATCTGTGCCTCGGCATAGGTAGCCATACACGAGCAGATATCTGCGACAGATCTCGCGTTTTTAAAAGATATCTGTGGGAAAGATCTGTGCGTTAGTGGGCGTTAAAAAATGATGAAAGATGTGAAAATCGACCAGAGATATCTGCGAGAGTTCAAATCTAGCAGATGGTAGTCGGGCGTCCCCCTTAACCTGCAGACTTCTCGGAAGCGATGTCTGTGGTTCACAGAACTGTTCTATTGGATCGGGCAGAGTCCCTTAACGTTAAGATGTTCAGTTGTCCACGAGTGTTTTCCCCTGTGAGATCTCTCCTCTAAAGAAATCAGTTTCTATTGGTGTTTTTTGTGCGGTATCAAAAAATGGGTAAAAAAGAGTGGCCAAACGAGTTAATTGAAATGATGATCGACATGTATAGAGACAGACCTTGTCTGTGGCAGTTGAAGCATGTTGACTACATGAACAAAAACGTCAAAAACATTGCTTACGACGAAACCCATGACTTCTCCCAAACTTGTCTTTTTTTTTTGGCTTAGCCGTTTTTTGAGCAATAAAAAAAAATACCCGCCGCAAAAGCCGCTAATTTACGCTTTTTACTACGGACAGTCACTAACCCCATGGCATCAACTTACGGAATGTGTGACCGATCTGGAAAAAATTTCGGATTCGACCGATAACTCGAGTCTGCCAGACGAACGTCGGTGACAGACCTGAATCTGTCAGATTTCATCCCACGAACGAAGATGACGTCGGGCACTGGTCAGGTGACAGATCTCGGGCATGGAAGATCGGCCGATAAGTTTTTCGTGTTAAGGGGCAACGACCGATCTCATCGGTCACTCCAGATCGTTAGCGATATCTGTCAGATGAGATCGGGCGACCAAATCTGTCGCAGATATCCAGCTATTAGCCAGCCATACACGAGCAGATATCTGCGACAGATTTGGTCGCCCGATCTCATCTGACAGATATCGCTAACGATCTGGAGTGACCGATGAGATCGGTCGTTGCCCCTTAACACGAAAAACTTATCGGCCGTTCTTTCATGCCCGAGATCTGTCACCTGACCAGTGCCCGATGTCATCTGTTCGTTCGTGGGATGAAATCTGACAGATTCAGGTCTGTCACCGACGTTCGTCTGGCAGACTTGAGTTATCGGTCGAATCCGAAATTTTTTCCAGATCGGTCACAGATTCCGTAAGTTGATGCCATGGGATGGGGTTAGTGACTGCCCGTAGTAAAAAGCGTAAATTAGCGGCTTTTGCGGCGGGTATTTTTTTTAATTTCCCCTTAAAACGGCTAAGCCAAAAAAATACAAATTTGGGAGAAGTCATGGGTTTTGTCGTAAGCAATGTTTTTGACGTTTTTGTTCATGTAGTCAACATGCTTCAACTGCCACAGACAAGGTCTGTCTCTATACATGTCGATCATCATTTCAATTAACTCGTTTGGCCACTCTTTTTTACCCATTTTTTGATACCGCACAAAAAAAAACACCAATAGAAACTGATTTCTTTAGAGGAGAGATCTCACAGGGGAAAACACACGTGGACAACTGAACATGTTAACGTTAAGGGACGCTGCCCGATCCAATAGAACAGTTCTGTGTACCACAGACATCGCTTCCGAGAAGTCTGCAGGTTAAGGGGGACGCCCGACTACCATCTGCTAGATTTGAACTCTCGCAGATATCTCTGGTCGATTTTCACATCTTTCATCATTTTCTAACGCCCACTAACGCACAGATCTTTCCCACAGATATCGTTTAAAAACGCGATATCTGTCGCAGATATCTGCTCGTGTATGGGTGGCTATTCTCGTCTCGGACAGACAGTTGGTGGTGGAGCGGACGGGGGGGGGGGGGGGGGGGGGGGGGGGGGGGGGGGGGGGGGGGGGATCTTACGGGACGGACGCCTTCAAACCAAATAACCCTCCGTAAAAACACATTCAGTGTTAAAAACTTATCATTCACTATGGACGAAGTACGTTGAAGGATTCTACGTCTACTGGGTCAGAAGTGGAGATTAATCTGAATACTCTTCCTCCGTCCCCTCCCAACATTTCCAGAAAACAGGTCAAGAAGAAGATGTAAATCTGCAAGAGATTGAACGAACATCAACACAGATTTGGAAATTTTGTCAATGACTCGAGATTACTATTGAAATTCGGCAGTGGAGTGTAGGCATTTTTGATTGTGATCTATGTTAACTATGCAGTGCTCATTTATTATACGTAAATTATTTAGACCTATATAAGTAATTATTTGATACCTCATACGTAAATGTCCAACATTTTGAGGCAGAAATAAAGGCAAGATATCATGTGCTATTTTGGTTTATTATTTCCAATAATAAGCCTATGTGATCGTATAGCAAAAAATTTTTATAAACCCCCTCATACTTTGTCACTTTACGTTTCAAGGTGCGTAGAATCCAAATTTGAAATGTCCGTCCGCCGTCCGCCGTTCGCCGTCCGGGCCATAAAAGGCCTTAGAATTGACTTAAAAAATCTGTTCTTTCGCACATAGACTCCACATGGGGTCTAATTGGTCGTAACTTCTCGCCAGCTCGATCGCTCCACACCCATGGGTGCTATGAGCCAAAAACAGGTGAAAAAGTGTTTTTTTTTTGTTTTTTTTTTGTGTGTGTGTGTATATTTCAAGTTGTATAGAAATTGGAGATTTATGAGTGAAAAGAAAATGTTAGCTATTAATTTTATGGAAAAAAAGTATTCTAAATGATACTCTTCTATTCAAAAAGAGATTTTGGATTTTAGGCTATTTTTTGCAATTTTATAGATTTTTTAAAACAAAATTTAATGAAGTTCAAGTTTTTAGCATAATTTCGTACATAAATTTTTGAATGTTCTATTTCATAGTTGATAAACTTTATTTGACCAATCTTATGCTAAAAAATATCAATTAACAATTCTTAGCCATTTTCAGTGATTTTGTCAGCACATTTTTTGAAATTTGACCAATTAGATGATATCAATATACAGTATAGGTAACACTTTTATGTGTTGGAAAGATGGCTTGGTAATCAATTGTTTTGTTTATCAACTATATTAAAAAGCGTAAAATTGTGAGATTCCGCTGCTGTAATGGATTGAACCCATTTGTGAGGTCCGAAGCTCCGAGTTCCGATACTAAATATACTATAAGCGGCGTTTAATAATTATGGACCAGAGATCTACGTGAAAGGGCTGTCTAATACATAAATAATATACCTTTGTGTAATAATTTGCAGCGTTTTTTAATATGTATTTAAGGAACTCCTTGTAATACCTACGGGTTATATAATAACATGAATGAATAAATGAAACCGCGTCTCCTCTATTTACCCCGGTTTCCTCTATTTACATACTTCGGACGAAATTATAGAAACAGAGTGTGTTTTAGCTCACGCGTTTCACATAAACCCGTCTTCAATCTTCGGTTAAGATTGGTTAACTTCCTCCCACTAAATCAGAATTTCGCTACTTTCCTCTCACTAAATCAGAATCTTATACAGGGTGCGGCAGAGAGGACGAATGGTTTTAAAAAAATCATAAAATAGTTAATTTTTACTCAAAAACAAATTTATTGATGCAATCAGGTTCGCAAGGAAATAGCATTTGAGACAGTCAAGTGTGAAAAATCACATCAGGCATGTGGTGGCCGACATTGTTGATGCAGTGCTGGAGGCGTTTTCGGGCGTTATCTCCAACAAACTCTCTCAACTTGGGCGACTTCCACGCGAATTGCGTCCTTCAATTCTTCCACAGTTCGGGGCGTGTTCTCGTATACTCTATGCCTTGAGGTGTCCCCATAAGAAAAAATCAAATATGGATAAATCTGGGGACCGAGGAGGCCAATGAACATAGCTAAACCTGGAAATAAGACGACCAGGGGAGAGAGGGCGAATATCGTCCATTGATGCTCTGGCTGTGTGGACGGTCGCCCCATCCTGCTGGAACCACACACGTCGGGTTGGAACACGTCGCCGTCGTAATTCAGGGAAAAAGAAGTTAGTGATCATTACGACGTAGCGTTATGTTGGAGAGAGTCAACGCGAACTTCCAAGAACGCCTCCAGCACTGCATCAACAATTTCGGCCACCACATGCCTGATGTGATTTTTCACACTTGACTGTCTCAAATGCTATTTCCTTGCGAACCTGATTGCATCAATAAATTTGTTTTTGAGTAAAAATTAACTATTTTATGATTTTTTTAAAAACCATCCGTCCTCTCTGCCGCACCCTGTATAATCACCGCGTCATAACAAAATATCGCATAGGTTACACCAGGTTACACGATCCTTGGTTCCGTATCATCGGTACCATGTTGTCGTCCCAGATATTGTTACGAAATTTCGTTAGCTTTTTAGGCTAGTTAGTCCATGGCTAAAACACATTCTGTGTTGATAAAAGTTATATTTTCCGATAGAGCACCTATATCAAGCGATTGGTGTACAATAGGTAAGTTTGTCTTGATTTTACCTGAACGGTGACGTTGAGGATTTTGGATGCACCGTCATTGACCTGACCAGTGGCGAGAGTTCCGGATAGCTTCTCCATTGGGAATTTGGCGGGGTCCTGTTGGACTGGACATCCCGCGCAAACCTGAATAAGCAAAACATGAATCAATTTAAAATTTCTACAATTCTTAAAATTCGTAGCTAGGTAGGTAGATATTTTTATTGATTCGAAATGAGAGAAGGTTTGTGTTGTATTTTATTGTAGCGTAGGGTTGCTACAGTGTCTACGATATACCTCGTCTGAATAAACTAACGTCTCGCAATGACTCGGGATTATTATTGAAATTCGGCAGTGGAGTGTAGGAATTATTGATTGTGATCTATGTTAACTATGCAGATCTCATTTATTATACGTAAATTATCTAGACCTGTATAAGCAATCATCTGATAGATTATATGTAAAAGTCTAACATTGTTTGTTGAGGCAGAAATGAAGGCAAGATATCATGTGCTTTTTTTAATATGTATTTAAGGAACTCCTTGTAATACCTACGGGTTATATAATAACGTTGAATTGAATGAATAAATAAAATAAAAGTTTTGTATATATATAATTCTTTATTGGCATAGTTTTTTAAACATACAGAAAAAATGAAAATACAAGCATAAATCTTCTGGTATTAATTAAAAAATATTTACAAAAACATTTTATTATCTAGACTTATATTCTAAAATCATTCTCTTCTAAAAATTCCCATAATAATTGAAAAATAATAACATTTCCCTCTCGTAAAATACATTTATAATTAAAAAGTATTTCCAACATCCTATATAACTTCTGGAATAACCATTCCCTAGAGACAGCATAATGCTCGCACTGCATTACAATATGCTCCACACTTCGCCACAATGAGGACATGAATCGTCCATTATTTCGTGCTTGTTGCTCCTAGTCCCCTAGCCAAATACGACGGACACAGCGCATGATTACTCCTCATTCTACATAGTACTCGAACAAATTTCTTGTTTGATATATGTTTGTACCATGGATCGTTTTTTATCTGTGGGTGAATATCTTTGAAAAATCGGCCTTTGTCACAATCAACATATCTATTTTACCATTCTACTCTTACGTTTTTCTTGAATTCACTATAGAAATCTTCCTTAGGCAAAAGGCATTCTGAAACTTCACCAGTCATAGCAGCATTTTTTGCAGCCCTATCCGCTCTTTCGTTATATGCCAAACCACTATGTGCCCAAACCCGTACAAAATGAACGTCAATATTCGCATTTCCACAAAACTTCACCAATTCAACAATCTTGCTGAATTTAGTCAGCCTATCACTGGAAATCGCTTTTATCACGCTGTCAGAATCAGTGCAAATTATTGCATGGGTATCATTCGCATTTGCATTGCTGACTATAATATATTCCAGAGCTAACTTTATAGCTGTGGCTTCCTCAGTGTATATATTAGCTTCGTCGGGAAGTTGGATTGTTTTTCTATGTCGTTCGAAATGTCAACAAACGCACAACCTACTGAATGTGGTGACTTCGATCCATCCGTGAAAATGATCCGGTAGTTTCTCCACTTTTTATCAAAATACTCACGGAACTGTTCTGTGACCGCCACATTGCCAACGATCGGTCGAAAATGATGCACAGCTAAAATAAAAGTTATATTTTCTGATAGAGCACCTATATCAAGCGATATACCTCGTCTGAATCAACTAACGTCTGGGATTGTAGGGGATATTAAATGGATTCCTGATTTCCTCCTCTGGGGCCTAACTTAAATTGCCATCCCTTCGGAGTTGAAACGGGTATTAGCTGATGGCAGCTCCAGTAATCCGGTTTCGCGGCAACTTTACATTGGGAGTTTTGATGTTGTTGAAAGTATCCTCGGTGGGGGACTTGGAAGTTGGAATGGGAGGAGAAGGACTTATGGGTGTTTGGTGAATGGGTGGTGGTGGTGGTGGGGGGTCTTATTGGTATTCGGGGGTTGGGGGGAAAGCTTAGATGTTCCTGTGGCCTTAGTCTGCGGCCTGTATATTCGGATGAGGAGAGCGGGTGTAATAACGTGGATTTGCTTGTTGGTGTTGGATCCCTGAATCGTAATACTAATACTGCAAACCCCCTTTCGGGAATACGTCCAAAACTCTCGCTATCCGCGATTATGTAGGTACAGCCGCCTCGAGAGGAAACACGGGCAATTCGCTCGGTTAGTCACACAAGCGTGTACCGGATTCTGTGAAGGTTCTGACAGTTTTCTCAGCTCCGTGTGTAAACCGTGCGTGTGTGTAATTTCATAAAGCAACAAGTGAGAAGTTACAAGAGCCGATTTTATGTACAAGTTGTAAAAAATGAGTGTGCAAGCGTTTCATAAAGGTACAAGTGTAGACTTGTAATGCACTGTGAAAATTAACAAGTGTACAGGCGAATTTGGACAAGTTACTAGTGTTTCTCCATCATTTTGGAGACATCAGCCGGCGTCAGGTCGTCTAGATAATTAAGTTATCAGTTTGTACTCACCTCAAGCAAACTGCCAGTCTGATCTCCACTGGTATGCTCTCTCGTAGTTGAGTCTCTCCTCATGAAATACATGACGAAACGTTCTTCGTCCTCCACCAATTCGGGCATCAAAGTTAAAAATTCGCCGTACAGGCCCCGCGTGCTGTTGATGGGATGCACCCATATCCTTGATGCTACTGCTGCAGCACAGGCGATGGCCATCCCAGCAATTTCTTCCTCTTCCTCGTCAAGCAAGTCGAGAAGTTCTTGCATTGTCGAAGATTACACATCAACTGAACACACCTTCCACCCTCCTTTGAGCATGATATCCCAGCATCATGTCCCCCACCCTCACGTGAACATGTGGGCCCATCTCTGACGTGGTCTGTCGCTGCCTGATCATGCGTCATCCCACGTCACGTCAGCGTAGTCTGTTTTCAGCTTTAGTCTGCGGCGTGTATATTCGGATGAGGAGAGCGGGTGTAATAACGTGGATTTGCTTGTTGGTGTTGGATCCCTGAATCGTAATACTAATACTGCAAACCCCCTTTCGGGAATACGTCCAAAACTCTCGCTATCCGCGATTATGTAGGTACAGCTGCCTCGGGGAAATACGGGCAATTCGATCGGTTAGTCACACAAGCGTGTATCGGATTCTGTGAAGGTTCTGACAGTTTTCTCAGCTCTGTGTGTAAACCGGGGCCTATTTCATAAAGCAAAAGTCCAGTCATGCAGCATGACCCCATGAGCGAATCTTTGAAGAAATCTTCGACATTTCAGTCGCTATTGATCGTGTAGAGAAATTTTAGTTTATGATTTTGATAGACAAACATGGAATCAAATTATTAAAAATAACTAGGAGGTACTCATACTGTATTATTATTACACTAATCTTGTAGATTTAAAGACAAATGTAGGTAAATATTCATAGATTTTGATGTCCAATGTGGTAAGTATTGAAGGCAGTTGGAATCTTAACAGTATCCTATCATAACATCATCAAATCTTGACGTGAAATAAAATAACATACCGACGTCATATGAAAGAAACGTATTTCCACAGCCAATCGATCATAAGGCTTTATATTAAGAGTGATATAAAGTCAGTTGCATTCGAATCTAGTATCGGAAAGCAAGAAATTGACAGACAAACTGTAGTCTCTGAATGTGGACAATGCTTCATGCAAATATTACCGATTTTTACAACTAGCGAACGGCATTATTTCGATTTTGACTGATTTTTCAACTTTGAAATTTTTGAAATCTTGATACATATTCTTATAGGAAATTTTACGCTGATTCCGAATATACCACATGTTTGTATGCTGAAAAAATTATTTCGCACAACAAATCGCAAAAAACAGGCTATTTTGAAATTTTTGACTACATTTTTGAAAATTTCAACCTTAAGATGTAATCCGATCATGCTGGCCAACGAACTTAAACTTTCGTTTTGTGTCCTTAACATTTTAAAATTTGTTTGAAGTTTCTAGCACAATTCTACGGACAGTCATCGTCTGGAATGATACATACATATATACAAACATACATACATGCATAAAAAAACGCGTTAAACTTCAGAATATGATTCAGAATAGCCTGAAACGGATTTCTGCATACAATTTTTTCAAAAATTCACATTCTACAAATTTTGAGGCGAGAGCAATAGCTTAATTTTCTTCAAAAATTCGCTAAAATGAGTGTGCAAGCGTTTCATAAAGGTACAAGTGTAGACTTGTAATGCACTGTGAAAATTAACAAGTGTACAGGCGAATTTGGACAAGTTACTAGTGTTTCTCCATCATTTTGAACAAGTCACTGTTTTACAGTTGTAAAAAATGGCCGATTTTTAACCTACTTCCGTTCACCTGAAAACTTGTTATTTACCAGCATTGTGAGTTGACAATTTTTCGGTGTTTAATATGTGGGAATCATGTTCTGCTGAATACAGACAAGAAAGAAGCATTCAGCGCTTGTGGCCTTAGTCTGCGGCGTGTATATTCGGATGAGGAGAGCGGGTGTAATAACGTGGATTTGCTTGTTGGTGTTGGATCCCTGAATCGTAATACTAATACTGCAAAACCCCCTTTCGGGAATACGTCCAAAACTCTCGCTATCCGCGATTATGTAGGTACAGCCGCCTCGAGAGGAAACACGGGCAATTCGCTCGGTTACAAGCGTGTACCGGATTCTGTGAAGGTTCTGACAGTTTTCTCAGCTCCGTGAGTAAACCGTGCACCAGCCGAGGACCTCCTAAACCTTTACAGATTTTATTCTCCTATACAACAAATACAGGGTGGCCCCCAACTGGAAAAGTCAGGGAAAACCTGGAAATGTTAGGGAGGGTAGCAGCCAACTCCGACGGCAACTATTTCAATTAGCTCTTAGGCAACTCCGACGACGAATTTTGTACTTAGTAATGGGACGCAGGAAAGAATTTGAAAAAATAAATAATAATAAAACTCACTGGACTAACAGTTTAATGAGACATCGTCGTATGTAAAACGTATAGGTACGAAAAAATTATCTCGTATAACTTAGCTCTGCAGTCCTTTCCTTCCCGTCGTCAGAGATGACAACTTTCAATATTTATACCTGACCCCAATCGTCGGAGTTGGCGCACTCCCGTCAGGGAATTCTTTGCGTCGGGAATAGTCAGGGATTCTTTCTAAAACCACCAAATGTCAAGGCATTTTTTAATGTAAACTTAGTGCAATAGTTTGCTGCATTTTTAGGTATGTTCAAACTCCTAAGAAATCCTACTTGAACGGCATACTTTATCACACTTATTATTTCATAGGTAGGTATACGCATGACAAATGAAATCAAGAATGATGTTTAATCTGTCCAAAGAGTATCACCACTGCACGCTGATTCATTGCGACATGGAAATTTCTTCGGCTCTCCTGTTACTATATCACCTAGTACCTACTGAACCGGATCTGAAAAATATCAACAGAGTGTTGAACTTGGGAGCGAACCCTGTAGATTAGAGGTCTGGTCCAGAGAGACACAACAACTTGTTGGCGTGGGTATGGTCGTTAGCCTTTCTTACTCTTTTAAAATAATATATATCCTCTGTTGAATTTCATTCCAATTTTTCGTTTTTTTTATCCCTCACCATTCATCACTTTTGGGATGACACTCGAACAATCCGCACTCTTCTACGTTGAGTAGTTTTCTTTCTATGATATTTCAAAGTTTTCACTGGTGATGTCACACTGTCTGTCAGGGGGAGGGGGGTCGCATTTTCGCAACCCAAAACGTAACGCTTTTCGGCAGTTTGTTCATGGACCATGCTAAAATCTACAGAATGTTGTTAGCATTCATTTTTGTCAAATTACGGCTCCCAGATTGGTACTCGCTCGAGAAGCAAGATCAACAGCTTTTTGTGTCGCATGAGGGACAGAATAATTCAATGTTCCCATGGCTGGAGAGAATTTTCCGTCTGCCCGTTCCGACGAAATGAAAGTCATAAATTTCATTGTTCCATCAGAGGCACTTCAAAACAACGTTCGTTTCGCCTAACGGGATTTATCTTTTTGCACGAGCTATGATGAAGATCTGCTGTACTCTGACGAGGGCAGTCCAGCAGCTTTTAAGTGGAATTTTGAGTGTCCTTTGGCGTATGATGTTTTGCCCAATCACTCGGAGAATCCAAGAACAACCGTGCACTGTAGGTCATCCGCTGTGGGCTTGTAAACTGGAAAAACTCTGCAAATTATTACACAAAGATTGCCTATCAAGCTGAGTCTATAATGCATAATCGATATAACTGGACGATGTCACCAACCAAGAGAAAATAAATTAATAAAAAAAAAAATTAATCAAATTAATAAATGAATAGTTTCAATGATAGTAAATCAATAAATGATAAAATAAATAAACAAATTTGTAAAAACTTTAAAGTGACTGTGAAAGATGTAAATTAAATTTTGTCGCCGATAAGATTCGAACCCCAGCCGCCCGCGTAGGCAGGTACTCTTCCGCTGGACTACCATCATCATGGATGAATGAATGGATGTATATTTTCTTTGTAAGGGCCTAAACGAGGCAATACAAACGTCAATTACACAAAATACAGAAATACAAAATAAATAAAAGGAACCCATACAAGTTTTTAATGTAACTCTTTCTTTTTCTCATGTTCTCGGTTAATTTTATTGTTTCAATATTTGGTAGTTTCTTGGCAACAGTAAATTGAAACAAAATCACATTGTTTCAAAATCACATTGATAATAACTTAAATTAAATTGACAAGGAAAATCATTTAATATTTTATTGACCCTGGATTCGTTGTCATTTTATGCAGACGTTCAATAGTATATATATATATATATATATATATATATATATATATATATATATATATATATATATATATATATATATATATATATACTTACACTTGTAAGGTTTCCCATATTAAATTTCAAATTTTCGAAAATTTATAGTTTAACTAGCTTTTTCTTCGCTAAAATTTGATAAATTAAAATGTACGCCAGCATGAACTCGTGTGCAAAATTTCAGATCGATTGGATATCGGGAAGTGGGTTAAAAATCGATCTGAAATTTTGTCTCAAGAATGAAAGCAAGAGCTCAAGAAGAGAATCGAAGTTAAAAGAAAGAGTTGAATAACAATACAAATACGGATAATTAAGTCATGACAGGAATAAAAATAGTTCGAGAATCTGTAGGTAACTCTTATATAGTAATTCACTCAGGTACATATTTCCTGCAATCCACATTAAAAAAACTTGAGAATTCATAAAGTTCATTCTCAATCTAGGCCCTCTTCAAAGTACTTCTGAAATTTTTAACTGGAAGTGTCTGAATTTGTACCGGTAGGCAATTGAAAAGACGAGTCCCCATCTGTACCGGATCACTTGTCAACGTTGTTGTAAGTCGAGCAGCAGGTGGGCGTAAATTATTATTGCCTCTGGTGGGATATTGATGAACATCGTTGCCTCTCATGATTGAGTCGGTATGCTCCCGAACAAACAGAAGGGGATTCAGAACATAGTAACTTGGAATTGTCAGAATCCCGAGGTCTCTAAAGTTACTACGGCAGCTCTAACCCCAATTCAGCCCCCTTAAAATTCGAACTGCTCTTTTTTGAAGCTTAAAAACCTCGGCAGCATGACAGCAGTTTCCCAGAGCAAAATGCAATACGTAGCTCTACTGACGAAGCAGGCAAAATAAACGGAAAGGAGAGTTGCGGGGGATGGTGAAGATAACAGACGACGCAGCATGATCAGCACCGAGGCGAGCTTAAGAACAAGATCAGGCATGAGCTGACAAACAGGCCAGGGATCGATATATTCCTTCATGCCCTTAATTTTGTGTAGCCCAAATCCACATTTGTTATCATTGTTGATTTCGAGTTTGTCATACTTAAATGATGAGGTATGAAGATCGATGTATCCTCATCAGGTTTTTGTTCTATAGATGGGACATGTTCCATGAGTGTTATTCCTGGAAAGTGTGCAGTTCGGAAATTCTGATTCCATAATTTTGGGGCGCGATCCCCTGACAGCTCATCCCTTCACTCCACACTTTGGTATTCTCCCTCGCCCTGTATCTCTACATCTGACAAAGGTAGAATCGATCGGGATTTTGTCTCGGGTTCCACAAAACAGAGGTTGGTTTAATTGAATAAGTAAACCCCGTCTGACTGGGTGGCCGAAAGATGTAGTAGGAGGGGGCTGGATGTTTCCCTTGAAAACGTGAGAGACTTCAATTCCCGGGACAACGTCTGCTTTATTAAATATTCACTTAAAATGTTCCCCATCCACCTCGGCATTACCCCCACTCCGTCACCTCTGGAGCCCCCGGGCCCATTCACAGCGTACGTGACGTAGCTTATCTTTACGGCTGCCTCCTCGCACGTACGCCAACTCACTGAGTCACAATACAAATATATAACTCTATCGACTTTTTTATGAATTACTTTGCAACGTTTTTATATATTGAATTGTTTTATTCAACTAAGGGCCTGTTTATCAAATACAGCGATAACTTCGAAACGAACCTCAGGCAGTTACCTAGAGGTTACCGCAACTTATCGAACAAATTTGGTAGGGCGTTTATCAATCAACTTTATGCCCTCACGTAAGCTACCTACAGATAGCTAACTGCTCAGATAACTTCGGCTGTGGGGTACTACTACAACAACAATGATTTCCCCACAAAACAGCCTTACAACACTGGTATTTTTAGTTCTTCATGACATCCATGGGTTTAGTAGATAGGTATAGCACAAGAGAACAACATGGAAGAAGAGAACAACAACACGCCTGTCCTTTCAGTTTCATTTCTGATGCCAAGGGATCTCGATTGCCATTTGTGCCACATTATGGTACATTAGGTAGGAACTAGAACACCTCACCAAGATGGAAGTTAGTAAAAAACGTTGTCTATTTCCACGAAAAATAAAGAGTTACAATGTTAAATCGATTTCGACGGTTAGGCCATCATCAGTAACAAACAATAACTATCTATCGACATGACATCCATGAGTTATTGTTTGTTACTGATGATGGCCTAACCGTCGAAATCGATTTAACATTGTAACTCTTTATTTTTCGTGGAAATAGACGTTTTTCACTAACTTCTGTTTTGAAATGGGTTTCCACAACTTCGTCGCGAGTGATTTAGTTCGTACTCACCAAGACCATAGAATCTGAGCGCTAGGAGAAGTTTTGTTATCAGCGATATGACGTAGTTTTTTCTATCACTGCGGAATTCTAAGTTCCCTTCAATCAACTCCAGTTGCAGTCGGAAACGGGTGTGAAAATCGACATCATCGAGTAAATTAAACGAACCGTATAAGGTCTTCGTTTGTATTCTACGAATTGAACGATTTCCTCATCCGAAAAATCGGAATCAATCAATTCAACTTTGTTGTATATTATGTCTTTATACTATTATAATATTATTACTGCTACACGTTATTACCTTTCTACAAAACGTTATCCACCAGATAATTCGCTAACTGAGGGAGATGAGTCTCAGGTAAGGATACCAAGCAGATAGCGGTATCTTGCAGGTAAATGTGAGTTGATAAACAGCCATCGAGAAGTTATCAGAGGCCGCTAGTTACCTTGAGTTTGCCTGGGCTTTATCTGTGATTGATTAACTACTAAGAGTAATATCTGCGGAAATGAAGAATAAATTACATTGCCTGAAGTGGAGAATATCAATATTCCGCCACCGTTTCACTTTGAATAAATGTTATAAAACTACATTAAATTTATTTATATGGAAAAAATTAAGTAAATACTTGATCCCCATCATGATTAATTGATTACTTCCAGTAGGGAAAATAGTCCACCCACATTTTTTTTTTGCTTCGTTCAGGCGGCCATTCAGCCGTTACAAAAATATAAACAAAATAAACTATTTTACTGCATGAAAAGATATGAATTACAATTTTCTAGGGATATTTAAAAATTCACTTCAATTTTATTGATAAAATCGTAGATGTTGGTGTAGGTCTCGAGAATTTCTTGGGCGAGGAAAGTGTCCAGGTTGAAGCCGTTACATCTTCTGGAAGATATGCGATAAGTGCTGCTCTATGATCGCTGTATCGAGGGCATTGCAATATAACATGCTCCATAGTTTCCAACTCACCGAAGCAGTGATCAGTCCGGCGAGATTTGGCTATTTATCATATGCACACGAGAGTTGTTGTTCCCGTGGCCAGCCCTCCAGCGTATTATGTTTCGATAAAAGCTTTTAGGTTTTGCACCTGCCACAGATTCAAACCAAGGGCGTCTTCTCAAGATGGGGTACAGGATTTTATAACGGATAAGGGCGAAAAGAGATCCCAGTTATCGTGCATTTTAATAGCGATCTTCTTTTTAATTGCTTAGCAAGGTGGTCTGCAATGTCGTTGCCTCCTATTCCACTTTGACCCTTTATCCATACAAGCACAACCTTGTTCCCTTGAGCCCTTAAACTGAGAGTATGTTTTATTATTCTCTCCTCAAATGGAGCGATTCTTGAAGATGTGGTGAGCGCCTGAAATGAAGGCAACACACTCCAGAAGTCACTCAGTACCACAATTGTTTTATTTTGTGGACCTATGTCAATGGCGTGTTGCAAAGCATAAGCTATGGCTGCAGCTTCAGCAGTGTATATGGTTGAACAGTTCCAAAATCGGAATTGATTTGATAAACAATGAGTTTCATTGTAGTAGGCACAACCGACGCCTCTTCCATTCACTGACCCATCTGTAAAGATGAATAAGCCCTCTGGCCACCGACTTTGAAGGGAGCCATGCCACTCACCTGGTGCCAGGAAGTACAGGAAGGTGACAGGAATATGCCACGAGTACAGTTTAAAGGGATTAAGGGTGAAGAGTTTTTGCGGTTTCAGAATTACCTCAGAAATCGTCGGCAGTCTATTCAGATTGATGAGGAGTGGAGTGAGGAATTAGAAGTCGAACATGGTGTGGTCCAGGGAAGCACTCTTGGGCCAGTATTAATCCTATTATTTATCGATCGGACAGTACATGTAGAAAATGAAGGCTCCCACTACTTATTGACTTATGGCTGGGGCCTATCGGCCGATTATTAGCAAAATAACGAGTCGAGCGAGTGGCTTTGTTTTTGTACTCGTACTTACAAATCGGTGTAGTCAGGTACCTTGAGTGTACTCGTGCTCTTCTCTTGTGGGTGTGCTCGCGAGTTTTTCAAATTTTGGAGGCTTCGCAAAAGTTTGAGTTTTCATTCGGGATTCTTGAAAATTCTCCAACTTGGTATATTTAGTATGGAAATCAATGACAAGTATATCCATTATAGTCTTTCGTGCATTTAAAAATGGGTGTTAAGACCTGTTTTTAAGATGATGTGATTTGTTGAAAACATCTTAAATTGCAGAACGACCCCACAACTAAGATTGCGGTGGGGAACTTTTGATTGGGAATGACCCCAAATATCGATTCACAGCATCTTTCCGACCTATTTCCGTTACTTCCTGTCCGTATATTTGAGACAAATGAATGATAATTAATCCTTCATTCTCCGGCAACGAAAGTGGCGATCCATGGAATACCCACCCAATTATTCATGGATGGTCAAGTGTGTTTGTAAGTTAGGATGAATTTGTAAACACCCCGCTGTAGTTGTGGGCGGGCACGATAAAGCCATTAGGAAGTTAAAAGAGAGGGATAGCGGAACACGGGGGAGGGTTAAACAGGGGAAATTTGGGTCAGGGCGTTTGCAGTAGGGTAAAATAATAGGTGGTGGCTAGAGAGCGAAAGGGGGGTTGTCCTATAGAGGTAAACGGTGGGATGGGGAAGGTTACTAGAGTGTTTACTTTGACGTTTCATTACGAGATATTAGCGTACCTACCTGCAAGATGGGGGGCCATTATCAACTAAGTGCCCGGAGGTGTTTTGGGGTTGGCGGAAGGGGTTTTTCTCTAGGATAGAGTGGTGGTCGAGGCAGAAGCAGGTGACTACGTAAGTGATGAGGATACATAATTATATCATGAAAATGGGCCAATAACCTCTCAGGTTACTTAGAAGAAAATATTGAATGTTTTCTTCCACCCCTCTACCGAAGGTAGGGGAGAAACTTTGTGTAAGTGCAAGAGGTCAAACAACTTGTTTTCCCCTCCAAAATCCAACTTATCTCTTACGTTCTGTGTTTCAAAGTTTGCTTATCAATTTTTGGTTCCGTGTCTGTCTGATGTCTGACTGCCTCTCTGCTCATTCCTCGTCTCATCCAAAACTGTAAAATTTCGATTTCGATGAAATTTTCAAGGAGTGTGCGGGTTAGCTCCTAGATGGTCCCTATAAATTCCATTGTCATCAGATCGATAATAGCGTGTGCGCATGTTCAAACTTGAAATTCTTATAACTCCGATTTTTCACGATCTACGTGTGACCGATAGCGTTCGAACTTGGAGTGTAATATAAGTTTCAGGGAGGTGCTCAAAGAATCGTATCGTGATTGGGTGAGAAATAACTAGTGCATATGCGCGAAAATATCGGACCTATTATAATTACATCTTCCCACATTATGTGGTTTTAGTTCCTAGTTGGTTTCTTATAATGTTCATTATATAAACCCCAGGAATGAATCGTTTAAGAATGACTCAAATCGGATTTCCATGGAGAAAAGTTTGAAAAAATGCATTTTAACAGTTTTGAGGCCATCGCTATGGCTCCAATTTTTACGAAAATTCACTAAAACCTTTTATAAAACGAAATGAGATGAAAAGAAATAATATAAAGAGCACAATAGTTCGGGAGTACAATTTGAATTAGATTGATTGCACCGAAACTCTACGAAGAGTGAGGAAAGGGCGAACCACTGAGTTGAACTTGATGATAAAATTATGTGCTGGACGACAAATACAGTTGTATATTGCATGAAATCAATCTTTCTTCTAGAGGTCTGAAAACTAAAGAACAAACCCATAGTTGCATGATGCTGTGGAACGGCGCCGTCCATGGAATTCTCGCGAACTACCTCCGTCAACTTGGAATTACTCCTAGTTGTAGAGGTTCTATGGAGCTTTTTCACCATGTAGTAATTACACTCTACCTTACTCAGGTGAGCCCCATTCCGAATTTCTGCACCTCAAGATGTATAGGAACAAAATAAGCTACTGACCTCACTCTGCTGATTAGAGTGGTTTTTCAAGCTTCATTTATACTCTGCCATACTCAGAGGGGCACCTTTCTAAATAGCATCTTAGATTGAATAGGAACCAAATCAGCTACAGATCTCGCTATGCCGATTAGAGTGATTCTTAAAGCTACAGTTGCACTCCACCACACCCAGAGAGGCTCTGTTAAAATTCCATCATCTCAAGTTGAATAGGAACAAAATAAGCTACTGAGCTGATTAGAGTGGTTTCTCAAGCTTCATTTATACTCTGCCATACTCAGAGGGGCACTTTTCCAAAGAGCATCTTAGATTGAATAAAAACCAAATCAGCTACAGATTTCGCTATGCTGATTAGAGTGATTCCTAAAGCTACAGTGACACTCTACGTCACCCAGAGTGGCTCCGTTAAAATTCCAGCCCCTCAAGTTGGATAGGAATGAAATAAGCTATTGGGCTCCTTTTGATTATATTAGTTTCTCAAGCTGAATTTATACTCTGCCACACTCTGAGGGGTCCCATTCCAATGTTCAGCACCTTACAATGAATCAGCTACTGATCTCGCTATGCTGATTAGAGTGATTCCTAAAGCTACAGTTGCACTCTACCTCATCCATAGAGGTACCTCATCCATTCCAGCAACGTATGTTCAATGAGGACAAAATGAAGTCCACTACTCACTCTGCTGATTAGCGTGGTTCCTCAAGTTGTAATTACACTCTACCTCAAACAGAGAGGCTCCGCTCAAAAGTTCAGCGTCTCAAGTTGAATATGAGCTAAATCAGCTACATAGCTCACGTTGCTGATTACAGTAGTTCCCATGCTGCCTTCCCCCCCCCCCCCCCCCCCCCCCCGTTCCATACTTAAGCATCACAGGTTGGGTGGAACAAAATTAGTTGAACTCTGATGGTATTTCCTTCATAATGATATCATTCGAATAACCCTGCAGCTTTCAGTAAACGTCAATACCGATAATGTAACGGGTAGCAGCGGGCGATATTAATACAGATTTATTCGCGATCGTCTACGTCTTAAACAGAAATCTTTTTTGAAGAAACAGAGTCTCTCCCTCTATCAACGCACGGGCGACGGGTTGGGGTTGATGCGAGGTGCTCCGGGCGAACGTCAATAAATACCTCCCTCCTTTATACATTATTCATCCCAAGAAAAATATGGACTCGCCGTGTCTCTTATACGAAATACCGGCATTACAACAGCTTTTTCTTCAGGTTCTAGAAGGAAGTGGCGCGCTGCCTCTGAAATTAGGGTGGAAAAGGCAGTAAATAAGTGATTTAAAGTGTAGCGGTCCCTGCGGAAGTTTAGGTCCTCCCTATTACTCTTGTGATTTAGTTAACGGCCTCTTTAACGATACCTACAGCTTCTACCGATGCGATATATTGCTACGTGGCCCATAATCATTATTTTTGATCACAATAACAACTATGTGGCTAACGATATACTAGCGACAGACAAAACATGATTTTCGGTTTTATCGAATTGTCGTAGAAAATTAAGCTGTTGAAAAGGCTCTTACAATTTTCATAATTGAAATCCGTTTTGAGACATTTCTTATTTTATTTTATTTTTTTTAAATATAAACTTTATTGTACATAATACATTACAGTTCGGCGAATTAATATTGAAATATACATATGACGTGGAACATGTACTGTGGACTCCACCCAAGGGTGGGCCACTAAGTAATTAATTATTTAACATAAATGATGATTAAATTAACACTTATAACAATAAATATCTAGTTCCAACTGGTAACAAAATAACTATAATTGACAACAACATACATAATAATTATAATACAATAACTTAATGCCCGTTTTCCGCGAGGTCAGTATGCCACTTTCTTTTTGACCTTCTTTGATTTCTTGGGGCTGGAGGGTTTTCGGGTTTTCTCTGTATATGCTCATTGGGGTGGGATTGTGTTCTTTGTTGCTTGACGAACGAGTGCTGGAGAACCTCCGCGACCTCGGGAATGTCCCGATCTTTGTGAATGGTTTCATTGGTGACAAACCATTCAGCATTGGTGATGAGAGATAGTATACGATTTTGTACCGTCCGTATTCTTCTAATGTGCGAATCTGCTGCTGATGACCATATGACGTACCCATATTGCCACGCTGGTCTGATGAGCTGTTTATATATATATATATATATATATATATATATATATATATATATATATATAAGTTTTTTCATTGGCAAATACATTGTGGGGCTGGTTAGCATGTGCCTGAGCAAGTACAGTCGTGCACGTGTTTTGGATGATCGGGGATGTATGGGATGCCCACGTGAGCTTTGAGTCAAGCTTCAACCCGAGGTATTTCGTTTCTCCAGTTTCTAATATAGAGGTGCCATTCAAACATATGGAGCTTCGTGGGATGTTTCTGCGGAGGGTGAATTTGACCAGTTGAGACTTGGATGAGTTAACTTTTACTCTCCACTTGGTGCACCAATCTTCAACCGTTTTGGCATAAAGCTGGAGGTTCTCCTAAGCAACTTGAGTGCTCAAATTAGTGGAAAGGTTACACATCATCAGCGAAATGAGAAATTTCACGGCATTCCATTCAGGATAATCATGAGAATACAGGATAATCATCTGAAACGACTCCTAGAATGTACAACGCGGGGCCCTTCACACTCCGCCACTATTGTGATTTCTATGCAAGTCACAATAAGTCTATGGTGTTTTTCTCCGTCCCTAACTATTTGTACAATTATGAAAATCTTATCTTGTTTTTAGCGAATTTTCGTAAAAAAAAGTAAGTTATTGCAATGGCTCGGAAATGTATAAAATAAATATATGCATGTGAAATGGATTAAAGAACTGGTTTTCGTGGAAAAACTTAATAAAACGTTTCCAAAAATCCAATTTAAAAGAAAGAAAATGCTTGCATAGGAGTCTGCAACACGTTGAGACATTTTATATCTTTAGTCCCCCCCTAATTTCAAAAAATAATTTTGACGATTCATGTAGGCTGACTTTTATTATTTATACAAACTTAATAGTTTTCGAAGTTTCAACTTGTAAAATTCGCGACTCTGCATCATCCACCAAGATCGCCACAAAAGTGGCGCTTGCATGGTTTCTCCATTGAGTAATAGTGATTTGAATGGAGCGCAACACCCACAACTCCACGGGCCATGTTTCCAAAAATTAGTTGGCTTAAGGTGGTTATTTTGAAATGTAGAGCCGAACTTTATAATTTAAACTCATAGCCATGGGTCGAGAACCGTATCCTTTCGTGCTCCATGTGCAATTTAAGAGAAAATGAGGATACCGAACATTTTATAGGAAGATGCCCAATCCTCAGGCCATACCGTCTTAAGTATTCTGGGGAACCAACACTTTCAAGAAATGCGGTGAAACAGATATTTAATGGGAGGAATTGGCGTGCGCTAATCAATTATGTGAAGCATGGACCTACTGTAGCTTTCTGGTACGAGAGTTTAATTATAATTAGTCACTTGACATAACCTAGGGATTTAAATAGTGTTATCTTCTTAATTAATTTAATAATATTTATTATTGTTAGTGTTGGTGATTGTAATCAAGTGTTATGATTGTTGCTAATTTATTACTACCCTGTTGAAATATTGCTCTCTTTGTGATGCAGATTTTTTATTGTTTTTGTATATGAATTACTCCGTGTCCTCATAATATGAATAATTGTCGTTCCCCCATTATTGGCTATCATACTAATTTTTATTATCACTTCGGCGTACTTCGGCTGACGCCGAAAGGCCAAAGTCTCTCCATGTGATTCTCCAAATGTAAATGGATTCAATGTTATAAATTGCATGTATAAATAAAAAATAATAAAATGGTAATTTTCAAACTGCAGAGCAATGGCTGCAGTGGTGGCCCGTGTTCATTTGAGTATTCACCCCGGCGCACTGTGGGGCAGAATCGAAAAAACCTGGCCAAAATAAGAAAAATCGAAAGTTAGCTATTTCTACCGGTAGCTTGTGTTTTGGTCACCTGACATCCCTGAGAACTCATTTCATAAGTATCTGAGCTCTGGACCCTCATTCCGGCAGAGTAACAATCGGAAAAAAACTTGACGTGCTCCGATCATCGATCAACCTGTTAATAGGTAAGCTGGAAGAAAAAACTGCTAGTTAAGTATTGTTCCGATGTTTAGTAGAACGTTTCGAGCCGGATCTACCTGAAAACATGTCAGCTAACAGTAAGAAATTATTATCACAATTTAAAAGTCGTTTTAAAATAAATGAGGTTATTTCATTAGTGAAAGTAGTAGTTTTTCAAAAATGAGATTATTTATTAGTGAAAATAACTACGTATTGAGGCGTATTGAATGTCGATTCTTTTTTTGTTCGATAGGGTAACTATTCTACTAACTTAATCAACTGAGATCACCCAATAATATGCGCTATTCTTGACGTCATCAACTTTTGTAGTTAAAAAACACGATTTCAATTAAAGTAACGGAAATTTTGTTTTTCTGTAGATTGCGCCGGTGTGAGTAACAGCTGTTCAGCAACAACTTCAATTGCGAGGCTTCAACTTTGTGAATGGTTGTGGAATTCTAATAAAATAGAGTTGGACGATAAAATTAAATTTCTAGCTGACCGAATTGTTGATTATGTTGATTGATTCACAATAATCGTGAAATCGTGTTTTTCAACTACAAAAGTTTATGACGTCAAGAATAGCGCATATTAGCGGGCGATCTCAGTGGATTAAGTTAGTAAAATAGTTACCCTATCGAACAAAAAAAGAATCGACATTCAATACGCCTCAATACGTAGGTAGTTATTTTCACTAATAAATAATCTCATTTTTGAAAAACTACTACTTTCACTAATGAAATAATCTCTTTCATTTTAAAACGACTTTTAAATTGTGATAATAATTTCTTACCGTTAGCTGACATGTTTTCAGGTAGATCCGGCTCGAAACGTTCTACTAAACATCGGAACAATACTTAACTAGCAGTTTTTTCTTCCAGCTTACCTATTAACAGGTTGATCGATGATCGGAGCACGTCAATTTTTTTCCGATTGTTACTCTGCCGGAATGAGGGTCCAGAGCTCAGATACTTATGAAATGAGTTCTCAGGGATCTAACTTTCGATTTTTCTTATTTTGGCCAGGTTTTTTCGATTCTGCCCCACAGTGCGGCGGCGGCTATCGTCGCCAATGTTGATCAGTGTGCTAAGGCACTTGCGTAGCGTAGCACCATTTGTATCTTCGATCGGTAGTCATATGCTGGCACGTGATGTCATTCAATTTTGGTTTGCTAGTGACTAGATGGAACTACAACATCTAGTACGAATTGTTCAAGTATAGGCGCTTACAAGCGGTATCTCGATTATGTCAGATATCATATTAAATGACACATATGTCCTGGGTTTCACGTTCAGCCACGAGTCAAACGTTTGTATACACTTATTAGTTATCCTTGGACAAAAAATGACGATGCCTGTGCCCCCCTCCTCAATATTTACCCGATTTGAACGACATTGGACCACTACATCGTGATGAATCTGTGTTTTTAGTCTATATGTATCTACACCTAAGGCTGAATTATTTATTATGGATACCGTCTGGCTCCTCACCCTTTACTTCCTTGACGTTTTATCGAAAACCGAAAATTTTGAGCGTGACAATTAATGAAACATAAACTGTCGAATATGTGGATAAAAATGTTCAGTATGCTTTAAAACGAAAAAAATTAATTATGTTGATGTCACGAATATCAAATCTTTTGTTTGACTTTTTGCTCGAGAGGGCTACTCTACTACCCTCTATGTTTGGAAAGACAAATTACAATGGGAGATTCCATATATGAACTGTCGCATTGTCGAGAATATCATTGTCTCGTATTTCTTCTATTGTTTCTTTTGATACCTAAAAAAGAATTATTGTGTTTGTTTTTTACTACCTAAACAGTGTCACGAATTGTTCTTGAGAGTAGGATCATCACTGCCGCTGGTTGTTAATACATTTTAGCTTGGTTATTTGTCAACATGAAGCATGGAAAACCCACCTAGGAGTCGGTGTACTTAGTTTTCTTTATGGAGGGAATATGCATTTGATAACATGGGGAAAAAAACTGATCAATGTTGAGCGATAGGAAACGTTTAATACAACAGTTCTAAACGATGCAGTAGAACTACAGATTTCACGGGGCTATGATACTATAAAACGCATGACTTGCCTGTCGTGTAGGTAGTGTATAATCATAGCACGTCAACCTTACTCTCACTTCCCCTATCTACGCCTCGGTGACTTGATAGCGCTTGATAACTACAGCTTGATAAAATTGTGATTCATGTGAATATTTGGGCCATAGAAATGCCACTAATGCACGGAGCTCTCAACCGGTATTTTCCATGCTAAACGGCCTATCGCTATAGATTGAGATTTAAAAAAAAAAAAAAAAAACCCTTTCTAGCTCCAAAAAATCAAGCTTTTCAAATATGAGGATGAGTTCTTTAGCCATCACTTTTTGAGCACATTGAATAGTTAAAATTTCAAAAATTCTGCTAGAAAATCACTGGAAATGGCTTAAACAGCTAAATAAAAAAGGTTCCAGTCATTATCTATCGTATTATAATATGTTATATTGTACTGAAATTTGAGCAATTTCAGTAGAAAGAAATTGTTAAAAACCAATTTTATGGGAAAAAGAAAAAGTGCTAGGGTACTACGTAAGTGAGTAAATAAAATTCGTTGATTCTAAAAAGATTTTAGATTTTTAGGGTTTAAAAAAAAGTTTCTATTGATCCTTTCAGCAAATATTAATTAAATTTACGAAGTTTTACTACAAAATTTTGTGCAAAATTTGTTTAATCTTCTCGTTAATAATTTTGTTCAAAGCTTGTTGCGTTGTTGTTGGAAGGCTTGCTTTTTCGGCGTAAGAACGGGATTTTTATCTTAATCCTAAGGAGAGTTATCGGAATCATTCAGGAATTTCATTCATTGATGAATTCGGACTTTGGGAATCGTTTCAGAATGCTTTAAAACGGTTTTCAATAAAGAAATCCGACGATATCCAACTACAACTTCAATCTCGTCCTCATCGTCTACAAACCATGAAACTTCACCACCATCGTCGAAACTATCGCTTTCCGAACTTGACGAGCTAATGGTTGACATTTCGATGAAGAAATTCAAATGAAGAACAGCGAACAACAGAACATTTACATGCGTGAACTGCATCCTTGCGTTCGAGTTCTGACAAGTTCCGAAAAAATCGGGGACTGTTCGAACCGTTCGGAACTTGGTTCGCAAAACACTGCGAACGCCGAACTCGGAGTTCCGGAACTGGGCCTTCTGGCACTGCGGACGACAAAACTCGACTGCGCTTGCCCAGAACCGTTCCGAACTGGCAGAACGCACCCTGAGAACGAAGCTCTAGTCATGCTTAAAATGTAGAGAACTACATCACAGTAAGTAGTTACTAACCAATGTTGGAGGCAGAAACGTTGCTACTATAAACAAATCTCAAAACTGACTATCTATCGTCATTCCTGAAAGGAAAACTCCTCCACTATTTAATACTATAATTTTCGAAAATTCGCTCACATAATCATGCTGCATGACTGGAACTTTTCGTATTACGAATTAATTGATGTTGTTTTACAACTTCAAGGAAGTGTTACGTTGAAAATGTACGTTTTCGTCGAAGGAATTTCCTCTGAAGACAGCGCACCTCTTGAGAATAGGGAGGAAACCTCCCCTAACTGCGTTCTCTGTTGCTCTCCTCTGATGGAGCCCTAGTGTGGGTTGGCTCAGCGTGCCAACAAAACATTCGCGTGCGGTTAGGACCTAACTCCCGACTGACATTAGTGTAACCTTTATCGTAAATCACTGCGTTTTCATTCTCAGGGGTTTTAGCGAAAACATCAGCTTGCAAATATTTGTGGACGTCGTCTATTGACCGAAAGAGGAAGACGGGTTTGAGCGGTAACGAGATGATATTCCCAAATTGTTCACCATACTTCGCGGTTGTTAACTCGTTGAAGGCCGGCTTTTATGGACCGTAAATACCTCACCTCCTTTCATACCAAAATACTCTTCTTTCCAAACTTAAATGTAACTAGGTGACGAAACTGCCCAGACTTTAAAAAAATTATGTTTCTTCAATTTTTCTATTGACTCCTGCGATCTCTGGTTACATTTTTGAGCTGAATCTTGTAGAGATGTTGGTATTACGCTTTAATTCATCAACGAATTAGAACATTCTGAATTTTAGTTGGGTAGAAATCATCCTCGAATCCAAGAGCCTGGAATCCGACCCCATAATTGTTTCTGCATGCCTGATGAATTCGACGTTATAGAAGCCCATATGAATTATAATATATTTAAGTCAATGTAATAATGATTATTAACAATGTAATTATAATTATTTAATGAGGAATTCCTGAGCTATAAAACCCTGGTGACGCTTAATTTACTGATGGAATTTCCACCTTAAATTCACCGCTAAATTAAACAAAATATAAAAAAAACTCAAAAATATATAAATTTTCCAAAATTTTAATAAAATGTTGGGTCAATCAGAAACGGGGGAAAAACGTAATTACAATACGTAATTACGCATTAATCGTGAAAATTTGAAAACTTAAAAATCAATCATTTCTCAGGTTTTTCTCATGAATAGCTGGTTTCTCTCTTGTTTTTGAGCACCCATAAATAGAAGTGACGAATCCTAGATATATATATATATATATGTATATATATATATATATATATATATATATATATATATATATATATTTATGTATATAGTTGTGAATATATTGCCCATTAATTAATAGGTAGAGCTGAGCGTCTTTAGACATCAAGGAACTGTTCTATTTCGTAGAACCAAAAGGAATAATTGTTTTTCTACTATAGGTTCAGGAAACTGTAATTACAACTTGGAAAAATGACACCATAATACCTAGAGGATTTCGTTAAGGCTAAAACTATCTCAAGAATTGGTACACTTGATCATTTTGCAGTACAACTACGTTCAAACCCAACAGCCGTTTGAGCGTGTACTTGTGTATACACACATTATTGCGGGCTGTAAAGGTGTGATGAGGTAAGGGATATAATGATCTACAAGAAATTTATAAAGGAGGCATTGTATACCCTTGCTTACTTATGCTGCGTCGGTCTAGGTTGACTGTCCAAGCATGTTTTATAATTCCTGGTGAGAAACCAATAGAGATTGAAGCAAGACACACAAACTATATTAGCGAGGAGAGAGGAACACGTTGAGGCACCCTTGCCCGCCAATAGATGACCCAACCGTCAAATTTAAAGAGATTTTCGGAAGAAAAAATCCCAGTCTTACATACTGAGTTTATTTAGATTCACGTTTGTGTTTTATACAAGATCCGATCTCTCAATCCTTCGCCAGCAGTTTAAGCTATGAACATCCTGTGCGAATAGCCAAGCAGAAGCTTTTTCTCACTTGCTGGCACTTGGGTGTTTGTCTCGGCAGATGATGAATTAGCATCGAGGTACAGCCATGAGTTATACAGATTGACCCAATCCCTAAGGATATATTATTATTAGGTTATTATGTTTGCCTAACAATGCTTGATGATCATTGCAATCACTTATCTACCTCGAAGAAATAAGAGCCCCTCTATACGTCCTGGGGCACCAAAGAGTGAGAATGAATAAAGCTGATCTTGATTCTCCTATTTTCTATCTCAGTTACTACAATAATGAATGGTAATACTGCAATGTATAGTTGAGTTACTTCGGATATAAGGGAAGATGAACGGTTGACGTTTTTTGACACACTCATAATTAATGCTGACGCCCCCTCATACTGAACCCAAGACTGGGAGACGTTATCTAATCAAGCAGCTCACCAATAGCACAAAAAATACGATCCGACAGCTGAGGACCTTCGTGCTTCATTCACTTCACTGGTAACATCATTTGGTGCAAGTACAAGGTGTTCACACGAAGATTGGCTGCAACACTTTCAGGAAAATGGGCAAGATCTTTCTCTCATATACTAGGATGGGTAAATGTAAAAACCCAATTCTGAGTGAGTCAAGCTATAGGGATGCAGCTACGAGGAACAAGGCACAAATTTAGAAGCCTCGGATTGGAGGATGCTGCAGTCTTATACCTTTACTCCGTGATTAACAGTTGTTCCTTCGTTCTAAAGGCTAAAGCTACCCACAGCAGATCAATGCCCAAACTTCCTTTCTTGTTTCGATAGGAATTTATTAAGAGGTAGATTTAGTTTAAAAAATAAAAATAAACAAATAAAAAACTAAACAGGATTACCTTTTGTTCACAGAATGACATCAAAGACCTACAGGGGAAGCTGGTGGAGCAGCTCATGGGTCTCATCCATGAGAGCCCTGGGCCTCCTACGCGACGACTCATCGCCAACTGCATGGCGACGCTTTTCAGCGTCGGCGACACTTTTCTGCTCTTCGATACAGTCAACAAGTGCAACGACATCCTTAAGAACCGCGACGACTCCCCAAGCTTCCTACCCACTAAACTGTGAGTTGATTATAATTTATTACGCAGGTTTACAAAAGAAAAGGCTTGTTCCGTGACGGAGATCTCATTATTAAATCTATGGTTTTCTTTAGTATGCTGAACACGAATCCGAAGCCCATTTTTTTCATCTCATCAGGATTTTGGGATAGTGTCAAAATGTTTCCGATTCCGGCCCAATTTTTCCAATATTTCCAGAGGACAAACACCCTATTTGAAGAGTGTGAGGTGCCGTTTCCTATAGTCGAATCAGACCAGCCACAGGTCGCTACGATCAATGTTTATGTAGATGAAGCACTTTAAAGCCCAAAACGTGGTTTTTCGTTTTTTTTTTTTTTTTAGTTTTTTAGCGTTTTTCCCAATTTTGGAAAAGGTTGTAGTAGCAGGGGGAAAATCTGATACAAGGATCGTTTAGAAGAGACAATTCTTAGTCGAATGCGACCAACCGCAGCTCTGATGCCCCAGTAGTAACGAGTCACGATTTTTTTTTCCTTAATTTTTTTTTTTTTTTTTTTTTTTAAAATTTTTTTTTTTTTAATCACTTAGAATATATGCTGCAAACCTGGAGCGAGGGGGGAAGTGATTAAAAAAATTAATTAATTAATTTAAAATAAATAAAAACGTAGCTCCGTTACTACTACTCGTAGTCTCTGCATAGGTCGATCTGAACGTAGCATGAAGCATGCACGCCAATAAAACAAATTGAAGTCGAATGTCGGCTGCTACTAATTGTAATTCAATAGATTTTTCTGATCTCTCTCCAAGTATAATAAATTCGTGGGATGATGATATAATAACTCGGAGTTGCTTTTGTCCGGTCCCCTAACGCAATCATCTCGGAACTTAATCTCTCTGAGGCCCTAACTGTTTTTGTTATCCTACCTCAGGGCTTTCTTTTTTGTCCCTCGGTATATATATATAATATTTCTTCCTCTCTTAATCTTCTATTGTTTAATAAAAATATTTTCTATACTAACTTCGCTGCTATTCGCCTAAAGCTAATCCTGATCGACACTGCTTAGAAGATGATCCCTTATTTTTCTTGTAAACTGATTTTTTCCCCCTTTTAATGGCATTTTATTAAAATACAGCCATACAGTTTACAAGTGTACAAATGTGATCTAGAAGTTAAAGTTACATGAATTTATAAATGAAAATAATTCTGGGTGAATTACCGGGTGTTTAAGAATAGTTACATAGTTAAAGGGCACTGGTAAATTAGCATATATACGGTCAAATAATATTGTTCTTTGATAGGTGAAAAATTGCATTCCATTATTAATTATTTTTTTAAATTTAATTTAATTTAATTTAATTTTTTTTTTTTTTTTACAAAGGTAAAAAGTCATTAACAGAACAATCAAACAACAACAAGATTTATAAAACTTAATCGCTCAACCATTGGAGAGCAGCTCCAGCCTCCATTCCCAAGGACCTCAACCTTCTCCGTGTCCCACGTATTCGTTGAGAAACTGCTTTTAATGTGGCCATTTGAATTTTTATCCTGGTCCACCCCAAGATTTGTGAGTAGGGTTGTCTCCACTTCCCAGCAAGATTGTGAGCCATCCTTTTCAAAAACACGTTGAATTCGTCGTGTAGCGCTCCATCATTAAATGTTCCATCATTAAATTAGCTTCCATTATTAAATGTTGTGCGTCGCATGTATTGCAATCACAATATGAGCACTCGGGGTATTCTCGCACATTTATACGGTGCAGATATTCCGGGGTTACCGCTATTTCTGTCCTAGAAAGTCTAGAGAGAACTCTGGAGAATTTTCTCCCTCCAGGTGCATCGTTCATCCATGATCTTGTTGGCAGAGTTGGTTGATGGCTTTTGTAGAATGGTAGTTGCCGGTTTCTGCATAAGTTTCTCGACACCTTAAATTGAAATGCACCTCTCTTGCCAGGGTAACATTTATGAATGGTCCTACCCTCGCTCCTTGCTTGGCTAAGGCATCTGCTTGATATTACCACACAAACCGAAATTACCTTTAACCCATAGCAGTATTATTTTTGTGCCTTTCATCACATGATTCACTGATGCAGTGATTGGAGTAACTGAGCTACAATGGTCTTATTGGCTTTTGTCGGTGCTGGGTTTCTTATCAGATGAAGGGTACTTAGAGAGTCTGTGCAGAAGACAACTACAGGTCCTAGTGGTGTGGTTCTGTCCAGTACTTACTGACAGCCCATCATAACACCCATAACCTCAGCTGTAAACGAGCTTGCATTTGGTGAGAGCTTCCACATCCTTCCCATCTTGTTCGTTGCATCCCAAAATGCCGCTCCAACTCCTTCTGTTGACTTTGAGCCGTCTGTGAATATTACTTGTGCTTGCGGACACTTGGTGTTTATTTTCTCCCAGAGGGTCTCATTTGCTGAGATAAGGTGGTTTGATGGAACTTCTGTTAGGGACGTATTGGTTTCAATATGGTTGAACAGGGCTTTGAATGGAATAGTATACTGGGGAGGAATCCATGATATGCTCTGAACGTCTTCAAGAGGAATGTACTCCTGGAGATAGCTATTCACCATCAGTGGTGTCGTTTTATGCTCTATCTCTGAGCAGTAAGTACCTCTGTGCCTAGTTATACTACTACTTACTTATAGAACTGTTGAAATAACTGTGGAGAGAAGCCACTACAATGAGTTGTTGTTAACAGTCGACTGTTGTCAAGAAGATGAAAATGTTTCCTATGGAGTGGAGTAAATGATGCTATTGCTTTACGTTAAGAATATTGTAACCAGCTTATTAAAATTGTTTATCGTCCAATCAACTTAGTTTAGGAATGTAGCCAGGTACGTAAGGAGGGGGAAATTGGTAGCTTGAGATGTGAACATTTATCACATAAATCAAGCGCTTTCCAACGAGTGGTGAACGATTTCTGTGCGATGAAAACTGCGGATGTTCCATTCCCCTAGCAACGGCTGGGTTGTACGTGAAAAACACTGAAATTGTGACACAAATTTTGCGGGACGGAAATTTTTGGTTGACCCCCCAGAGCAAAGACCTATCCATGTCAATATTTAGAAAAGGATCCCTTTCCACTTTCAAAGTTCACATTTTGTTTGACCCTCACTATCTTCCTGATATCTGACATCAAAATTATGAAAGGGGTTAACATTTTTGTCATGGTGAACCCCAAAGGTTATTCGTTATTGGATATCATTAACCACAATATTTTGGCAGCACCTAAGTTAAAACCCATCCCGTGAATTTAGCGCCGCCATTAAGAATGGCTAACAGGGCAGGAGTTGGTCCTGTGAGAATCGCGGAGGCGGCAGGGGGAATCCATTGTCCCAGAAAAGAATGGAAAATGTCAGGTCGGCTCGGGAAATGGAGGAGGCCGAGTCGTTTTGTTTGCACGAGAAAGAGTTCATAGCGAGGGGGTGGGGGAACAACGGTATTGAAGTACTTTTCACTCAGCCCTCACATTTTTGCCCTCTCCATTTTTTTTTTTTTTTTTTTCATTTTTTATTTTTACAATCGGCAGAAAGGAACTTTTTTTCATTATCTTTCATTTTTCAAGATTAATCTTCATAGTAATATGCGTTCATGAGTTGAGTAGAGCATAAATCGTTTATTTAAATACTTATTTTCATACATTTTAGTAGTTTGGTCGCCCGTTGGAATTGTGTTGTTGGAATTGGTCGGGATGCGGCCCAGGAAAAATAAATGAAATTATTTCATTTATTGTATTTTTATTGATTAACGTTTCGTCCTCTTACTGAGGACATCTTCAGAGTTCTACACGGACAAACAGGCATTGTTATGTTAAACAGAAGAAAACAAAAAATAATAGATAAAAACTGATTTAAACAAAATACTTTCTGGTGTGTCCAGGAAGAAATTATAATCATCCGAATGTAACGGATTTGTAAAATAACAGTGGTTCACCTAAGGAAAAAACAAACCAAACAAGCAATAAAAGAAGTGTTGAAACAGCATAAGTAAACAGTAAAAATATAGATGAAATGTTAAAATATTATTAATGGATAACAATAGTAAGGTATAAACATTTATCAGAAACAACTAAAAAACACGTAACAACGTAAAACAACAACAAAAAGTTTGGTATACAAGAACTCCAAAATTTTGTCCGCTTAGAACTCTGAAGATGTCCTCAGTAAGAGGATGACACGTTAATCAATAAAAAAACAATAAATGAAATAATTTCATTTATTTTTCCTGGGCCACATCCCGAACAATTCCAACAACGTTGTTTTTATACAGGATTAACCGCGTACATGAAATAAAAAAACACCTCCGTTAGAAAATAAGTAATAATATTGAATCAACTAAACCTCCAGAGCACAAAATTGCAGTTGCAGTGGTTGTTGCGCTAATTAATATAAATATTCAGTTTCCAGTTCCAAAGTTAAAAAAGCACCTCATGAATATCTACCAATGTGTGTTCATATTGAGTTTATGGTCTGGGAGTTTGGTTACATGTGTCATGGTTGAAACGAATGATTTTCCGAGTGGTTTTCCACGTACCTACAATTTTCCTTTAATCAGTTTTGCTTAGCCTACGCACTTCAAATTGTCCAAAGAAACGCCCCCGAACTCGTTTCTGTTTAATCTCACTTTTAGCTTGCACATGCTTTACCCATTCGTCCCCGCTCCGAAAACAACAGGAAAAAGCGTTATGAAAATATGACACGAAAGTAGCGGTGGGTTTTCTATTGATTTCCACGTACAGCCATTCCGTTGCTAGGGAAGTGTAACTCCCTTAGTTATCGTTCCATGATAATCGTTCGCCACTTTTAGGAATGCTCTCATTTTATCACAACACTTTCTCGGTCAGAAACTTTTACAACACTTTCAGAATTTCTCGGTCGGAAGTTTTTTTTCCATTGCTCATCTCCCTACAGATATTTTATGTTTATCTATCGATTGCTCAAGAAAAGCATTAGAAAACTGACGTTTCTGACGTTTCGATGCTTTCTGCTTTTCAGTGGGATAATATTCCCCGAACATGTTTCTCCAGCCAAAAAATGACAAGGAATACTGATATTCTTTGTCATTTTTTGGGTGGAGAAACATGTTTGGGGAATATTATCCCGCATATGAGTTAGATAACTCCAAGCAAATCATGGAGCATGCCTCCATGAGGATGAGTTATCAAACTGGATAAATTCACCTCACTAGTGAATCCATGGAGGATGAGTTAGATAACTCCAAGGAATCATGATTTTCTGGTGGGAAACAGAAAATGAGGAACGATAACAGACGAGTATGCCTTGAAGAGCAGCGCTCTTGTACCTCACCACACCAACTCGTATTAGGGGTCTCGTTTCTATCCTCTTCGATGCACTGGTTATTTATGTTTCAAATTCTAATACTACAACTCCATGAAGATCCCATTCCCTTCCTTCTTCACCCAGATATTAGAGCTGAACCCCCCTCCCTCCACCTTTTCCTTGCTGGAAGACCGACCAAAAATGTAACCTGTGCCACCCTACGATGAGATAGATACAGCTCAGTAATAGTTTTACTGGCGAGGTGATGTTTACAGCCACAATCATCAGTGGCTTGGTATTCATTGGTATGTTTGTGTTAGAGGAGGAATCCGCAAGCCTCTTCAGGGAACACACTATTGTAAAGACCATAGTGTCCCTTTGACACCATCCACGAACCTCCATATTTCAACGTCAGAAGAATCCAACATCTCCTTCGACCAAATTGAAATCTTGCGTTCGAATTTGCGAGTTGGAATCCCGTGTTTGGAGTTTGAAGCTGGAGCTTGCCCCCCCCCCCCCCCCCCCCCCTAGGGACAGATGAGATGAGACAACCTGGGAAGATCCTCCTGAGAGAAAACTGTTACTTAGTCAAAGTCCTTGGATGTGCCTAACTTCCTGTTTTAGCCCACAGGTAAGGATGTGTGTTAGCCTCATTCCAACTGAGCAGGATGATACCGGAGTTGTCACCACAGCCACACAACTGCCAATGCCGGGCCATGCAAAGCCGCGCATACAATGCTCCTACCTCAACATGTATATTGATTAGCACGTTGAGGTAGTAAATCTTTGCCTCAGCGAACCCAACCTCCACTTGGAGGCATTCTGCTGGTGCTACGGCAAAGTCTGTTTACCTATAGCTTGGGCCTCCCTCCGACCGCGGTACCATTTGCTGATGAAAAGACGCCAAACAGCACCACTCCAGAAGTCGCTAAACACTCCAAAACACGCCAAACACCACCAGGCCCGAATGATTGCTAGCCCGAAAAGGAGAAGGGGTCTTTGCATCTACCACTTTACTCTGTCATTGAACATTCATCATTTCACACATTTCAACATCAGCGGTAAATACAATTGTAGGTAGTGACCACGAGAGTGAGGGGATGTGAGTGGCTATAAAGAGTACAGGTGGTCCATGTCAGTGGCCCTATAGCGATCAATCAGGTATGGTCTATTCCAATGATTAGCGCTCTCTCTATCATTGTATTGCCTCCTCTACCAATTTTTAATAGGTGGAATTTGTGTCATACTAGCGTATTACAACTATAACAACCGTTACAAAAAACGCTGCAAATTATTTCACAAAGGTTTATTATTTTTTCAATTGAGTATGATCGTAGTTTTAGTTGGCTTGCGTATGTCATAAGGCCCGTCCAGACTCCTCGGCATGTCCTATTTCGAGTTGCCACAACCTATACTTCTATAATTATATACGCATGTTTATATTTCTCGATTTGAGCTCCTATCTATTCAAATAGTTATTGCCTTAATAATATCATTATCTAAGTACGTACGAAAAGTCGAGAGGATATGTTATTAAATATGCGTAGGAAAAGCATTGGTATTAACACACAAATATGACCTAGAAAAAAAAACATATATTCATGCCTCGAAGGAACGCCGTACCCACCTCATGGTGCCGCGGTGTATTATATGGGTATAACATGTAAAAGTAATAAATATCCATTCTCCTACAACCTTCTGCTACGCCCCTGGTCACCCCAGACACCACAAGGTGCCGCGGCGCCTCCTCTCACTCCACTTCCCGCTCCCCCCCCCCCCCCCACCGTGACCCCCTGCCAAGCGTGCCAGGCGTGCGTGCGTGCGTAAGTCTAACACTCAAAACCTCGAAAAAGACACTTTTTCGCCCGTTTTTGGCCCATAGCATCTATGCGAGTAAAGCGATCGGGATGGTTAAACGTTAGGACCAACTAGACCCCAAATGGAGTCTATGTGCGAAAGAACGGGTTTTTTAAGTCAATTCTTAGGCCTTTTATGGCCCGAACGGCGGATGGACATTTCAAATTTGGATTCTACGCACCTTGAAACGTAAAGTGACAAAGTTGGGGGGGGGGGGGGGGGGGTTATAAAAATTTTTTGCTACACGATCACATAGGCTTATTATTGGAAATAATAAACCAAAAGGGAGTTTGAAAAGTATGTACGTAATTTGTCTATTTCGGGAGGAGTAGGGTTCAAAATAGGGTAAATTACGGTAAATTCAAAATGAAAACTATCGCTACTGGCCCTTGTTAAAGTTACATCGACCCTATTCATTCATTATAGCCTAATCTCGTTCGTTGGGTGTGTGGAGTTTTGGAGACCCCCGGAGTCTCAGGTTATCTGATTATCTTTGATAAATCGTCGGAATTGACAAGGGGTCTGCCGAGCTCCCCGATGCCCTCAGATAATTTATCGTTATAAATTTCCCCTCATTTGTCTTTCCTCCCTTTTCAACCCGTTGCCTGAGCACGTTTATTCATAAACTTTCCTCCCAAGCGTAATTTTTCACCGAAAAGATGATAAGGGACTGATATATTGCTGTATTGGAAAGGTTTCCTCATTGAAGACAAGTTAGAGGGTTTGCCTTCCATTTACCATCTGCTCCTCCATTGCCAATCAGCTTTATTTTTAAGGTTGAATGGGTTCAAATTTGGTTTGGAGGAGGTGAAAGGTGTTCTTTTTACTCGTCCATTCATTCATTGCCGATTCTATCAAACTCATCTTCAAAGCCCTTGCAAAATCACTTCACTGTTATAAAAGAAGGTACGCATTTATTTTAATTTTTAAAAACCCTTCACGTCATCCTCGTTTCTATTTTGCTTAATTATTTTCAATATTTAGATAGACATCAAATTGAGATCAAATTAAAGTAAAAAAATAAATTAAAAAAACCTTTGCATTCAACATGCTCAATTTTCAAAACAATGTAACATAAATATAGCATCTGCTAAGTTGGGTGTGCCACATAGCTTCCTCGTATCTTAACACGAATGTATAGATCGATGAAAGGTTTTAAATCATTTTATGATTCCTTAGCTGGTTCCTATGGTTGAGCTAAACGGTAAATTAGGATGGAGTATGTTTTCATACTAGGGCGTGAGAAAATAATGCTTAATGGAATTCACTTTGGCGCATTCGCAGACTTAAATATTTGTTTGGAACCAGTAAAAACTGATAAGGGACCATCTACACTACACTCTAATCCGAACATACCTTGAAAAATTCATCAAAATCGGATGAAAACTGTGGTGATTAAGCTTGTTACTAGGATTTGCGGACACACGACGGACAGACAGACGTACACGGAACGAAAGTTCAGTTCCAAGTCTTTGGAAGGAGTAGTTTGATATCCGAAGATGTTTAAAGGTTGTTGGAGAGTCGCTAACACAGGTTCCAACTGTTATAAAATGTTTTCTCGTTCAGCTACGCTCAGTGAATCTTGCGGTTGTGCGATATTGGGTTATTATACAGGTGGTCATTAGAGCATATGAGTCTTTCTAGGCAGTCTCGTGATTTTCGCTTCCGATTCTACCTAAAGGTAGCGGAAGCATTGTTTTCACTTTCGGGAGAAAACCATTTTTGGTCTCCAAAATCAAAATTTCCACTTGCATTTTACGTTTTAGGCCATTCTGAACAACTTTGGTTCCGTGCCTGTTTGTCAGTCTGTGTGTGTGTGTGTTTGTGAGTGTGTGTTTGTCCTGTGTCCGCAAATCCTTGTAACAAGCCTATTTTCCACAGTTTTCATCCGATTTGGATGACATTTTCAGGGGATGTGTGGGCTAGGGGGTAGACGATCCTCTATCAGTTTCATGGTTCTTGACTCAATAGGTGTGTTCCAAGCACCCGTTCAAGTTCATGAACTCAGACGGGTTCCACGAGTTCACGAAACTTTTAGGTTCAAGAACCCGTCGGTGGGAACACTATAGTTCACCTGACACTCAAAGCACTCACCAGCGCTAGCGTCATCTTGAGTAACGTGAAAACCTCGTCACGGTTATTTATGTGAGTAACATTCCCTTATTTGTACGTTAATTCATTGTACTTCAAGATTAGAAGAGTCAAAATGAAAGTGTGCATCCATTCTTTATCAACGAAAGGCACGACTATATCCGAGTCAAATTCCTGCTCATCTGACTCCTTCTCATCAGAACTAAGGACCCACTCCCAATCGGCAATGGAAGCATACACTTCGTTCCATGCTGAAATAAGATTCGTGTGCAGATTAAAATTAGATGAGCATGTGACACCTTATTATGCGAAATTGGGAATATTGAAAATTAAAGAGAAGATACAATGTGCAGTTGCGACTATGTTATTTAAGATTTTGAAATTTGGCTCCCCTAATTACCTAGCAAAGGAATTTAAATTTATGACCAATCGGCAAACTAGAAAATTATTGCTACAAGTTCCAATTCATAGAACAGCTATTTATAACAAGTCTTTTAGTGCAAATGCTATTAGGCTCTATAATAAGTATTTGGATATTTTTGATACTGACAAATCTGTTTCATCTTTTAAGAAACATTTTACTGAAATGTTATTATTGCATTATAAGGAAATTACAGGATAAGTTTATTAATTAATATGGTACATATATACTATTATTTAACCGAACAGTAAAACATCATCACATAAGATCATTGTAACTTGGTATCTATACTTTTTCATGGAAGAGTTTGTGTTAATTTCATAATTTTCATCTTATAATGTACGATTGATCAAGGAATAAATAACCCATTCAGGGTTACAGTATGAGAGGGCCTCAAGGCCTATGTAACTCTGATTTGTTAAATGAAACTTTCAATCTCTCTCTCTCTCTCTATTTTTTTCTTTTTCTCTCTCCCTCACTCTTTCTAATCATAGCGAAATGAGATGTTGAATGATGGGTTTCAGAGGGCTCTACTGTTTGAAACTAAAGGAACGTACGACAATGACGTAATCAGCGTGACAGTTCGCAAAAGACGTCTGACGCCAAGTTGGAATAAGCGGACATGTTTCCTGTTAGGTTTCCGTTTTCCTCACGTGTCGCTATCACAAAACTCCCCCTCACAATCTTCCATTCATACTCGCATTTATCGCTCTCTTTACCGCCTCTCTTCCGTACAAATTTACTTCCGCAAGGAATGATGAATATGCGAGGGAAGAAAGAACATGATGATATTGAAAACATCGGATACTTCTCTTTCTCGTTTTCAGCTTGCTCGGCATTCGTTAGGTAGGGGGTTCGGTTTCCCCCTCCCCCTCCTCCCTAGAGAAGAAGATAGACATAATAATGAAAATATACCGATGTATGATGATCTCGACCACTTCCAATTAAACTATGTTTTGAGGGTTTTCGACCAACCCTCGAAAACCCCCAAAACATAATGAAAATATAAGCCGTGTTTTCTATGAATGACCTACATGTAAGATATTTATTTAGATTTAATCTTTGAGCTTTGTAATGGGAAGTTTTTTTCTCCTTTAAACCCCCCAAAACAGTTGTATTTCTTCACATTTTAAAGAAATTTGAAACTTTTCCGATATTAAAACTTGTTAAATTGACTAACGAACAAGACATTCCTTTAGCTAATTTTCGATCAGATTGAAAACAAAGGATATAATGGACCAAAACGCAACAGCGGATACTCTAACTTGACACATGTTGCCGAACGTCTTACGTTATACTCTTATACTGTACTTAAGTAGTTAGTGTTTAATAAATTACTTTGATGTCTTCACTCCTTTTATTTCAAAAGTCTCGTGTCTCGAGTTTTATTGAGAATATGAACTGACTGTAGATAGAGGCGGTAAATTAAACGAAGTCACCTTTTCATACCCCTGCTTCAATTGATTACTCCTGCAACTGTCCATCAAAGTAAAGAGTAATAATTAGAAGAAAACGAAGTGTCAACAATGCGAAACCAAATACGAAAATCACAAAAACAAGGTACCAAATGACGTGAAACAATGCCTTGAAGAAACCTGTTGACTAGATACGAAATGGTGTCAAATGTCTAGGAAAGTGGGTGGAGTCAGCTGCTGTGGGGAACTTTCAGGAAATTCAAACTTTAATTGTTTTTTACATAATCATAGAGGCACCTAAAACAAATCATTTCGTCATTTTCCACTAATAAATCCCGACTACTTTTGATTTCTGTATTAAAAAAATGGGTGCAAATTCCTCATTACAAGTGTAATCGTAATAATTTAGGTGGATACTCATGTGATTTTGATTGCAATTATGATCACCACTAACGAATTGTAAGGAAGAGGTGTACGAATATAGGCGGAGAAAGGTATTACTTTCCTAACACCCAAAGAGTCTAATAGGCGTGAAGTACGGGGCCTCTATTCTCCTAATATATGACCTCGGAAGAAAGCATATCTTTTAGAATCAGATTAATGTATCGTATGCTGTAAGTAGATCTGTCTTTAAATATGCACCAAGCTGGTAAAGAGGCCTGACCTCTAGAAACAACAAATAAAAATTTCATTATCAGGAGTAATGGTTCAAATCAATGATTCCCTTAAGTAACTAAGGATTAATATAAGTATTTGCAAATAAATTATTTTTTGTATAGTTTGGTTTTGTTTTCTATTATTTATGTTGGTTCTTTCGTTTCCCAGAGCTGCAGTCTGCTGCGTGGGGAGCATGTACGAAAAACTCGGCCGCATGATGGGCCGTTCCTACGAGGAGACTGTCACAATATTAGTTAAATCTTTGAGGAATGCTGAATCTCATTCGAGAATAGAAATCATGAACACTCTAGAAAAGGTAAAGTACGATCTCAATTGTGTGTACTATTTCACCCCAATATACTCGTACATGGTTCTAATCATTATCAGTAATGATTGCAATCACACCTTAGTGTGGTTTATAATTAGTAACCCCTACTATCAATCATAATATATTGTGTTAGCGATTCAGAACAATTAAACTGCTGTTTCGCTGCCTAAGCAGTCAACTTGGATTAATGTTTCTATCAATAAATTTTGTCAACAGGTTTGCTGTGGTATGGGAAGCGCGATTTCCAACGTTCACAAGGAAATTTACAAAGCTGCTCGTCACTGTCTTACCGATCGAGTCATGCCTGTGAGATGTGCCACAGCGAAGGTCGGTTTACAGTCTACTAGTACAATTTCGTTCCAATGCATCTAGTTTTCTTTAGTAGGTAATCACTAAACATTTTTTTCTGGCGATTCAACTTCAATATTTAAAAAAAAAATTGACCTAGCCCGAGCATTTAGTCTATAGACCTTTGAAACCAAGAAAAAAGCCTTCAATTTTACAGAATGCTGAAATTTGACAGTTTCACTCGCTTAATTTTAGTTAACTTTACTCTCTTTTGAAATAAAAAACGCAATACACCTATTTCTTCGTGTTTTATTGTAGAATTCGAAAAGAAAAAATAGATTTTCAAAACGATGAAATGAAAATTCAGCACTAAAAAACGACATATGATATCAAATAACCCGTGTTTTAGCAAATGTTTTATATACCAGCTTCAGCTGTTGTAAAGGGATTTCGGTTTTCCTAACATTTTAAATACACATATACTCTTATTATTATTATATTGTTAAAATTATATGAAACGAAAACTTATCAGAATAAAATGGGCAAATAAATTATTGTTTCAATTATGGAAGGGAAAAAAAACGTGTGCTAAGTTGGGTGGGCATTGGAGTTTACAAATTGTAACATGGACGTAAAGAATTAGTTAAAGAACAAAGTGCAAGTCGAAATTATTGCTAAGTCGACGTCATAAAACATTATTGTTCACGCATGCGCACAAACTACTATTGATCCAACGGCAATGAAATTTATAGGGGAACATCTTGGAGCCAAACCGCACAATCCTTGAAAATTTCATAAAAATCGGTTCATTAGCCTCAAAGTTTTGTCTTTGTCGATCAATTTTAGTTTTGCGCATGCGCCATAGTTATTACTGCACCAATCGCGATACGATGCATAGGGAAATTTCCTGGAACATACCCTCTTCTCCCCGAGTTTGAACGAAATTGGACCAATATAAGAAATCAAAGTTATAATTGTAACAGAGTTACCTCCTGAGAGGCCCATCAAGCTCCCGTCAGAGCACCAGAGATAGCGCTGTCGGCGTCCCGTTGAGGAATCAATGGGAACCACGCGCTGTTCTCGATCATTTTTGGCAGCTGGTTTGGCGTTGGATGGAATTCCTGGTGACAGGAAAATCAACCTTCCCCGAACATGGCTCATTAAAAGCTATTATTAGGGGTGGTATCTCTCTGTCGGGATGCCTGTTACCTCCTCTACCTGATTTATGAGGATTTAGGCCCCCATTGCACCTCGGGGGGGGGGGGGGGACCTAAATTTCTTATATAATAAATTAACGTTTGTGCATGTGTACAGACTACTATCCATGTGACGGCAATGAAAATTACAGGGGGCCGTCTAGAAGCTATTCCACACAATCCCTGAAAAATCATCAAAACCGTTTCATTACACTCAGAGTTTTGCGTGTGTCAATCGATATTAGTTTGCGCATGCGCAATTGTTATTACTCTACCAATCGCGATATAATTTATAGGGAATTCGTCTTGAACATATACTTATCCTAAAACCTACCGAGATTGAACGAAATCTGGCCAACAGATGATGAAAAATCAATGTTATTAGAAATTCACATTTACGCATGCACGCAGGCAGAAAATTTCATCGGAATCGGACTGAAACATGGTATAGTTTTAGGCGTAACAAGGATTTACCTACCACAGACAGACAGCCACTGAACCAAAATTGATCAGCAAGCTCTGAATCGCAAAAAAGAAGTGGACATTTTGATTTGGGAGGACAACAATCTTTTTTACTTCAATCACGAACACAAAGCCTCCCTGCATTCGGTAGTGAGGAAGCAAAATCGGGTGGGACACCGAGTCATTTTATTTTACACGCACATTGAAGTAGAGAGGAAGGGTCGTTAATAATATTTTGAAATTTAGTGTATTTAAATTGTTCAGAACAGCTTTACATCAGCTGAATTTTGTACGAAATTTTGATTTAACATTAGTCATTTGATGTTATATCTCGTTTTTACGGGAATACTGGTATGAGGGTGGAAGGATGCTTCTTCCTTTTATATGTTTATTCAGAACAACTAGTTTCGCCCGTCGCTAGGCCTCATCAGGTGTCTAGGGGTGGACAGATCCATTACGAGTATATAGGTATTTTTTCCGAAATGTAATTAACGTAATGCGGGTTATAGTTAGGTATTATGTATAAAATAAAATGATTTTTATGTAGTGAAGATTACTTTTCACAACCGAAACTGTCCACAATCATCATCATCATTCTTCACCCAAAAATTGACCCTTCTCAGGCCCATTGGACGTACTAAAAGTGACTGAAATTAAAACTTCTGAAAAAAACCTGACAAAATACATTTTCGTATGGATCTGTTCCCCCTAGACACCTGATGAGGCCTAGCGACAGGCGAAACTAGTTTCGTTCTGAATAAACATATAAAAGGAAGAAGCTGCACACCTTCCACCCTCATACCAGTATTTCCGTGAGAAGTAACGGCTACCTGCACGAATACCTATATCTCGTTTTTTTTTAGTGCCTACTAAATTTTTATTTCATCATCTTGAAAATATTTTTTCCGAATTCAACAATAAAAAGCGAAGAAATTGTTGTATTGCATTTTTTATTTCCAAAAGTATTATTATACCTAGTGGTCTATTAAGAATTAAGCCAAACTGTCAAATTTCAACATTCTGTAAAATTGAAGGGAGTTTTTCTTGGTTCTAATGGCCCATTGGACGAAATGCTCGGGTCCACTTTTTCTTCAAGTAGAATCGCAAGAAAAAAATTGATCAAGATCGGCGACCCCAAAACTGTAGCCTCCTCTTTAGGTTATAAATGGAAGTTATTTAAATAGTGATTGTTTTAGACTGTGTATCTGTGATAGCGTTATTCATCTCTGAAACTTACTGCATTACTGAAAACAGAATGAACGATTACAGAATATCAATATTAACAATGATCGTATTCAATTGTTTCGCATTACTCGTCAGTGATTCATTATGTCCTGTTCTGGCTGATTCAGTGCTTGTTGGAGATGTTGAACCACGCTCCGTTCTTGTACACCACGGAACTCGAAAGTCTCGCGACGCTGTGCTTCAGGGCTCTGGACGGCTCCAATTACGACGTTAGAAGAAGCGTCGGCCGCCTGCTGGGTACCACAGTCGCCATGTCTCAAATGCTACAGAATTCTACAGGTGAGCCGCGTCTGCAGTGAATTAACAATCAAATAAGTAACTTGAGAGGATGGACATATCCTGTGTTCGCATAGAACGCCTCTCTGCAGGTATCAAGTACCATTTTAATTTTTACCAAATCTTTGTTTGTTTTTCAGGTGGTCTAAAGGTCAACGGTAAAGCTGGGAGCGGGAGTGCGAATGGTCATCAATTAAGTCTTGAGGAAGCACTTGGAGTTCTCATGTCAGGTAGGTAATTGATCATAACACATTTTTAGCGTAACGCATCTTTCCGTCTGTCTGTCTGTCCGTTCCATCGTGATCTCTGCCCTCTGGCCACCTAGAGACTTCCGTTTTTCACTAAATTGTAGTGGAAAGGCTCTATATTTGCCCATTTTGGCAAACTAGTGGATCCGATGACCAGGAGCCAAAATGTTGACCATAATTATGGCAAAATCGTGGTTTTTCATGGGTGTGGCCTCCGAAATTAAACCGTAAATAGGGAGTTGTTTATATAGCCTCTAAAGCAGGTGACTAAGCAAAGCACAATCCACATCTCAACAACGCAGTCGTCATGTATAGAAATGCTTCTCTGGGAAAATTTACCCCTGGCCACTTAGAGACTTCCAGTTTTCTCTAAATGGTAGTGGAATTTCCTGAATCCATTCGGACTAGAGTATGGACTCTAAACTACGACTAGACCAACATACGACTAGACTAGCTCTACATCAACGGGCACTACACTACGACTACATTAGCTCAAAAACATACAAGGCTTGCCATCAAGATATGGGTATTTTGCGAGTATTACTGGTTTTAACAGGAGCCAAATTATTAGAGAGTTCCTGGTTACCACGGTGTCTTAATACGGTGTACGTGAATCTAGGGAGAACCAAAATTTCGCTAACACGCTGGCTGTTGTTACTACGGTGCAAACTCGGTGTTTCACGCGTCTTCACACGTCGTCTCTTATCAAATTTTGTAACCTGACGCTGATTCCGAGATTCCTGCATCCGACATCTTGTATTAACTGTTTGGTTACGCGGTAACAATCATGTAAATGGATTTTGAACCATTTTTTAAAAATACTTTGAAATTTCAGCAAAAAAAGTATTTCTTTCCATAAAATTTGTATTCTGTGCTTCTATCCTTGAAGCAACTTAATCGTTCGTATTGAAATGGTGCCGTGAATTGAGATACGTCAATTATTATAATCATGGATTATAACTATTTTTGACATTTCCATGTCTTTACTTTAGCACATAACCGCAAAAATTGTTGAGTAGTAAGTGTAATCACGAAATTTTCTGAAACCTTTGGTACTATCTGTGCCATTTTTCATCGTACGAAAACCGTTCGCCAGGCGTTGAGAAAGATACAGTGGAACCTGGATAATTCGAACTTCTTTAATTCGAAATCATCTTCAATTCGAATATTTCCCATGGTCCCTAGAATTTTGTATTTAAACAATGCTAAAAAATCGTGGATGATTCGAATTTTATTTTGGATAATTCGAATTTTATTTTGGATAATTCGAATTTTCGGCGTGCTAATTAAGGTATACATTTTAAGCTGCGACTCAAAATAATTGTAAATTTATCGGGAAATACGTTTTAGTAACGATATTCGGCAAAAGGTTTGCGTTAGACCAAATGCATACAAGTTAGTGCCATCGTACAGCCTGATAACTCCCCTTCCCCTTCCCCCACCGACTTGCAGAAGAAGTACCGGTGCCAAGTGCAGCTGACGCCATGAATCACGTACAAGAACTTGGACGTTTTTTTGAAAGCAGCATTGATGTAAGTGATTCAACTCTTCAACTCTTTGAATGCGTTGGAATCTTTTATAATGGCCGAGAGACTTATTTCAAGGAAACAGGCCAAAATATCATCCTTTTTTGAAAGACAATAGATTGTTTTTTATGGTTGCAGTTAAATACAGTACCATTCCAGGTGTCTTTATATTTATTGTTCAATATTCTGTTGGTCAATACAGTATTCAATGTTACTGTAGTACTGTAGTTTGTTAAAATATAATTTATTAAAAACTTCTTTAATTCGAACTTTCGGTTAATTCGAAGTTTGACTGGTCCCTTGGGGTTCGAATTATCCAAGTTTCACTGTACCAATTTATGCTAAAGTCTAACGCTGTTTAAACCGCTCCAAAAATAAAGGCAGCAGAGCTACACGCAAAGTTATTGATGAACAATGAACAATCCTGCAGGTTTATAACGCGATTTAGTAGTAACCAGGCTGTCCTACTACGAAGGCGAACATAGTAACCGATACATGAAAATATTTTCCGTGGTTGCTGACTCGTACGCAATCTGTTCTTTCAGTTTACTTTGACGTACTTTCGAGTTTGTACGGAGACTTTCTTGCCGAAAATCATCCAACAATACAACGTAGAAATGACACGTAACAACGACATAAAGATACTTACAAGAAGGCTTGTGTTACCGTTGTGATCTCCGGAGCCAATTTGTTTTCTCGTTAACCTATGAAGCTAATTTCGTTGTTATTTAACCTATACTTTGAAATGGAGAACTCTTGGGACGTCTAGAATAATAAAGTTCATAATAAGGTTGTAAGACGGCGAATTGAAGCTACTCAATTTATATTATTTGATGTCAGTAACAACGATAATATGATACGATAATCATATGACCGTTTTACATAAAAATATATTCTCTGTTCAAGCTTTGACGAATGTTGCACTCTGCTAAATAAGTTATTTATTATTTTATATTAGGTTATGAGTTCCGCATCGTACGTCTAAATTTTCTGTTGGTGAGAGAGTTGAGATCATAGTGAAAGAAGTGAAGTGTCTTTCAGTGTACTTGTGAATTGTGAACAAGTGAACGTGATCAAGAAAAACTCCACCATGAACATTCAGAAAATAGATAGCTTAACAAAAGAAAACTATGACACATGGAAAGTTTTGATGGAGGCATTGTTAGAGAAGAATGATGGGATAGGATATGTAGATGGTTCAATTGCTCGACCAGATGAAGTTGGAGATGCCCAGACCGCAGCAGCTAAAGTTTGGGATAAAGCTGACCGAAAAGTACGAGCAGACATTATCCTCGCCATTTCTCCGCCTGAAATCAAGCAGGTCAAAGATTGTAAAACCTCTCGAGAGCTTTGGTTGAAATTGGAAACCATTTTCCAGTCAAAGGGTCCTGCCAGAAAGGCATCCCTATTGAAACAACTGATGCTTCACAAAATGATGGAGGGTGATGACGCAAGGGAACACCTTTCAACATTTTTCGATGCAGTGGATAAGCTCCGAACAATGGATGTGGAAATACATCCAGATTTACTAACGATCATGCTACTGTACAGTCTCCCTGATAGTTTTGATAACTTTCGATGTGCTATAGAGACCCGCGACGATCTACCGACTCCTGACAACCTCAAGGTGAAAATTATTGAGCAATGGGATTCAAGGAATGAGAAAAGTCGAGATCCAAACGCTTTGCTAGCTAAGAGAAGATTTAACCAGAACAAATCGCAAATAAAGAAAAATGAGCATTACAAAGTGGAACGGGAAAATGAATTTAGATTTAAATGCAACAAGTGCAAAAAGAAGGGACACAAAGCTTCGCAGTGTTTCCAGAATCAATCAGCTAAGACATCAGACGAAACATTCTTCACCTGGCATACTGAAACAGCCATGAATGTTTCCACATCTTCGTGGTGTCTGGACAGCGGTTGCAGTTCGCATATGTGTGCAGAAAGAGATAAATTTGAATCATTGGAGAACAGTGAATTTCAACAAGTTAACCTCGCAAACAGCTCATCCACGTCTATTAATGGAAAAGGGCAAGTTAAAGTGTGTGTGAAAGTAGGTAAAGAGATGAAAGACTTGAAGCTTACAAACACTCTATACGTTCCCGGATTGCGATCGAACCTCATGTCGGTTGGTAAAATTACTGATCAAGGTCATCAAGTTATATTCACCAAATCATCAGCTGAAGTTCGAAATAGTGCAGGAAAGCTACTGATGGTTGCCAAGAGGGTAAATGGGCTATATCACACAAGTGAGGTCAAGACGAGCGAACAAGCGAATACGTCTGAAACCAAACCCAGAACAAGACTCGAAATGTGGCACCAGAGGTTCGGGCACCTGAACGAAACTGATCTCAAGGATTTGTACATGAATAGAAAAGTCAAAGGAATGGACATAACTGGAAGCAAAATTCTGCCTGACTGTACAACATGCGTACAGGGGAAGATGGTCCAGAAACCATTTCCAAAACGATCCAGTAGATCAACTGAGTTATTGGAGATCATCCACACAGATCTATGTGGACCAATGAGGATTAGTTCGAATGGGGGAAGAAAATATTTCCTAACGTTGATTGACGATCATTCCCGATGGTGCGAAGTTAGATTTTTATCAAAAAAATCTGAAGTCCTGGAAGAGTTCAAAAAATTCAAGAACCAGGTCGAAACACAAAAAGGAAGGAAGATAAAATTCGTACAGTCAGACAATGGAAAAGAATACTGTAATAGAGAATTTGATGATTATTTAAACAAATGTGGAATCATTCGAAGACTCACTGTACCACATACGCCTCAACAGAATGGACTCGCAGAGAGGAAAAATAGAAGCCTCGTTGAAACTGCAAGATGTCTCATGATTCAAGGCAAACTCCCACCCTCATTTTGGGCAGACGCAATATTTTGTGCAAACCACATCCGTAATAGATGTCCTTCTAAAGGAATCGACGGAGAAACGCCTTTCAAATTGTGGCATGGCAAGTCACCAAACGTACACTATTTCCGTACATTTGGCAACAAAGTTTATTATTTGGACAAAGCACAAAACAAAGAGAAATTTGCTCCGAAAGCCAAGCCAGCAATTTTTATTGGCTATTCTGAACAGATAAAGGGCTATAGACTATGGTCTAATGAACTGAAAAGGGTTATTGTGTCAAGAGATGTAAAATTTCTACAAGAATTCGGTGACAATAATGATTCTGATCATTTCATTCCTGAAGACCTTTTCACCCCTAAAAATCTGAAATCAGAAGATGAAGAAAGAAGAAAAATAACAATAACAGTCAATCAAATCCCGAGCATACCTTCAATTTCAATTAATGAAAATCCGAATGTATTACGAAACTACAATAATTCACAAAACGAACCAAATGAAGAAGAATGCGAAATCAATGGAAACGAAAACGAAAATCAACATGATGTCATTTCTGAAAATGTTGAAAGGACTTCACAGTTGAGAACGATTCGTGGGAGGGGCAGACCTCGTTTGGATAGGTCTGGTAAAGGAAGACCTCGCAAAATCTATTGCCAAGTTCCCGCTCCACCTGACCATTCCAATTCCGAGAATGAGGAAGAATTTCAAGACGCAGTTGATATGTCTGAAATGGCAAGTTTCGCAGATTTGACTCTAAAACAAGCATTTTCCAATTCAGACGCTAATGATTGGAAAGCAGCTGTGAAATTGGAATACTCTTCGGTAATAGAAAATCAAACTTTTAAAATCGTCCCTCGGCCAAATGACAAGAACGTGATCGGATGTAGAGTCATCTTGAAGGAGAAAATGAAGGCAGATGGAACCGTTGAAAGAAAAAAGGCCCGTTTGGTAGCAAAAGGCTACAACCAGAAACAAGGGGAAGATTTCAACGAGACCTATGCACCAGTAGTTCGCATGAGCTCAATTCGGACTCTCATGGCTCTGGCAGTTGAGAAAGACCTTGAAATACATCAACTAGATGTGACGACAGCGTTCTTGAACGGCGACTTGACAGAACAAAACTATATGGAGATCCCTGAAAACTTCGAAGAAATACTCCACGAGATCATTGCTGACAGAAACTCTCACAATTTTGTCAAGCAAGAGGCCAAAAATATGCTTGAAAGTCTAAAAAGAGGAGATAACGTATGTTTATTGCAAAAATCTCTATACGGCTTGAAACAAGCAGGACGGCAATGGTATTTAAAACTCGATAATAGTGTCAAGAAGTTGGGTCTGAAACCATTGAAAACAGATCCATGTGTATACCATGCTCGAAGAGGGGAAGACATCATAGTGCTAGCTATTTACGTAGATGATCTATGGCTGGCATCTGGAAACCCAAGTTTAATCGAGGAGATGAAGAAAATGTTATTGAAAACATTCAAAATGAAATACCTCGGCAAAATCCATTATGGACTTGGTATCGAGTTTGTCCAAGACCTAAACGAGGGGAAGCTATTCATGTCCCAGAAAAAGTATATACAGGACATTCTCAAGCGTTTTGGCATGGAGGACTCGAAACCAATAGCGACGCCACTTGAAGTTGGGTTAAAGCTGAAGAAACCTCAGACATCAAACGCAGCTGAAATGAAAAGATATCCTTTTCAGAGACTGATCGGCTCGTTAATGTACCTGGCGGTTTCCACTCGACCCGACATTGCATACGCAGTGAATTCGCTAAGCCAATTCAATACGTGCTACAACCACGAACATTGGCAAGCAGCGAAGCACATCCTGCGATACCTGAAGGGTACACCGAATCATGGGATTTTGTTCCATAAAACGGGCAAACCACTTCAGGGTTATGCTGACGCAGACTGGGCAAGTTGCGCTGAAGATCGGCGATCCTATTCAGGCTACTTTTTCGAATTCGGAGGAGCAGCAATATCATGGGAAGCCAAGAAGCAGCGGACAGTGGCCTTATCAAGTGTAGAAGCAGAGTATCTAGCTCTAGGAGAAGCAACCAAAGAATCGATCTACCTTCGGAAGTTTCTCAGCGAACTGAATGTACCACCCTCGGAATCAGGGACAACGATCTTCAATGACAACCAGGGTGCACAACAGTTGACCAAAAATTCAACGTACCACTCGCGGACGAAACACATAGATGTTCGACATCATTTCATTCGCGGATGCGTTGAAGAAAAAATTGTTAAATTCCGGTATTTACCAACGGCAGATATGCCTGCCGATATATTTACTAAAGGGTTACCAAGAAAGAAGCATGAAGAATTTACCAGGCAACTTGGAGTTCAAATTGACACGCAATTCGAGGGGAAGTGTAAGACGGCGAATTGAAGCTACTCAATTTATATTATTTGATGTCAGTAACAACGATAATATGATTAATATGATTTATAATCATATGACCGTTTTACATAAAAATATATTCTCTGTTCAAGCTTTGACGAATGTTGCACTCTGCTAAATAAGTTATTTATTATTTTATATTAAAGGTATACTTATCCAATGGGAAAATTTCGGATAAAATCGGCAAAATTCTATCATCGAGAGGTTACAAAGTAGGTTTTAGAAATAAAAACAGTCTTATAGCATTACTAGGATCCGTTAAGGACAAAATCAATGTTCAGGATAAAAGTGGGGTTTATAAACTAAAATGTTCTTGTGGCTACGAATATTGCGGTCAAACTGGTAGGAAATTCAGGGAAAGAATAGACGTGCATCAGAAGGATTTCAGGGAAAAAAAGGGTAAGTCTACATTTGCGAGAAATCTTAAGGAATCCAATCATAGTTGCAATTTTGATTTGAAAGATAGACAGTTTGTAGAATTTCTTCATTTTTGTCCGAAGGGAGGTATGTTGAATGTACTTGAAAAATTCGAAATTATCAAAAGTGACAGATCTGGTAAATGTTTAAATGAGGATATACCTCAATATATTTCACCACTAATAGGTCCATTTTTATAAAGCTTGAAATTATCCCTTCACAATGTTGAAACCATATTTAGTTATTTCCCCCTTTCACTTCATCTAATTAGCTATAATCCCCCGTCACCTTGTTTGCACTTCATTGGTGCCCCTGCACCAGTGAGTTTGCACTCCTGCCCCTTTCCTTTCTCTTGACCAATGGGATTCAATCTCCCTTCACCTGTTACTATAAAAGCGGTGTCTTTTCTAATGTATCTTCAGTTATTGTTTGTTACTGATGATGGCCTAACCGTCGAAATCGATTTAACAGTGTAACTCTTTATTTTTCGTGGAAATAGACAACGTTTTGCACTAACTTCCTTTTTAAATGGATTTCCACAACTTCGTCTCGAGTGATTTAGTTCGTATCCTCAGTGAATAAATAAGCGTAATTGGAACCATTTCCCGCAAAGCCTTCATCCGATATCAGAGTGTGAATCTTCTTGTCTAAAAACCCTTTCTTTCCTGTTTATTCCACTGTTTATCTTTCAACTTTTGCCTCTGTACGAACTGCGCACTTGATAAGGCTACAAAAGTTGCTGCAGCCTATCTGATTCTGCAAAACTCTGGAGCCTTCAAATTCTCTCTCACGCAAACCTCATTTCCCAGCGAATCAGAGGACAGCCAACAAGTGGATGAGTTTATTGACCATTTTATCAACTCAGGAATTCATGTTGAGTTGCTAAAAATGATCTATTTTGCGGCGTTTTATTTTTCATTTGCAATTCATTTCAAATTATACCTAAAATCTACTTCATTCTATTTTTATTATTTTTCGGGTTGAAAGTTGAAAACGCACTTGCCCCACTATACGTACGCACTTGCCACCCCAGCAGGGGGCAAGTGCGTTGTTTGAATGCTCCTAGGTTTTTCCAAATTCATTATATCTACACGTTTTTCGACGTAGAAAGGTCTGGGGAATGTAATAAAATTGTAGTCATTATTCAACTTGTAGTTCGAGGGAAATAGTAGCATCACAAAGTCAGATTTATGAAAAACAGGTACGCACTCCCCCCCCCCCCCTGACCCTATACGATATTCTACAGCCCCCTAGCGGCTGCACCATGATGCAGAAAGTACCTCTGTGTAAAATCCACGCATCTTTGGCAATGGGATAGGTTGCAATCTTTGATCATCCAGCTTTGTGAACTACTCGCAGAGTTCTATTAATTCTTAATGAATTGTCGAGAGCTAAAGAATTCATCTACTGTTAAATAGGGGAAACCGCAGCGTTTCCTCGTTCCTTCGTTTTGAAGTATACAATAGAGAAGTGAGTAGGAACGGTGGAGACGGTGGAATTCGCCGGGCCGCCATTGTCCTGTGGTTTCGTTATTACATTGTCTCGTCAGTTCGAGGGGGAAGAAACGCAGACGGGAACACGAAGAAGGAAACACGACTACTACGGTAGAGGATTCACACAAACACTGTGTTGAGAAACGAAGCTGGAAGCTTTCCAAACTGGTCACCCCGTTTCCGCCTGTGCTCACCCCCTCACTATTTACCCGGCAGACAAATGATTTTCTTTTGCAGTTTCCTTCCCCCGAGACGCTACCCTTCCAGATGACTGTTTCTTATTTTTGTCGTGCAGTGAGCCCTAAGCCAAAATATGTGTTTGGCATACGGTTGGGTTCCTATATCGACCGTATTGATTTAGCTTTCTCAAGTAGGCATGGCGTTGATCCCGGTAGCCTTGTTAGTCGAACTTCTAGTCGAAATAAAAATAAAAACCACGTACACGATATTTTCCGGTGTATCGAAACACAAACGGTGGGTACAGCTTTCGTACAAGTACGCAACCACGAGGGACATTTTATGTCTTTGCGCCCCCTCCCGCACGTGATTTGTTTGGTCTTAAAAAAATTATTTCTTTACTTTTATAAAGCTTGCAATCGTGTTCACTATATAAATTATTGAGAATGATCACCTGTGTGTAAACAATTATTTAAACAATCACGCTCATACCGCAGCTTGTCGGCCACGCACTCCGCAGTGGTTAACGTAATATGGTTAGGTAAATCGAGAGCTATCCAACGAGTGGTGAACGATTTTTGTACGATGATAACTGGCGAAGTTAAAGTTCCGTAGCAACGAATCGGTTGTACGTGAAAATCATTAGAAATTTTTCATAACGCTTTCTTCGTCACACTTTTTGAGCTATGTGCCATAGTAAAGACATAAAATGTTAAAATTTTACTTTTTTGGACTTACCTAGTCCGAAAGATTAGCCTTTGTGCATGTGCAAACGTGAATTTACTAAAATGTCAATTTCTTATCATCCATTGGTTTGATTTAGTTCAAATTTGGTGGATAGTTAAGTATATGGTCCGCACAAGTGCAAAAGGAAAATTGGTTGACAATGGCAAAACTCGGATTCGAATTGACCGAGTTTGAAGGAATTTTCAGGGAGTGTGCGAATTAGCTCCTCAATTATGTTTTAAAGTTCATTGCCATTGGATGAATATTAGTCTGTGCGCATGCGCATACGTGAATTTGATACAATGTCAATTTCTCATAATCTATCAATCCGATTTCATTCTAACTTGGAAAGGAGGAGGGGATAGTTGTGTATATGATCCAGGAAAATACCATATTGTGCTGCGATTGGTCGATTGACAACTATTGCGCTTGAGAAAAACTAATATTGGTTGACCGATTTGGGTGAAATCTTCAAGCCTTGTTCAGGCTTACCGCTACAAAATACTCTACCGCCGCATTTGATGAAATTTTCAAGGATTTTATAGGCTAACCACTAGACAATTCCCTACTGATTCCATTTATACTTCAGAAGGTGAATGCCCGTATTTACGGTACAGTATGCGCATGCTCATAAATGAGTTATATCCGTGTTCTGTATATTAGCATGTCTGTACATACCTACATTATTTTCTGTTCTATTTTGCAATCAATCATTTCGACTCGTACTTTGTTCTTCAACTAATTCTATAAGTACGTCCCTGTTAAAGTGTGTAGGAAAACAAAACATTTTGTATAGAGTAATCCATGGATTTCGCCTTGAATAAGTTGTTGCGTTTCTGATCTGTATACTTACCTAATAAGGCGTGGAATTGGTTAAAAAAAAAAAAAAAAAAAATAGATCAGTACTCACGCAGTGAGCCTCATATTAAGCGCATATTCTTTTAACTAGATTAGTGTTTCACTAGGAATGACGAAATAAGATTTTCGAGGGGACGTTCAACGATTGAACGGAGAAAATAGCGTGAATAACTTACTTGTTTATTTGAATAGATGCGGATGTATAATTACAATATACATGACAAAAAATGGATGTATATAACAAAACAGAAAAGTTCATGACATGGATACTGGAAGTTCATGAAATTTCTTAAACTTAACCAAAATTACAAGGTACAGGAAAAATACATCAACAATTAATACGAATTCCAATGAAGAAGGTCACAGGACATGAGAAATCAAAACCGAACTAAATATTAAGTTAGGGACAAAACCTGCTTCTTGAAGTAACTTAGACTGGAGGTGAACAGATATAAATCTTCGGACAATGAAGCTAAATAATTTATATGTATCTGAATTCTAGTTATAGGGCTATTTAATAAATAATTAGTGTGGGTGTGAGGAATAGAAAAAATGAAATGGTGGCGCATGTTGTAGTTGGGGAAGAGAGAGGGACATTCGATTCCACCATTGAACAGCTTGACACCTGTCGTCTTGTCTCTAACGGAGTCAGACCACTTATGCCCATCATCTTATCATGTAAAAAGTCACCACTGATCGGCACTCCCACTCTAAATGCTAAAAATCTTAGAACTTTATTCTGTATCTTCTCCAATCCAACACTAACTTTACTAACCCCCCCTTTACTCCTAACTTACTAACTCACTCATCTGATTGGGGTGTTTCGGGAAGTTATAATTCTATCTTATATGTCTCTCAGAGGTTCCGTTTCAAATTTCAGCTTTGTGGTATAAATAGCATAGAAATTGGAATTTTTCGAATCACGAAATCAGCTCATGCTGCTGATTACCAATGGTGATTTTCGGAACCACTTTATTTAGATTGACTAGCTGATCATTTTGCGATCCATCCCGTCACATTTGGCCCAGCCGTTCTCGATTTAAAGCGTTTTTAGCGAATTTTCTTAGAAAATAAAGCTATTGCAATGGCTCCAAAAATTTTCAAAAATTTTCTTCATCGAAATCTGTTTTGAGGCATTCTGAAATGATTCCTGGATTTTAACGCTTTTTTATATATATATATATGTGTGTGTGTGTGTGTGTGTGTGTGTGTGTGTGTGTGTGTGTGTGTGTGTGTTTGTGTGTGTGTGTGTGTGTGTGTGTGTGTGTGTGTGTGTGTGTGTGTGTGTGTGTGTGTGTGTGTGTGTGTGTGTGTGTGTGTGTGTGTGTGTGTGTGTGTGTGTGTGTGTGTGTGTGTGTGTGTGTGTGTGTGTGTGTGTGTTGGGGTTGCTGGGGTAGGGTAACCGTTGGTGTTTTTATCTCTTCGGAGCTCCTTCATATCCCTACCCAAGTCATGGTCATACGTCCCCGTCGTGCAACCCGGGCACCCTCTGGTTAACCAGAGGGTGGCAGAATGACCCTCTGGCGCTTAGGGGGGAGGCTCATGTCAATGGGTCTCCCGACCCTTAATAACCGTCTCCCCAGTTATGGACACAAATACAAGAGAGCCTCATAACCCCCGCCGGCCCATTGGCCAGCGGGGTTCTAGGGGAGGCGCTCGGGGGCGCCCCAGGCAGGGGCGTCGGTCTTCCTCTCCCTCTTCTTCCTCCTCTTCTTCCTATCCTTCTTCCTCTTCCAATGCCCCTGGAGATGTCCATCAGTGTGCCCACTGTGAGAGAGCCTTCAGTTCCAAGCGTGGCCTCAGTGCCCACGTCTGGCAGAAGCATCCTGTACAGGCCAACGCTGCAATTGATATAGAGCGAGAGCGGCCCAGGTATGCTTCTGAGGATTTGCGGCGAATGGCAGCAGAGGAGGCAGAGGCTGTGCGCAATGGGGTACGAAATATTAATGTATTCCTTCAAGCACGTTTTCCCATGCGCACGCTTTCTGCCATCCAATCTCTTCGCCTGAGGCCCCACTATAAGCAGCTTGTCCAGGATGCAATCCTGGCAAATAGCAGTGGGGCCTCCCCCGCATCTCCGACAGGCGTGGGACAACAGCCCGCCGTTCAGCAATCCTCCCCCGGGACCTCCGGTCTTCTTGAGGATTTGAAGACTGAAGTGTTGAGGCTCGGGGAGCAGGTAGGCCGTATTGATGGTTACGAGAGTGCCTACCTGCAGGAACTGGCGAGGCGGGCTGTTGAGAGGCCTGTTGGCTTGGAAGATGAGGTCGCGGCCTATGTACAGAGGATCTTCCCACAGGTTGGGGATGCGACCGTGGCGGGGCATCAGGGAGGACATCCTCCTGTGTCGGTGCCCCGTGGAGGTCGCAAAGCAGCTAAGCAAGCAAGGAGGCGGGAATACCAGCGGGTCCAGAAGTTGTGGAGGAAGCATCCGGCTCGTGTAGCTGCGGAGGTACTGGAGGGAGCTGGGGATGAACAAGTTTTGCCCCCACTCCAGGAGTTTGTGGAATTTTGGGAGCCACTTTTGAGTGCTCCCAGCCACAACCCTGGTGTGCCAGTGGTACCCCCAGCTTCCACCAGGGATTCCTTACGTGGCATTATGTGCACGCCGGTGCTTCATGACGAGGCACATAAGTGCCGTGTCAAAAACTCCACGTCTGCTGGACCTGATGGTATTTCTGCCCGACGCTGGAATAAAGCCCCAAAATGTGTCAAGCTGCTTATCCTCAACCTGTTACTTCTATCGGGAAGGCCCCCGAAAGCGTTGACCCGTGCCCGAACCATCTTCATCCCAAAGAAAGGAGGAAGTGGGCCTGGAGGCTACCGTCCGATTTCAATATCATCGGTAGTTTTCCGCCACTTCCAAAAGATTCTGGCATCTCGCTTTCAAGTGGCTGGTGTCATGGGTGACGTCCAGAGAGCATTTCGGCCAGCGGATGGCACAGCGGAGAACCTAACAGTTCTCCAAACTGTCATTTCGCTGGCCCGCATCAAGAAACGGCAGCTCCATCTTGCCGCTCTGGACGTCGCTAAGGCCTTTGACACAGTTAGCCACTTTGCCCTGACCGATTGTCTTCGTGGTGTCGGGGCACCTGCTCGTTTAATTGAGTATGTTGCCTGTCTGTACCGCGAAGGCGTGACGGTCCTCGAGGCACAAGGTGAGATGTCAGGGGATGTTGTCATTGGGCGCGGGGTACGCCGGGTGGATCCACTGTTGCCACTCCTCTTTAGCGTGGTCGTAGATACAGCCCTGGGTAAGCTGCCGGCAAAAATAGGGTTTGATCTTGCCCCTGGGGTGCGAGAGGGTGCATTGGCTTTTGCCGATGAGGTCATCCTACTTGCAGAAACCCCTGAGGGCTTTCAGATTGCCCACAATGCCAGGCATGGTTTAGTGGTCCACCCTTCTAAGTGTGGGTCGGTCTCCTTGGTCCCGTCTGGCCGCCAACATAAGGTGAAGGTGGTGGATGAGGAGTGCTTTGTCTTAGGACAGATACCCATCCCCGCCCGATCCGTGTTGGAGGTCTGGCGGTACCTTGGGGTCGACTTCATGGGTGTGGCCACTATAGCCGCAAGCCGTGTGGACCTTGGTGGAGCATTAGCTCGTGTCACCAAGGCTCCATTGAAGCCACAGCAGAAGCTGCGCCTCCTTCGCACGTACTTACTGCCAAGGCTAACCTATGGTTTAGTATTTGGCAGACTTACTGAAGAGAGGCTGCTTGAGTTAGATCGTGAAGTTCGCTCTGCTGTGCGCTCTTGGCTAGGCTTTCCACCTGGTGTCCCAGGTGCTTACATCCACGCACCGGTCAAGGCCGGTGGGCTCGGTATTGTCTCTCTTTCTACCAGCATCCCACGCCGCCAGCGCCTGCTTGCCCTTAGGGGCTCGAGCTTGGAGGTGGGAGGTCGCCCGCACTGCTGCTGACCTGGACTTTGTCCGGCAGCAGTTGTTGTGGTGCGATCGAGCAACACCAACTGCTCCAAAACCCAGCTCATCTGCTGAGTTCGCTGCTGCACTGCATGAGTCAGTAGATGGTAAAGAACTCCGACAGTGCTCTGAATCCCCCATTTCTACTCAGTGGGTGGAATGGGCTTCAGAGGGCATTGGGGCCCGCGACTATCGCCATTTTCACGCCGTCCGGGTGGCTACGTTAGCCACCTCGGTGAGGTGTTCGAGGAGTAGTCGCGGGACAGTAGACACCCTTTGCCGTGCCTGTCGGGGTAAAAATGAGAATCTTTATCATGTGGTGCAGCAGTGTCCTCGTACTCACGGTGGCCGCATTCTACGTCACGATGCGGTTGCCAAGCAGATAGCAGGCGCTTTGTCATCTAGCGGTTGGGATGTCAAAAGAGAGAGACTATACCATATGCTGAGTGACCGGGGCAAGAAGCCGGATATCGTTGCGATCAAGCCCGATGGGTCTGCCATAATCCTGGATGTCCAGGTTGTCAGTGGCAGCTTGGACATGGAGCAGACCTGGCGGGCTAAGAAAAGTAAATATGATAGAAATGATCTGCGTCAAGCGATATCTGAGCTAAAAGGAGTGGCACCTAATAACATCAAGGTCATTGCCGCGACCGTGTCATGGCGCGGGGTGTGGTGCGGGAAAAGTGCCACGGAGTTGCTCGAGTTGGGCATCTCGGCAGGAGTACTCCGTGGTATCACCACCCGCGTCCTGAGGGGTTCTTACTTGAACTGGTGGTCATTTTATAGGGGCACTTCCTTTCATCCCATTCTTCCTCCTCGTCCTGCAACATCCCTTATCCCTAGAGCCGGCGTCGGGTAAACCTGGGCGTCCTCCCCACTTTTTTATTTTATTTATTTATTTTTCAGTTTAATGGTGTGCCCCCTCCGCCTTTGAGGGGAGTTATTAAAAAAAAAAAAAAAAAAAAAAAATGTGTGTGTGTGTGTGTGTGTGTGTGTGTGTGTGTGTGTGTGTGTGTGTGTGTGTGTGTGTGTGTGTGTGTGTGTGTGTGTGTGTGTGTGTGTGTGTGTGTGTGTGTGTGTGTGTGTGTGTGTGTGTGTGTGTGTGTGTGTGTGTGTGTGTGTGTGTGTGTGTGTGTGTGTGTGTGTGTGTGTGTGTGTGTGTGTGTGTGTGTGTGTGTGTGTGTGTGTGTGTGTGTGTGTGTGTGTGTGTGTGTGTGTGTGTGTGTGTGTGTGTGTGTGTGTGTGTGTGTGTGTGTGTGTGTGTGTGTGTGTGTGTGTGTGTGTGTGTGTGTGTGTGTGTGTGTGTGTGCGCGCGCGCGCGCGCGACCGCGCGACCGGGCGTCGGTCTTCCTCTCCCTCTTCTTCTTCCTCTTCTTCCTATCCTTCTTCCTCTTCCAATGCCCCTGGAGATGTCCATCAGTGTGCCCACTGTGAGAGAGCCTTCAGTTCCAAGCGTGGCCTCAGTGCCCACGTCTGGCAGAAGCATCCTGTACAGGCCAATGCTGCAATTGACATAGAGCGAGAGCGGCCCAGGTATGCTTCTGAGGATTTGCGGCGAATGGCAGCAGAGGAGGCGGAAGCAGTGCGTAATGGGGGTGCGCAATATTAATGTTTTCTTGCAAGCCCGTTTTCCCATGCGCACGCTTTCTGCCATTCAATCTCTTCGCCTGAGGCCCCACTACAAGCAGCTTGTCCAGGATGCAATCCTGGCAAATAGCAGTGGGGCCTCTCCCGCATCTCCGGCAGACGTGGGACAACAGCCCGCCATTCAGCAATCCTCCCCCGTGACCTCCGGTCTTCTTTCAGACTTGAAGACTGAAGTATTGAGGCTCGGGGAGCAGGTAGGCAATATTGTTGGTTATGAGAGTGCCTACCTGCAGGATCTGGCGAGGCGGGCTGTTGAGGGGCCAAATAGCTTGGAGGACGAGGTCGCGGCCTATGTGCAGAGGATCTTCCCGCAGGTTGAGGAAGCGACCGTGGCGAGGCACCAGGGAGAAGTTCCCCCTAATGTGGTGCCTCGTGGAGGTCGCAGAGCAGCTAAGCAAGCGAGGAGGCGGGAATACCAGCGTGTCCAGAGATTGTGGAGGAAGCATCCGGCTCGTGCAGCTGCGGAGGTACTGGAGGGAGCTGGGGAAGAACAAGTAATGCCCCCCCTCCGGGAGTTTTTGGATTACTGGGAGCACTTATGAGTGCTCCCAGCCACAACTCTCGTGAGCCAGTGGTACCCCCAGCTTCCACCAGGGACTCCTTACGCAGCATCATGTGCACGCCGGTGCTTCATGACGAGGCACATAAAAGCTGTGTCAAAAACTCCACTTCTGCTGGACCCGATGGTATTTCCGCCCGACGCTGGAATAAAGCTCCAAAGAATGTTAAGCTGCTCATCCTCAACCTGTTGCTACTATCTGGAAGACCCCCGAAAGCGTTGACCCGTGCCCGGACAATTTTCATCCCAAAGAAAGGGGGAAGTGGGCCTGGAGGCTACCGTCCAATTTCTATTTCGTCGGTGGTCTTCCGCCACTTCCAAAAGGTTCTGGCATCTCGCCTCCAAGTGGCTGGTGTCATAGGTGACGTCCAGAGAGCATTTCGGCCAGCGGATGGCACAGCGGAGAATCTAACAGTTCTCCAAACTGTCATTTCGCTGGCCCGTATTAAGAAACGGCAGCTCCATCTTGCCGCTCTGGACGTCGCTAAGGCCTTTGACACAGTTAGCCACTTTGCCCTGACCGATTGTCTTCGTGGTGTCGGGGCACCTGCTCGTTTAATCGAGTATGTTGCCTGTCTGTACCACGAAGGCGTGACGGTCCTCGAGGCACAAGGTGAGATGTCAGGGGATGTTGTTATAGGGCGCGGGGTACGCCAGGGGGATCCTCTGTCGCCACTCCTCTTCAACCTGGTCGTGGATACGGCCTTGGGTAAGCTGCCAGCTGAAATAGGGTTTGATCTCGCCCCTGGGGTGCGAGTAGGTGCATTAGCTTTTGCTGATGATGTCATCCTACTCGCAGAAACCCGCGAGGGCTTGCAGATCTCCCTCAACGCATTTGCTGAGCAGCTAGCCAGGTGTGGTTTGGTGGTCAACCCAGCCAAGTGTGGGTCGGTCTCCTTGGTCCCGTCGGGTCGCCAGCATAAGGTGAAGGTAGTGGATGAGGAGTGTTTTGTCTTAGGACAAACTTCCATCCCTGCCCGATCCGTGTTGGAGGTTTGGCGGTACCTTGGGGTCGACTTCATGGGTGTGGCCACTATAGCCGCAAGCCGTGTGGACCTTGGTGGAGCATTAGCTCGTGTCACCAAGGCTCCATTGAAGCCACAGCAGAAGCTGCGCCTCCTTCGCACGTACTTACTGCCAAAGCTAACCTATGGGTTAGTCTTTGGCAGGCTTACTGCGGGGAGGCTGCTAGAGTTAGATCGTGAAGTTCGCTCTGCTGTGCGCTCTTGGCTAGGCTTTCCACCTGGTGTCCCAAGTGCTTACATCCACGCACCGGTCAAGGCCGGTGGGCTCGGTATTGTCTCTCTTTCTGCCAGCATCCCATCTTTACGCCGCCAGCGCCTGCTTGCCCTTAGGGGCTCGAGCTGGGAGGTCGCCCGCACTGCTGCTGACCTGGACTTTGTCCGGCAGCAGTTGTTGTGGTGCGATCGAGCAACACCAACTGCTCCAAAACCCAGCTCATCTGCTGAGTTCGCTGCTGCACTGCATGAGTCAGTAGATGGTAAAGAACTCCGACAGTGCTCTGAATCCCCCATTTCTTCCCAGTGGGTGGAATGGGCTTCAGAGGGCATTGGGGCTCGCGACTACCGCCATTTTCATGCCGTCCGGGTGGCCACATTGGCCACCTCGGTGAGGTGTTCGAGGAGTAGTCGCGGGACAGTGGATACCCTTTGCCGTGCCTGTCGGGGAAAAATGAGAACCTGTATCATGTAGTGCAGCAGTGTCCTCGTACTCACGGTGGCCGCATTCTCCGTCATGATGCGGTTGCCAAGCAGATAGCAGGCGCTCTGTCATCCAGCGGTTGGGCTGTTGAGAGAGAGAGACTATATCACATGCCGAGTGACCGGGTCAAGAAGCCGGATATCGCTGCCATCAAGCCCGATGGGTCTGCCATAATCCTGGATGTCCAGGTTGTCAGTGGCAGCGTGGACATGGAGCAGACCAGGCGGGCTAAGAAAAGTAAATATGATAGAAATGATCTGCGACAGGCGATATCTGAGCTAAAAGGAGTGGCACCTAATAACATCAAGGTCATGGCTGCGACCGTGTCATGGCGCCGGGTGTGGTGCGGGAAAAGCGCCACGGAGTTACTCGAGTTGGGCATCTCTGCAGGAGTACTCCGTGGTATCACCACCCGCGTCCTGAGGGGTTCTTACTTGAACTGGTGGTCATTCTATAGGGGCACTTCCTTTCATCCCATTCTTCCTCCTCGTCCTACAACTTCCCTTATCCCTAGAGCCAGCGTCGGGTAAACCTGGGCGTCCTCCCCACTTTTTTATTTTATTTGTTTATTTTTCAATTTAATGGTGTGCCCCCTCCGCCTTTGAGGGGAGTTTTGTAAAAAAAAAAAAAAAAAAAAAAAAAAAAAATGTGTGTGTGTGTGTGTGTGTGTGTGTGTGTGTGTGTGTGTGTGTGTGTGTGTGTGTGTGTGTGTGTGTGTGTGTCATTCCAGACGATAACTCTCGATAGAATTGAGATAAAAACTTCGTTCTTTCGCCAAAAAATCAAGCATTTCAAAAGAAAGGATGAGTTCGTTGGACAACACTTTTTGAGCACATTAAATTGGTCAAATTTCAAAAACTGTGCTCAAAAAATCACTAAAAATGACTAAAAACGTCTAAAAACTGTTAAATTTATATTTTTATCAGAATCGTAGTCGAAAGAAGTTTATTGCCGATGAACTAAAACATTCTAAAATGTATTCACAAAATTATAGTGAAAAATGTACTTGAATTTCATCAATATTTGCTGAAAAATCGATTGAAAAACTGAAAAATTGCTAAACACCCAAAATCTGTTTTTATTCGTAGAATATGATTTGGAACGAGTTTATTTGCCATAAAATTGGTGGTTAACAATTTCTTTGTACTCGGAATGCACAAATTTCAAAACAGTAATATAATATAATGTTACGATAATCTACGAAAATTCGCTCATACGATCATGCTGCATGACATGAACTTTACAATATAGAATATATACAAGGACACACATATATACATGCATACATACATAAACGGACAAAGTGGATTTAATAGCGCTTTTTTTAATGCGATAAAAACTATAGTGAATTCAAAGAAGACAAACCTTTGCCTGAACCAACGTCAAAATTAGGGCCAAGTCGATTGACTCTGGTGGTGTTTTGGCGGTTCGCAGAAATGGATGGATACAAATAATCAAGCATCTCAAGGAAATGGTAATTTACGTACCTTTCGGAGGAATAAATCATCACTAGCAAGTCGAGTATGCAAAGAGATCATCATCAGGCCGTCGAAACAGTACTCTATTACTACTAGCGGAAATAACCCTTTAGATTTTTACAAGTATCTCAAGAGGGTGACATTTTGAATCAATCAACTGGCAGTATTCAACGAGACCTTCTCGAACGATCAAGTTTGTCCCCCACCCCGGCAACTACTTGGAATCGTTCCCTACAAGAAGAACTGTGAGTTCTTCAATTCCGTTCGACCTGTTTCGTTGAGAACAGTTAGTCAATCCCTTAGTAAAAATGCAGATTAGTGGACATATATGTCAGAATGAAGTGTATGGTTCGGTGGTCTGGATGCTCGCAAGCTCGCATCTCAAAAATACATAACATCAAGTAGTCAATCCCTTAGTAAAAATGCAGATTAGTTGGATATGTAGATCAGAATGAAGTGTATAGTTTGGTGGTCTGGATGCTCGCAAGCTAGCATCTCATAACAGTTTAGAAACGTAAATGTGACTTTTCATTTGTGACTCATGAGCTGCTCCGCGTTGAACGGAACTGAAGAACTAACAGCTCTTCTTGTAGGGAACGGTTCCAAGTAGTTGCCGGGGTGGGGGACAAACTTGATCGTTCGAGAAGGTCTCGTGCAGTATTCATTCTGAAAAACGTTCATATGGGAAAGATAAAATAAATAATAATTAGCTGAAGTACCCTCCATTATGATTTTATATATCTATTCTAGTTTGACAACCTTTCATTTCTATTTGGCTTACCAATACTTTATTTATAAGTTGTTGGATGACTGTTTCTATTTTTGTCTAGCAGTCAGCCCTAAGCTAATGATATGAGTTTCGCCATCCAGTGTACGGTTGGTCATCCATATTGCAACGTTTGACCTCTTATTGATTTTGCTTTCTGAGGTAGGCATGACGTTAATCTCGGGAGCCTTGTTAGTCGAATTTCATAATAGTTGAAATAAGTGTCAAAAACATTTTGTCTAGAGCACTCCATGACTTGGCCTTGAATAAGTTAGCATAAGTTGGCATTGCTAAAATATTAATATTTTACTCTGTCATATTATTAAAATTTAATAATCTCGTAATATATTAAAATTTAATATTTTACTGTCATAAAATGTGTCTGTGATGCTATGTACTTCTGTGCTGCCGAGTTTTTCATTCGTTAAATTAATTTTTCGTGCAAAAGCGAATTTCTCATTTTCGGTCGTATTTTGTTAGAATGCATTTTCCAATCTATGGAATTCTGACTGCTTTGGCTGGAGTGACGGAAATAGTATATGTGTTAAGATAATTCTATTCACAGTCTAAAATCAATTCATTGCAATTGGGAATTTCAGGGTTCCTGCGAGGTGGTTCTGGATTCCTCCGAGGTACTGGTGAAATCATCAAAGGCAGCTCTGGCGTCGCGCGAGAAGTCCGAGTTGGAGTTACACACGTAAGTTGCCGGAAACTTTTTACTTTCCCAAGTTTAGAAGGGCAAGAGGGAAGTTACTTAATCAGCGTACAAATATTTTCGGGAAGTTCCTCGGTAGTTCTGGACCCAAACTGAAAACGTATCCCCAAGAATCGAAGACATGCTTGTAAAATATCTACCTATATAGGGTTCCTGTAATCAACTGCAAACCATTACCGGAAAAACAGCTTATATCTTTGATAAAATGAAGGAAACGACAAAATCAGAACAAGAAAATTTTGAGTTTTAGCATTTTTTGAATTGAAAGACACATTGAATGAAAACTAAAAAAAATACCAATAGTCTATTCTGTTTGAGAGCAATTGGAAAATAAATGGGGACTATTCCCTAAAGTAGCTCATTGGGTATACCAGGCCATCATACAGCCCAGACTCTTTTTTTGAGTCGTTGTGTGGTGGCTGGGTGTCAAAATAGATACGGTGAAATCGAAAGACTGGCGTGCATGCTTATAAACGGGGCTTCCCGTACTATCCCAACCAGTAGCATTCAAAATATCCTTGGGCTAGCACCACTGAATACTCTCATAATGGTATATTCCATGCAAACCATTGTAAAGTTGAACATCTTGAGATAACGCAGATCGTGTATATTTATCATCGCTTCTGGTCAGTCACAATCATGAGTTTCTGAAACTAAATTCCCTCCACGAGATGCATCTGCCACGGCAAAACGTGTTGAAAACAAAACGATGGGTAGAAAAGATGATCCAGCGTCACTTGGCAAATGAAACGGATTTCCCTGTATATAAGCTCGTCAAAGTGGTGTCCTACAAACTGCGACCTCACGTCACTACTTAGTGACTTGTAAACTTGCCATGTGTCTATGTTTTTACTTTTATTTGCATTGCTTCTTTTTTACTGACCAGCGAATATTCCAACATTTAGCGAAATTTGTAGATTTAATTCAATGAGGTGGCCCAGCCACTGGTATGGGAGGACAATGGGAGCAACCTCCTCGTGGTGCCCCTGGGTAACGCTAATAGTTCACATAACAGTGCATTGATAACGTTTTGTAAGTAACAACAATAACTCACCCTCTTAGTATTACTCGTATTCTGCAAGTTGGTATTGGGAGTGCAGCATAATTTTTGTAGGGGAGCGCATGCTAATAGCGGGAGCGTATGCTACAATATTCTCAGGAGCGCATTGTAATACTTTCACCAGGCTGGGAGAGCAACGTAAGACTCCCCTTGGGAACATGAAACCAGTTACCTCTCGCATTACACAAAAGTTGGACTAGCCACTAATGCTTAGGCACCAGCCGAAATGAAGAGGAAATATTTCTGTAACCTGAAAACTTCTTTTGAAATCAAAGATAGGGATGAGTGGACCAATCAACATGTTCCTGTTGAGACCATAGGCACCGTCAATTGTTATACTGATGGTCCTAATATCGATATGAATCTGAACCATTTCTGGTGTTGGAGTGTTTATACCCAGCCTACAAGTTGCAGACTATTATAACCTCGACAAACACGCAGCCGCATTTTAACCTGAAATTAATGCTATCAATCAGTGCCAACCACTTGCTGTATAGTCTGTTTCTAATAAGACCAAGGTTGTAAGAAATAAATTAGTGTGTTATCTTGTAATATACCTATTCATCGTACAAATCACTAATATTATTTGATGATTTGCTCACGTTTAATGATGTTACTGTTCAGGCGTATGTAGTCTTCGTTCAGATGCTGGGATGCGATTGGTTGGAGAGGAATTTGTCTACATTTGTGACCCACATATTGGAGCTCGTGTCGAACCCCAAAGCAGCCTCCTCTCATGTAGATGCCGTATACTGCCGAAAATGCACCAATTTCATTCTAAGGTAGTTTTGAGAGTTTTTTTTTTCCATTTGTTCCTAATGGATCTAGTCTTATGTGTCAGCGAACTTGAAAAATTATCTATAGATAGACGTTGAAAGAAAGAGTTGTTATTGTTACCTTTATTCTGGAAGCCAGTTGGCCTCAATACCTTCGATATGAGTTAATACTGGTAAGCGTCAATACCTTCGATATGAGTTGATATTAGTAGGACTAAGCTCTGCCCAATTGCTACCCATTATTAAACTTTTTTTTCCCTACTTTTGGAAAAATGCGTCTCTAGGTTTTGAGCCAAAAATTTTCGCGCAGTTGTACACGCTGTTCGCTTTTGTTACGGAGCTTACCTTCAACTCGCATTTTGTTTCTTGCCACCCAAAACAACCGAGTGCTACCAACGTATGAGGGAGTTCGTGCTGGAGCTTTGTGATTCTTTCGGTGTGAACATTTCTCCAGAAGTTTTCATTGTTAACTATGAAACGGCAGTTCACTCATCAATATAATTTGTCTTCTTAACGGTTATATCAGCAACACTCCGAAAGGGTAACATTATAAACGTATTTTGGGCTACTTTACTTGAGGCCAAACCGTCCCTGCATATATTCGAATTGGCGACTTCACAGAACACCTGATAAAAACTTACGTTGGATCTAAAAGCCGGTTTCCACCGAACATATTTTTGCGCTTTCACACCTTATTTTTTCCGCTTTTGTTCAACCCATGCTGCCCGGAAATTAGCGCTTTTGTACACCGTCCTTCAGTGGATTAGCGCTTATGCCATATCGCCGTACAATCAATAGCACAGACACGGTTATGAGAAGTTCACTGCTACTCATGAATATGTCGTCGATGGCGAAACGGGTGCGCGTGCACAAACATTGGAAAAGATTGGCGGCTGGCTCACACGCCATATATATGCTTGATTCTTACCTGTGTGAGTTTCTATGGCGATCGGCATCAAGGAAAGGATTTATTCAACCAAATTCTCGAAGATATTGTCGCCTACTGGCTGTACGTAACAACTATTTCTTTCATCGTCTCTCTACAGATAGTTTTTCAAGTTTGCTGACACATGACAGATTCGTTCATAACTCTCCTAATTTTAGACGTCCTCTCATTCTATGCACAAAAAGGGCCGGCCGATGCAGGGATGTTTTTAAATACTTTTATTTGCAGTGGTTCCTTGTGTTTTCTGGGTCACTGAACACGAATATGAGGTGTCCATTCGGAAATTTTGGCAACTTGTTTGGTTTTCTACGAATATTTTGGAAAAAAATACGTTTCTACATACATTCTATACAAAGTTCAAGTACCTACCTATAGACGTATTGCTCCAAGATTTTCACCTATAAAGTTTGTTTATGAGATCAATCGTTCCGCTGCTAGAGCGAGCTGGATAATGTGCAAAAATAGTAAATAGTTTGTTGTCGATTGATTTTAGAAACAAATTTTACCGGTAAAAATTGTACAGTAATTCGTCTACTTTAACTTTGTATGGAGTGCTCATGTCAACAAAACACTTTTTTTTTTTCAAAATATAAAAACAACCGAAGTTTTGAGGGTTTAGCAATTTTGACCATGTTCCGGGCAAAATTTTTGTATGCTAACCTCAGATTCGCGTTCAGCGAACCAAAAACATAAGAAACTACTGCAAGTAAAATATTTTCCCTAGTAAAAGTCTAAAATTATTGAACTACATGTTTTGTCTTGACAGTCTCTTGTATTGATCATATTGTGTTATTGGTCAGAACGATCACACTGGACTTTCCAGTAGCTCCTCGTGTATTGGTCAAATGAAATTTATCGTTTTCTATTTTCTGAGATCTACTCACCGACGCTCCTGCAAACCAAATTAGCTTCCTGTTTTGTTTCGCAACACTAGTCCACATGCCCTTGTATAATGTAACTATGTTATGTACAACTTCTTATTTCACTAAAATATTCATTTTGTTACAGATCTGTGCTTGGAAGAATGTTAGGCGAAAAAGCTCAAGTGTCTGCCTGCAAAGAAATCGCTGCTATAGTCCAGGCTCAGATAAATTCCATAGGTATTTGTCATTTTATTCTGTTGCGGAAACTTAAATTTATACTATTTACTTTTCTAATAATAATATGCCAATAAAACCAAACGCAACGTTGCTTTTGTAGTAGGCTTTCTATAATTTTCTTACTTATTATTGTATTTCCATTTGAGATTCCTTCACCTTAACAGCTATATTTTCAAAAACATTGTAGGTAGTGGTCGAAACCAAGCAAAGTAATGTATATTAAAGCCACGAGGGTGAAAGACCTGGCATTCCGTTTATTTTAAAATAAACTAAACTAAATCTCCTCAGTGCAAGGTTCTCAGCCCAATTATTATTAGCAACATCAGGTGATGACGATGCTCAGAATCTGAGTGAAAAGCTTTGTGATTATTTCAATATAAGTGGTAAACTGAAGGTTTCGTTTTGTATTTTACACCCCATCAGATTTTGTTATATGGTTATGTCCCCGCAAGGGGATAGCTTCTTCCTTGGAGACTTGGTTCCAAGATGGGGCCATATATGGCCCTCACGTGATTTCCAACTGTGCAGTAAGCTTGGTCGATCACATCAGTTTATTGGTGAAAACTACTTAACATATAAGTTTGTTTACGACAACTATTATTGTTTTCCAATAGAGCAAGTGGTTGCAGATGGTTAAAAATAGCGTCCGTACCTTCCCATGCTCCTCAAAGCACCCTCATAAATTGAATCAACGTTTTTGGGATTTAAACATACGTATATAACATGTTTTAATAAGTGATTGCAGTATCAAAACAGGTTTTTATTTTTGTAGATTTGAGTTTGGAGAATGCCAAAGACTGTAACCAAGAGACGTTGTTTGGTCAACATTTGGTTGTTTGTGCCTTGCAAGAGCTCGCATCCCTCATTACATCCCTTGGCACCACAGCTTCTCAACTCTTTTCTGATCCTTCAAACAGTAAGTTCGTATTCAAGTTAAGTTTTTTTGGATCTATTTATTATTTTTTATAGTACGGTGTGCTTACCATATGGAATTCAAAACCACCACAATACATCTAATACTTAATCACAATGTAATTTCGAGAATAATGAATATTTCTTGCACCTTCTGGAGAAATCACATGTTTGAAAAATAACTTCCAATCTGTATCGCTGTATTAAAATTTTGAATTTCTTTTATATTGTTTATATTTGGGGTGTTCATGGCCCATTTCGAAAATCGACGAAAATTAAATTGCTAAGTAGCTGGCTTGTAGGAATTGGTAAAGGCCAAATCAGTACGAAATACCTCCTAACCAGGTAATAAATAGTAGATGATAACTTGTAAAACGATAACGTAAAACTTAACTATCTGTAGAAATTTCGGATATAAAAAACACAAATAACGGGATCCAAATTCACACAGCAATTGACGTGTACGGGAAGCGGAAATAGACTGATATGAACCTTCCTTCATCGTCCACAAGATGGGAAGGGCGCTAGTGAGTAATGCAGTGTTTACTGTATGAAAAGTTCTTAAACAATTTACAATTTCAACTTCACAATTTCACTGTACCTTCGGGAGCTCAAATCATATATTATTACGGGATGATCGGGAAAATAGGAATTATCAGGGTTCGGTCATGAAATATGTAAAAAGCGGGATCAAAACATTGAGCGACATTAGCGCTCTGCCGGAAATTTGGGAAGACAACACACCAACTCCATCTCAAGCCCTGGCGGGAGAATACAAATTTGGTTAGGGCCAAACTCTATCTATATAGGTACTTGAAACTCGAGGATTTGAACACCTTTATTTACGCGTCAGTAAATGTGAATTACGAGAAAGACAATCGTGTTTTATTGCTGAGGATGTTTCGCTAAGAAAACAACTGCATAGTAGGCATAGTAGGCTGTTTGCATAGTAGGTTTGCAGCTACTATTCGCCGATTCGACGTCGAATCATCGAATAGTCGAAACTTGGCTTTCAAATGCTTCGGCCTGTCATAAATCGAATTGCGGTAGAACCCGTGTAAACTCAAGTTTTGACTTTTCAATGATTCGACATTAAAACTGCTGGGCCATGAATAGTGAATACACCTATAATTATTTTTCTTTCTCACATTCAGACAACTGAAACGTTGTTATTTAAATGATTCTGCTGTGGAATTTGATCATATCACGAATTATATTGATTTAACTTATTCAACATGAATTTGTGTTGTAGATGTTCTCGACACTGTGATGTCAGTATTAGTTCACCCTTGTCAGGCCGCCCGCTTGGCTGCTGCCTGGTGCTTGCGCTGCATTTGCGTCGCCATACCCTGCCAAATTACACCGCTTATAGATAAGTAAGTACTTCATCTTATATTTGAATGTTGTATATTCACATAAATAATTTTTTACTAGTGATTTATAATATTTAACTTACCTTCAAATCAACATTACCTATATTACAATGTTTATTAGAAATTAAAAAGTTAATCTAAACACGAATGTCGTTAGATTAACTATTGTGAGTTGCAAAACCAAAATCGATTACAATATTTTTGCTTTTTTAAATAATTTCAAACCATGTTTTTACTATGTCACGTAGTCTTATTTCATCCAAACAGCTTCAAGAGAACAATCGATATTGAGTTGGTATGTAGGAGGTGTGTCTTTTGTATGTGCTTACGGAGATATTTTTTGGATTAAAATTATTTTAGAAGTTTATAAATGTGCTATTTCAACGGAAACAGCGTATCAACAATTTTATGAACTTTCAAAAAGTTTTCAAGTTAGTTTTCTGAAACCTAACATACTACTTTCGAGTTTGCCTAGGCATGTACAAGTATTCTGGCCACTTTCGAGTAGAGACAATTTCCCCTTTGTATGGTTAGCCTCGTTTCGAGCAAAACTATTCCAACTTTCAGTGTGAAGAAATTTGCATCCCTGAAATTTAGATCTCCTATGCGTTTTATGGTTAACAAGTCATTGGTAATATGTATCTACGCATAATGTTATGTAAAATCACTGTAACAATAAACTTTTGCAATTTCCATCCGATTTCAGTAAAATTATCAGAAGTAGTGCAGATTTGGCCCTAGGTAGTCATCTTTGCACTCTATCTCTGCTGGATCAATGGTAGCCTCAGTGCATTAAAATTACGAAATCCTTGTAACAATATTAACTTCGTCAATTTTCATCTGAATTAGGTAAAATCCTCACGAAATATGTATGTTGTGGTCGAGATGGTCCATTATGAATTTTATTGTTTCCGGATTAAAGGTAGCCTCTGCGCAAGGCCAAAATTAAAATCCCCTAAACCACCACCAATGTCTGTTTTCAAGATAGTCTAAAACACCATCTTTTCAGATGTATTTGGATATATTCGGGATTCAGCCCAGAAGAAGAAAACAATTACAATATCTTCGTAATCATTTGTATTAGTTTATTATTTGCAATAATAAGCCTACGTGATCGTATAGAAAAAATTTGTATAACCCCCCCTCAAACTTTGTCACTTTACGTTTCAAGGTGCGTAGAATCCAAATTTGAAATGTCCGTCTGCCGTCCCCCGTCCGCCATTCGCCGTCCGCCTTCCGGGCCATAAAAGGCCTAAGAATTGACATAAAAAACCCGTTCTTTCGCACGTAGAGTCCATTTGGGGTCTAGTTGGTCCTAACGTTTAACCATCCCGATCGCTTTACTCGCATAGATGCTATGGGCCAAAAACGGGCGAAAAGTGTGTTTTTCGAGGTTTTGAGTGTTAGACTTGCGCACGCGCGCACGCCTGGCACGCTTGGCAGGGGGTCACGGTGGGTGGTGAGGGGGGTGAGCGGGGGGGGGGGGGGGGAGTGAGAGGAGGCGCCGCGGCACCTTGTGGGGGTCTGGGGCGTATCAGAACGGATATAATATATATTTTATATTATATTTTATTACTTTTACCCCATATAACATTTAACCTACCTTGAACACACTAGTATATTTAGTATAATAATTGATCCAGCCCATCTAAAATCCTTCGTTCTTCTTCTTCCCAAAATCTTCTCGGAAGTAAATCGAAGTGAATTTCGAAGCAAATCGTTTTTAAATTAAAATTGCATTACATGGGCAGGTTGGAGTCTGAACCCTCTGGATGAATAACTTTTTACATCCATTTGTTCCCCATCGGGAGCGCAGCCTGTAACGTGAGAACAGAGGTGGATACTAAAAAAGAGACTGGCGAAAGCCCCAGAGCATGCTGGTTACTATAGCTGGTTATCTGATTCAGAAATAATAAACCATTATGTAATAATTTGCAGCGTTTTTCCTTTATGTCTCGGTCATGACTGCGATCAAAATCAGAAGTTTAAAGCTGGGCCCTCAATGAGGGCATCAGAAAGAAAGGAACAAAGTGGAATGGGGCTAACAATTAAGTGAATTCTATTATAAATCTCACTTTACAAGATTTAGGTTGTAAACCCCCCCCCCTCCACCACCAATTCATTTTGTTCCTTTCTTTCTGACGCTGCCCTCATTGTTGGTCACAGTGATGACCAAAATGTATAGGAAATACAAAGTATTACAAAAATATTGTAATATTGTTTTCTTTCTGGGCCGAATCCAACAATGTCTAATTACTAAAACCACACGGCCAACATAAAACTTCAATCACATCTTTCAGTTGTTCGCCATATTAAGCTCCTGAATACATCAATGTAGTCTAAATCCTCTCTATTCGCATATTTCAATGATCTATACAAACTTCTTAAGGTTACGAGGAAAACCCAACTTAGCAGACGTTTATCCCATGCTAGCAAATGTATTTTTCCCCTCTCAATATACTAGAAATCGGCGACCTAAGAACTACTGGATCCAAAGTCCCCCATAACACGTCGTACTATGCTTGCTACATTAATCAAATTCATAAATTTTTTTAAAGGTGCGTAGAAGGCATAGAAACCATGAGGACGTCGCCAGAAGGGATCTCTGGTTACAGTAGTGCCTTAGCTGCAGTTTTAGGTGGAGTACGTCTGTCACCACTTGGCGTTCCGCACACCAAAGGAAAGGTAGGTCCAATTGGAGAATTTCTATAAAATTCTTATCACAAGATTCAAAATCCGATTTTTAAAAATTTACTATATATACAATAGTTAGATACGTGATTGCACTGTCCTTTATTTATTTGATTATCATTATATTTCCAGGTTATTTTCAACACAGCTGAAGAATTGTTGCGTAGTGCTTCTCAAAATAGCAGACTATCTCTGCACAGAACGCAAGCGGGATGGCTACTTATTGGAGCAATAATGACCTTAGGTATGGGTTAAATTCATGTGTTCTGGTCCGGAACTATGTCGATGTTCATAGTAATACTGAACATATTATTCTAATAAGTATTACACTATAAATAAATGAATTTAATTTTAAATTTACGTATTTGAAAATCTTATTTATTTCATGATGAATTTTGTTATTTCAGGCGTTCCTGTGGTAAAAGGACTTCTTCCAAGAATGCTGTTACTTTGGCGTAACTCGTTCCCTCGGTCCAACAAAGAATTGGGATCGGAGGTCGCCAGAGGAGACGCTTTTACTTGGCAGGTCCGCTGAATGAAAATAATTTATCTATTCCCAGTTTCCACTGCTAGAGGGGGTTACTTCCAAGTCTTGACATTAGAATAGAATAGAATAGAATAGAATTTTGTTTATTGACAGAAGAAAAAATTACATTAGAAGTACATAAATTATTATGTACAATATAATATATACAATAAAAATAATTATAACTGTCATATACAATATACAAAATAAATTTCCTTCTGTCCACCAACCAAATAAGTTCATAAGAACTTGTGGGGGCTGGTGGAGCTGGTCTCAACCGAAAATATTCAAAAACAAATAAGTAAAAATCTAATCAAAACATATCAAAAACTAAGACAAAAAAATAGAATCAAAAAGAAAAAAAAGAAACTATCTACTGATCAAATAACATTATCAATCTAAGAATTGTCCTCTTAAAATGCTTAAAACTAGTAAATATATCTGGGTTTAATTTACATGAATAAAGGAAACGTAAAACTTTATAATATGCATTCTTTTTTGCACGTTCCGTCTTTAATTTGGGAAGTTGAATGTTGGATGAGGCTCGTGTACGTGTATGCATGGCACTGCTTCTATGCTCAGGCTGAATACCAGTTTTGAAAACTAGTAAGCATGACTGCAATAGAAACAGTTGCCTTACATTAAGCACATTTAATTCACGATAAAGATGATTGGTGGGGTAACAAAAATTCTTACGAAAGGCTATTTTAAGAATAATATTCTGAGCAACCTGCAAGGGTTGCAGAATAGACTTCCCAGCACTACCCCAAACAAAAATACCATACTTCAACAAAGAAAAAGCTAAGCCAAAATAAATGGTTCTTACCTGAGCAACAGACAAAAAATTACGAGCTTCTCTAAAAACATAAAATAATTTTCTGAGTTTAGAAACCAACGCCTCAATGTGGAAATTAAATTTCAATTTATGATCAAATATAATGCCTAAATATTTACATCTATCTGTCAAAGGTAAGGAATCACAATTACATAATTCCCTACTCTCAAAACATGAAAATTGATGGAAAGACACCCCAGAGGGGCCAGAGCGAAGGGCGTGGTTAGAAAAAGAAAATTTAATTATTGAGGTCTTATCTACATTTAGACTTAAAAAATTATTGTCCATCCAGGTCTTGACGAGAAACAAATTAAAATTAATCGTATCTATTAACTTAGGGAGCTCTTTTCCATAAAACAAAAGTACTGTATCATCAGCAAAACCCAACATAGAACCATCTATATCCAAATCCAACAATTCATTAATATATAATAAAAACAACACAGGGCCTAAAACAGTGCCTTGAGGCACTCCACAGGACAATACCACTTCATCACTAAGTACATTATTAATTCTAGTTGTCTGCGGGCGGTTCGACAGATAGGAACCAATCAACTGCAAGGGTAACCCTCTTATTCCATATTTATACAATTTTTTAAGTAGGATTTCATGATTAACTGAATCGAATGCTTTCCTTATGTCCAAAAAAACTCCATATACATAGAATCTATCGTCCAATTTATGCGAAATAATATTATTTACCCTATACAATGCATGGTCAGTTCCCAAGCCCTTGCGAAACCCGAACTGATTATCGGAAATAATGTTAAACTTATCTAAAAAAGAAACAATCCTCTTCTTCATACATTTCTCCAGAATTTTAGAAAGTGATAACGTCAGAGCTATGGGCCTATAATTAGATCTCTCCATACGATCACCAGCCTTATACAAAGGGACAACAATAGTTTTCTTGAACAGAGAAGGATATATACCAGAGGAAAAAACCAAATTAAAAATAAAAGCCAAAGGACTGCTTATGTAGGGTGCCATTCTCTTCAATATAATATTACTAATTCCGGAGTGCGTGAAAGAGCAACTGTTTTTCAGAATTTTAATATTAGCGACCACTTCAGAAGGGTCAACGGGCGTCAAATACAAAGAATGGCCCGGGAGAACTTCCTTCGTAAATCTGTTTACAAACAGATCATCCGGAAGACTAATAGGAACCTGAATACCGCTTGCGATATCAGAGCCTACATTAGAAAAGAAGTTATTCAAGCAATTTGCAATTTGTTTATCTTCTACTATAATTGAATTACAATGATCCCTAATTTTAAATAATTTATCATATTCTTTAGTGGTAGGCCTGTTTGAAGCTTTATTCACAGTCTCCCAAAGCACCCTTGGATTTCCCAGAGCCTCCGAAACCAAATCAGAAAAATACATACGCTTAGCTTTCTTGATCAACTTATTCAAGAGATTTCGGTATCTAGTAAAGTAGGAATGAAGAGCAAGATTATCTGGGTGTTATTTAGCCCTCATCTTAATTTTATCTCTATGTCTAATAGACACAACAATACCACAAGTTATCCATGGTTTCAAAATTTTCCCTTTACAACCCACATATTTTGTAAAACTAGAATCAGAAATATGCTGTTCCATCACTTTACTAAAAAGTTCAACAGCCGAATCAACCTCAGTCTGAGAATACAGACTATCCCATTGCTCATTCTTTAGCAAAATCTCTAGCAATTCATAATTAATGACACTCACAACTTTCCGATCAGCACTTACACCACTACGACTTGGTAGACTGTCAATTTGCAGGTTAGCAATAACCATATAGGCTTAGGATTATGGCTATTGAATTGTGGTTGTTGAATTGTGGCTTGAGGAGTATTGCAGATCAATTAATTAATTAATCTTGACACGTTGCTATGTCTTATCAGTATTGGGCTCTAGTTTTCTGCACATAAGGGTCAGTACGTTACATTAATGGTAATTTCAGGTGACCCTCGAAGGGCGTGCCGGGGCTCTCTCTGCGATGCACTCCTTACTTTACAACTGTCCAGAGTTGGTGACAGACGATATCGCCAAACGGCTGCTGACTCCAGTCGAATCAGCCCTCGCTATGCTTACGAAGTGAGTGTCCATTGTTAATTTTCTCCTGACAGTGCTGAATTATGATGAGTAGGTACAATCAGGGATCTTACATGCACAGTATGGTGGAAATAATTGGGGTTTATTTCTTCAGCCGCAAAACTACGGACCTTGCATATGTTTGTAGATGTTTTACTCGTTTGCACGTTTTAATACAATTTCCAACCATTTGCTTATAGTCTGCATCTTTGTGAGTTATTGGTTGAACATTAGACGAGCTTTGATTAGGGTATCAAAAACTATACTTGGTTGGTTGTTTGTCTTCATAGTATTTGTACTTGTGGGGTTGTGGAAGTGGATGAAATTAAGACGCTTCCGTGGTTGCTTTGTTCCCCTTTATGTTTCTAGACCACTTTCGCCGTTTTCGGTGGAGCTAGTCTACTATAATTCATCTCAATACCGATAACACCTGTTTTAATGTTATGTTCTCAGTATCCAGACAGTGCTCAAGTCATACGGCCAGCATCTCAAAGCACCAGCTGCAATGGTGCGGCTTAGGCTATACGAAGTCCTAAGTTTAATATCGCCTCAACTATTTGAAAGTAAGCTCTCCATTTCGTGGTACCTTTGCTAGTATTTTGATATGAGATTTGAGTGGTTATAGTCATCTTCTTCATTCATCTGTGAATTTAGAATTACCTAGAGGTTGTTTCAGATCATGAATTCATTGATTTGAGCTGACTTGTTGGAATCCATTTTTTGCTAATATAGATGTAATATCTACTTGAAGACCACCTATCTCTCTACGTACTTTTACCTACTTGGGGATCTGTTAGTTTTGATCTATTCTTAATGATGACTAATCTTTTCATTAGATTCTTATACACACCTTCTTCGACTCCTCGTGGCTGAATTCACTCTGACCGAGAATCCGGCCAACACAACCACTTCCCTCTTACGGTCGGCGGTGCACGCAGATGACTCAGTTATTCTAGGGTCCTGGCTCCAAGAAACTGACCACAGAACTATTGAAGATCAGGTATGAAAGAGAACCACTTTTTATCGCTGACGAAGCATTGGGTTGATTGTCATATCAGGCAGTTATAGATGGGGATTGCTTATTTAACGGGTCTCGAAAATTCTCTGTTCTTTTTCTTTAATATTCTCTAGATTAGAGTGAATATTGGAAAAAGTTTGACACGGGAATTTGGCACTGCAAAGCTGTGATTTTTCTGAGGTGTTTTACTAGTTAGATGCTCATTCTTATGCCATTTCAGCCTTATCATCTTAGGTTTCAATCTTTTGATTGGACGAAAGATTTTTCAAGTAGCATTTTCTTAAATGGATTTCGGAATTAATTCCATCACTGTAAAATGTGGTGTCACTACTGAAATCTAGATGTACAGTATGAAAGTACGGTGATGGCAACAGTTTCTGATATTTGTGGTCTTAATCATTTGCAATGAGGTTATCACGTAACGTGTTGGTTAATTTTCTTGTTATTCACCTCGCACTAGCAATCTAACATTCTAATATCCTTTTCAAACCCTCAACTGCCTCATGCTGTAGTTCAAATATTGGGTGTTGGTTTATGTTCGTATTTATGTTGTGCCTCAGATGGAACCCAACAGAAAAGCGGATGGAGATTATGTGAGTATGCTATTGGTTCAACTGTTGTGATTGTACCTTATTTTTGTATTGATCCTTCAAACACTAAACCGCATGGGGTGAAATTTGTTTGTGATCTTTCCGTCATTATGTGTCAATCAACTCATTTCTTATTTCTCGATTTTTATGTTTTGTTACATTTTTAAAACTCCTTTTACTTTCTGGAATCTCTCTGGATTTCCTCTTTTAAAAAGAATCATCGATGCCTTGTGAACATATACTGCATCTTGCAACCTCCTATGCTACCTGGTTATCGAGTTTACCTTTTCTCGTAGTTACCTACTAAGTTAGTCAATTTGATAGTCAGTTGATTTGATTTTGACCCGAAAAGGGTGTTGGCCATTGAGCAAAGCCCAACTCAAACTGGTTGTGTGCAGTACATCTGAGAGATTCGGGATGCTTGTTTTTTGTATCTTTTTTCTTATCAAAGCCATCAAACTGGTTGGTCACCATCTGTGGTCTTCCCTTATGCAATGATTTGGGATTTAACCCATGGCGAATCTAATCAGACGAAAGTGGAACTATTGTTACCTCCACGCTGTGCGTTAGGAATGGAGGAAGGAAGTAGAAGTCGACAGAGGTAACAGCATGATAAGTGATCCGTGTATGGATGGGATATCGGAAGATAATTAAGGATATAAATATTGATATTGTTGAATAATATCGATTCCCGTAACGATAACAATATACCGATATTTTTGATATCAATGAGAAAACTCTGGTTTCATCAGTCCTAGCGCAGTGTCGGTACCTATAGTCGTGCACTGAATACTAGGCTGCTATATGCTAGGAGATTTCTACATATCTGGCTATCACGTTTAATCTGCTTCTATAATTATTTGGGTTTGGGGCTTTGGTTGGTTTAGTTTTGGTTGTTTTGGTTGGTTATCTGGTTTGGAAATAGAAATTTTTGAAACCTACCAGGAAGAATCCAAAAATGATGTTGATAACGGTTAAAATATCTTTATAAGTACATACTTATATTATTTTTATAATTTTGTAAAATGAGACATGCTGGGGAAGAAGTGTGAAGCCTCTCACCAGACACCTTATTTAGAAATCAAATCGTTAAGTTTAGAAAGGGTTCATTTTCCTGTGAAATGTTCCATTTTATTGACACCTTTTTTCAAACACTATTCAAACTGTAGTTGAATTCAAAAAATTTGGGTTATTCAGTCGAAATATCAATATTTTAGGGTATTCATATTCCGATATTATCAGAATTCTAATATCGATGCTGAAATATCAAATATCCGTCTTAACACATTCAGGGCAAATCGATCTTAGAACCGTACCGAAGGCGATTCATAGCGAAATACACCTGTGGGCTCCCAGTGGTTGAGGATCGTCTGGCTAATTTGCTCGATTTTGGTGATGATAGGGAGAAAATGTTAAATTTATTTCATTTTGTTACTAGTGCACTAGCACTTCAATCAATTGCGCTCACCGAATAGGTGTCTGATATGTACAGCATTAGCATTGTATAGTGTACAACAGGATAGGCTTGTTGTGGATATTGTACGAGTACCATTGGTATAGCGTGGATGTTATGGATTATTATTCATAACGGATTATTATTTTTTTTAATATTAATTTCATATCGATGACCTCGTTTATTTTGCATGTACTTCATTAAGCTGTAATGCCCTGTTAACTAGATTAGGAAGAAGATATTTGACTTATTTCTTAGCTATTATATATTTTTCTAATGATAATGTGTAAGTGGACCTGAACTCTTTGTAATAATCATTGATTTAATACAATAAACAACTTACTACTACATTCAGGGCAAATGACATCATATGATGTCATAGCAGAGCTCACGGTGGCTAGATGAGTTCATAAGATGTCATGGATCCATCCAGGCCCAGGCGCTTTTCAAAAACCCGCTGGGGATAGAGAGAGATCCTCAGTCTGGTGGTTTTTACATTCATTGACCTTCAAAGTACAATACGCAAGAGTTCGTTAGGTGGTTGGTAATTTTTCTCCAGAGCTTTGGGCTGCTCACATCAACAGTGTGTTTTGAGAAAGCCAGTGTTGCCCTTCTAGATGCTAAAACCTCTTTTTGAGCGCCGAGTTGAATGTATTAAAATATTGATATTTTGATAATGTCAAAATTGATCCCATCCCTTCGTGGCGGGGCAATTCCTTTTGATGTTGGTAAGCCAACGACCGGACTATGAAAAATATGTAAAGTAAGTAAGGGGTGGAGGTGGGGGGTGGTACCTGAGACAACTGCAGGTAACGTGGGGAAATTCTTCCTCCCTGCCTCAACGTCTGCTCGAATCGTTCAGGACTTTTTGGCCTATATTTGTCTAAATCCTTTTTGGATTAATTTGGGATGGCAGTCGAAAATCCTTGTTTTGAATATTACCTAAGAGTTCAAATTATCTTAAATTTTATTGTGAAAATTTACTGCTTCTGAAGCTAAAAAACCATCAAATACACTATGCTACGACAAGTGTCTTTTTTAAACAGCTGCTTGAATCACATGTAAAATAGTGATCATTTTATTTGGAAATTGTACTTGCTTGTGCGATCATTGGTTTATTGACAGAAACTTTGTAACTTATTTCGTCAACGATAAATTTTGTAGAGCCTCTCATTTTCTCCGTCATGATTTGGGGTACGTTCCACATTCATTCACAAAATTGTTCTTCGTAAAGAGTTATAATTCCCAGTGGATCGCTCTTCAATTTTTTCTAATTATTACGCATAACAAATTTTTAATTATCGTAGAATTTTCTCTTCGTACCCAAACTGGTTGGTATTTTATTTGATTTCCATAAAGGCTAAAATCAGTAAAGAAATGAATCAAGCTAACCGAATCTTTTGCACGACTACTCATTACTCCTAAATTCCTTTTCTTACGGAGATTATTGGTAAAAGTTCTAAGTAAATTGATGAAATTTGGATTCTAGCTTGGAGAGGATATATCCGTTCGATGTCTACAAAGTTCAATAAGATTCTTATTGAACCAGCTTCCTCTTTTTTTTTGTAAACTTATGTATGTTACTAAACTGCAACTTTTGTGACCTGAACGTAGTATATGCGTGATGGGTTGTGTTGTGTTTAGCTTCAATGTGTGCTCCGTAATGATGTCGAATGCCATAAGCTTATGGCATTATCTGTTTATTCTCGTATTCTCCAATATATTGAGGGTGTGCTGAATCAAGGGTTTATAAATATATGTTTATTTGAGCAATTCTGCTACTCGAATAAAATGTTTCAAGCTGTCTCATATTGGAAGAACGCGATGAAAACATAAATAACTTATTAAACATCATTTATTAATTTTATTTTTTGCAGCTACAGCCAAATAGCGCAGCTGGTTCTGGAGCTCTGGAACATGACACCTGCTGCTTGTACCGTCCTTCGACTCATGTAAGCGAACCTCCATCTTATTAATCCTATTTATATTTACGTTCCTTCACATTTAATTTTACGCCTCTTATTATTAACACGTTGGGTGCCCATGCCCAATCGTGGGATTACTGAAGTTGCCCACTGGCTTCTAACCTCAACAGGACATTGTGACTCACACTGTTCATCATGGGCGTCCCTAGACAGTTTTTCAGTTTTTCCGGTTCTACAACGCCCATGACTCACAGTGTGAGTCATTTTAGAAATACGAGGGTCGTCTCAAAAGTAAGTTGCACTTATTTTTAAAAAATCGCGAGATGATCCGATTGGGCTGAAATTTTTACAGAAGTTTCGTCTGGGTGTTGTCGCAGCACCGTAAAAGTTTCAAGTTGTTATCTCAAGTATCAGCTGTTTACCAGTTGTTACAATATGGAGCTACCCATGTGTTCTACCGCCAAATGCGTTCAGTTATTCGTTTTTTCACAACCTTTGTGAACCCCAAATCTTTGGTAATGAGCCGGTGAATACTCGCTCGGCTTGATTCAATATTGTTGGGAAGTTTGAACATGATCTCGTCAAGAGTATAGCGCCGGTCTGACTCCAAAATCTCGCGAACTTGATCAATGACGGATGAAACCCGAGACGAAGACGGTCGACCACTACGGGGCTCATCGTGGGTCACTTCTCGACCTCCCAGAAACAAATCCCACCATTTTGCCACGGATCGACGACTTACCGTGGTTTTTCCATAAACATTGACAATCTCGCGATGAATTTCTGTCGCGGATTTGTCTTTGGCTGTGAAAAAACGAATAACTGAACGCATTTGGCGGTAGAACACATGGGTAGCTCCATATTGTAATAACTGGTAAACAGCTGATACTTGAGATAACAACTTGAAACTTTTACGGTGCTGCGACAACACCCAGACGAAACTTCTGTAAAAATTTCAGCCGAATCGGATCATCTCGCGATTTTTTAAAAATAAGTGCAACTTACTTTTGAGACGACCCTCGTAGGTAGAAGAAGTACTAAATTTCATAGTTATTTGAATATTTATTCATATTTATGTAAATAGTTTCAAAAATACAGGAAACAAGATAATAAAAATATTAAAACATCTTTTCATTAATAGACAAGTTGTCTATCTGTTCCCGATTCTTTAGGAACTAAGGGCGGAATAACACGCTATTATTCTAACCAATTGAACTTCGAATCATCGCTACTTTTGTGTACCAGAAATTGACCCAACCACGGTGCGTTCTTTGAAAAAACCTACCTGCCATGCCCTTCGTTGTAAATTCTCATTGATGTACGTAAAATATTTGACTCACGCTGCTCATGACGCACACATGTAAGTAATGGGCACCCAACGTGTTAAATAGGGACTACCATGATATCTCATTCTCACTATCCTCTACAAGAAGCAATGAGAAATAGATGTCAAATACTGGATGCACACTTGCATAGTCTAATTGATTACATTCAACGAACACTGTTCAACCTGTTAGGCACCTAATTTTCTTAACACATTTGATGCTATTTCATTAATTTAATATACAAAACATTAAATTAATATACTCGTATTCATAAAATATATTAATAACTTTTGTATATTATATTTCTCAAGTAAAGTACTTTATATCATTCACGCACTGATGGTGACGCGCCCATTGCGACCTATTGGTAATTAGTGATCTCTCCCTAAACCAATGTGGACCACTAAGAATTGACCTAGAACACATCTGGTGCGAAATGTTTTACTACTTTCTCCATTTTTCAACGTTATCCTAGCATTTCCTTTGAGGTGTGATGTACGAAGCTAATATAATTTTACCTCCCATGAAGTGACTCGCATGAATTTCTCCAGAATCAGTGGAATCTTTTGGGAGAAAATCCGAAAAAAAAACCACTGAAATTTTAAAAAACGTTTTCCCACTTACCTCTTTAGGTCTTTCCATAATTAATTGTTAGATTACCCTGTATATTATTAACAGCTTTTATCTGTATCTCAATGAACATTTCGGTTTGCAAACGATAATTGAAACATCACGAGAAGAGGTTTTTTGTTTTCAGGATGATTCTGGTCCATTACCTCTGGGTGTGGCGGTGATTGATGCCTCGGTTATACTCTTTGGCTCAGTGTTTCCAAGAGTCTCAAACAAACACCGTGTACAAATGTTGGGGCACTTTACAGATTGTATCAAAGTAAGTTGTACACAATCTAGATCAGTTTATATGATTGAGTAGAATTCTGTCGTAAATACGACAGCCAGGGTTTTGTTTGTCTTAGCTTACCTAACTGCTTGTAAAAAAAACTCTTTCCAGGCTGCTAAATCCTCGAGAGCAGATGCCTTGTCGTTGAATGTATTTTCTGCTCTTCTTGCTGGGCTGAAGGGGCTCACAGAAGCAAAAGCTACGCTTGGGCAGGACGATGTCAACAAATCGTGTACTGCATTGATATTGGTATGTAACAAATTACTTGATGCTTTGCCTATTGATCCGTTTGCTCTAATATATCTTGCACATACTGGATGAACCTTGTCTTATCGATAATTATTGTGAACCAACTTACTCTGGTTTTCAGTGTGCATTGGGTAGTCAGTCTGCAATGTTGAGATGTGCTGCTGCAGAGGCGCTTGGTAGAATGGCTCAAGTGATTGGGGACCCTCGCACTACAGCCGAATTAGCTCAGAACTCTTTTGACAAACTCAAATCAGCCAGAGACGTGGTCACTCGAACTGGCCACTCTCTAGCTTTGGGTTGCATGCACAGGTCGGTGGCTTATTAATTGAATGTGGTATTTATAACTAAGCACTAATTGACTGTAATCTCTTTGGGGAACTAATAATGGATAATATTAAAAAATAAAATTCCCCTTCTTACCCTTTGGCGTCTATTATTTATGTGAATTGCTGTTTATCTTTGCAGATATGTTGGCGGTCTAGGGTCCCCTCAGCATTTAAACACAAGCGTCTCAGTTCTGCTGGCGCTATCCCAAGACTCAACAAGCCCTATTGTACAGGTACTGTGGCACTTTACTGAGATATGTTACCTCCCGTTTTAATCATTGCCTAGTAATTACAATCAATACTACTTTTATTGCACATTACTATATTCCGATGATAATTTTTTTAGTCCGTTTTCAATGGGGGAATGTTTGTTGACGAGACACATGCATTTCACGCACTATTAACCTTACATGTGTATTTGTTGTTTAGGTGTGGGCACTCCATGCACTGTATCTCATTGCTGACTCTGGAGGCCCCATGTTTAGAGGATACGTCGAGCCCACACTGTCACTATCACTGAAGTTACTCCTCAGTGTTCCTCACTCCCACGTTGATGTTCACCAGTCCATTGGAAAGGTGTTGACTGCCATCATTACTACCATTGGCCCAGAACTCCAAGGTCAGTTCTATAGCATTGCGACTAATCTCTTGAAGCTATCTGATTTGAATATTGTCAAGTATGTATTATACATTATAAAATGTTGAAGAATTTTCCCTCAGACAGTAGTTGAGAAAATGTATACGATTTCCAGGAAACACAAGTACAGTTTGTGGACTGCGTTCCTCGCTGCTTTGCGCATGTGCGATCATGCAAGACCACAATGATCCGTTGGTCAGGGCTGAGGCCACTTCTTGCCTTCAACAGTTACATCTTTTTGCACCGCGACACGTTAATCTTTCATCCCTTGTTCCTACCTTATGTGTAAGCATCAAAACTATTTATATTGTGGAGTTATATTTATGAATGCCTAAGTACTTTTGAGCACTATTAAAATGATTGTTGGTCTAGAAAGAGAGGGTAAATTGGTAACCTTTGAGCAGAAATGAATAGAGTTTAAGTTGGTTTATGAAACCATACCTACTAATTAACCTTATTTTTATTCAAAAATAAATAAATAGTAATAATAATTTGTCCTTCTGTTCACTTATGTCTGATTGAATTAATCTAATCTTTCTTCCCAGGGTTTCCTTTCCAGTAACCACCTGTTGCTAAGAAAAGCAGCTGTTGCCTGTTTGAGGCAACTCACGCAGCGAGAGGCCAAAGAAGTTTGCGAACATGCATTAGCCCTAGTGAACAACGACAATGCTTCTACTGATGGTAACTTTGTATTAATTAATCCTTCCATTCCAGGAATAATTAATCATGTATATTAGTACCTCTTATTATTTTTCGTTTGTCTACAGAGCCCATTATTCCTGAAACTGGACTCCCAGGCTTATTATTATCAATGCTGGACACTGAGAGTGACTCGGCTCTGATATCTCACACACATGATACTATAATCAGTCTTCTTCAAGTTCTGGCATCCACGAATCTATCACAATGGCTATCTTTGTTCAAAGCAGTCCTGACTGTAGCACCTGGTTTGTGTTCTTCATATAATATATGTTTGATTACAATTTATTATCCAACTTTGGGAATGATTTGTTGAAAGATTAGTGGCTTTGTTGAGGTTTCCAACTGTAAAAATATTATAGCTTTGAAAATATAGCGTCAACTCACCTTGCAGATGCTGGAAGCAACGATGTTCAAGAAACTGGTTTGAGTTGCGATGGACCCTCTGAAGACGAAGATGATGGTGAAGAGTTTCAGACTGGATCTGCGCAGGAGGACAGCAACAGCAAAAATAAGGTGAAGTTTGTGAAACGCAAGACAGAACCAATTTGTATCCGAGTGCACTAGTTCATGCACCTCTTGAAGTACCTTTAATATTAAACCGATATTGCTAACAACAAAATTTGTTTGAACAGGTCCAACCACGATGGCCAACAAGAGTTTTTGCGATGGAATGCGTGAGAAGGATAATTTCTGTATGCAAAGCTGCAGGGCCCAGACATTTTCATCTTACTCTTGCAAAAGTACGTGTCCAGACATTTTCATAATGACTGATTGATTGCTTCCGTCTGTACATATTTCCAATGTACTGGTTCATGTCTACTAGTGGAATTAATAAAACATTTTATTGTGAAGGAAATCGTATCAGGACGAGGTGACGATGCCTTGGTACTACATTTGTCAGATTTAGTCCGAATGGCTTTCATAGCTGCTACCAGTGATTGTGACCAACTCCGCCTTGAAGGACTGACGACGATGCAGGAAATCATAGAAGCCTTTGCTGGTGTGCCTGAGCCAGAGTTCCCTGGCCACCTTCTACTGGAGCAATATCAAGCTCAGGTACAAATGCAGTTTTCTAAAGTTGACCATCTATTGTTGCATCATGATGGAATTATATAAGTTAATATTTTGAACTTTAGGTTGGGGCAGCTTTGAGACCTGCATTTGCTGTTGGGACAGCTCCTCATGTTACTGCTGCAGCTTGTCAAGTTTGTTCTGCCTGGATATCTAGTGGGGTTGCAAAAGACCTAAATGTCCTTCGAAGAGTACAACAGCTTCTAGTGTGTTCCCTTCACAAACTCCAGGCGTCTGATGACCGACCCCAGCTTTTGTACAACGAGAGTCTTTTGACTCTGGAAAGACTGGCATTACTCAAAGCTTGGGCTCAGGTATGTTGATAATTCCCGAGTTATCTTTGGGAAAAAAATACAAAAACTTTATGATTCAAAAATCTTGGTAATGACGATGTGTTCCTGCAGGTATATATTGTGGCTATGACTGGAAATAACAAAAAGGACAACAATCGACCTAATGAATCAATCAAAGATATAAGAAATTCAAAGACTGAACCAGAAGAAAACGATTTTGATGATGAAGATTTCGGTGATTTCGAATCAGGTTTGTGCATATTTTCATACTTGCCATTTTACTTGACCCGAAGGATCAAGACAAAGCATTACCTATCTTATAAGTCAATCGGCATACCTTATAAAAAAATATATATAATAAAAAATAAATCTGGTATTTATAAATATTTATTATTAATTCTTTCTAATAATGAAGTATTGAATCTAAAGCTGTTTTTCTTACAATATTTCCAGGTGGCGGATCTCTCCTTGCTTTAGTTCAGCCAGAGCTATCGAGTCTTTCACATGCCTGGCTTGCTGCTTTAAAAGATCATGCTTTACTCTCCCTTCCACCAGGTGATTTTCTTTTTAGAATTCTCTTGTTGCGTTTGATTTTGTCAGAGATCATGCTTGTAATATCACAATTTTCTTCTTCAGAATTCGCAAGTCAGTTACCACACGATGGTGGTGCGTTCTACACCACAGAAACAATGGACAGTTGTCGACCACACTACGCTGCCTCGTGGCCTCCATTGGTACATGCGGCAGCCATTTTTCTGAACGCTACTCAATTTAAGGGGGAAGCTGGACAAGACAGATTTCATTTACTGTTTGGTATATGCATGGAAGCTTTGTGCAGCCCTAGGCTTGTGGAACCTATCGAATCTGTAGTTACCTGCCTCAGGGCCCTCTTCACTCTCCTTGATTCCGAATTGCCTCGACAAATGCTGATGGCAGATCGATCGCTTCCAATCGAATTATCAAACGTCTTGCATAGGTATACTTTTTACTTCTTTTTTATGCTCTCTAGACTTATTGTCTTAATGTATTACTAACTGGTATGGTTCTGATTTCAGGTTGTTATTAACAAGAGATAACTCCGATGTACACCAACTTGTCATGGATGTCCTAAGCCAAATTATCAAAGCTGCTACAGAAGATTTAGATTCACGTAGGAAAAGAAAATTGAAGGGTGAGATAAATTAAATTTATAACTTGCTTACTGGGTTAAAATCAGTATTGCACATGAATCATCAATTTGTGTGCTTAATGAATATTTAAATGTGATTTTTCCACAGAAGTACTTCCAGCTAATCAAGATCCACCTCAAAGTTTGCCAGAAGTTGATGACTTGGGAGAAGGAGGGTCTGATGGCGTTCTGGTTCCTGGAAAATCATTGGTTTTCGCTGTATTAGAAGTAAGTGTTCATAAGCTGGTACATACGTTAAACATTGGTTGATCCCTTCAACTTTCTATCCGTACAAGTTGATTTGAAGAGACAATTTTTTAATCTTTCAGTTTGAATGCATGGTATCATGATAACTCGATAACTCGCTTTTTATTTACAGATTACTTATTTCATGGATTCTAAGCAGTTGGTTGCTTCACTGTACCATTGTTTAAATTTTTAGGTGTGCCTGTGCCTGCTAGTGAACCAGATTCCAAACCTGAATCCTGGTGGGCCTCTTCCTCCATCGATGTCCTCATCGTCTTCTTCTGCCAATTGTTTAGGAATTGGAGGTGTTCTTGTTTCTAGAGCCCTAAATACGATGGGTCGCCTACCTAACCTCTGCTCTCCCTCAGGTACTCAAAGAAACTGCGCATGCGTTAGCATATGTTCCTACTCAAACATTTTTACACTGATTTTGTTAAAATAATCAAAGATTATGCAGGTTGGGGTCTAGTTGGTCCCATATGAATTTATTTGATCCCAATCTATATCTAGAATTTATAACTCTTTAGGAGGGGTTGCGATTCTTCCTACCATCTTGTTCCTGACTACTGGTGTGCTCAAGGAGACTGGCTGTCCATCCAAGCCCACAACGGACGTACCTGGTGAAGTGACTGGAGCTCTCCAGTGCCTCAGGGCTGTTGCGTCCCATCCTTATTCCGGACATCCAGAAGTTGTTGAACAGTGGCGGCTTCTTCTCCAAAGCACCCTTGCCAAAATCATCGATCTTGGTAAAACAGGTATGATTACTTCATTATTCAATTAAGTAGACGGTACGTTTAATATGATTGACTGGAACGAATTTTTGTTTGTCAGTTACTAAAATATCCAACCACTCGGTTCGAGACCAAAAAATTTTCTGGAGTACTACAAGAATTTTTTCATCATTCCGTTGTTTAGGTGGTGATAACACAGTTGATGGGGAAAAAAAATTGGATGAAGTTGCGATGATGATGTGTATAGCAGTGTTTGTGCTTCACTCATCGCCACAAGTTGCGTCTGCACCTAACCTTCAGTACCCTTGCATCAATCATCTCCGCCAATGTTTGATGTCTGACAACAACAATGTAAGTAACTGACATGGTTTTAGGTATTTTATCCCACACTTGTTTGTATTTTGCGACTGGCTCTCTCCTCTACACAATGAAAAAGTTTCTGATGATTAGGGTTCCACTTTACCTATATATGTCTTTCGTTATACCTACCACACTGTTAACGCATGCACTTTTTGATGAAGTTTCACTCAACTGTTGACTAATTTCTGCACTGTTTCTATGATTAGACCAAGGTGAAATGCATTCAAACTCTGCGCACCATCTTTGGCCACTGTGAAGCTCGCGTATGTGCAGGCTATGTCCACGCCTTGGCTCCTCGCCTTCTTGATATTCTACATTCCAAGCAGTCAAGGTGTCCCACCAACGACCTAGAACTCAGCGTCACCTTGGAAACAATATCCGCATGTGAAGCACTGGTTCAACTGGCTGAACCTAAGCATAGTAAGTCGGTTATATTTTCATCAAAATATTCTAACCTGAGTAGGATTTGCATAAGCTTTTCTTTTTGTTTCAATACTCTGGAACATTAAAATCGGTGGTTTGGTTCTTATATGTCCTTTAAAAAAAGTTTAGTTTTCTAAGTGTGCTACAAATTAATTAGTGCATAACTTCACTATTACATGTATCATATCATAGTACTTCTTGTTGGTTATTGGAAAGTAACCTGTCCTTGGGAAAACTCGTAAATCACTTAGACATTCACTCTAAAGGCTGAAATGAAAGACAGGACAATCTACTCGTTTGATGCCTTCAGTTATCACTTATGAACTTCCTTAAAAATGTAATCAGAGTGTTCGCCTCAGTACCCACTCAATTTTCTAATGATAGATTCTTCCTTAAAGTACAGGACGAAGCGAAACTTTGAGAATATCCCTAAGTTCCAGTTCCTAAATCCTTAATACTTTTGGACATTTTGACAACACCCCCTTCCCCCCTCCTGAAAAATACGGGTGTAGTTTCGTATGTGTCCTTACTTTCAAACCAATGTAAATCCGTCATTATCCTATCACAAAGTTAATTTGACGACTGTTTCAGAATCCTCATAATCTCATCTTTCCCGTGTTTTCATGATAGATTAACTTTCTCCTTTGCGTACATGAGAAATATGGAATTGAAAAAAGTGGGGACACATACGGAACTATCTGCCTAGTCAAAAAGTTCCGTTTGTGTCCCCACGCTATATTCAAATCCATCTAGCATGCAAATACATTAGAAAGATGTATATAGTTTAGTGGTCTGGATGCTCGCATCTCAAAAATACATAACATCAAGTAGTCAATCCCTTAGTAAAAATTCAGATTAGTTGGACATATCAGTCAGAATGATATGTATAGTTTGGTGGTCTGGATGCTCGCAAGCTCGCATCTCAAAAATACATTACATCAAGTAGTCAATCCCTTGGTAAAAGTTGTGGAGCAGACCCCGCCTACCTAAGATTTGGAAAGTGCCCAGTTCAGGTGGTTTAGTTGCCGCTGGTGCCCAGCTCAGGTGAGCCCAACTCTCCGTCCGGGTCCCCAGTCTGTTGGAAGGTATAAGATGCATGTTTATTCAAGAGTTTGTATAATCCTACACAATATAAAATAAATATCAACTAAAGTTTAGTCAGAGAGCAACAACAAAAGAGTTTTTGGGTTTGTCGCTCAACTTACTGACTCACAAATAGCGTGGGGTCACATGCGAAACTTTTTGACTTGTCAAATAGTTCCAAATGTGTCCCCACTTTTTTCAATTCCCTATTTTTTACGTACGCGAAGGAGAAAGTTAATTTATCATGAATCCATGGGAAAGAGAAGATTCGGAGGTTTCCGAAACAGTCGTCAAATCCATTTTTTGATAGGTTAACAATAGATTTACATTGGTCTGAAAGTGGGGACACATGCGGAACTACACCCAAAAATACTACTTGGAAATAGCTTCAAAACAAAATGATATCTTTACCGTTCCGGGAGTCATGATTCTTAGGCCCGGTATTTAGAAACAGATGTAACCTTAGTGGCAGCAGCCCCACGAGGTATACTTAAGCCTTCAATGTATCGTAACATAGGTAGATTTTTTTTGCATGGAACATGCTTTTACGATGGACTAACTGTCAGAAAACGTTACGCGGAAGTGGAACATGGGAGCGACCCCAAAGTAGCGCGGTCAAGAATGCCTCCTTGTAAGGTAGTGAGTGGGTGAGTCATTACATCTGAGTCGCGAGTCCTCATTTACATACCAGTCTGGTTCGAGCGTGCCCCGGAGATGTATCAGTGTCCTGGGCCCGATTGCCCTCAGAACTCCCAAATTTTGAATGAATAAAGCATGTTTCATGTTGTTGAATTTAGCCCTAGGCTCTAAGCAGAAATAAAACCCGGAGGGCCGAGTTTTCGTTTTGTTTTAAATATCCTGCGCATCAAGTGAAACCACGGAACAAAAATAATTTTGTAATGTCCAAAAGGTTAGCAACTCATTTAAAATTCCTGAGGTTGCCCACTACCAAAAGGGGCTAAAAATTCTATTGAGCTTTCCAGTAACATAGGAAAACCTGGATGATTTTACGTGAATAAGAACTTCAAGGAGAAATTAATATCCTAGGTTGTGGCGATTTTGTGGCTTACCTCCAAAAATGTAAAATCTCGGGAATTCAAGTCTTACGATGAAGTTTTCCAAGGCTTGAACTACTTTTTTGCAAATGAAATGTAATAAAAATTAAATCTCCCTAACGGATAAAGATATCATTCAACGAGTATTTTTTGGTGGGGAACGCAACGAAATTCCTTAAAGTATAAGGGCAGGATTTAGGGAATTGATTTAGGTGTTCTTAAACTCTCGCAAGATACCTACTCAAGTATGGTTAGATAAAAGTACATAACTATTTATTGCATGCTCACTACAATAATGCAGAGGAGCATCTTTCATTTCATGATAAATACTTGTGTGTTCACCACGATCTCGAGTAGATTTGACTATTTTGAGAAGCTTCTGTTTTTGTATTTATTTCTCTTTTCCGATGTTGTGTAGGGTTCCTTTTGAATTTCCTTCTTTTCTATTTTCTGAGCCTTGTTTTCTTCCTTACTTCCATGTCTGGCTCCCACAGACCCTGGGAACAGCATACTGTTACTACAAGGCAAGTATCAGTGTTTAGAAGAATTCCTGCTAAGTACCTACCTACTTACCTAATTGCTTTGATTCGTTTTTGGTTTCTTCATCAATTCTTGTTTTTTATCAAATAGAAATTCGTTAAAATATGATCCTCATGTTATCTTTTAAATGTTTGAAAGGTGTAATTTTATCATTGTCGAACATAATACTTTGATATGTGATTTAATTAGCGTGAAGGGACCAGTGATGGACATCTAATAAGGCATAAAAGTGTTTTACGGGATAGGTCCTTTTGAATGTTGAGACAAAATACCTTCTCAGTGAAGTATAAAGGCGGGAAAAGGTTTCAGGCGGATTTTAGTGAAATCTGGAGAAGGTTACCCAACAAAACCTCGTGTTGTCATTTCTTTGGAGCTGTTTCTTGTGATTTTGCTAACGAAGTAAGTATTTTATATAGCTTCACCATGTCCTCCACATTTTCAAATTCGATTGTACCCATGGTTTTTCTCATTCAGTTTTTTGTGAAGATTGCATTTATACTATCATTTTTTGGAAATAATCAAAGATAACATGTGAAAATGCAAATGTCAATTACTAGTCACCAAACTGATGCTACCCTCAGTGATTTGCAGTTCTGTCAATATGGATCTCTATTCGTTCTTGTCATTCGTTCTTTATATTTATATAAATACAAAGCAACTCACAAGCTGCTAGTTTACCATTAGAAGGGTACGTATTGAATCTACGGTATTGAGAAAATATTGTACCTATTTTGTGATGAAACATCTAGTGATATTTTCAACTTTGTCTTTATAAATACTCATATTAATTTATTTTTATATTAATAAAAGTAAGCTCAAATGCTTAATTTACTTATAAATTTTTGAAATAAATGTTTTGTTGATACACGGAATCATTTATTGCTGAAGAAATGCTGTGTCAATCATAGGGGGTCGATCACAGGTGCAACCAAAAATTTGGGTGTCATCCCCCCAGACATCCTGATGCTGTAATAGATGAAAGATTAAGTTTGAACCAACAAAAAAACATAACTTAATTGCTTGCCAAGCCAAAATTTCTCTTAAGGTGTCAAACAGTGGTCCCTCCACCCTATATGAATTCATTTTTATGACACGATAAGGGCGTTGATAGCAATATTCATCGTTATTTACTGATTAGGTTATATATATTGATAAATTTTGTTTTTGCATGGGCTTTAGTTGAAAATATGTCTTACTTATTTCAGACTATAGTACCTACGAGATTTTTATAAAAATCCTTCTTTCCATCAAATTGAATTTTAGTCTCAAAACCTTGTGATGATGGGTAAATCATTTTTATCAGGAGGTGAAATGGTCAAAATGCTGGTGCCCGCTCTCGTCGATTGCCTTTTGGAAGGACCTGCTCTCAAAGAGGCTAGTAAAGAGGCGCGTAAACTACACGAAGCAGCTTTAGCGTCCGTTATGAAAATTGGACTCAACCACCCTCAGGTAAGACTATAAAATAAATTCTTTTTGAAATCGAGGTTTTCCATTGTAGATCGGTCACTGTATTTCATTATTATATAATTCCCTCCCTCTGAAAACAGAATAGTTGCACGAAATAAGAACCATTTGTGAGCCACATGTCTTGTGATGTAGGTATTGCCAGTAGACCTTATGTTGGTTGTGTCTTAAGCAATACCTCAAATTTACGGGTTTTCCAACTGGTCCAAAGTTGGACTGAGAAAAATCACCGACTGTCACAGAACTTCTGTAATAGTTGAATGGTTAGAGCGAAGTAGGGAGTGAATTTTACTGGATTCTACGTAAAGCTACGGTTACTATGGGTTCGATTTTTGACCTTGAAACAGTTAGTAGTGGTCAGGTTGTCCACCAAGAGCGTTAGCAGCAAAAGTGTTAAACGAATCATTAGTTAAGTACCTACCTTAATATAACTGCATAGGTGTAGGTGCCTACTGAAGATAAATTAATCAAATTAAATAACACACCTACACTTTCCTTGTAAGTATTCAACGCGAGCAGGCCCACCAACTGAAAATTATTTATATACAATAAAAGTAGTGGTGGTGGCGCGTTGGCGGAGCAGTGGTTTGGCGTAACCACTGTGTCCAATGCTGCTTGTCTGCAGCAAGCCTTACGCTATCTAGTGGTCATTAATGAAACTTAGTGGTTCACTCACAAATTCAAAGATGTCGTTGCTCTTTCTATCCCTTAAAGAGAGAAAACGGATGTCTCTACGGCTTTCATGATGATTTCATTCGATTCTTTGGGATATCTATAAATAACAACCAAACAAACATTACAGCTACCTTGAAAGTTTTCGAGGTCTCGATTTTTTAAATATTTCAGCCCTCGACTCATATCCTTTAGGGCCGAGCAAAATTGATGCCGATGTTACTGGCAAAACCTCGATTGATGGATGATTTTTGAGCTAAGTTTCATGAAGTTCGAAGAAAGGCTTTGGACGGCGTAAGGACAGATTTTTTTTTTTTTTTTTTTAATTCTACACATTTAACCTTTTTGCTCCTGACTTTTAAATGCCCACGCGGCTCCCAAGTCCTGGATTTCAAGGGCCCGCTTGGACCAAGACAGCTCTCCTGTCCTGACTCATTTTGCGTTTTTGCACTCTTCCGTTCCGCCTATCTTCTAAGAAGCATTACAGGTTCAAAATTTGTTCAAATTTCGAGATGTTTGTTATATCATATAGTATTCAATAACGTAAAAATATCCAGTATTTTTCTATATTCAACCGTTTTTCTAAACAGTTTTGATCCAAAAATGAGGTGAAAATCAAAATAATTCATCTCTGTACTCTTCATCACTGTTAGCATCCGTCACAAGTTCAATTATTTCTTCGTCCGTGAAAGCACGGCGATTTCTTTGCCACATTTCACAGAAAATAACACGGATGGAATAATACAAGACAAACTCGTACGAAAGGGCAAGCGGTACTGGAGCTTCTGGGAGGAGAATGGTAAACCCTCCCTCCCCCCGCCCAGTAATGTCAAATGTTCAATGTAAACACAGTCCAAAGTCTTCCAACTACCGCTTTTAGTCCGAAAACCCATGAATGAAGGGAGGAAAAATGAATGAAGTGACGTCATAAAAAAACGAAAAGCGACCTGTATATAGCATTTCCAAGTCAAATGCAACCTTTTCCAAGTCAAATTCAACCTTTTCCAAGCCAAATTCAACCTTTTCCAAGTCAAATGAAACCTTTTCCAACTCAAATTCAACCTTTTCCAAATCAAATGAAACCTTTTCCAACTCAAATGCAACCTTTTCCAAAACAAATTCAACCTTTTCCAAAACAAAGTCAACGTTTCCCAAGTCAAATTCAACCTCTTCACCATTATTAGGGAAATGACGAAAAATACGCTCAATCCCTAAATGTAGTACCAAATGCTTGTCTGTGGTTGGGGACTGGGCTGAAAACAATACTCCAAACGCAGTAAGTAGGTACCTACACATAAAACAAAATCATGTTTTATTAAAAAAGAAATTAACAGAAAACCGTATTCGCCTACCCTCAACCCGGAGGAACATGCGTGCTCAAAAATGAAAACCGCTGCTCGTGGTATTCTGAGTGAGCCACGCCAAACTCATGATCTATGCGATGTGATTCCACGGGCTGTGTCATCAATTACAGCTACAGATTGTACTAACTATTTTATGGATATGATGCTCCTGCTCCCTCAAGCGTCAGGTGGACAGCCACTCCACTGATGTCATATTTTTTGTCAATTTATTACAAGTACCTACTCGTATTTCACAAAAGTACCTACCTGTACATTTTTTTAAGTGAAAAAAAAAAAAAAAAAAAAAAAATCGAAGATAGACTTTCTACTACTAAGATTTTTAATTTTAAGAATGTTAAAATATTAATTATGTAAAGAAGAGAGAAGAGTTTTTCTTTCAAAGAAATATTGATTTTTTAAAATTATTTTTTTTGTTGATATCTCTTCTAATAAAACATGATTTTGTTTTATTTATACTCCTACTGCGTTTGGAGTATTGTTTTCAGCCCAGTCCTCAATCACTGACAAGCATTTGGTAGCTACTACATTTAGGGCTTGTGCTTATTTTTCGGAATTTCCCTAATGATGGTGAAAAGGTTGAATTTGACTTGGAAAAGGTTGAATTTGTTTTGGAAAAGGTTGAATTTGTTTTGGAAAAGGTTGAATTTGAGTTGGAAAAGGTTGAATTTGACTTGGAAAAGGTTGAATTTGAGTTGGAAAAGGTTGGATTTGACTTGGAAAAGGTTGAATTTGACTTGGAAAAGGTTGAATTTGACTTGGAAATGCTATATATGCGGAGCCCGGCAGTGACTTCCACCTAGGTAGCTCCGCATATATGCGGACCCTGGCGCAAAAAGGTTAAAAAGTAAAGCAACAAATTGGTCGATTACAAAGGTTCATTTTTGAAAATAATGAAGCCAAAATTGAGTTCGACCTTGATCCACCCAAAAATGATCACTTAATTCATTAAAAACATGCATTTTTTGCTTCAACAGGAATTCAAGAGCATCATGAGCGAAACCGGAGAGATGAGATCCCGAGTCGAGACTGCCATTCGCGCATCACAGAACACCAACGCCACCACCGGGCGAACAAATAAACCCGACCAGCCGGCTCCACACCGCCCCTCCCCTTCAATCAAACTCAAAACCACTTTTGAGCACTTTACCTGAAACTTGGAAAACCGACTGAAATAATTCGTCTTTCGATCCCGACGTATCCCTCGCCCACATATTTTCCCTACTCCTTTCTCCACTGGCCACTACCACCCAATGACTCCATGCCTCTATGACCTTGAATTTTATTTCTCACACTAACATGGACTACGTTATTTTTGATGTTGTATTTAAATGCATCAAGTTGCCAAAATAGTTATTCAAACGCATTCTGAACTTGGAGTTGTTTTAATTCGGATATTAAATAAAACCTATTTGGGGGTGCTGTTAAGACGGATATTAATGACGCTATCTTGAGTTCAATCCTTTAAAGGTCCTAACTTTTAATCTAATGCATAATTTTTGTTTGTTTGTTTAAGTCATCAATCAAGTTTTTAATTTTTTGGGTAATTATACTTCAATTCTAATGAAATTTGACAGTTCTATGGGCCTGACCCAAAGGCGCGGACTTTTATGTAAAGCGTTTGAAATTGCTCATGATAACCTTCACATAAATATTGCTCCTGTTGACAACAACTCAATGCTTCCGTGTGGGTGGTAGCGGCCAGAAAAACTGATCCATTATCGTAAGTAGGTAGTTCCTAGATTATAATTAATAATTAACGTTGTTAGAAATTGTTTTCGTTATACCGTTACTGACAGTATTTTATAGCCGTTGAGAAAAAATATATATGATTTTTGGAGAGGCCAAAAGTGGCTTTACAGACCAATATATAGCTTAGAAGTAGGGGTATTTTTGTCGGTTCTTCACATCATAATATGCCCCGATAATATGAACTGTTTTGCGGTAGTTTGACCATTTAATTTCCACCACGGTCATCATTTAAATAAAATTTTCAACCATTATAAAGAGTAGATTTCGAAATTGTTGATGTGCTAGGTACTTCGATGTATTGATTTACTGTTAGCTACGAAAAAAATAAGAAAATTTTATCAACGAGGCTATTTTATTTTTCTATTTTGTGTATAAATTATAAGTAATATTATTAGTATGTAAAAAAATGTGGTTGCTAAGTATTGCTACACGTAGTTCAACGTCACCAGACTTGATGGGTTGTAGGTCCTACTTCTACTGTAATATCCTAATTTTGAAGTGTAATTTCCGTTTGGCTTTTCGTGTGTCCTTTGCAAGAAGGACATACCTAATCATTATTAATCTATAGATCTTTTTTCTATTTTGTTTTAGCTTGGAACATGCTTGTTACGAGCTAACTCCCAAAAAATGTCACGAAATCTTGTTAATTAAGCTTCCCTAAGCTTTGCACTTACAATCAATAGTTGCTAGGGAGAATGTAACTTTCTCGATAACCTACCATTCCACAAAAACCGTTCACCACTAGTTGGGAAGCTCTGAATTTATTATACAACACCACAACTCATGGTGTCGATTTCCCTCTAACCCTCCTGAGAATTTCTGGTTACAAACTTGGTACAAAATAAGTTACTAAGTTTGAGATCCTTCCAGTCAGCATTTGATATCTTGTAGTTGCCTTGTGGGTCATCACGATTGTACTATAGTTCTGTGAGACTTTTTTACATATCCAATTCATTTACTTCAAATTCGATCTTGAAAAATCAGACTTTTCAACCAATATATCGATTGTTTAAAAACGTTTTAATCAATATTGTCCTTCTCTAATTCTAAATGTTTAAGTATGTAGGCAGCTTGCACTCAACTACCCTACACCTTTCACTGAAGACATGTAGACACTTAAAAATCTTTCAACGATGAACACCCGATCCTTTTTGGAAATTTGAATTATAGTTGGGAGAAGAAGATTTGGTGACACCATATCAATTTCAACATGATTGTATCATTAATAGCTACTGCGCATGCGCCAATCCTTGTAAAGACCTTAATTTCCACAGTTTTTATCCGATTTTGAAGAAATTGCCAGTTAATGTGCGGGTTAGGTTGTAGATGGTCCAGTACCTATTTCATTGTTCTCAACTCGTCAGTTCATTCGGCGCATGCGAAAAGGTAAATTACATTGAGTATCGTTTTTTGTTCCTTAATTGACCAATTATGACGTTTCACACTATTTCTTGATTTACTCTTTTCAGCTATGGAACTTTTCAAGATCATTTAAAACTCATTCATGGTATGTAAACGAGGAAGCTATGTGCCACACCCAACTTGACAGTTTTTTTTTTTCAAACGACTTTAAAACGTTAAGGATAGTATATATATAATTTTTCACTCCACTATATCGTACTAAATATATTTACAAAAGTTTGAGCCAAAATAGATCCACATTTCATGATAATTGGCCATTCCGAAACATTGACGCTGAAGGGAATGGAGGAGAGTAATATCCAAGATCATTTGATTCCCTTAACAAATCTTTCCTTTTTGTATGAGTAACAGGTGGGTTGTATTCTAGGTGTAGCAATACAAGATGAACCCTGTACTACCTATGTATGTATTATGTTCTCGTTAGATGTAGGTCACTTAACACACTTAACGTGCTGTAGTGTAAACGATGTCTTCTTCAAATTCTCTAGCGAGCACTAGAGGTTCCTGTTACGCCTGAGATCACACGTTCTAAAATTGAATATCGAGAGTATATAAACTGCTTTTGGTAAACGAAAATTTCGAATCTACAAAAACTTGAAGAAAATGCTCAAATCGTGACATTTTAAGAAGAAAAAAATAATAATGCGGCAAATGATCGATTTCTTGGACTCCCACACAGATGAACTGTGTGTTGATTTATATCGTTGACTGTTCACCAAACTATAGACACTGTTATCACTGTAACTGTACAGTAGGTATCTAAGTAGGTATACGTTGTATTGTCTTCCTAAACTGACTTGTCTAACCTCATTAGCTAGACTCCATGCGCTGGGCGTTTTAATTGTTTTGCACCTGTATATAAATTGAACTGGATGTTGTTTGGACATTTATTTCCGGGGGAGATGTAATTGATGACTTTATTTAAGATCAGGAATCGTACTATGGAAATAACTTAATAAATATCACAGAAAGCTTTGATGGACTTCATAAATTATTTTTCGGCTTGAAATGAGTTGACCATTGCAAACTATGAGGCTTTCAACTAACTTTTTCCGCTTCTGAATATTTTGATGGGTCATTGTGAAACAATTGGGCACAGCGAAACATGAACAGGCATGCGTAAACAGTCTTGTGTTTGGAATTAATTAATATCACAGAAAGCATTGATGGACTTCATAAATTATTTTTCGACTTGAAATGAGTTGACCATTGCAAACTATGAGGCTTTCAACTAAATTTTTTCGCTTCTGAATATTTTGATGGGTCAATGTGAAACAATTGGGCACAGTGAAACATGAGCGGGCTTACGAAAACTGTCTTGTGTTTAGAAGTGTAGATTATCCAGGTAAGGAATCATTTCTGAGGTTTGTAGTTCAATTAATGGAAAAAATAACGGTTAATCATTGAATATACTTTCTGAGATCACATTCTACTGCCATTTTTAAGATGCAGGATGGTTTTAGCCTGGTGATACAAAGTACTTCTCTATTCCTGTTATTTTCAGTCCATTTCCGTGGAAGTGAGCAGGGAATTGTGGAGGGGAGTGGGAAGCTTGAGTATGTAAAAGCTTTGTTCCAATAATGCTTTGAGAGTGACCCCCGGGGCTCCCCCCAGAGTTGCCATGGGGTTAGCTCTAAGAACGCCCACTTTCGTGTTTGTTGGAACGCTTTGGAGAGAAATGTGATAACAAGCGTAGTAGAGAAGGTGAAGACTGTTCAGAGAAGGTTATGCGGATATGTAGTTTACCCAAGGGTAGCAGGTTATTTCAAAATGCGCATGCGTTGGGCTTGGAGCTCTTGATGAAACCCTGTCAAAAGTGTGGGGCTGCTTGGGGGACCCCGGAGCAGCTCTGGGGTGCTCTAAGATCTGTTGGATCATGAAGCTCTCAACCCCATTACCTTGTTGGAACTCTCCACCGCCTCCCTTGGTGGTTTTTATTGTGGCAGCACAGGTGGAAGGGAGGACAGACTCGATTGCCCGTGATCAAAATGCACGTGGGGAGTATCGGCAGCATGTAAACTCTTCACTGCTGCCCTAGGAAGGCAGGAACAGTGGTAGTGGGAGAATGCGAAGAGGCTTAAGATTGATTTCCATTGTATGGATACTTTATAGGAAGTAAAATTTGAGATAGCATTTCAACCTCATTCACCTTGTTTGCGCATGCTACGGTATTTTGTTTACTCTGTGTCCCTTGGTACAATTAACATGAAACAAGCTTTGATTTCAAAATAGAGCTTGATTATTACTTATAATCTAGATGAAATATGTCAGACGAATTGCTTCACACCCCATTCTTCTGTTCTCGATCAATCAGGACCAGAAAGAATATTTTCTGTTCGTTTTTCAAACTAGTATTTGATTGACCCAAACAAAAACAAATTTTAATCCTTCCAATGCACTCAGCTAGAACACAACCCAGAAGTTGGGTCATTGGAAGATTTGAGCTAGCCTGGGGGTGCAGATTATGAAACAGAACATATAACAGGAATAGGTATTAAATGCATGCATGTGGAAGGCATCCACAATCACAGACAGTGTACTCCCAAGAGATACATGGAACATAAAACAACATGGAACCATGAAAGTCTTCTTCAATCGTGCCATCACTGCTGATACGTTGGTAGTTTCTGACTAACTACTTTTTTTTCTTTTTGTAAAACCAGTTGATGTTCTAGTAGGTACAGTAAAGTCAACTGCAAGAGATCAAGGTAAAAAATATTCTACCCGACAAAAGCTGGGAATAATATTTAAAAAGTAAGTAAATTAATAATAATAAATAGAAAAATCGATAATATGGATCAATGGGTAAACCTCATTATTAAGACCCAAAGTTGGAATTTCAGAAGATATGGATGATAGATGATAGAAAAATGGTTCTGATACCGGAGTGTCTCGCCACAGCATGATTTTATAAACCTATAATAAATAGGTCAGAATGATGTGTCCCCAAACTCTTGTGACAAGCACGAAATGGGGCAATCTCGTTCGAAGAACAAATGTAGGCAGCGTCAGGTCTCATTTCGATTTCGATCCAGCAAAAAGAAGGATCCGAATGGCTGGATCTCAACCTAAGGGTATGGGGTTTTGATCTCGCTTCGATCCGTTCCTTTGTCACTTTTTTCAGTGATTACCTCGACTAGACAGGCAGATCCTATCCACCGGTGCTTTCACGGCAATTTCGTTTCAATCTGAATGGATCGGTAAAAATGGGAACGGGTAACGATCCATTTCAATCCCACTGCGGATCCGATCCCTGTATCGTTACATCTGGAACGGTCCACCCCTACCCGAGACCTTCTGTTTAGGAGGCAAGCGCTCTGTCCATTACGGCATGGAGATTCTTATCTAACTTTGCTATGGAGCGAAGGATGGCACCACAAAGTTGAACTAGGCGCATAAAGGCCCGATCACACAGGAAGCGTTATAATGCGACGTTATAGGAACGCGCGTTCCCCCCGACGTTCGGCGATATAGCAACGTCACATACACCGCGTTATTATTGGGCGTTATCAGGGTGCGAGACCCAGTCTTGTTTGTGCTACTCAAGGGGTTTGCGGTTCCCAGCGTCTATAATTTATCTAATTTGTCTATAACCTATAATGATTTCTGACAATGACCCTGATGAGGAAGAAGCTCTACTTCTTATAGCGCTATTAGATCGCAGGAATAGACTGTATTGGGTGCACCCAATCAATCCAAGGAGGGAAGAGCTTGGGGAATACCACCGTCTATGTCGGGAGTTGCGCTCACATGAAGATCGTTTTGTGAACTATTTCCGCATGTTGAGACAAAATTTCGAGGACCTACATGAACTACTAGCGGTGACTATCCAGAAGATAACCAGAAGGACCGAGGAGAACGCCCTCAGCGCGCGATATTTTGTAATTTTGTACAACCCGCTTGGCTGACGTCGTGTTACTGAAAGTATCGCTGAGAGGTACCGCTGTGTGTGTGACGGTGGTGATGCAATGTACCGTATCTCGGTAACGCGACATTACTGGAACGCCTAACGTCGCGTTATAACGCGACCTGTGTGATCGGGCCTTAAGTGTTTCACAAATTTGCTACGAAAAAGGCACTAATTGTGTCTCGCACGTGCTGCGGCGAGACACTCCTTTCCAATACTGGTTCACTAGTGAGAACAACGAAAAAGGTAAGATCTGAAAAATAAATTAACATGCATGAACCTCATCATAGGTCGCAGTCTGTCTGTATTTTCAGGCATAGAATACAGTGAGGGAAATGCCATCTATAAAAGCTTCAAGTATCTAATGGAATTTGGAATGTTTAGTGATAGGTTTCTCCTTGAAACTACGTGATTAATATAAATCTAGGTGTCTTGTGACCTACTTATATGAAAAGATAACCCGGAAGAAGACTTTTGATACGTAAATGAGAGAACAGTACTTTTGTTACAATACTTACAGAGTAGTAATTGAATGTTGTTATGATAATCGACTTGCTATTAAGCAATACCTATTTTGACGTTGATTAACTATCACCAGCCTAGCATAATGAGAAAAGTTAGCTCAATCTAGGTGCTCAACACGAATATCGGTTGAATCTCCCCAGCCTAATTTAACGGACATTCCAATTTCTAGTTTTCTGATTCACAAATGACATTCATCAACTACACATCATGGAACAGATTATTCCAATACCACTGTAATTAAATCTGCAAATATTTACGAACGTGTGCCTGGATTTGTTCCTGTAGGTATAGGGTAGGTGTGTCATACTTATTATTTTTTAAATATCTATTGCTTCCCATTGCAAATTTGTTATTCTCGTCTTCTCCTTCTTTTTATTGTTTTGTGGGACCTTTTTCTAATTACAGTCGGTAACTCCCTTCAGTGCACCGTATACTTATCCATCATACATTTTTTTGGTTCACTTGTTATTTGTAATTTTTCACTTCCTTAAACTTGATTTACCTGCTGTCGTATCTTTTGAAGCTGAAATGATGGCCTAGTGGCAGCCAAGTACAATTTTTCGATAAATCGTAGGCGGTACCTCCTAAACCCTACCATGTGGGCCAGTAAACATTAATTTATAGTCACATCTTCATTTCACGTCGGTATATCTTTTGCAACGTTTTGATCTCTGTGGTAAAGGGGAGAGAATCCCCGCAAAATTTATGTGCTTGGGACACAACCAGGTCTAGCAGTTGATTTTTTTAGCTCTAATTTTTTATGTTGTATCTTTGTCCTATCCTAAACTCGGTGATACTATTTTTCGTTTGCCAGTATTTCAACAAATTTTACGACTCATATTCCATGTAAATCGTCTTAGGATTTCGAGGCAGTCATCACCTAGTCATTTGCGGTTGTAATGTATACGTAGAGTAACTCAAAATATTCTGTAATTTATTTTTAGTTTACCACCTATGTAAAATGTATGGTTAACAAGAATAAAGTATAGCGTTTTTCATAGACAAAAATTGGTTATATTATTTGAACTTTTGCCCCCATCCTGTCTACAGTTGCAAGGTAAGATCAACCCAATCTGAGCACTTTGCTCCTTAATAAATGCACACGTGCGCATGCGCAACACGTACGCAGTGTGCACTAACTTCGTTAATTTAAACGGGAACCCCCATTTTCTAATTGTTGTTTCGAATTCTACCTGAAATTTCATGAAGAAATGACCCATCACTCGATTTTTCATCATTCTGCGCTAAAACCGCTCTAAAAGTGCCAAAATTGTGAAATAATGAGTTTTTGAAAATATTAAATTGACACATGTGATAGGTACATGATTTTGAGATATTTTTCATGCTGAATCACGTAGGTGATGTTCATTTATTGATATTTGCAACACCTACCAGGGGAAACACCGGAGAAGCAAAATTTAAGTACTCACGCTAAGCCCTGTGGAAATGAGCAATGGCCAATTTTTTGGCTCGCGGAGTCATCAATAACTTGATTAGTAGGTACCTGCTTCATCTTGCCGTCTAATACCTAATTAGTAATAAAATATCTAGTCTGAGGAAAGAGAAAAACGCCTCTTAAATCTTGTTGACATCTTATCGCCATAATTTAGAACATATGTACATGTCAAACAGACTGCATGTTTTATGGAATAGGAGGTACGGGGAGAAGGAATTTGACGGCGTGATGTTTTGAGGTAAATTTAGCTTTCCAACGAGTTATGAACGTTTTTCCGGGGATGAACCTGTTTACATTTCCCTAGCAACGATTGGTTGTACGTAAACTGTCATAGAAAAGCTTTTTCTTTTTTTTTTTTTTTTTTTTGTCTGAAGTAAATTTGGAATGACCCCAAAGCTAAGATCTAATCCTCGTCAATAGCGTTTACGAAAGGATATATTGGAATCCCACCAAAAAGCCGCTCCGCGTAGAAAAGATGTGAAGCCACAAAATGCGTGAAATCCAATTTGGGCAAAGCCAATAGTCAGATTCTCTCACTCTTTTTGACTGCGTTTGTGAGACTCTTCTTGAACGGCTTGGCAAATTTTCGCCTATCACACAGCGGTACTGGTAAGTGTGGTGGTGGATTCACCCATCTCACCAAGACTGAAAATATATTCCTAATGTTGAATAATAATAAACTTCATTTATGACTTAAATGGAGATGTGAACCCTTTAATGTTACTGTGGGGTAGTAAAGCGCTCTTTACAGCCCATTTGAGTTCTGCATCAGTAAGAAGTATACCTGTGGTGTCAGTGACACTACGGTATTATTAATATATGTTGTTGCGTTGCTTGACAACGTGTTTTGGTGAATACCACGTAATAAATGATTATTGCTGGTGTTTTAACCCAACGTAACGAGTTATATTATTTATATATTATTATATTGAGTATATAACTTCACATGGTGTCAGGTGTATTTTAAGTAAGCAGTGAAGTGAAATATGGCTAAAGGAAAGAAGGAAATCGGTAAGAAGGTAGGAGAAAAGAATCACGTTTTGGAAGACGTGTCCGGATCGGAGTCCACTGGAAGTCATCACTCAGGTGAAGATGATGAACATACGGGTTTGTTTGCTCGTAAGAAGGTCAGTGCTAGGTCATTACCAGCAGTAACAAATCCTGTTCCAATAGTAGTAGGGCTCCAGTCACAGTTACCTGTACCAGACAGCTTTGATTTTACGAATCCGGCTAGGTGGCCTAAGTGGATAAAAAGATTTGAACGTTATCGAATTGCATCTCAGTTGTACCTCAAACCAGACTGCCAACAAATAAGCACGCTCTTGTATACATTAGGTCAGGAGAGTGAGGAGCTATTCAGTACCTTTGGGTTAGGTAATGAGGACGAGTTAGAGTTTGGAGATGTAGTAGAGGCGTTCGAGAAATATCTTGGTTTGAAAAAGAACATCGTTTATGAGAGGGCCAAATTTTTGAAACGTAGGCAGGCTTCAGGAGAACCCGTTGATGCTTTTGTCAACGATTTGCACAAACTCGCTGAAACTTGTGAATTAGGCCAACTAAAAGATAGTTTGATTCGCGATTTGATCGTCATTGGAGTAGATAACCCCAAGCTTTCTCAGACCATGCAAATGGATGAGACTTTAACACTGCAAAAGGCTATTACCAAAGCTCGGCAAGCAGAGGCTGTGTCAAAACAACAGTCAGTTATAAGGGGAAATTCAGGTAGCTCACCCCCTAAAGTAGACGAAGATGTAGGAGCGGTTACCTCCCAAAAGAATAAGACCTACCCTAGTAGCAATAGGGAGAAAAAAACTTTTCGATGTCGCAACTGTGGAACGACGCATGGACCACGGGAGTGTCCTGCATTCAATCAAAGGTGTCTGAAATGCAATGTGTTAGGACATTACGCAAAATGTTGTAAGGCTGGCGAATCTAGGAAAATAAAGGAAATTGAGACCGATGAGGTGGAGGAATACCCTGAGTATTATCCAGGGGAATCCCATGTCTGGCGAATATGTTCTTCATTCTCGCAATCACTGCGGACGAGGTCAAAGAATTCATTTCGACGAGTTCCATTTCAAAAAAGTTCAAAAAACTTGAACACCCTCGATCTTATCTGGTTTCCTGTGACAATGGTACTGAGCTGAGGAGAAATCGATGGCACCTGCTATATATGCCACCTCAAGAACCCACGAGGGAAGCATCCTCAAATCACAGAACGGACTATGAGATACCAGATAACCAACTCAGAAGATCGAAGAGAACGACCAAGAAACCCTCAAGATATGAAGCTTAAGGAAGAGATGAGGAGGGGGAGATGTGGTGTCAGTGACACTACGGTATTATTAATATATGTTGTTGCGTTGCTTGACAACGTGTTTTGGTGAATACCACGTCATTCTAATAAATGATTATTGCTGGTGTTTTAACCCAACGTAACGAGTTATATTATTTATATATTATTATATTGAGTATATAACTTCACAATACCTACGCATATTATGTCATTGTACGATATAATTTCAAGAGAACGACATTCACAATGGAATGGAAGCAATTTTCACAAAATGGGATAAGAAAGGTATGAAACAGTGTAACACACTTCGTACTGGTGACGTGTTGAAAGTTGTAGAGCTCTGCAATGTAGGCAACGCGCTAATTTGGTTTGGAAAAGGTTTAATTTGGTTTTAAGAAAGTTCAATATGGTCTGGAAAAGGTTGTATTTGGCCCGGAAATGTTATATCACCCTAGTCAGTTCAGTGAGATTCTTAGGCACTTGGATGGAGCATGTAAGATGTTTTGTAATGTCAGGATTCAAGTGGACATCACCCGTGGGGGAGGGAGAAAGAGCCCGCCTTCCGGGGCAGGAGTGCCTAGTTTTCAGTATTATTTTTGCGCAAGTACTTACAGTTCAGTTCTATTGGCAGTATTGTAAAGAATTGGGCTCTGACCACCTAAAGGTGAAGTCCCCAGACTATTAGATCAAATTTGAAATCTATAATAGTTATTTAGAACTTGCCCAGGTACCTGAAATATAATATCTCAGGTACCTGGGTAAGTAGATAGCTCATGTACCAAACCCTCCAAACACAGGTCCATGGGTAGGTAGGTACCTATCTACATCTATGTTAAGAGCGGGCTGCCAAAACAGCGCCATGTCCTTCGGCGTGAAAAGCTTTAACTAGCCAAGTTTGGCCAAGAGGAGCGAGTGACAAGAAAATCCAGTAGAGGTAGCTGGGTGATAAGCAACCCTGAAGGTATAAGGTATATACCTGGTGATTGGGGTGGGTCATCAAAGCCTCTTACCGAAAATGACTGGGCCTAGGTGAGGCGAACGCCCAACTGAGAACCCGACTCGACCGTCATTCTACACCCTTGCCGGGCATATATTGACGTTTTTCACCGATTTGTCGTCACACAAAAATGAGTTTGACATCGGGCTTCCATATTTTATCCACGCTGAATAAAATGGCAACACTTTCCAACATCGTTGACACACACCTAACGAAGCTCATGAGAAAACCTTCTTTCTGAAAAGAGGGGTAGAAAAAACGTTGGTAGGTATTAAAAAAATTTCAGATCTTGTATGAGTAAACTGAGGTTTTTTTAACTAATAAAAGCTGGTCTAAAAATGTTAATTTTATATATGTAACGGTTCTAGAGAATTAAATGATCTTTTCAACGATACCTTCAGACGATACCTTCAATGTTAAAATTACAATGTACTTTTGATTTGTATTTATTAGATACAAATTTATAGATAGATTTGATATTTTCTATGAGATACCTACCTTTTTCTCACATGCTCTTTCCCATCACGGTATGGTAGAAAAATAAACCTTATTCAATTATTAGTGTACCTATTTGAATTTTCTGTGGAAAATCGCTCAAATACCGATCACTCAAATACTGATTTTTGTTAAACTGAACCAGGTGTGCTGCACACCCTTATCGGATTAGCTCGTCGTCACTAATGGACTAATGACATGTTTATTACATAGATGCCTTTTGGGGTCTGTTTACTTAGGTAAGTACTTGAGTTAGAGTTTTTCTAACAGCTTATTTTTCATGACCATAGTGAGATTTCTCGTATAAGTCAATCTTGGGTTGCAATCCCCATTGTTCAGAATACGGGCACACAAATAAATCGTAGGTAGGTACCTGTACCTACCTATGAACTGTCAAAAACGCTTTGGTCTCAACAAATACGGTCAACAATCCGCGATTGACCGCGTGGATACCTGCAGAGGGCTGGGTCATCGGATTAGCTCAACTCGTACTAATTAATGACAACTCGGACTAACGAAATATTTATTACATAGAAGCCAACAAGAAAACAAAAATCCGTCCAGAGTGCATTTCGAATTAGGTATGCCGATTGCAGGATGTAATAAATATGAATCCCGGAAAATATTTCCCAAAAACTGCGAACAAAATATAGTAAAAATTATTTCTGTTCTAGAACCAAAAATTTCAACCATGTATCATGTTTTCTCCTCGATTGCAATCATGTTCACAATATCAATTATTGAGAATGATCACCTGTGTGTAAACAATTATTTAAATAACCATGCTCATAACTAGGTTTGTTGGACACGCACTTCGCAGTAGTTAACATAATATTGTTGGATAAATCGAGAGCTTTCGAACGAATTTCCCTAGCAACGACTCGGTTGTAGGCGGAAATCACTGTAACACTATTTGTTTCGTGCGCGGAAAAAAATTGACTCGCAAAATTTGCTAGGACCCCAGGGCTAAAACATGATACATGTTAAAATTCGCAAGAATGTGAATCTGACGATCTGTGGAACATTGAGAAATTCTCTATTACGGGGCAATTACACACATCGAGTTGTTTTCAAGTACGACTGCTAACTCGAATTGTTTTAACACCCCTCAAAATTCGTTGTTTTAGGTTTCAAAGTGTTTAGAATGCGAAAATCCAGTTGAAACCAATTCTGTATTAGATAGCCCTTTTACGTAGGTAAATCGGAGCCTTGCGCATTCAAACCTTGTAATGGTAGTCTAGATGCCTTGAAAATATCTATATATATTTCAGCACGGTAGCTCGATTAGAAAAAAAATTATAATAAAGTAAGGACAGGTTCCGTAAAAAAAATGGATGTTATTTTGTCAAAGGGATGGTACATTGATGGCACATTGTTTCATCAAATAAACGCAAACTGTTTCATCAAAAGCCCTAGTAAACAAATCTCAGATTTTGGGAGAAACGGGACCCGATTCCCAGTTCGCAGGCGGGAAGAGTGGTCTAAGTTAGTGGCATCTAGCGTAAAACCCCTGAACTTCCTCGACGCCCGCCTCGCTTCGGAAGTTTGAAAAGCCATCGAATCGCAAATTCAGTTTCCCGATCACAGAACTTCATGAAAAATCAACCGATTTTGTCGTTTGAACACTTAAATTGAAGCGTGAAATCTAAGGAAGACATCCGTCAGGGCATATTTGCCATAAATCATCTTCCAATAAAGCAATCATCACTCGAATAGAGTAACCCTCTTAGCTGTGACTTTGTTGATGAATTGCAGCTTCTAGTGACATTTTTCTCAAAAAACGCCTCGACGGATTGCTAAAGATTGATTTCACTTGAAGATTAAAAAGAAAATTATGGAAATCGGTGCATGATTTGAGGATTTATGACGTCGGGAAAATAACGTTGATTCCTTATGGGAGCAGAAAATATGGCCGACACCACAGCCTGATCTTAGAGTCAAAGGGCATCACAACCATTTTCTGATGCAGCTGCGAATTTCCATGTCCATTAGTTGGACATGTCATTCAAATTACCACTTGTATTGAAAAAAGAAGTTCAAGTTGCAATGGGAGCATCCTAGCAACACAAACTGTAAAATGTCCAATGTGTTGTGTGCGCCCTTGCGAAATTCTCCAACGATACTCTTTACATGCGGTAAAAAAAGTCCTTCAATACTTCGCGTGTCCATGCTAATGAAGTACCTACCTTCTCTATGGTCTTCGAATGCCTACAATTTCTCACCCGATTCAGCAATTTGCTTGCCCGGAGGGAGAAAGAGCATTCAAATGGACAAAATACAAGTTCAGAAAGTCTTTAGACCTACCAAGTCTAAAGCCAGTTGTTTCATTTCGTGAACCTAACTTACTTCAACCTGCAACAATCCTACTATTTACTTCCATGTCTAGTCCAATAACCGCAACGGTGGTGTTACCAAGGAGGTGTTAGTATACCCAATTACCAAGCAATACATGATTAAACAAATTGGCTAAAGCAAATTGCTGTAGGTATTTTTATTCGAAATTTGTATTACAGAGTCTGTGGAAGTTTTAGAAGCACGTCTGATTATCAAACAAAATTCTAACCTTTTTGATTGAATGCGATGTCGTACGTTAATGAATCGAGCAGGGAGGGCCAAAAATTTCCTAGGAAGAATGTGCAAAAACGACCACGATCATCCAACTATGAGTCAGACAGCAGTTCAACAGAAATCGGGCAGGAAGCCAGTAAGGAAGAGATCCTTGGGCCACTCATTAAGGAGTTCAAAAAAATCATGATTGAAGGACGTGGTTAGTAATTTTTTAAAAAGTACCTTCGATTCACAATACATCTACAGGTAGGGACCTAAATTTCTTATTCTTAAACATCTGACACGGAGCCTAACACAACTTTTCTTAGGTATACCTAGGTACCACCTATCCAAAATAATTAAAGCTTTAGACAATGGAATTCCCAAAAAAATGTCCAGTAAATTGTAATCCGATTTGAAGCATTTCCAGAACAATTCCAGAATTTGAACATTTTTTCGTCTTAGACTTCCCGTACAAAATCTTTCTATCCTTTTTGGAGGAAACTCCGAAAATCCAAAACTAACAAATTTTGTTTGTTAATTATAACAAAAACTTGCTTCTGAGTATTTTCTCAAGCATAAGGGGTATTGAATAATTAAAGCACGTGCGAAATGACTTTTATGATCAGTTTAATCAGCCACCCACTCACCAGACCACTTTGGCAAGAAAGAGGTTTTTACACTTTCGATTTTTTCACTCCTAAAATACTTACGTACCTATAAAATACTTATGTATGTATTTAGTTAAACTCGTTTAAGCCAAGCAGTGTCACGTTGTTATTGTGTTCCGTATGATTGATTCCAACGAAATGAGTCAGAAGAACAGAAATTTGGTTGACCCCCCAGAGCAAAGACATATCCATGTCAAACTAAGCCACTGTAGTGTCAAGGAATGCTGATTTATTACTCTAAGTTAAACCTAACGCTTGCATACGAGTCTGCAACGCATTGGGACATTTTCATGTGTTTACCTATGAATGGTCAACGTCATTTCTGATGGTCATAATCATCGTTGTGGCCACTTGGGACAATTTTTTTCGTGACGATTTTTTTGTTATGTGCCATATGAAAGACATGAAAATGTCAAAAGCTGATTTTACATGGGACCCACTGTATCAGAGGGTTGTAATCCTATACACGAGATATATATACATAGGTGCCTAAAGATATATGTTACATACTTGACACAAGAAGCCTCAGGAGGCATAGCAAACGAATAAACAAAATTGAATAGTGGAAATGGATAAACATATACCTACGTATAAGATTAGGTGGTGGTCTTCGTCAAATGAGAACTAGAACGACTTATTTTCCAGGCAGTGAACCCTTGAGTGCGTACATCATACCTAACTACGACCCTCATATGAGCGAATTTCTCCCAGCACCTGAGCAACGACTGACGTTTTTAACAGGGTTCACAGGAACGGCGGGAACAGCAATCATTCTTCGGGATGCGGCAGCTTTCTGGACGGATGCGCGGTTCTACATGCAGGCATGGTTGCACATATATTCGAAGCTTAATCTATGTGACAGAGGTGCTGTCGGCCGTGATGTTGTTCATAGTTGTATAAAGTAGGGATTCGGCCTTAGGAGAAAGAAATAATTACATAATCTTTGTAATCATTATAATTACGTTTCGGTCACCATTCTGTGACCATCATCAGATAAGTTAAAAGCTTTGCCCTCAAAGAGGACAGTGTCAAAAACAGGAGGTTTTATAAACCTCATAAAATCGCTAGAGCCAACAAGCCAGGCTAGAGCTAAAACAATTTCATTAGGGGAAATAGTATTGAGAAACAACATCTTGGTTAGGGTTAATTTTAAAGGGCGAAAAATAAGATGCATAAGACAAAAACCAATTGCGAAAATAGAGGAAAAAATATATAGAAACCAATGTTTAACATTTGGCATCCATCCATTTGACATCCTTGTTGGCTCTAGCGATTTTATGAGGTTTATAAAGCCTCCTGTTTTTGACACTGTCCTCTTTGAGGGTAAAGCTTTTAACTTATCTGATGATGGTCACAGAATGGTGACTGAAACGTTATTACAATGATTACAAACATTTTGTAATTATTTCTTTCTCCTTCGGCCGAATCCCGACTATACACAACTATGAAGCTTAATCTAGTATCGGTTATAAAATACTTTTGTAATACAAAGGCATTAGTGTAGTCTTTAGGGTTGATCAGAATGATGCCGCTGTTACTGGCATACCCTCAGCCGATCCATGATTTTTTCAGCCAAATTTCATAAAGTTTGGTCTAGTAGATTTGGAGCAAAGCTCTGGACGACGTACGGCTTTTTTTATTCGATTTTTTAGAAGCATCTTGAAATGTAAACCAACAAATTTTGAGGTGGGGTTAAAATTATTTTTCTTGGTCGATTACAAAGGTTCATAATTGAAAATAATAAACCAAAGTGGGGGATGCCATTTGGAAAACGAGAGTTAGGAATTGTAGCGTGATAATAAAAATCCAATTTCTCCATTCAATGGTATCTCAAAGATTCAGAGGAGTTACCTTAATTTATCATAACTTCAAAAATAAAAAATACATAAATGTATTCATGAAATTTTAGACACCTTGTTGTGGGTTGTTAGGCGGTTTGCATTATGTAGGTAAGTTGTTAAGGTCTTGTATATTTTTATACAAGACATTCGCGAACAATCAATTTGAAACACGAGATTCTAGACCCTGACCAATTAATCTAAATTCTTACTAAGGGATTGACTGATTGATGTTATGGATTTTTGAGATGCGAGCGTAGCGAGCATCCAGACCACTAATCTATTCAGAAAACTGATCTGTGCAAAATCTCATGAAGAGTGGAGCGCTGGGAATGCCATGCAGTGGGAACTAGAGCGAGTCAGGGTCTAAAGTCTCGTGTCTCAACATTATTGTTTGCGAACGTCTCGTCAGTTTTATTAATTAATAACGTATACACTTATATATATAGTAATTGTGTGCATTTAATTCAATCTTTTCTCCATGTGCTACGTCCATGTAGGCTACTCAAGAACTTGAAGAAGGCTGGATCATTTACAAGATCGGTGATCCGGACGCAATGTCAGAGGTTAGTAATCAAATAAAAAATACCGAAGTAGATATATCGTCATTAATTGCTCGTTAAAAGAAGCAACCAATAATGCGGTTCAACTCAGGTAGATTTTCTCAAAAACAACCTCAGCGCTGGAGAGAGTGTTGGAGCAGACGCAAAACTGATGCCTTATCCAATATGGCAATCAATAAGGAAAGAATTGAAGCAACACGATATCAAACTAGTTCATTCATCGACAAATCTTGTGGACGCTTTATGGGGAGAAGCGAAACCTAAGATAGTAGTAAACCCAATTCAACCACTTACCCAAGAATACGCTGGAAGGTAGGTTGATAATTTTGTAAAATGATTCAAAATGTGCCTGAAATCCTTTTTCTTGCCGATTTATTGATGTTTTGAGTTAGCTAATGCTGATCAGTGGGGTAATTAAATCTTACATCAAAAGCTTAATTATTAATCAGCTTACATCAAATCTGAAAGAGGGCAACTTTTAAGTCACAAGGGTTACGGAAAATGGTGGAACAGTAAAGGCCAATGTGGCTGATTCCTCAGCAGCTTATTAAAGCATTTAAATCCCAACATTTTTTCCAAACCTATATGGGTGATTCTCACAGAAAGGGGCAGAAGTGATGTCCGGACCAGTTGCGGCGACCCAATAAGGATTTGGGAGCTGGCGAAGGTCTTAAATTGTAGTATAGGTTTTTATCTAGAACCCTTTTTTCCATTTTTAGGTTATGTTTATTCCTTTAAATAGAAAATTAACTAAATATAGTCAAATCGTCATCGACCTGTCCTGTCCCAATGCGACCTTCCCAACTTCAAGCTTTAATTAAAGGTCTTTCCGCTTTTGATTTTGGATTTTATTCAATTTTTCTACATCAGTATGATTTCTGAGATGCGTTTCTGATCGATAAAATTAATGTAGAACCGCTAGAAAAGTGTATTTGGATGGAAATATGTGTGTCCGGAGCATCGCCATCATCGACCTGTCCAATATTGGTTTTCGAATTTTTGCGGTCACAATTGTATTTTAGCGGGTTTTTTTGCCGCTTTTTTTTTCGTGCCCTTCTCAGTTACCAGAAAAACCGCCATTCGTTTTAATTCAGTCAACTCGTGGTCGTCAGCGGGAGCAGATGTGTGCTGGACCGTGGGTTGGTCAATCACAATCGTCAGAAACCTGTCCACTTTTTCTAAGTGAGTACTTGAACTCAATTTTTTCTTATGGTATTTTTATTGTGCACCGAACGGTCTAGTTTCATGTTATATGCCGAATTTGGGAAAAAGCTTGCCACAAGGTGAAACATTTGAGAAAAACTGAAGAATCGTCATCGACCTGTCCATCATCAACCTGTCCTCTCCTGAAAATTCGAGGACAGGACGATGACGAAAAGGACAGGACAATGAGGAAAAAGGCAAATCTATTATGTTTTTTGGATTTTCTAGTATTCCCGTATTCTCGCATTTAGTAATCCAATATTCTCGTATTGACCATTCAAAACACATATCTACTTAGCCGAACGTTGTGAAGGTCTACTACGACTTATTCGAGAATTTCTGTCATTCTTCGTTTGTTGGATTCGCCCTACAGTGGTCACTTTTTCGGTCTTTTGACTTGAAATGTTGAGGGTTAACGTTTCTTGGCAGTTATAGCAAATTTTCCTTTTATGATGCCAGGACAGGGTGGTGATGCAAATGGTGAGAATCAACGGGTCGCATCATCGCCCTGTCCTAGTGTCATCAACCTGTCTGCCTAAATTTTTAAATATTTTTTTTTCTGAATTAATAAAAGCGCTACTGTTTGGATTTGCTTCGAATTTCGATACATACGATATAGAGAGCATCTGTGATTTTTTTCAGCTCGATTCGATCACTTTTTCTTTTTTCAAAAGTCAAACTCAAAACTGACCTTTTCCTCGAGAATCACCCATATACGAAAGATTGGATGCAACATCTCTGCAGCACTGATTTAATGGATGTAGAAAATTAGGGCACACAACTTTAAATAGTCATCATAAAATGAAAACTACTTCTCCTAGGAGAGTGTGGTTGTTGTAAAAAATTTGCTTAGAATTTGATATATTGACAAATAAAAAGGAAATGATATTATAACGGATGGGCAACGTTCATAACTATTAGTTTGGTTCGGGAATCCCAACGTACAAGCATCCATACCCCCATTGCTGAAAGACGTCTAATCAGACGATTAGATTGGAGAAGACAGGATACATCAGATACAACTTACAGCAGTATGGATTCAAATAATATCCGCCCAAAAATACGCTCTGCATACAAAAGATGCCAAGCCAAAAAATTCATGATGTCATCCAATTTGGGCCAAGCCTGCGTCGGATCGCCGGCTCCTAGTACAGTGCATTCCAGTGCTGCCAACGCAGGGGATTTATCCCCACGCGAGGGATTTTTAAGGGCTCTCAGAACCCTAGGGGGATGAAGTGTGGGAGGGGATTTTTGAGCTTCACTGAAAATCCTTGATTTCTATAATTTTTTTCTGCCTTACGTATGAATCAAAGGTGAATTTCACCATAACACAAATGAAAAAATGATCCCTCCACTAGATCGTTCTCAAAACAACGACAAATGACACGAATGGACAGTGTCAGGCACGAACCTCAGTTCACCAAAACATATCAGACGAGAGTTAGTGAAGATGTAGGAAAAGGAAGGAGTTTGAACCCCAAGAAAAATGATTTTCTCCAAAATTTTGGAGGACAAATAAATGCATTTTTCTACATCATGTATAGTGGGTGTAATTGTATTTTTTCCTATTTTACTTACTAGTCATACTTGTTGGTTTACTTTTTTTGGTGATCCATGTTATGTTGATGTTAACCTATTCAAATTTATTACTCGTGTGAAAGTTACCCATCAAGTTTTTCTTTTATTGACAACATGATTCACCATAAGTACCTGCCTACTGTTGGTAACGGAGTTTCTCCTGTTTTTGTAATAATCCGCTCTTTAATTTCTTTCACATTATTTTCCTTGTTATATGACCTTTTATTGCCTACTTAATAATTTAATTCGTGATCAATATTGTGTCCAAAATCGCTTTTAACGGCACCATAAATTTGGGAGATTTTCTGGTTCTTCCTGGGGATTTTTTTCGTCAATTTAGAGGGATTTTTTGCTGCAACGGGTAGGCAGCACTGGTGCATTCATTCACACTTTTTGACTTTATTTGGGAGTGACGCTTCACTTCAACAACGGCTTGGCCGATTTTCGCCAAACTCACCATACTGGTAAGTTTAGTGGTGGATTCACTTTTCTAGACGAGACTGAAAGTACCTATATCACTAATGTTGAATAATAATATATTTCATTCATATATTAAATGGGGATGTGAAACATTCAATGTTACTCTAGAATAGTACAGCTCTGCATTAGTAAGAAGTATACATAACGCAAATGTCATTGTATGATACGATTTCAAGAGAATGGCACTCACAATGGAATCAAAGTAGATACACAAAATTGGATTAGAAAGGGATGAAACAGTGTGATATACTTCTACTAGTCCCGTGTTAAAGTTGTAGAGCTATTCAATATTATACAGTGCAGTGGTCGTGGTCCAAATCCGATTGAAGGAGATATTCCCCCACCACATTTGGAGAACAACAATTTTGTTTATTGTGTAATTGGCGAAAATCGTCCAAGCCGTTGAAGAAGCCTCTCACTCCCAAATGCGGTCAAAAAGATCAAGAGAAGGAATGCACTGCGCTAGGATACGGCGATCCGACTATTGGCTTGGCCCAAACCGGATATTATGCATTTAATGGCTTGGAATCTTTTGAAAGCAGAGCGTCTTTTTTTGGCGGATATCACACATTTTTGGTGGCATAGGCGGAAAATGATGGGATGTACAGGCTGATCGGAATGGAGTCAGTCATTTCATTCGACTTTTGTTGTTACAGGGAGGCTCTTGCCAAATTTAAATTTTCTAGGGTGAACATGGGGAAATTTAATACACTCAGCTGATCAGGAAAGAGCCTACCAGTTTGTTCGACTCTTGATGTCCCTGAGAGGTTTCCTACCATATTTCAAATACCTTGGGGAACAGGATAGAATTTAGCTCACATGGCAGATCAGGATAGAACCCATCATTTCGTCCATCTCATAATACCCCAAAGAGTCTCCCGATCAAATTCCTACTTCCTAGGGTGGGGAGAAATTAGCTCACTCAGCTGATCAGGAATGAGCCTTTGAGTTTATTCGTAGGTGAGGCGGCAAAAGTAAGGTTAGACGGGAAAAAAGAAAGTGCAAAAACATGCATTTTGACGCCTTGTTTTACTTATATAGAATCGATCTACCGATACGTATGTGGCATCAGGCAACACCCTCCCAGGGAAAGAAAATTAAGTTTGAGCCAACAGGGTTATGTCTGGAGGGGGTTTAAGTTGGACCTAAGTTCTACTTTGTTACTTATCTCGGCGTGTGTCGATGCAATGGTTTTTTTTTTACGATTGGCAATGAGAGGCTAGCATCTCGCAGGATGATAGGTAGACATTTACCTAACTTGAAACGGATTTAAGGTCCGATACAGGTAGATATATCGTTAATATTACCCCTAGCCATAATGTGAAATCTGTCAATATTAAATTTCAACAGGACTATTGCCAACAAACTGGAAGAGATCAGGAATAAAATGGAAGAGAAATCCGTTGACATTCTTATCTTGAATCAGTTGGATGACATTGCTTGGCTGCTGAACCTCAGGGGAACAGACATTCCTTATTGTCCTGTGTTCCTTGCATTCATGGTTATATCCATGAAAACAATCGACGTTTTCACAGATAAAAGGAGAATACAGTACAAAGCAGGACTGCAGTTGATTCAGGAAAACCTGGACATTAGGTTTCTGGCGTATGAACGGATATACGAGTTCATCAAGTATTTGAGAGACTATCCATTAATTTCCAAGATATGGCTTGGTCCAACAGTAAGTTACTACATCTACAACATGATTCCTGAAAGTAAGAAGTATTTGGAACAAAACCCAGTTGAGATTATGAAATGCGTCAAGAATCAAAAAGAGGTTAAAGGAATGGAACAAGCTCACATCAAAGACGGGGTCGCCTTGGTCCAGTTTCTATTTTGGTTTGAAGATGAGAATTTGCGACGTAAGTTTGCATCCACTCTACTAAAAATCGTGTTACTAATTTCCCCACTAGATTCTCATCCATTAAGGACTGATTTTGAAGGGTTAGGTGGGTCGTTTTCAAAAAAAATGTCCGTTTTCTCATTTCTGAGGTGGTGTAGCAGTCAAAATTAAATCTTGATCTTTTTAGCCACCGAGTTGCTCCAGATATACTTGAAGATGTCTAAAACAAGGTTCTATGTAAAAGTCACGAGTTTTTTCACTTCTAAATATTTTTTTTTCAATTTGAAAAAAAAAATCACAATTTTTTGGTCACTGTAGTTACGGTGCAATTTTTTTTTAAAGATGGATTACGGGAGGCAGACTCATTTTTCTGAATGAATACACTTCTCAGAGATAATAATTACATAAAAATTTGTTGAAATTGTTGGCATAGATTGTCATGGAAATTTTATTTTTGTGGTTTTTGTCACAGGAGTTACGTTGGTAATGGTTATTTATTTATTTTTTCATGTTGAACTGTTTCTTCAAGCAATCTGGTTCTGGAATTTCCTTCAATATGTCTAAAACTCCAAACGTCGATAGCACATATGTTTAGAAAAAATGAAATTCAGGCGAAAAAAGTGTTATTGAACACTACAGCTGCGTGGGACACTTAGTGAGGGAAATAGGTAGAACATGTTCGAAACACTCAAGCCAGGCAATTAAACTGGATAAAATTTTATTCAGGGCTAATTACAATAAAGTTCTTTAATAAAACTGTCTCAATTAACAATTCAATTACTTAGCAACTTATTTTAATTGTTTCATGAAGTCTTGAAAACCAAACCAATGTCCCAAAGTTGGACTATTATAGTTGTAGCTCCCCACCTTGTAGCTCCACCAACACGAAGGTTCCACATTTAATTGCTGAGGCATCCACTAATTCCATAGGAGGGATGTAATCAGGAATGTCATCCAAGTCACAGCTGTGAATTTCTGCTGAATTTCCAAGTCACTGAGAGCATGGGTACTCCAATATCAGGTTCAAGCCCATTCACATGTTCATCAAACGTACGATGTGCCAAACACAAAACCAAGAAAAGCCTCACTGGACAATTTACAATCCACTTCTACACCCTCACCACCAAACCGTCCGAGAACTGTCAAAATGTTCGTCCATAGTAACATTGAATCAGGTGACAACAGTGACTGATCTTCTGAAAGTATTCTGAGGATAAATCTACAGCATCCTTGCCCGATCTGTGGAGGACGCCATGGAGCCCGAAAGTACTGGTGTTTTCTCCGGATGAGTACAGTGCAACATTGGAACAGCACTCAGTTACTCGAACTGTGCATGAACTGCCTGGTATCACACCCTACAAAACAGAAAAAAATTAGTCGGTCACCATAGTTATCATAACTATCTGGACATTTCGACTTCAAACAAGGCTACACTCCTCCAATCTCATAAAAAAACGATTGGTTAATATGTGCAAAAATATAGATTATTTAGGCGTATAAATTAATCAATAAATGATGTTTACAAACTAACGTTTCCCTAGAGAATTCATAGTAACTATGGGGACCTTGAATTAAACCACTTACCATTGTGATGAAGGTGAAAAATCCTTGGACACCAAAGATGCTGCAGAGCACGTGGCACTCAACTAAGGGCTTTAGGGGAACGTCACACGCACTTGCTAGACCCTCCAATTCCCCTCCAAATATTCTCCAGCCGCCACCCCTCGCGTGACTATTGGGACACAACTATTGTGACCAAAGTCCTGGGACAAGGTGCTTTTTCTTCTAGCTGCCCTCTACTCTTCAGAATTCTAAAAACCTTGCTAAGTCATTATCTATAGATTAATGTCTGATAGAAATTTTCTTCAGATCTAAAAAAACATTTTCTAGTCAAAAGTTACAAACCTTAGTAACTATCGTAAGTACCACTGGGACATAACTATTTGGACTTTTTTTTAAACTGTTGATATTAACAAACCTATTAACTGTTAGAAAAACGTCATGTTTGATAGTTGGTTTTACAAAGGATAACCTAAAGAACATTTTGATTCATACCCCATTGCAATAAGTTGAAAATTGGCTCCAGAATCATGTTTCAAATCTTTGGGACACAGTAAATTGAGAAAACGGACATTTTTTTTGAAAACGACCCAGGTATCTGATCAGCCTCCAGCTGGTTAAAGGGGCCTACCACCTACACCAGAATATGCAACATTTGAAGTATTCGTTCTGATGGCAAATTTTGAGATTCGTACTATGTAGTTCATAATACAATAATAGGTTGATTATGTATGGTCGGATATGGTACGATCTATGCACCAGAGACACTCCTTAAAAAATGTAGGTGACATAACAGGCTCACAGTAGCACCAACTTAGATTAGTATTTCCACAATATAAATTATGAGGTAATCATCAAGTATAATTGGTATGGCGATTCAGGTGAAGCCCAAGCAATTTTAAGCGCTAAAAAGTCGAGTTCGCATTCTATCCACGTAACATTCAAAATGAGATACAATATTCACAGATCACATTCTATTTGATGAGTAATAGCACCTCACTTAAAAGAAAATATATGTAAACAAAAAATATAATAAATAACTCGGTGAGAGCTTTCCAGAAGCGGATTTTCTAAAAATGAGATAGGTCGGCCTGTCATCATCCTACTGAGAAGATGGCATGATAGATGGAGGACAGTTCGTAAGCATATTTGGTTTTGGAGGGAGCAGGGCTACATATTTCTAAGATGCACAAATCATGCATAATCTAACCGTTGACTAAAATCTAATTAAGGTTTTGAGCTCAGAATTAGTTGTCAGCATAGCATGTTAGAGCCATCTGCAAGGGGTAGCATTCATTCTATCAAACCCCCACCCACCATCAATATGCATTTTTTATTTGATAATTAACGCCCCTCCTCATCCTCCTCCGGTAATTACAATAAGTGGTCATCATTGTCTCGAGAGAAAGTAAAGGAAAAAAATTGTCATTTGAATGTTACCTACTCGTGGATTTCGTTGTTTGGCTTTTGCTGTTTGTGCCCAAACACCTTGTGAGTTAATAGAAGTAGCCTTTTCATGGGTCTTTGCAGCTTTGACATCTGCTTACAACCCAATCAAATCCGTTTTTACAAGCTCCGTCAGTTATCTGTTCCTGTAGGTACTATTATAGCAGGGAAGTAAGAGCCTCTTTTGTTAGGTACTTAGGCCCACTTTCACCTAAAACTTATTTAACAAAGTTTAGCCAAACCCAACGAAATTAATCTGAAGGATTAAGCCTTGACGTCTTTCACCAACCCAATGCTCGTTTAGACCTTGTTTAGAATGATGAAATTTCCCTAAAAGACAAATTGTCCTATGAAAATTTGACAAATTGTCCTATGAAAATTTGATTGCAGCTTCCATATAATTTACCATGACCGTGACATTATTTCATACTTTTATGCATGGAATTGACAAGTTTGGTATGTTTTCTAATCAATATCGTACACATTTTACAAGGGCATCCTACCATTATGTGCCACCAGTACTATCATAATCTGTTGAGCAATTTTTTCCTATCCTAGTGCCTGGCTGCTAAACGGTGACAGGGTGTGTATGTGATGAGCTCGCTGCTACTTCTACCTAGAGCTCACTGAATTATTGTTCTATTATAGAACGAGGTTTGTTCCTCAATTTGTATAGTGATTGGTGTTGCCAGGGATCGCTTTATGAGGAGCGGGCATGTTCAATTATATCTGCCATCTTTTTGGAGAGATACCTACCTAACCATAAAAATATTAGGTACGTACCTCGGTGTTGCAATAGTTTCATACAATCATGACTTATTCCAAATGGAATAAATTCATTTTTATAAGTAGAAATAACATCCACACATTAAAACTCGTAAAGTACTCTGGTGAAAGACGTTGAGCTGTAATCTTCGTTAATTGTAAATCTTTTCGAGTTTAAAGTCGTTAAATTTTTTGGTGGAAACCTATACTACTCTACTTCGCAACCTACTTCTTTATGATTACAATAATGGAAGGCTGTAAGAGACAGGGGGTGAGAGGAACTACCATTGTAAGCCCAGAAGCTACTCCCCTGGTAATCAGGTGTTTTTCGAGAACATTGTGACGGCCCCGAAGTGCTTTCCCCTTGTCACAACATTGAATCGAAATTCTTATTTGGTACTAGCGAAGAATGAAACAGTGTCTGAGATGTTTGGAAATCCTACGAAAATTCAAGCTGAGATGGTTGTTAACTTAATTGATGAGGGTGGACTATGCAGCAACCCCCCCTCCCTTGGCTAAGTAAAAGCACCAGAGGAGGAAGGAAATACATGAGGACAAAAGTGGTGAGTGTGATACATTAGAATAGCCATACCCAAGATCCATTTCAGTGACGAACCATCAGTGCCATGCATACTTTCCATATTAGGAAAGGAGTTGAAGACAGAAAAATTGGTTTACAAGATGGGTTGATAAGAGAAAAAGGGCTAGAATTAGATGTCTCTATTATTAGCAAGGTGTTACAAAGTGGTCGAGAACTCTACAGAGCATTATTCCTATTTTTAGCCACTGTGAAGGCAGAGGGCGTGTATTTAAGGCGTCCTCTCATTGGTTCCCAAATTATTTCTTTTCAATGAAACATACTAAACCATACATCTTTCCTCTTATACATTGAATTTGATTCACGAAATTATTTCTTATAATTCTGAAACAAGCATTATGGTTTATACGGTTTTTTAATTTTTTTTAAACCTCAATATAGGTGGTGTGACAGAGTTGGAAGCTGCTGAGAAGCTAGACAGTTTCCGTGAGATGGAATATGGATACATGGGGAGGAGTTTCCCCACAGTGTCCGCATCAGGACCACATTCAGCTGTCCTCAACTACATCCCGACTCCTGAGAGTAGTCACGTGATTGCCAAGGAAGAAATCTACCTCATGGATTCAGGCGCTCAATATATAGATGGAACAACTGATATTTCTAGAACAGTTAGTACCTATGACTCCAAGAATTTAAAAACTATTAACAAGAAATACCTTTTCCACTGAGATGATATTGAAGGATACTTGGAAGCTAAAGGTGGTATAATTGATCGTCACACGCTTGGCATACTTTTGTTGAACCAAGTGTGGGCCTTAATAAAATATACAGGATGGAATGTGTTAAGGTAGGTGTTCATTTGTAGAGAAGCTCTGTTTTCATAAGCTTCTCTAACTATTTTGTGGTACCTATTGATTTTTTTAGCTATTCTTTTCGGAGCCCACAGACTTCATGGTTGATTGTTATACACGTGTATTCAAAGGACTTGCCGCAGTGAGCACGCAGATTTTCCCCAAAAATACACCAGGAAGGGCCTTGGATACTCTTGCAAGAAAAGCGCTTTGGGATGTAGGACTCAACTACCGGCATGGCTCAGGACATGGGATCGGTAATGGATTTAATGTCTAACAATCAACAATAGCTCATCTAAATCTTAGGGAATAAGTAATCCTATAAACCCAAGGTACTAAGAGCTATTCACCAGAATGTTGAGTGTGTGAGCGAAACATGCCACAATGGTTCCGCTACAGGAAATCGCAGTACTTATTAATAGTTGGTAGGTACGTGGTTTGGATACTTGCAAACGGCAGATGACTTCTGGATGGCAACTCTTCCATCCAGGAGCCTTGTTAACTGTTTTACTTGCCTATGTACATAGGAACAAAATCAGGTCCTTAGGTCATCCACATTTGTCTAGGAAATCACTTTGATAGCTCCATTTCTGATAGCACAACGATTAATTAATCTCTCGATGATTTTGGCTCCGCCCATAGCCAAAGTGGTAGAGAGAAATGAGCGTAGGACATGGAACGTATCAAGTAATGAGTCACTGTCATACTGATTTTATAAATTAATAACGATTAATATTCATGAGTTCAATTAGCTATTAACTCGCAACAATAACTAAGGAAAGTTATTTGCTTGCAGGTTGTTTCCTCTATGCCCATGAATCTCCAGTAGGAATATCATGGAAACCATTTCCAGAAGAAATGGGACTTGTTCCCAATATGTTCATCACTATTGAACCGGGATTTTACTCTGAAGAAGAATTTGGTATAAGGATCGAAAACGTTTTAAAAACGGTTGATACAGACCCTAAATACAACCTGAATGAGAGCTTCATTGCTTTTGAAACTGTGACGATGTGTCCGATTCAAACCAAATTACTTGATCCCACAATATTGACGGAACAAGAGCTAAAATTTTTGAACCGTTATCACGCAAAAGTCAAAGAAACTCTCACACCAGCACTGCTCGAAAGACACATGACAGTGGAGATCGACTGGTTGAACACAAATACCAAACCGTTCCCAGATGCAGAAAAACCAGAAACGGAAAAAACCCCTGAAGAAGAAAATGCATAGTGAACAAACTTGGTGGACTTTTGACTACGACCCTTCTCAGGTGTCATTCCAAATGCTTATATCGGACTTATTCAGTCACTCAGCTTCCGTAACAATAAACCTTTTCTTTTAAATCAAACCAGAGGTTTGCATGTTTCGGTAGATCAACAATAGCCTTAAGGTGGCATGCTAGAACGACCCTTCGTCGTTCCCAACGACGTCCCTCCAGTAGAAGTTCCTAATGCAAAGACGACCCTTGGTTCAAATGTGTGAGGGACACTCTTACTCTGGAGGGTCGCCCCTCTAACGACCCTCAAACCCCGTTCAATGCAAAGACACTGTTTGAGGGGGTTCTCCAAGAATCTAGGCGTCATATTTTTGCTGATGATGTTCAGTTTTTTATTCAACCTCCCCTTAACGATCTTCAAGAGGCGGTGGCACTTTTAAACTCAGATATGGACCATGTTGAGGTGTGGGCAAAAAATAATGCTTTAGTAATTAATCCTAAGAAATCGCAATTCATAATATTTTCCAAGAAACCTATTCCATTAACTTTTAACACACCTTCTTTAATAGTTAAAAATCACATAGTCACTCCTAGTTCTACGGTCAGAAATTTGGGTTTATTTCTTGATCCCCAATTGACATGGACTTCACATGTTTCCCATATTGTTGGAAAGGTTTATAGATCCTTATATGCACTGAAAAAATTAAGAAATTTCACACCCTCTAATCTAAAACTAATGCTGTCTAAAACATTACTAATACCTCACTTTGATTACTGCTGCGAGATTTTCTCCACCAACCTCAATTCTGAGCAGCTTCATCGCCTTCAAGTGTGTTGGAATTCCATAGCTCGGTATGTGTTTTGTATCAGAAGATACGTTCATATCACTCCATATTCACGATCTTTAGTGGGATGCTCCATGACCGACCATTTTACCATGCGTGTATGTTTTTGGTTTATTATTTCCAATAATAAGCCTATGTGATCGTATAGCAAAAAATTTTTATAAACCCCCCTCAAACTTTGTCACTTTACGTTTTAAGGTGCGTAGAATCCAAATTTGAAATGTCCGTCCGCCGTCCGGGCCATAAAAGGCCCAAGAATTGACTTAAAAAACCCGTTCTTTCGCACATAGACTCCATTTGGGGTCTAGTTGGTCCTAACGTTTAACCATCCCGATCGCTTTACTCGCATAGATGCTATGAGCCAAAAATGGGAGAAAAAGTGTCTTTTTCGAAGCTTTGAGTGTTAGACTGACGTGTTAAAACTCCAACCTGCTCAACGACAACTGCGCAAGCTAATATTCCACGGTTAGGATAACAATGGGCAGTAGGACTTTGCAACAGAACACTTTAGGACCAGATCATGCACGACCACAACTGCACGACCTAATAATTATTATTCTCATGTTAGGACAAAATTCACTCATCTCAAGATGTACAACTTTCAAATGAATATTGATGGAAAAAAATGAGTGATTTGATATCGTAAGCGTAATAGGGCGGTGAACCTCCGGTCGTGAGGTAACGAGACCTAGGGAGTACCTCCAGGGTGGCGTGGAAAACTTCCTACACTTATATTGCTTTCGAATTTCATGTTCCTTCGAGGCATGAATATATGTTTTTTTCTAGGTCATATTGTGTGTTGATACCAATGCTTTGCCTACGCATATTTAATAACAAATCCTCTCGACTTTTCGTACGTACTTAGATAATGATATTATTAAGGCAATGATTATTTGAATAGATAGGAGCTCAAATCGAGAAATATAAACATACGTATATAATTATAGAAGTATAGGTTGTGGCAACTCGAAATAGGACATGCCGAGGAGTCTGGACGGGCCTTATGACGTACGCCAACTAAAACTACGATCAAACTCAATTGAAAAAATAATAAACCTTTGTGAAATAATTTGCAGCGTTTTTCATTTTTAGATTGATACATGGTGTGAACCCTTGCCCGGAGTACCTTGAGAGCATGTTTGCTTTCGGGCGCTCCGCCAGGCTCCATGCCTTAAATGTGGCGCCCCTCTGTACTCTTTCGGTGGGCCGTTCCTTGAGGGTGGCCGGTGCGAGGGCGTGCCTATTGGTTGTCGTTCGGTTTCTGAGCTGTCCGTCTTCCGTAGCCTCATTGAGCAGCACTTTGGTGTTGCATCAAACCTCCTTCATGATGCCTAACTCGTCGACCCCACCAATTCCACCATTTCGTTTCATTCATTTCTTCCTTTCAATTTTATATTTTCACTTTTTTCTTTTGTTAATTAGTATATCTTTTCATTTATAAAATTATGTGACTTTTACATTGTTATTATTCTAGGCCAGATAATCTTTATTGTTATTTTTACATGCCTAAGGGCCCATGAGGCCTATTTGTCAAATGATTGTCAATAAAGGGTCCCTCCGAATTTCGACCAATCACATATAGAGATTTTAAGGGCTACCCTCCAAAAGTGATCCTGAGGTCCCTCGAGGGTCATTCCGCGCTGTAATCCGTCCTCATTTTCACGTTTCCGCTTTGTTTGGAATGTAATAATGTCAAAAGATTGAGAAATATATACCTACTTATATTTGATTTGAGGCTGTAATGGATTCATTGTTCCAAATACGTCTAAATTTTCACTTGGGATGCTTGTAAAGCGCACAATACTTTCAACCTTCCCTCTTTGTTTGGAAAGTAAAAATGGCCAATAGGTTAAGAAATATATAAATTTGATTTGATGAGGTTGTAATGGACTCCTGGAAGCTGCATAAAAACAGCATCTAATTCCTTGTTTCAATTTTTTTCCCATCACAAGTGTAGACACGCACATAATGCTAATACATACACCTCCCACAAATTAAATATAACTGATCCTTATTTAGGCCTAGGCTGCCACACACACTGTCACAGAAACACAAGGTGTGTTCCAACGACCCCTCTGAGTTCATGAACTCAGGCGGGTTCCCTGAGTTCATGAAACTTAGGTTCAAGAACCCGTCGGTGGGAACACTGTAGTTCACATGACAGTCAATGCACTAACTAGCGCTAGCGTCGTCTTTAGTAACGTGAACACCTCGTCATCGAAATCCTTTGAGCATTTTGAAGAAAAGGCCAAAAAGGTGGAAAAAAAACAAATGGCATTTTCAACTTTTTTGAAGTTTATTTGCTAATTGCCCCCTCAGACTATTTTCCTAGGTATGAAGGGTATGGGATATCATTCCTATCCAGAAGAAGAGTAACTGTTGAGATTTTCATCAAAATCCCTCAAGCCATTATTGAGAAAAGGCAAAAAAAAAAAAAAAAAAAAAAAAAAAAAAGTGCTAAACACGACGTTTTTTCAAGTAGGGTAGGGTGAGCCAAGTGCGCCAAGAAAAACATTAAGTAGTTTGACTTTGCCTGCCAATTACCAACTAGGTACCCTTAAACAAATGTTTTCTATCTATGTGTAGACAGCTGATAAAATAAAACTGACGGTGGTAATAATTATTCGATGGAGCAAATTGAAAAAGAGATGTGAAAAATGATAATACAGCAAGCACCAAGCAGGCAAACGACAAGTTATTTAGCGTGAAGGTTCGCAGTGAAATGAGATTTTTGGAAGGTTACGAAAGGTTTCCTTCAGTTCGAGTTCTCAACCCTATCCCCGAGCAGGTCTGAAAAGTTCATGAACTCACTGAACTCAGTTCATGAACCCGATGCGGTGGGAACACCGTAGCGAGTGTCGACTTCCTGAACTGAAAACGGTTGGAACACGATTCACGTGCGCATACGGTTCGGCGCCGAACCAGTTCCGAAAAGTTCATGAACTCGCGGTGACTGGAACACACCTACACACACTGTCACAGAAAAATTTTAATAGTGGCCCTATTGTAGTGTTCATATTGAGATGGAGCTTTTGAGAATGCAACAAACATAAAATATTACACAATAAAAAATACCTATAGGTATTTCCTTTGGAAATTTTGTCCCTTCAAAATCTTCCTGGGCTTTAGCCCAGTCAGCCTATATGAGCACAGCAAAATGAACGAAAAACGAACGCAGAGAGTGTGTTGCCGTGCAGTACAATGAGATGGTGGTGGTGGATTTCTACTTTTGCCTCAGTCTACACTACCATGATAGGTGTAGGTAGCTGAGGAATAAGGCTAAATAATAAACATCTTCTTCAGATTTCCGACCCGCCACACATGGAAAGTTGGATAGGCAGAGCTATGAAGCTAACAGCCCCTCAAACCACCCTCAAAGAAAATCATCATCCCTCTAACTGTAAGGGTCGTTCTTACACTACATTTTTTTTTCAAGGGCCTCCCTTAAACCACCCTCCAACAAGTAAGGGAGCTCCCTTACCCAAACATCCCTCTAACTTCGAGGGTCGTTCTAGCATACCACCCTTAACATAGTGGATCAGTTATAGGTATTGTGGACCCCATTCACGCTCTCTTACCAGGCCTGCAGTTCAATCCGTGGCTACATTCAAGTAACTCGAAATGATTCAATAAAAAATCCTTCTTTCACACCAAGAATTGACAAGTTAATTTTTTCAATTTTCCCTGTTTTCATTCGACTACTCCAATAGTCACAGTAATCTTTCTTTCGGTTCGACAGAACTGGATAACCTCAAATTCAGAAGAGACTCCCGAGCTTCAGCAAATTTGACGTTTGACAAAATACGATACCGATTTTTTCCCTCGATACTACAAAATTTTGAGAGGGCTACGTGGCACTTCGATTCTTTTGGTTAGGTATCGTGACTTTACCTCGTTTCCCATTGGTTGAGAAAAAAGTTGCATAAATACAATATCGCTCTAGTTGTAGTTTTTTCCTTGATTTTATGCCTACTTCACATCGATATTTCTCAATAAACCTATCTAGGTGACGTTCATATTTTTCACACTACCGATGTACCTATCAATTCTTGATGGTACGAGAGTGATGCTCATGATTTCAAAGATCTGGCATTACAGCTGATGCCTCGACCAAGATCTGTCCCAACTTTTGTAATACAATTGAAAACGAATGAGGAATACCTATCCTTGGGTTTGAAAAACGTACTTCTACAATTATTTTTGTGAAAGCAAATATCATTCTGAGGAAGTTGAGACTAATACAGGAACTTCGATCGATAGGTATTTAGGAATTTGGGCAAGCAATAGTATAACAAATGGCGAGGGGTACAGGTCTGATGAAAGGGAATAAGATGAAGAAAACTCACAGAAAACTACTACTTGTTATCAACTACTTGCGTAGGTGAGTACATTTTACCATGGCATAAAAAATTAAAGAACATACATACAGTATAGGTATCCTCATTCATTTTTTATTCATCGATTGATTCTTCAAGGATTGCTTCGTTGTTAATAGAATCTGGGCAACGATAGCCTCAGCAGACTAGAGGTTCATTAGTTCTAAAATCGCAATTGGTTAATTGCTGTTACGGTGATTCGTTCATTGGAACGGCGTGCCCATTGGTATCCCCAGCGTCCACGGCCCGCTAGCAATCAATCGTTGTTGAACCTTCAGAAAGGTGAGTCTAACTCTCTCTTACATTTCGCGTAAATAGCAATAATATTATATAAACTCCTATTGTTCATACTAATACCAAATCCATTGCTCTCTCCTGCGGTATTTCTTTCATCCTTAAAAGAAGTGAATATAAGAAACTAATCAACCGACAGGCCAGATAGAAAAAAACCCCCTTATTACCTTTCTTTTGGAGCGACATAAAGAAAAGCGTGATCAATTATCCCAGTGAGTGAATTCTTGTTCTAATCATTTCACCTGAATCCCAAAATTACATCGAAAGATTGAAATATACTATAGAAATCCAAGAATTTTGATCACGACAATCGGAAGATTGTCACATTGCTAAAGCTCTCATGAAAAGTGCGCATTACAACAAAGAATTTGAGACTACCCAGCCCAATATGCCATGATAAGCTTAAAAGTTATCTTTCAGTACCAAGTGCAGAGGCAGCAAAAGGAAAATGTTCATGAGTGTTATCGAAATAGTAGGGGGAGAAACGTAGTTTTATCACAACAGTGTTGTCAAAAATGTTGCCAAGGCTGCATGTTCTCATGGAGTTTGTCATATATATCAATGCTAAAACCAAAATTCCATGGTGTTTTCCGAGTAACCGATTCTACACTGTGACTCGCTCTGATGAATTTGTCAATCGCATTTGGAGTTTCCAAGTTCTGTTGAAAGGGCCTTTAATTCTAATTTTATTTCACATCTGTGCTGTATGTACCACAATGGTGAGGATGCAGTTTTGGACTCAAATTTCAGAAATGAGAAACATTACCTACCTTCTTTTCAGCGAATTAGAGAAAAGATAGTCTCAATGGCTTTGCAACAAAAAGTGTCACGCAAATTTCAAATTATTCCTGAATTTCACATACCGAACATTTTACAATTGAACTGAATTTTACATAGGTAGTGAACATTCTACAATCAAACTGAATTTTAAAATGAAATTTTACATAGAGCGTCACAGCTCATTCGAAATTGAGACTAATTATAAAAGTATTTCAAAAAACGATTAATAAAAAAATCACGAAAATTGCCTTATGAGGTCATGCTACATGACTGGTTTCAATAATAATTGTTACAGATCAGTTGACTGATCTGAGCACCAACAGATATAAATATGTATCAATAAATTTTAATGATTCAATGGCTAGTTGTATTTCATAAAACACTAACATGTTATTAGGATGATATATTTAGTCAATGATGAAAAACTAGAAATACTTTCGCATCGTGTAATAGTCAATAATGAGAAGACATATGTTCCTCAATATAGGGGTGATTTTTTACACAAAAATCATTAAAAATATATTCTTGTTAAAGTATTATAACAGTTTTCGTCGAACATTATACAAGTCAAAAAAACAATTACCTTCCTATTATACATCATCGAAGTAATAGAGTAGGTAATTTAATAGAAGAGTGGAATATGAACTGAAGATACAACGTATATATGTAGACAACGTACATACAATGCGTGGTGTACAGATAATTTGCTTGGTATGAACGAGCATATTTTGCGTTGAATTCTAAGCTGTAAGTCCGAGGCAATACATATATCGTTCATAGAACAGTTCATGCTCCTTAACCTTCCAATGCAGATTGTATTGAACACTCCTTATCAGATGGAATTCTAACACAATAATTATTGTACCTCACTTTTTACGTGACACAACCGTCCAAGAATCACCTTCAAGGCCCTGGCTCATCGGTTCATAAGCGTCCATGTCTGTGGGAGGAGGCGGAGGATCTCGTCTTTTTCTGGGGCGCTGAGGATCAGAGTCCATCGACCCGAGGCCTGGACGTCCTTCAAGAATAGAAGTCGGAAATTTCATCTGTCGAAGTTGCTCATTCACTTCCTCCTTTCGACCTTCGTGCCAGCCTAAAAAATGTATTTCCACGTCAGCGTAGTTGACACAAAAACGAATGTTAGTAATATTTTTATAAAATGGTGAACCTAATGATCACTGTTTGGCCGTAACCAAATTAGTAATTCCCGCCTCTGACCCAATTCATAATTCCCGCCTCCGACATTCCATAGAGTTAGTTCACTGAATTCCCTAGCCGGGCGCTAGTGTAGCGTCTTCTCCAGCTTAATACCTATGCAATGTATCTGAATGGAACAATGAAACTAATACCCCAATTTAATTGAGAATCCCTGATTAAAAAGTGATCTGTACTCAGATTGTGTAATCAAGTCAAAGCAATTGTATTTATGTTAATCATTTTATATTCCCATGTCTATTAATTGATATCAAGAAACCAGTGAACGGACTGTAGCGCTCCCGGCGCGAGTTGCGGAGGAAAAGAGAAATGTCATTCTTTCAAGTTCTCGTATTAATTCAGTCAATCGCTCTCCCGTTGTAATTTTATATATCGTTGTATTTTCACAATAAAGTGTGTTCAGGATCCCGACAAACGTGTTGTTCGTTCCCGTGAATGTTCAATCACCTTTCTGTAAATACCTGTAAAATTAGTCTACCGCCCTATAGTGACTTCACACAGACACGCGTGCACGCACAAACATACACATGGGCACACACAAAATTATTTTAAAAAAAATATATAAGTATATATATTAAAAAAAAAAAAAAATTAGTTATTTAAGCCGCACCCCAACCAAAAGGGTCATTAGTGGCATTAAACATGGTGTCAAAGGGGAGACTGCTAGGGCACGATTCTAAGGGGAGCAATGTTGCCCTCCGTCATTTAATTACAGTCCAGGGTATCTATGGGCCAATGACATGGTGGCATAAAATCTGCAAACTATAGCAAAACAGGAATTAATAAAATTACAAAAGCAGGAGCAATCAGTACCACCCCAACTGCAGCCATAGAGGCGCACCTGCCCTCAGTCTTCTGGCCATTTAATGTTTTTGTGCACATAGCAGGTCACTTGGAAGTACTAATATACATTAAAAAAGAAACAGTGATTCAATTTCTGACTTTATGCCAGAAAAATTCACCTAACCGTCTGTGTTCATTGATGATCGTGAGTTCTGGAAAATTTGCATGATTCAACCTGAACCAGGCTCAATTCTGTAGTATGTATAAACTGATGACTCTATTGATAGGCAAAAGGGTCACGAAAACCACTTGAGCATTTATCAGACTAAGACCCATGCATTAGAAATGTGAGTGCGATAGTTAGCTAGGAAAATAATCAGAAGCGTGACGAGTGGCAAACAACATTCTGCCGTGACAGCCAGGCAGTTCTAAAGGCAATACCTATCTTCCAACTGTATGAGTTCTCAGCTGACCTGGAGCTGTCTAAACTCACTGAGGTGTGCTACCTGTGGTAATGAACTAACCCTACTAAAGGGAACAGGATGACGATGAAGCAGACTGTCCTGCTAAGGAGAAGATTTGATAGGACATGGGCCTTATCAGGCAAAGATGTAAGTCATTGGTCCTCCCAACTGATATCACTCAAAATTGAATTATGAGAAGATGAAGTCTTACTCATTTGGTCTTGAACAGTTTGGGATCATTAAGGGCTTCGACTTCCAAGTTTCAGCAAATTCAGCAAGAGCTGTTTGGGATTGCTCTGTTGAGGTAGGGTGCCACAGTAAATTATACCTTGCAGTGCACGCTCTACCAGTGGGAATAGATTTGGTCTCTACACCTTAAGAACAACTTTTGTCAATCTAGGATCGAGGCTTGTTGAACATGGTTCCAGCAAGCCTGTAAGGAAGCCTCGGGGTACGTTAGGTGTTGATTCCAAATGTGAGATTGTGGCGAAGAACTGAATTCTAACAGACTGTAGGGCACCCCCAGGTGAGTCCCCAAAGTAGACCTAGACTTACAAGATACCGTAAGCAAGCGCAAATCTGAAAATAACCTGCTCCCATCCGTAACCCACTACTTACTTGCGTTACCCTTTCCTCCCGTTTCATAATGAAGGTTATGCTATGCATGCCAATGATTAGTTACAAAAGTTACATTCGGTATCAACAACAGTTCGCCATGCGTTTTCTAACTTCCAGTGGGAGTTTTCGAAACAAAGGTCCGATCGAAGATTGTGATGTGTTATGATATTTAAGGTAAAAGCCGGATGTAACTTAGGTAATCATTGGCATGCATAACCTTCATTACGCAACGGGAGGAAAGGGCAACGCAGTTTATAACTATGTAGGTACTTTAATTTCATCCAACGACTTTAAAGCTGGTTTCACAAGGAGCGGAAAGATGGAAGGACGGAAAACCAGTGGAGGGGAGGCGGAGTCGGAAAGATTTTTCATATGAAGCGGTCACCTTGGTGAACGGAATCATAACCTTCCTACTGAAACCCTCTCTGATCCGAAGCCTCTACTTGCGGTTATCAACATTCCTGTCCAATGAGCTTGCGCTCTGCTCGACGGAACGCGGAAACGGTATAAAAATTTCTACAGCCGTCCGCCCCTTCCGACAACATGTCAGCCACCTTCCTCAACTGTTGTCCCAACAGCCAATAAGATTGCGTTCCGTCCTCCAGCCGGTTTCACATGGAGCGGTATGAGCGCACAACCGGAAAGACGGAAGGCCAAAAAATCCAGTGGAGGGGGCGGCGGAATGCGTCACGTTGTTCACATGAAAACGGCACCTTGGTGAACGGAATCATAACCATCACCATCCTACCTGATCTGAAACCTCTACTTGAGGTTATCAACATTCCTGTCCAATGAGCTTGCGCTCCGCTCGACGGCAAGCGGCAACGGTATACAAATTTCTACCGTCGTGCGCCGACGGCAACATGGCTGCCACCATCCTCAACTGTTGTTCCAACAGCCAATCACATTGCGTTCCGTCTTTCCGTCTCCGGACATACCGCTCCATGTGAAATCGGTTTTCCGCTCCATGTGAAACCGGCTTAAAAAAAAAAACATACACACACGGGGGGGGGGGGGGGGGGGGGGTGTTCACAGAACGATGATTGTTATTTATTTCTTCGTGTTTTGGAGAACAGTTCTATAGTTGCCGGACTACAAACTTATCTCTTTGGAAGATCTTATCCTACAGTAGGTCAGACGATTTTTGCACCATAGCAAACTTTCTGCGTGTTACGAAAACCCCGACAGCCTAGATTCTATAACATTAGAGCGTGCGAAGCGGATGCGCATTTCAATAAATTGTCGAAAAGCCTTATTTTGGTATCTTGCAAACATTTTCTATTGGGAAAGTAAAATATCAACAACATAGAACCTCTGCAGGTAGACGGTAAGAATCCAATTGCATACCTATAAATAGCTATAGAACTCTCAGGTTTCAGAAGTGCAAAAGGAGTGGGACGGGGCAGTGGCTAGCTGATGTGAGACTAGGCCGTTCGCGGCCCCCTCCACTCCTCTTCCCCCACCCATAGGCAAATTCGCGGATCCTGATTCGCGGGAGCTACGATGAAGAGAGAACCGCGAATCACGATCCGCAAATTCACCTATGAGAGGGGGAAGAGAATGGGAGGGGGCTGCAAACGGCCCAGTCTCGTATCAGCCTGCTGCAGCTCTGTCCCGCTCCTTTTGCACTTCTAAAATCTGAGAGAGCTATACTATTATCGATATCATTCTCACCTTTATGTAATTCAAACAAAACTGTTGCCACTTCAAGAGCCGAATTGTCTTGAAGTTCAGTGTCGAAATCTGTATCCAAAGTGTCCTCAAGTGTGTCAACCAAATCATAGAATTCCCCTTTGGCAAGAACGGTATGTGTGTTGTCAATCAAGTTACGAAGTTTGTGGGACACTGTATGAGGATCTCCGCCCATCCCGTGCTCTATGCATAGCTTCAGACTCGTCCAGTTATTGAACACGATTTCGATCACACGCAAAAACTCGCACATGATGGAATGGATTTCGCTGGTTTAGTGGAAACGGTCAGTTGAGAAGGACTCCGAGTACATTCAGAACAGATTTGTAGAGATTTTACACATATCAAAACACAAATAACACTCGAAATAACTGTTATAAAATACCAAATGTCAATATTGTTTTCATGACGACTTCGAAAAATAATATTACGAAAAAGATCACAAAAACTGAATATCACTTAAGGTGAATAATAATATTGTGGAAAACAAACCACATGGCAGAAAACTTGATAAGAAACCAAAATATCTGATAAGTACGTGTGGATCCAACAAGAAGACTCCATGGGAAGCAGCTTAAGTGATATGGGCAGTCGTGATATTAAATGAAACAGCGCAGCGTAGCGGCTAAAAACTGAAACCTTCACAAGTTGACCTGAGCTTAATTCACTTTACATGATAATTATGTACATACATATTATATACATGTACCTACATATGTATCTACATTGGTTTGATTCCCTGCCATTTCGTAGACAGTGTGCCCTTTATGTGTTTTAATTTATCCTCAACTCCATTAAATTTTCCCTTGTCTGAAGGGGCCCTTGGGCACACTGGGCTGTTTAGTTCAGTCCTTTGTGGCTAGAAGCTGAGATCGAAAATGATAATTTAGGAAATAAAGGGTAGGCACTCTAATTTTATGATCGAGATCATTCATTCTTGTATTATGCATTTTATTTGTATGTGAATACAATGGAAATGGCTTTTAAAAGATGAAGTACGTGAGGCGCTGTTAGTGTTTTTTTGTTTCTCATATCTGGGCGATTCTAAAAAAAAAGAAGAAAAAAAAAGGCAAATTCCAGGTCTCGTCATCTGATCATGATTTCTGTTGGCCTAGGAGAATATTTCTTGTCATTGGTATTTTCTAATCGATGTTCTGATACATGTCATGCGATAAAAACCCCGTTTGCGTTAAGTTTAAATACTTTCCCCCCATCTTGAATGTGTAAATAGTCATTATCACAGAAGGTCTCTCCATCAAGTTAGCGAGTTTATTTTCAAAATACTCCATTTGAAGGGGCATCAAACCATGAATCGATATTTTTTCTGAAACATGTTTCCTCGATAATATGCTGCATTTAAAAATTTTCAAACGATATCTATAGTTCTCTAAGTGGAAAGAGTTTTAGTCCCTTAAAAAAAAGTCATTCCCGTGTACAAAAAAAGTCCCACACACTTTTCCCAAAAGGTATATTTTGAAAGGGAAAATTCCCCGTGTTAGTGGCATGCTTCACGAACCACGCGCCAACCATTACCAGAAAGCAATTGCTCCCTGTAGTGGATTTATATATGTTTTACTTGGTGTAGGTAAACCAAGTGGGACATTTATATTCTGGTTATGCGGGTTAGTCCCTGAGGTATTCCTGTAAGGAATGTGAGTGAAATCGCCAAGGTCAGCTTGCTTGGCGGGAGGAACTTGAGGATAGTTCGTGTAGCAGCCGCGTGGAGCACTGGGCTCGCATAGTGGGTGCTGGGTTCGATCTGTTTGTTGCTGAGCCGTTGTGTAATATTCCGGCCTAAGATTTATATCTGTAGGGGGAATATACTGGGCTTGGTTGAGGTACTGAAAAGTATCCTTTATTTTTAGCACGTTGGGAGTGTGTTTGACACTCGGATCGGCCGGGTAGCCTTGTGTAGAATATCGTGGATATTCAGAAATCTTTGTCGAATCATGATGATTGACTTCAGAGCGGGTCTGAAAGGTATCCTCGAACTTTTGTGTGTGTGAGGCTTGATCTAACGTTTCCTTCATGAATACGTTAGGTAAGAAATCGATCTCTTCGCGAGAATCGAGCCTTTGGCCGTCGCTAGGAACAGCGGACGAGTCGAGTAGTGGGTAGGGAGCGCTGCGTGGGCTAAGGCCCTGGCCGCGCCGTGTTCTGCTTCCTCTTGCATGAGGAAGTAGGACGGGCGGCGCTCCATCGATATACCCGAGTTTGTTAACTCGTTTTCGATACCTCTACGTATAGGATAGAGGGTTTGGAAGGTGGACTCGCTTGACAGAGCTTCTTTCCTTTGCTCGGATGTCAGGGTCCTACCTTGTAGTCTTGAAAAAGACTTCCTTGGACGATAAATTAGAGCGGATGAGCTGAGTAATTTATCGGCGTGCCCCAGCGGTCGGTGACGAGCTTAGTGCTACGAAACCCGGGCGACACGTCTCGGAACGTCCCAGCGGGCGTACGATCTAATGAGAATATCAATAGATGTACCGGGTGGCGTCCTGACAGAAGAACTACGTTGGGCAATGAGCAGGATAAATAATCACTGGACTCGTAGATGCCAATGCGAGATCTGTGTGGAGAGAAGGTATGCCTTGTAGAAAGCAGTAGGAAGCCGTTCTGAGATGAACTCGTGAGCAGAAGGGTCGTCAGCGTAGAGCGTGTAGAATCTTCGTACTGCAGAGTGTAGTCGTCGAGAGCGGTGAGTGGAATGAATTTCGGAGGGCTCCGAGCGGGGTAATTATAGGGAGGTGGCCGCCTCCTGCCGCCTCCTGATTGGTCCGCTTAATTTCATTAATTCAACTGTGTTATCTCATTGGCTCGCACATTGTTTTCTCAGAATCTGCGAGTATGATAGCTGAGTTGGTCCTCCGGGGGTGGCTTCCCCGCGTCCGTCGTTGCGACGGGGTCCCCGGAGGTGGCTTCCGTGCGTCCGTTGCGGAGACAAGGACCTTGAGGTGTCTTCCCTGCGTCCGTCGTTTAGACGGGGTCCTCGGGTGGCTTCCCTGCGTCCGTTGTTCAGACGGGATCCCCGGGGGTGTTTTCCCTGCGTCCGTTGCTGAGACGGGGTCCCCGGGGTGGCTGCTGGACCAGAGGTGGTTGCTTGCCGCCTCCTGGTTGGTTCGCCTATTGTCTCTCGTGTAATCATTGTTTCTGATTGGCGAGTAGGCTTGCTAGAACTGTCCTTGTTAGTTTTAGAGGACGTTTGCTTGTCTGTTTGAGTTTTCTCATTCAAGGCGACTTGGTTCGAGATACTTGTCGCGTCTCTCTCGCCCAGTAAGTGTTTAGGGAGGTCGCCTTGTATGTTATTTGTTAATATTTCACTTTTGAGAGAGAATTTCGTATTTTCTCTCTGGTGAAATATTTTGTTTGACGGAGTTATAACTCGACGTCTTATAAATATTTGTGTGTCGTGTCTACCTCTTTTTGGTAGCCCTGAAAAGGGCTGTTGACAAGAGGGGGTGGTTTTCACCACAGGCGCCCCCCCAAGACGTCGTGTTATTAACGACGACGCCGGTTGGGGTGTTTCGAGCGCAGTCACCCACCTCTCGTCGAATTTGGTAGAGGGAACGTGTCCTCTGGAGGATTTTCGGGGAGTCTCCTCCTTATTTTCTGCCTGATTTTTGCTCAGTGACACAGCTTCGTCTGTGTTTAGAGTGTAAGCTGGTTTTATTTGCTGTTTGGGAACTTTTTTTGTGTGTTCGCCAATTTGTACTGTAACCGAAAACTTATCTCTTTTAACAACTTTGAATGGTCCCGTGTAAGGACATTGCAAAGAGGAGAGCTGTGTGGGCACTCTGATATAGACATGTGTACATGTATCCAAATTTTTGGGCATGTTGACGGCATATTTCGTATTATTATGTTTAATATGCGTAGGTCGGAAGAAGAGAGGCTCAGAAAGGTTTGTAGAAGTTACGAAAATGTCGCCTGGTAGTGGCACGTCAATTCCGTAAACTTTTTGGAAGGGTGTAGTTTCCGTTGCTGGGTCTACTGCCGTACGCATGGCGAGTAGTACTTTTGGAAGGGCGTCGAGCCAATTTTCGTTTTGTGCTTTGAGAGCCTCTTTCAAGGATCTATTTCTGCGTTCCACCATTCCGTTTGTTGACGGTTTGTATGGTAACGTGTGAGTATGTTTTACTCCGAGACGTTCCATAATGGAATGAAATAGATCTGATTCGAATTGTGTGCCCTGGTCACTTGTGATGTATTTAGGTACGCCTTTTGAGGCTACCCAAATATTGATAAAGGCGTTTGTGATCGTGGATGTTTCGATGTTGTTAAGAGGGACTGCCTCTAGCCAACCCGTTGCTCTATCGACCATCATTAGAATGTAACGTTTCCCTCCTTTAGCTAAAGGTAAGGGTCCGGTAATGTCAACGTGTACATGTGAGAATTTGTTAGCCGTTTCAAATTCGGAGTAAGGGAGCTTCACGGAGCGAGTGATTTTTGCTCGTTGGCAAGTCTCGCATGCTCGGACCCAGTTGGAGACATCTGCACGAAGGCCGTACCAAAAATATCTTTGTTTTACTTTATACACTGTAGAGTGTATGCCTGGGTGTCCCAAATTGTGAATTTGGCTGATTATTTCGTGCCTTATTTCGTTTGGAATATAAGGTCTTGGGTGTCCTAGGTCTAGGTTACACCAAATCTCTCCTTGAGGGAATTCAACTCGTGTGAGTTTTAGTTTGTCCTCTGCGTTAGGAGGAGAATGAATCTGTGCATTTGAGATGTGCAGTAGAAGATTGCACTCTAATGCGGCCGTAATTTGTGAAATTTCGGCTATGGACGGACCCTCGTCAGTTTGGGTTGAAATTGACTTTGTTTGAATTTCAACTGGATCGAAGGGTCTGGAGAGTGCGTCGGCGACGACGTTGTCTTCTCCGGGTATATGTCGAATGTCACTTGTCATTTGGGAGATGTATGTTAGCCATCTCAATCGCATTTTAGAAAAATGTGCGTTTTTCTTAAGCATCGTGCCTAGCAGAGGCTTGTGATCTGAGCAAATATGAAAAGAGCGGCCGTCCAAGTCATTGTGCCAATGAATGCAAGCTTGGTAAGCGGCGAACATCTCTTTGTCGAACGAGGCTTTATTCTTCCATTGTTCCGGAATTTCTTTACTGAAAAATCCCAATGGTTGGTAGGATTTCGAGCCGTGTTTGTCTGTAATTTCCTGCTCCAGTGCCGCTCCGATGTGTGTATCGGATGCATCGCAAACTATTCTCCACTCTGCTGTAGGGTGTGGATGAGCAATATTGTGCAATGTAGCTTTTATCATTGCTTGTTTTAAGCTGTTGAAAGCTTTTTCTCTCTCTGATGTCCATTCGATAGGTGTTTTGTCATTTTTTTTGTTTGACTGAATGGAGTCATACAGAGGTTGCGCTGTGTGAGCGAATTTATTTGAGCAAGCTCGGTAGAAACCACACATACCTAGGAATCTGCGTAGGCTTCGTACGTCTATTGGCCGAGGGAATTGCTCTATGGCTTCTATTTTATCTCGTTTAGGAATTATCCCTTCTTTCGAGATAGTGAAACCTAGGAAATCGACGGTAGGTTTTGAAAAAATGCATTTATCAAAACCTACTCGAAGTCCGTGTTCTCCTAGTTTGTCGAAAATTTGTTTGAGGTGGTTTATGTGTTCTTTATAATTTTTAGAAGCCACCAATATGTCATCTAGGTAGACAAATGCGAAATCGAATTTTCGCATGATGCTGTCCATGTACCTTTGCCATGTTTGAGCTGCTCCGGCCAAACCCATGCTCATTTTTTTAAACTCATAGAGCCCGAAAGGGGTAATAATTGCTGTTTTATGAGCTTCATCTGGGTGCATCGGGATATGGTAATATGCCGATTTTAAATCTATTGTCGAATAGATTTGTGTATTATGTAAATTCGCTTGGAAAGAGCGAATGTGAGGAGGAGGGTAGGCGTCTTTCTTCGTTTTCGCGTTCAGGAAACGGTAGTCGCCGGTGATCCTCCATGACCCATCTTTTTTTGGCACACAGTGTAACGGGGACGCCCATTCGGAATCTGATGGTGCAATTATGCCATCGGAGAGCATTTTGTCAACAGTACTTTTGACTTGAGCCCGTTTTTCGCCTGCCATGGGTCTTGCACGGAAGTGTACTGGTGTTCCTTCCGTGGTTATACGGTGGTAAACACCGTTGTTTTTCCACTTTCCTTGAAGTTTGTTCATTTTCTCATTGTATTTTTCAATGATAGAGCGTATGTTTTCGTCCTCTGTGAGCTGTGTGTCCTCTGGTTGAGGGCTGTTGTCACGATGAGGAATAGTAGCTGCTATTTGTTCGTCAGTAAATTTTTTGTTCATGACTGCAGCGATTTTTTGATCGGCATAGCTCTTTACTTTATCTTTGTATATTTGTGTTTGACCCGTATTCCGATATCCCAAGACTCGAGGAATGGTATACCGAGGATCGCTAGATCAACTTAAGTGATCATGAAATCGGTGGTCATGTCTCCGAGGCCGATGTTAATCGTCGTGTCAGCACGCCCTAGTGTGTCTATAGGGGCGCCGTTAGCTGCTGTGAGCTTGACGTTGGACTTACGAATTTTTAAGCCCAATTTTTTGGTGACATTGTGGGGCAGAATGTTCACTTCTGCTCCCGTGTCAATGAGAAATTCAGTGCCATTTAGTTTGCACTTGAAAAAAAGCCTTTTATACTCGTTAGTCTGCCGGTGTATAGGCTCAGATACACTGGCAGTTATTCGTTTTCCGAACTCTCTGCGTCGGAGGTTGGAACGGTACTTTCTTGTATCGATCTATGAGTATTTTCGCTTGAAACCAAGGTTTTAGGCTGGCTGATAGGCGCTGCCTTTTTGATAGGTTTGGAGGCGGTATTTGCCTTCCAAGTGCAGTATTCTGGGTCTGCACACTTGCGAGTTTCGCTACCGAAACGGGCGTGGTTTCGGCAGACATAGGCCGTCGGTTTGTGAGGCTTACTCTCTACTTGCTGAGGTTTGAACTCAGCTTTTTGTGAGAGGGCCTTTTTGAAACCAGTCTTCGTAGGTTTCGAAGTAGATTCTACTCCTCGTATGTGGAGAGAGGGGTTCGCTGTTTTGTACGCGTGTAGCGTATCAGCTAGGTCGAGCCGGGCATTCGTGGTAGGCTGTGCTGCGACCATGCCTCGGGCTTCGATAGGCAGAGTTTCGATCCACTTTTGAGTGATCAGAGCCTCTGAGAAGTACCCAACAGCCTTAGAGTACATTTCATGGTACTTGGTGCTGGGTTTTTTGGCGAGAGATGCGGGGTCTTCGAGCGCGAGGAGCCTGTCCTGCAAGGACAACCCGTATTCTCGTTGTAGGCGCTGTTTGGCCTCTTCGTAAGGTGCGTGGGGTGCCGTGAGGTAAGCTGAGTCAATAGCTTCCCGCATTTCCTCCGGTACCCACTTGTAGATAGCTGAGAAACATTCGTTCTGCGTTCTCAGGTTTTTTCGCACGCAGTATTGATCGAACTCGGCGAGTGCACGATCAATATTCTTCTTTTGGAAGATAGGTTTTTGGTAATCTCCCATTTCCTCCAAAAGTGCTCGAAAGCTACTTTGTGTAGAGGGTTGTTGTGTGAGATGTGGGGCGTATAAGCCCGGCGGGGGTCGCACGCCCGCAGTGGTTCCCTGAAATCCACTAGCTTCATAAGAGGGAACGAAATGCTCCGTGTTAAGCCTGTTCAAAGGCGGGGTCACCATTTGTAGTGGATTTATATATGTTTGACTTGGTGTAGGTAAACCAAGTGGGAAATTTATATTCTGGTTATGCGGGTTAGTCCCTGAAGTATTTCTGTAAGGAATGTGAGCGAAATCGCCAAGGTCAGCTTGCTTGGCGGGAGGAACTTGAGGATAGTTCGTGTAGCAGCCGCGTGGAGCACTGGGCTCGCATAGTGGGTGCTGGGTTCGATCTGTTTGATGCTGAGCCGTTGTGTAATATTCCGGCCTAAGATTTATATCTGTAGGGGGAATATACTGGGCTTGGTTGAGGTACTGAAAAGTATCCTTTGTTTTTAGCACGTTGGGAGTGTGTTTGACACTCGGATCGGCCGGGTAGCCTTGTGTAGAATATCGTGGATATTCAGAAATCTTTGTCGAATCATGATGATTGACTTCAGAGCGGGTCTGAAAGGTATCCTCGAACTTTTGTGTGTGTGAGGCTTGATCTAACGTTTCCTTCATGAATACGTTAGGTAAGAAGGCGATCTCTTCGCGAGAATCGAGCCTTTGGCCGTCGCTAGGAACAGCGGACGAGTCGAGTAGTGGGTAGGGAGCGCTGCGTGGGCTAAGGCCCCCGGCCGCGCCGTGTTCTGCTTCCTCTTGCATGAGGAAGTAGGACGGGCGGCGCTCCATCGATATACCCGAGTTTGTTAACTCGTTTTCGATACCTCTACGTATAGGATAGAGGGTTTGGAAGGTGGACTCGCTTGACAGAGCTTCTTTCCTTTGCTCGGATGTCAGGGTCCTACCTTGTAGTCTTGAAAAAGACTTCCTTGGACGATAAATTAGAGCGGATGAGCTGAGTAATTTATCGGCGTGCCCCAGCGGTCGGTGACGAGCTTAGTGCTACGAAACCCGGGCGACACGTCTCGGAACGTCCCAGCGGGCGTACGATCTAATGAGAATATCAATAGATGTACCGGGTGGCGTCCTGATAGAAGAACTACGTTGGGCAATGAGCAGGATAAATAATCACTGGACTCGTAGATGCCAATGCGAGATCTGTGTGGAGAGAAGGTATGCCTTGTAGAAAGCAGTAGGAAGCCGTTCTGAGATGAACTCGTGAGCAGAAGGGTCGTCAGCGTAGAGCGTGTAGAATCTTCGTACTGCAGAGTGTAGTCGTCGAGAGCGGTGAGTGGAATGAATTTCGGAGGGCTCCGAGCGGGGTAATTATAGGGAGGTGGCCGCCTCCTGCCGCCTCCTGATTGGTCCGCTTAATTTCATTAATTCAACTGTGTTATCTCATTGGCTCGCACATTGTTTTCTCAGAATCTGCGAGTATGATAGCTGAGTTGGTCCTCCGGGGGTGGCTTCCCTGCGTCCGTTGTTCAGACGGGATCCCCGGGGGTGTTTTCCCTGCGTCCGTTGCTGAGACGGGGTCCCCGGGGTGGCTGCTGGACCAGAGGTGGTTGCTTGCCGCCTCCTGGTTGGTTCGCCTATTGTCTCTCGTGTAATCATTGTTTCTGATTGGCGAGTAGGCTTGCTAGAACTGTCCTTGTTAGTTTTAGAGGACGTTTGCTTGTCTGTTTGAGTTTTCTCATTCAAGGCGACTTGGTTCGAGATACTTGTCGCGTCTCTCTCGCCCAGTAAGTGTTTAGGGAGGTCGCCTTGTATGTTATTTGTTAATATTTCACTTTTGAGAGAGAATTTCGTATTTTCTCTCTGGTGAAATATTTTGTTTGACGGAGTTATAACTCGACGTCTTATAAATATTTGTGTGTCGTGTCTACCTCTTTTTGGTAGCCCTGAAAAGGGCTGTTGACAAGAGGGGGTGGTTTTCACCACACTCCCAAATTTTCTTCTTGCAATTAATTTGTTACCCTTCAACTGCAGGTCCAAACGCATGGTCCATGTTTGTAATAACTTCAACCCCGTTGTTATAGGAAGTATTTTTATTCCCATTTGTCATTATCAAGTTTCTGTTGATGTCATTACGAAGAATCAATTTTTTCCGCGGTAATGACGTTTGATTGATCAAAATTGTGTTAATCTCTTTTTAATTGAATAATACTTCAATTGTTTTACAGTTGAAGGAAAATTAGTAACTTTTAATTGATTTTCTAGAAGTTAACCCACACAATATCTGAAAATTACGTCAAAATCGGTCCATTAATATCGGAGTTTTGCCTGTCATCTAATTTTAGTTTTACTCATGTACAATAGTTATTACTCACGCATTCATGGCGAAATTGATAGGTGGCACTATCCCCAAACCTATTTCCTAAAATATTACCCAACTACCCCCCCCCCCCCCTCTCCCCCACTAGCCGAATTTGAACGAAATCGGACCATTAGACTATAAAAAATCAACGTTGTAGGAAATTCGCATTTGCCCAAGCGCACTATTATTCCGTCTGCAAGGAAGTTAGTAGGGGACCTTCTAGGAGCTAACCCCTGTTAATTTCATCAAAGTCAGACAAAAACGTAGGTATTTCAGTTTTAAGCGTGACAAGAAACTGGCACCAAGAGACAGACACCAGGCAAACACAGAAACAAAATTAATCAGGAAGCTTTAAAATGCAAAAAGCAAGTGGAAATTTGTGTTAAACTTCAGGCAGGAACAAAGTTTTCCTACTTCCGGTAGCAACGAAGCAAACGAACAAGAAGTCATTACCGCCGAAGAATAAAAGCAAAAATTTCCAATTTCCAACTAAAAGAGTCGATTAAAATTACTGACTCCATCCTGATCGGCTGATTATGCTGCATCATCTTCCTATCGTCCTAGAATATTGAAATTTGTTGACGCTTTTTTTAAACGCTTTTTGGTAACGCTTTTTTCGTTTTTGTGCCAAAGTAAAGACATAAAATGTCAAAAAACGAGTTTGACCTCAATTCAGCACTAAAAATTAATGTTTGATGCCTGGAGGAATGCAATTGTTTCCCGATTTTTCCCATCACCTTTGGTTACAGGCCAAAAAGGGGGCCAGAATTTGCCCTTTTTCTGAGAATCACCCAGCTACATACCAATTTATGACCTGAAGTCCAACTTTGACGATAAAAGTGTGGCTTCCTTTTCATGCTATAGAGTCCGTTGTTGACTCTTGGCTACTCTTGGCTGGTTCTGGAGGATCGGTCAAATAATCACACTCTCTGGTAGGTTGACGTTTCGTTGTAATTAAACAACAGCTACAGGGCTTCAGGCAACAGAGGGTGATATGGTGTTACAATATTTCCCAGAGGTATCCACCTACTATATTAATTTAAGAATCAGCAAAACTATATACTAATACTATATAATAACTAAATAATAATAAATAAATACTATATAAATAATATAATGCTATAATAGTATTATGCTACCTTAGGTACTGTATGTACCTAATACTAGTCCTACCTCATTAGTAAATCGACGAATAGGAAAACGAAATGAATGGTTCATTTTGGTTAACAAAGTAGTAAAACTTTAGGCTAAGTACCTGCATTAGAAGCAATAGAAACGGTCCGGAATGTATGAATAAATAATACTCTTACAGGAAAAAATTTCCAGTCATGCAGCATAATTATATCAGCGAATTATCGTATATTATAACGTTACATTGTTTTGAAGCTTGAGCACTTTGAGTGTAAAGAAATTTATAACTACCTATTTGATGGTAACAAAAAACTAGTTCTAAACAGTATTCAGTAACGAACAGTATCAGTATCAAATCGTATCGTCACCTGTAAGCATCGTCTGTTGTCATGAACGAGAAAGTGCCAATTAATACTGCTGATTTGTTTTTGACTCGGACATTGTTTTTGCGTATTGGATTGGATTGGTGAAATCAAAACCGAAACATATGGTTTTTTTATACAGAATTCGGCTGGAAAGTGGAGAGCGTTTGAGCACAGGAAGTGGACATATCGCAAGAAAGTTCAGGTCGGAGGAACACCATGTCTCTGACAGTTTCTTGTTGACGATTCAAATCTGCGATCTGATAAAGCTGAGATCATTGTGTGGAGATTTTCTCACCAAAGTGCAATCTTCGTTCTTGTTCTGATAATTTTTTTCCTCGTTCAGCTGTCAAATTAATCGTTGTTTGTTATGGCTTTAACTAGATCGAGAGAACATCAAATGACTCTCGTTTTAGAGCAGGGGTGCTCAAACGGTCGATCGCGATCGACTAGTCGATCGCGAGTGCTTTTTGAGTAGATCTCGAGAAGAAAAATTTTTTTAATAAGTAGGTAACTAAACTACAAAAATTTAGCATCATTTATGAGTTATCCTTTTTAATGTAAAAACATTGAGGAATTAGCTACTGAAGTAGCAAGTCAGTTTAATATGAACTCATATTCTGTTGAAAATGAGTTGGTGCAGATTATATCAGATATACATCTCAAAGCTACAGCATCTGATACAAATTTCTGGTGTTTTATATCTGAAGATAAATATCCGAATCTAAGGCAAATCGCCCTTCAACTGACGGCAATGTTTGGGTCAACTTACTTGTGTGAGTCTGCATTTTCTGAAATGAAGATAATTAAGTCAAAATATCGCAATCGACTAACTGACGATCATATGTCATCATGCTTGCGATTGGCACTCAGTGGTTACGCACCATCTTATGAAAAGTATGCTGAGGACATGCAGTGCCACGCTTCAACATCCAAAGTCACTCCTTAGTTGAGTTTAACACCATATGTAACTCTTTTGTTTTGTAACAACGAATAAACTCACAATTTTTAATAACTAGGAGTTTTTTCATTGATATTGTAGAGAAGAACTTAAGTAAACCTAACCCAAACCTTGACTAAAATAATGTAAATTGTGCGGAAAGCTAATATCTATATATGCTACGGTACACCCTACCTAGGTAGGTAGGGTGTATCGTGTATGTACGACAACTCTGCATCACACATACTTGCAGCCTCTCAGAGTCGATCGTAAGTAGTCTAAAAATATTGAGGTAGATCGCCAGCAGTTCAAGTTTGAGCACCCCTGTTTTAGAGGATATCAATACTTACCCTTTCATTACGCGATGACATTTTATTTGTTATCCGAGATGATCTATCACTTTTTAGTAAATCATTGATCCTGCAATGTTCTGAAGGCTTACCAATTTTAAACGCAGTACTTAAACTTTTAACGTACGGAGAAGAGTTGAGATGTGCTCAGGAGGCAGGAAATATTGAGAAAGACCTTTTGGAGACATCTTCCCGAGCAAACAAAGTCAAATTGAATTCAGTTATGAATGAGTATATTTCTCACGAGGATAAACAAACAGAAGAATAAATTGAATTATTACTTAAAATAAAAAAATTGGAAGGTACTATTCAAACTTTGCTCAGTAGAATAGCATCACTAAATCAACAATGTAACGGCAACAAGTCTTTCCAAATAACCAAAGAATGTCGACACATTTTAACTCAGACGGATGTTGTTTTTCAGTCTGAATGTGCTTCTCAAGTTGATTTTTCTACCATTGATGACTTGAAACAATCCACTTCAAGTCAATGTTAGTGACGTATTCCATGTGTGCTATACCTCCTAAGAAAAGTGTACTATTTGTCGGTGATTCATTTTTGTATTAGCTCTCTGATGATCTAAAAACGGTCCTATCTAGTGAATTTTCAAGGATATCTGTGCTGATGACGGATGCCTCTTTATCTGTTCTATTAAGTTCAACATCAGGGTGAAGAGACTTCGTTGTTCTTTTGCGGGTTTTGTTGATATTAGCTACAATGAATACAGAAAATTCAAGCTTGATTGATTGAAGTTCTGCATGGAGCTCCGCAATACCAAACTCATCATTATGTACGTCTCCTATAACTATCTTCTCCCGAGATGGCCTGTCGTTAACTCTGAAATTTCGCGCTTAAATAAGTTCTTGTTGGCACTATCTTCTAAATTTTCTTCCCTTAAAATAATTGACCTATGTTTCATTGACAATAATATGATTTCATCTCAAAAAATGGATCTACAGTTCACAGAGGCGACACATACTTAACTGCCGAATTAAGCATGCCATTATTTTAACTCCTCAGCCACCAATCATGTTGTCTTCTGATGGGTCATGTTTCGATTCTTGACAGAAACCTTCCTTATGCAATTAAAGTGCCCTCGCATCATTTCTGACAAATTCTCAAGATATTCGGATTGTAAGCTTGGCTCTACGTATTATTTCTTCTCTTGATTTATCAGGTGATGTTCCGATGTTATTGGAAGTTGAGAATCAGATTTCAGCCAACTCAAATAATAAAAATTCACGTTCAGTTACACAAATTCACGGACCTATCGTCAATTTAAAATCACGATCCAATTCATTATCCAATAAGGACGTTGTCCTTTTTCATGCAACGCGGGAACGTGGAAATATAAAGATTATGGGATTAACTGAACATTGGTCCAGAAATGACGAAATCACGTTTTTTGGTCCACATGGTTTCCATTTGTCATCAAGTCATCATCTTTCTCACGGCGAGATAGGAGAGGAGGTGGTTCAGCATCGAATCCCGGACCCTCCTTCGTGAGGGTCTGTGTGGCACCAATTTGCAATCCATACGTGATCTTTCGGTTGAGTCAACATGACTTGTAGACTCAACCGAAAGATCACATATGGATTGAGGTCACATCGTGACCTCTCTGCGGTCAGCATTAAGTCACTCAATTTAGTGTTGTGCTGCATATAAAGACCACCTTTTCAAGTAAATGTCGGTGTTATGGAGATTTTTGATTATTTGCTGAATGAATTATCTCTCCTTAAGAAAATTATAGTGATTATGGGCGATTGAAATATTCATTTTGAGGATTCAACACCATTTCATCAATTGTAAAAGACAATTTTGTAACCTCCTTGACAGTTATGGGCTTCATATTACTCACATTACGACCACAAGATATTTTTACGCTGGTCAAACTGGAATTCCATCGTGCTTGGATGTGATGATAGCAGATTTCTGTTCTTCAAGATATTTTGCCGGCATTAGCAAACTTGGATTTTCGGATCACAAGGGTATTGAGATGAAGCTATTGATGTCTGTACCTTCCATATCACCAAATGCTGACTACTTAGGAAAGTCCAAAAACAATAACATTGTTTACTTAAGTGTTTTTTTTTTTTTGTATTCGGTCACCTGTGTTGATGTCTACGCGTCCAAGGATACAAACGAAGCTGCTGATATGTTTTTAAAAATATTTTTACATTGCCTAGACGAAGCATGTCTATGGATTCAACACAAGATCAGACCCGGCTATTCGAGGGTAAGGTTACCCCATAATAATGATCTGATACGGCTCGTGACCGATACTAATTAACAGGATATTAACAGGTTCCTTCTCATTGATCAGTTGAATTTACAGTCCTAGTATATTGAGGCCCAGATGGTGTATCTATAATTATCCCTAAAACTGTAATTCTAATCAAACATACTTTATAGATAGAAAGTTAGATATTGGCTAGTGTTGTAATAGACTATGAGTCCTTATATTGCCGCAAACTAATGGCTCAAAACATATTGCAGTTCATAAACGAAATTATCGGTTGCGAAAACGTGATTAGAACTGAGTGGATAAAAGAACGCTACAAAGCCGTAAAAGGGCTTGAGGGTTTTGAAGGCTCAAGTTGAGTGGTGATACTGATCCTTGTGAAAACCATCTGAAGCTTAACTGAGGTGAACGAGCTCCTATAGAAAAGATCTCTAACGCCTTAAGACCTAAAACGGGAACCGAGCGTGTGGAGTCTGGATGATATAATATCTCATTACCTCTGACTCTCAAAGCGCTACTCCATTCTTTCGAGTTTGTCTTTTATCTTCTCGAGCCTGTTTCTGAGTGGTGGTTTCCTCGTTATGAGGTTATATGTTCGGTCTTTTCCTGTTTTGTCAACTCGGAGCTGTATCTAAAACCGGTGCTGCGATCTGTTGTGTTCTTAGGATTTTGAAGTAACTAGTCAGGACTATAACAATTTACACCAGTCTGGAGGTGAGGTAAATATAGGATGTTTGTGGTTCAAAATCGTTCAATTTTCAATTGTGCTCCGAGCGGTTTCGTCCTAAAATATCATCAGCGCACTAAATTTCTTATTTAGTCCAAGTTCTTTAATGTTTTAGTTGTTTCCATTAGCCCAGCACATAGCCAACTGTTCGTATTTTGGGGTTTCACACTCTTCATGATCCATTCAAGCAATACTTGAAGGAAGTAGATAGATAATTATGAAGAAATTGGAAGTTGAAGACACACAAGTATCCAGTTAATGATGACTATCCTTCTTTTCTGCCTTAACATGTAGAATATTTTCTCTATGTAAGAATATGTTGAGCTTCATATAATAAATTTCACATCAAGAACTAACTTAACCATTTAGAAGGTATGTGATTCAAGTTGAGCGAAATGGACTGATCTAACCGGATGCGCTTAGAGTTTTAGAAAATTTTCGTAGAAAATGAAGTTATTGCAATGGCTTGGAAAATTTTAGAATACAAATTTTTGAAAAATTTTTCCATTGAAATCCGTTTTGAGGCATTCTGAAACTGGAGCTATAAAAGTTTGAACCCTTCTTGGAGGCACGATGCGCCATGTTCTGATCATATATTACATACAGGGTTTAATAATTATAGTAAAATGATCTGCCTAAAAAGGGCTACCTATCACAGAAATAATAAACCATTGTGTAATAATTTGCAGCGTTTTGGCTTCCAATCCAAATTATAGGAGGGGGGGAGGACCAGACATTCCGCATGGGTAACAAAAATGGTTCGGGCCGGTTCTGGGAATTTTATTACGTGAAGGTTTGAGATAAATTGAGAGCTTTCCAAGAAGTGGTGAACGATTTTCTTGAGATGAAAAATAACGGAGTTACACTTTCGTAGCAACGGAACGGTTGTACGTGAATCTTGTAAGCTATCTTGAGGATGTAAGCGGTAAAGCCGCGTTTACACTAGCGAAACTTCCTCGCGAAAAAGTTGCGCGTGGGCGTTTCGGGAGGGTGACTTGCCCATGTAGACGCCCCTCCACTCGCGAAACATTTCGAGGTGAGGACGCTCGCTGAGAGCCGGAGGCCAATAACATACTCACCAGCGTAATTACATTCCGCAAGTAATGAACCAGGATGATTGCTTGAAGCTCATCGAGCTTTACAAAACCTACGATTTTTTGTGGAATCCGAAGAACAGGTTCTATTTTAATCGCAACAAAAGAGAAGATGCGTGGATAGAAATTAGTACCAAAGTAAACTTTCCTGTTTCTGCTGATGAAAGCGCTACTGGGATCCTCTTGAAGTGAAAAATCAAGAAATTATAGAAAAATAAGAAATAAATGCTTGCATACGAGTCTGCAACACATTGGGACATTTTCATGTGTGTTTTCTTATTATTTTCTTATCATTAGGGGAAAAACTGGATTCTAGAGCCACTCAGCTGTTCTGTAATCGGTCAGTTGTGTTCAGAAGTCCCTCAAGGGGCTACATACCAAATCTCAGAATCGTGGGATCATTAAGGAAAAAACTGGATTCTAGAGCCACTCAGCTGATCTGAGATCGGTCAGTTGCGTTCAGAAGTCCCTCAAGGGGCTACATACCAAATCTCAGAATCGTGGGATCATTAGGGAAAAAACTGGATTCTAGAGCCACTCAGCTCATCTGGGATCGGTCAGTTGTGTTCAGAAGTCCCTCAAGGGGCTACATACCAAATATCAGAATCGTGGGATCATTAGGGAAAAAACTGGACTCTAGAGCCACTCAGCTGATCTGGGATCGGTCAGTTGTGTTCAGAAGTCCCTCAAGGGCCAACATACCAAATCTCAGAATCGTGGGATCATTAGGGAAAAAACTGGATTCTAGAGCCACTCAGCTGATCTGTAATCGGTCAGTTGTGTTCAGAAGTCCCTCAAGGGCCCACATACCAAATCTCAGAATCGTGGGATCATTAGGTAAAAACGTCATTTCTGATGGTCATAATCATCGTTGTGGCCACTTGGGACAATTTTCGTGAGCAATTTTCGTGAGCAATTATTTTCCGTGACGTTTTTTTAGTTCATGTGCCAAAGCAAAGACATGAAAATGTCAAAAATGAGAGCAGAGTCACCGGATTGCAACCGCTTGTTAATTTCTGAGAATTTCATTTTTCGACCCAAACGCAGCAATCTGTCGTGAAATTATCAGGATTGGTACCAAACAAATGATTCCTCCTCTTTCGCCAAGCTTTCGAAAGGGTGGGTTCTGATGAATGTTGTTGCCTTGTTGCTTTTGATGCTATTCAAGGAAATCAAATTATTAGTATAATTTTGTGACTGCCAGATGTTATTTTCTTCTTCTTTTTAAATCTTTTTAAATCTGCAATAGACTGGTTTTAGTTCTTCATTGAGTTGTACCTGTTTGCAACCTGTGATGTATTTACTGATCAGTTGGTCGCTGAGTGGTGTGATATTCACACTGTAGTTCACCTCTGAGCACTGAAGAAGATAATAAATTTATCGAAAGCTTGGCGAAAGAGGAGGAATAATTTGTTTGGCCCCAATCCTGATAATTTCACGAAAAATTTCATTTTTCACCTAAAAATCTATTTTTCTCATTTAATATGAATCTTAGAGACCTGGAAGTGGTTGAAATCAGGTAAGCATACTGGTTTGTGCATGTAGGCAAGTTAGTATAATTTCATCAGTTTTTTGAACCTATTTATTTTGAAGCATTCTTGGGTTACTTATTGCGAAGACATCTTTCATCCAAATTTTGATGGTATTTTAATTTGTAGTTTTCAATTTTTTCGTCGTCAGAATGTTTATTTTCTGGGGAGCTAAATTTAAAACTTGACTTTGACTTTTGTCTCTATAGCAGTTAATTGAGGTACTTATTCGCATGTTGCAATAGTTAGGATAGGTAGGTTTTGTATTAAGAATGCACTTCATATTGCATGCACAACTAAGGATTGTTTACTTTGGGTTGGCTTATTCTATACTGAAGTATGGAGTGCTGGCATGGGGAGGAGCCTGTAGAACAAATCTTAAATGTTTGCAAACGGCTCAGAATTGTTTAATTAAAATTATGTTAAATAAACCGAGGAGACATTCCACTAGAGCATTATATAATGAATCCAAGTTGCTTAGAGTCAAGGAAATTTTTTATTTAGAGGCTTGTCTCCATGTTTTTAAGAAGGGCGTTGTTGAGGAATTTTTCAGCATAGCGTGTCAGACTCGTACAGCTACCGATTCAAATTTGAGATTGCCTGTGGTGAGAACTGAACTCTTTTTAGCGTACAGCGCATATCCAGGCTGTTACCTTTTTGTACAATCAGAAAATCAATATTTTTAATTTTTCGAGCCGTAAATTGTTCAAACGAACTTTAATCGAACAGATTTTGGGCAATTCATCTTCCTCTTCATACTAAAGATCCACTTAAAAGTTCTCTCTCTCTCTCTCTCTCTCTCTTTATTAGTTATTCGATTTGTCTTCTGTACATTACTTGATCTTTTTTTATATAATTATGTTATATTGATTAATTTACATACTCGTATGATTGTGGTCTATTGATGGGTTTTGGATGATGACTCTACCGGAGAGCACAAGTGATTTTTACTTATTCTCCGGTAGGCGGCAGTGCGTTATTTATTTTACTGTATTATAAAGCTCAAATGTATTTCATACAACTATATGTAAAAAAAAAAAAAAAAAAAAAAGCCCCCTGGACCCCCGGTTACCTCTATTTACATACTTCGGACGAAATTATTGAAACACAGAATGTGTTTGCGTTGTCGCGCAACCAAGTGACAACCAAACAAGCGTCATTGTTTACTATTCATTTATAACATCAATTTATATAGTTATAGTATGAAACTACGAAAAAAAATACGAAATAAATTCGTGATAAATCAAGAGCGATTTATCAAGTAAATGTCCTAAAGAGGCTACATACGAAATTACAGCTTCCTAGAGTGTAAAGTATAGAAATTAGCTTTAAAAGCCACTCATCTGATCCGGACCCTGGACATCGTCAAGTAAATGTCCTAAAGAGGCTACATACGAAATTACAGCTTCCTAGAGTGTAAAGCATAGAAATTAGCTTTAAGAGCCACACATCTGATCCGGACCCTGAGCATCGTCAAGTAAATGTCCTAAAGAGGCTACATACGAAATTACAGCTTCCTAGAGTGTAAAGCATAGAAATTAGCTTTAAGAGCCACACATCTGATCCGGACCCTGAGCATCGTCAAGTAAATGTCCTAAAGAGGCTACAAACGAAATTACAGCTTCCTAGAGTGTAAAGTATAGAAATTACCTATTCAAATTATTTAACCTCCGCTTCACAAATCAAACCGTTTTCGTGATACTCAGATCACCTGCTATGAATCAAATCATCGAAACACAAGCTCAATGAAATCATCAGAAATTAACAAGCGGTTGCAATCATGTTCACAATATCAATTATTGAGAATGATCACCTGTGTGTAAACAATTATTTATATAACAGGCTTGCTGGCCAGGCACTTCGCAGTAGTTAACATAACATGGTTGAATAAATCGAGAGCTTTCGAACGAATGGTCAACGAATTTTGTGGGATGAAAAACGACGAAGTACCATTTCCCTAGCAACAACTCGGTTGTACGTGAAAATCATCCGTCACACATTTCGTTACCATCCCGCGTTCCATTTTCGGCTAGTTAGTCCATGGCTAAAACACATTCTGTGTTAAAAAAAAAAAAGTCTTTTGTTCGCCAATAAATTCTATCTCTCTCTCTATCTCTCTCTCATTATTGTTTATTATACGTCCTATAAATAATTTTTTCAAGCACGGGCCAGATATACGAGTCAAAGGCTTGTCGAAGGCGGCTCACCCTACTCGCGCAACGTCTTGCTCTGAGTTGCGCTCTGTTTTGGAAGGTGCGAAATTTCTCTCGCAGCGAGGAAGTTTCGCGAGAAAGTTTCGCTAGTGTAAACGTGGCTTAAGATATAACGGTGATAAAAGGAAAAAAAAGGATTTTGTAAATAATTGAAATTAACAGGAGCATTGATCCGATAATTTGGCTGGCTCAATGAAAATAATAACCAATCTTTCAATTGTACTGGGTATCCAATGAATAAGAGGATCGTCCACAAGCGCGATTGAATGAGTGAGTCTCAGAGTATGAGAATTGATTTTATTATTGTTCCAGACTAGACATAATTTTCGTATCCCGAGCAACAATATCCGAGAAATTGTGTTGTGTTGTGAAAAGGGGAAAATACGGGGTTCATCTTTTGGAACATTCATTACAGGTTAACATCCATTATTCATCGGGAGGCTGCCGGCGTATTTGCGCTACGAAGACTCAGAGCTTTGAAAGATAAAAAAAGGAAGTAAAAAGAAGAGAGAAAAAGAGAGGCGAGAAACGAAAAAAAAACCTGTTTTGAATAGGTGCGTGTGTGCCAGGCTTTGTTAAAAAGAAGGAGAGAGAAGAAGAAAAAACTTTTCCGTAAGAAAAATACCTCAGGCGAGGATTAATTCGAATAAATAAAAAAATGCACTATATATATATATATATATATATATATATATATATATATATATATATATATATATATATATATATATATTACATATAGAATTCAGGAAAATCTTCTTGACTAGTAGGAAAATTTCAAGATAAAACGAGAGTTTTTTGAGGTAGTGACCAAGCAGTCTTGTGGTTAAATGTAGTATTTTATTATTTCATATTCACGACGTTTCGGCTCTGGATCTGAACAATATCCATGTATAAATATTGCCTGGTAGGTGTTCTTATCAGTAACTATGCATTGTAAATAGCTATGCTGAAACACAGGTTACCATCAACTAGGAAACATAAACAACATTACAATAAATTGTGTATACTAATGACATCATAATATTTTTTGACAAATATAATTGCGGGGCCAAAACATTCATATCTTTTAGCTAGGAACTAAACCTACGAGATTACGAGATACATTGAAAACAATCTTCGTAAATGGCATTTTTCGAACGTTTTGGCAGTTCATATTACATTTTGAAATTTAATGCACGTTTTGAAGTCCTTTTCTCATGTTTTTCCCCCACCAGATGAATTTTTTTTAAAAGGAGGTATTCGTTTTTATTTTATTTTTACTCCACCATATCCGGACCCCAGCCCGGTTGAGATAGGAGGAGGGAAAGGGAATGGAAAATTTTGAAATTTCAGATGCAAATACACGCCTAAAAAATGATTTTTTTCACGCAAAATAACCAAATTTCGGACATATTCGGACATATTCCGGACTCCACCATATCCGGACCCCAGCCCGGTTGAGATAGGAGGAGGGAAAGGGAATGGAAAATTTTGAAATTTCAGATGCAAATACACGCCTAAAAAATGATTTTTTTCACGCAAAATAACCAAATTTCGGACATTATTCAGATAAAATCAAATAAAATCAAGAAACCGATAGCGCCACATGAATCAGCGTTGAAAAAAAAAAAAAAAAAAAAAAAAAAAAAAAAAAAAAAAAATTCAAGTACTTACCTACCACACTTGGGGTCTACCAGAGTCTGTTTTGCACAATTTTGGTTGTTAGGCGTGGTAAAAAAATTGAGTGAGGGGTCGTAAATTCATGAAATTTTACATAGAATCCAAATCTGCAATAACTGGGGGTTGCCGTTTGAAAAAACTAAGTTGGTGTTGATTGCGCACGGTTGCGCACTGCGCAATGTAGTCATATTTGAGATCCTTGGAAACAACCATGATGAATAAAAATTATTTTTCAAATTCGTACGTTCATTCGTTCGATATTTCACGATTTGTGCTCTATTTGCGCGTGGTTGAGCACGTTATTGCTCAAACAAAAATTAAAAGTGATGGGTGATTTTTTTATGAAATTGTGCGTAGTATCCAGATCTGCAATAAAAGTACCCAGTCATAGGGGTTCCTATTTGAAAAAAAAAACGAAGTTAGTGTGCATTATGCATGATAGCGCAATCGTGCGGCGCGCAAAAACATCATGATTGGATTTCTCTCAAAAAGGTTTGGGGGTTACCATGGCTACTTTGGGGTGTCTACAGTAATTATGGGACAAACTCAAGAAATCTCAAGAAAGTTTATTTCTGATCAAAAATTACTCATTAAGAAATCTTTTCAAACGCTTTGTTTTTACGTTATTCAATTTTTAATATTTTTTCATGTTTTGTACCTTATGGCATTAAAACGGCCATAACTCCCTTCAGAATCACTATAAACTTAAAACTAAGAACACCTTTGGAAAACTGTTAAATTTTCTATAACCCTGATATAAAGTAGAATTGTTTTAGTTAGTTTTGATTGGTCAAAATTACTTTCTTTCATAATTAGAAAAAATTGAAAATCTGCATTTTACCTTCCGTTTTTCTGCTACCGGTATGGGGATTTTTCGGCGAGCACTCTTCGGAAAGAAACTCCCTCAAACTGTCAGCTTTGGAACAGTATAGTCAATTTTGCTTTGACTTTGCTAATTGGGGAGAAAAGTTTGTTCGTATATTGAAAAACATGAGTTTTTTCTACGAAATCGAGGGTTCTAGTGAAAAATGACCCTCTATGAAGGTACGAACTTGGGGACGGTTTCTACGTATTTTTTTCACGTTGAATCGAATGGTAACACGTGCAGAGCTCCCAAACTCCGTGAAAACCGAGTTTTACACTTTAACTCACGAATTTTTAGTATACTTTGTATGCTCAATTTTTTCATTTTTAGATAGATTTTATTTATTCCAATAGAGACACATACATATGATGATAGTACAAAAGTAGAACTAGGCTACTTCGCCTAGCTTACTTTTCCAACGGTAGGCTTGGCCCGTGCTGTTGGTTAAGGTCTAGGCGATTTGCCCATAATGTCAAACATGATGCGTTGACATAACATCGCATATCCGTCTAAATAATCCACACATAGCTTAAATATTATAACCACAATGGTATTTGATGTCCCTATCTTCTATAAGTAGAAAAACTTTCTATAGTAAAATAATTGTTTTATAATATTATACATAAATGCTGTAAAACATAGTTTCGCAATCCACTGCCCCATATTCCACAAGCCACGTTAAAATTTGTTTTTTTTTTCTAGTTTGGTCTAGTATAATTTTGAGCTCTTTTCATATGACTAGCGCTCTGTGAATGATGTACACACTAAATTTTGGACTGTGTTGACAGCGTTAGTCTTGGTCTTACTGCAATTAAATTCCCTGCGACCAAATATCTTGTGGTATATTCTGGATTACGCTGTAAATTTATTATTTAATTGCATGTGTTTTTTGGGGAAAACTAGTTAGTTGAAGTGTAAAACTCCTCTTGTACCTACTACTCTTGTTCAAGGACCTCTTGTACAAATTGTAGCGTTTAAATAATTAAACAATAAATTTTTCTAAAATGGACGAAAAAAATTATACAAGTGGTGCGCTGAAAGTGTATTCTAAGTTTTGATTAACTATGTTTAGTTCATGGTTCACGGTTCAGTTCATGGTTCACATGGTTCAGTTCATTTCAGTTCATGATGAACTTGCGCGCTTCGGTAGTTCGAGTTGAAAGCTATTGATAAAGCGAGTCACGAGCAACAAGTTTGGAAAATGCAGTCGATCCGTTTTTTTTCCCAGCGCTTCGTTCCACTAGACCTCCGTTCTTGACAAGAAATTTTCCTCTCTTGAAATAGGGAGCGAAAGGGAGACGGGAAAAAGAGGGAGCCTGTTTTGAATAGGTGCGTGTAGTGCTGCTCTTCAGTAGGAAGAAAAGAAAAAATCCCGAGGAAAAGACTCTTGTGAAGAACGACGGATGTTCGGTTCTGGTTTTTTTCCTGTGATAATCAAAGCTGGTAGGGTGCCGGGAGGCTGTGTGTGCTTTCATCTTAGAGAGAGAAAAAAAAGGAACGCGACGTAGCACGACGACAGCTAGATGTAGCAGTATCAAGAGGTGCGTACAAGAGATGTCACACTTTTATTGCACGAAAACTGCGATGATATTCCGTGCGTAGGTTGAAGAACGTGAATTCCACGAGGTATGTTATATAAAGCACGGTATCCATCAATTCACGATACTCTTCATTGATGTTTAGGTAGGTTTGAAAAGTTGCAGTCATACGGGTACAACATGATCGTATGAATTTTCGTAAATTATTAGGGAGCTTTTGCAGCGCTGAGTCGTACGAACTAAAAACTAAAACGAACTAAATCACTCGCGACGAAGTTGTGGAAACCCATTTCAAAACTGAAGTTAGTGAAAAAATGTTGTCTATTTCCACGAAAAATAAAGAGTTCCAATGTTAAATCGATTTCGACGGTTAGGCCATTCTCTATTATAACGTAGTTGGAGAGATCTGCAAACGTTATCATTCGATTCAGCGTGAAAAAATACGTATAAACTGACACCATACTCGTAGGTTCATAGAGGGTCATTTTTCGAGAAAACCGATTTCATTGGAAAACCCAAATTTTTCAACATTAAAACATAATGTTCTCCCCTAAGTAAATAACAAAATAAAAGTAATATTGACTAATCGTTGGAAATAGTATTAGATGAAGCAGTTTTCATGAGATTTGCCAGTTTCCAGGATTTGTTTTGGAAGAGTAGTAAAGTTTTATAGATTTTCAGAAATTTAATTTTTTCCAAAATCGTCTATGTTTTAGCTGATGTGAAGGTCTTCCGATGGTAGGTACTTTTTAAGAATCCAAGTACAGGAAATTCAATGTTGATTTCGAAAATGGGGTCAAAAGTTAATTTTAAATAAGGCAAAGTACAGAAATTTGAGTTTAGAAGAAAAAAACAAGGTTTTCCTGAAAAAAAAAAACCTTTAAAAAAATTATATCTCGAGTACGGATTGAGATAAAAATATGTGGCAATTTACTGCATTTTTGATGCAGACTAACATTAAAAAATGTCGTCACTTATTCGGTTCCAACCTATATATATGAGATGTAAAAAGTATAAACATGTTCCAAAAATGCGTTACAAAATTTTACGATAAGCGAGGTTAATGTGCGAGTGTCACAAAAGTTGCGTTACGAATTTATTCTTCGTTCTACTGCACATAAATATGAGGTGTAAAAAGTATAAATATGTCCCAAAAATGCGTTCCTGATTGATTTCTTTTTGTTTCATTATTTTCGTCTTAGAAATACAATTTGTACTTTGTTATGTTGAAGTTTGTCTGTCGAGTTTCCACGTTTCTCGCGCAGAGTGCGAGGTCATTGAATTTTTTAATCATATTTATGTAAGGTACCTAAACTGTTTTGAAATTTGGGCACTTCAAATGCAAGGAAATATTATCCAGCAGTCTCACGGAAAAAAAATATATACTTATTCTAAAAAATTTTCTGCTATTTAGGCCATGATTATGGATTTTTAGAATTTTCGCAGTTTTACGGATTTTTTTTGCACATTATGAAACCTAAGCCCCTTTTCAGCATAATTAATTGTATGTTCTAGTCCTTTGTTGGTAATATTTTTTGAGTAATATCTGCTAAGGAATAAAAATACAACAATTTTTAACAGTTTTTATTAATTTTTTTTTCAGTATATTTTTTGAGTTTAACCAATTTATTGTGCTCAAAAATTGCTATCCAACGGACTCGACTTTCTTTTGGAAAATAAAATTATAATAAGTTAAAAATAATTTTAATATTAAATTTAGATGTAGGTACTTAGGTACAACCCGAAATATCCTCTCCTCAAGATGGTGAGGTAATGTTATGGAACCGAGAGACTATGCAAAACCCGCAATACAGATAGGTATTGAAGGAGAGGTTGGCCTCGACGCCGTTCGGTATGACATTCAATTGTGGAAGAATATTGAGAATTGATTTCATACTACCCGGCATAATATTATCTTATTAACACATGCTAGGGGCGGGGGCGTATTTACTACCTTCACAATTAGGCTGATTAGGAAATATCTAATAATTGCAATCTTCTCTTAGTATCCCAGAGAGTATTCCTATCAAATTTCAACTTACAGTGGTAACAGGAGAGAATTTTGCTCACTCAGCTAATAGGGGAAGAGCCAATAATTGCAATCTTCTCTTAGTATCCCAGAGAGTATTCCTATCAAATCTCAATTTCCTAGGCCATCATTTCAATCGTCTCATAATTTCAGCTTCAGAGATTAAATACGATAGAAATCATCAGCTTTAGGAGCCCATCAGCTAATCAGGGGTCTATGAATCGTCTAGTATCTACTGCTTTCAAGTATCTTCTACTCAATAATATTCTTTTCACATTATTAGTCATTATGGTTATTTAGTAATATTAGTTTATAACTTTACGTAATAAATCAGCTTTCCTTGACACTACAATGGCTTAGGGATAATGAGATGTCATAAAATGAGAGCATTCCAAAAAGTGGCGAACGATTTTCCTGTAATGAAAACTAAGGGAGTTAAACTTCGCTAGTAACACAATGATCATACGTGAAAATCAATAGAAATCGTAAACGAGTTCCACTATCTGCTTTACAAGCAGATACCATGTTACATGGATATGTCTTTGATTGGGGATTTCATAACGGTTGTCCTCGAGAGTTGTAAACAAATCCTTTAACTTTAAACAAATCCCTGGGCCGCATCCCGACTAATTCCAACAAAACAACGGTTTACTTATAGAAATGTTGAAAATAACTGTGGAGTGGAGAGAAGCCACTACAATGAGTTGTTGTTAACAGTCGACTGTTGTCAAGAGGATGAAAATGTTTCCTATGGAGTGGAGTAAATGATGCTATTGCTTTACGTTAAGAATATTGTAACCGGCTTATTAAAATTGTTTATAGTCCAATCAACTTAGTTTAGGAATGTAGCCAGGTACGTAAGGAGGGGGAAATTAGTAGCTTGAGATGTGAACATTTATCACATAAATCAAGCGCTTTCCAACGAGTGGCGAACGATTTCTGTGCGATGAAAACTGCGGAGTTCGGCTGGGTTGTACGTGAAAAACACTGAAATTGTGACACAAATTTTGAGTGACGGAAATTTTTGGTTGACCCCCCAGAGCAAAGACATATCCATGTCAAAAGAACAAAACCGTTGTATTTTTCTACACCTACCTATACCATACCTATACAATATTTTTCTATACATATTCATGTCAATAAAAGAATGCTTCATCAATCGGAAAACGCACATTCGAATGTTTCGGGCGCATACGATCCTCTAGGTTTAAACATGAGGCATAGCTGGTTGCCATCTTCCCCATGGCAAACGTCTCTTTGCATAATAATATCAACGTCGAAATTCTCACAAAAACTCATGTAGTTCCTTATATTTTGAAAAAGGCAAATAAGCATAAATATAAAAAATAGTTTGTGGTGTAACTGATTGTTTTTTCTAAAATTTGTGTTAATTACATATACAGGGTGTCCCCAAAAACGCCCCCCTCCCTGCTAAAATCGTTAATAATAGGTCAAAACAAAATTTTTTTTTCAATCAATGTTTTTGTGTAAGGATCTCAAAATCACAACATTGCGCATTGCGCAATTGACATCAAATTCGTTATTTTTAATGAGAACCCACATTTTTATTCCAAATTTGAATCCTTCGTGAAATTTTTTGAAGAAATGACCCATCACTGGATTTTTTAAGTGTGCGCAAACGGGCGCAATTCCGCTCTGAAAGTGTAATGAAAGTGAAATACTGAGTTTTTGAAGGTAGTCGATTGCCACATGTAATGCATGATTTTGGCGTATGTATAATTAAAACCATTTCTTCAAAGCCTCTTGTTCCCGTTGTTTCTCAAAAGTCCGTCGGTGTCCAATTGGGTTATTGGACAGTTTTCTTATTTCTCGTAAAGGTATTCCTCGTAAACACGAAAACAAGCTGTTAGAGCGATCACGATGAATGCTAACATTTTCGCATTGATTTCTCGTAGCATTTTCGTAAGCCCGAGAGAAAGAGAACTCTTATAGAGACGGTAACGTGACTCTTGTAGTGAATCACTGCTCAAAACTCAATTGTCACAGTAGGCAATTTCCAAAATATAACATAAAGTAAGAAACAACGACCACTTACCTCTACATCATACAAAAAAGACCCAGCTGCGAAGAACACGAATCTTTGAAACGTGTAAAATGAACTTTGAAATGAAATCTTGAGAATGAAAAAGCTGCAATCGTCGATAAAACGTCGAAAGCATGAACAAAATGTCGGTAATGACTTTTCTGGTTGAGGTGCTGGAAAAAATGTTTCAAATCAATGACCCATATATAAATTTCTCCCTTGAGGGGAAAAACAATAGATCATGGATATGTCAAAGTTGTAGACATTACTTTACACTCTGTTGGGAAAGTAAAAATGGACATTACTTTCCACTCTGTAGGGATGTTGGGAAAGTTAAAATGGACATTACTTTCCACTCTGTTGGGATGTTGGGAAAGTGAAAATGGACAATACTTTCCATTGTGTTGGGATGTTGGGAAAGTAAAAATGGACATTACTTCCCACTCTGTTGGGATGTTGGGAAAGTAAAAGTTGACATTAAAAATAGACATTACTTTCCGCTCTGTTGGGATGTTGGGAAAGTAAAAATGGACATTACTTTCCACTCTGTTGGGATGTTGGGAAAGTAAATGAGTACATTACTACCTATTATATAGATAATACTAGACCAAAATATGAAACTTGTGTTAATATCACATTTGGAGTCTAGACTAGATGATCCTAAAAGCTCGGCGTCAGTTTTTGATGACCCTAAAGTGTTGAATTAAAGGGCTAAACATTTTAAAAAATAGATCTCAAAAACTTTCTTAAAACAGTTATAATTTTTGGATTGTCAATGATAAATTTATTCCCCAAGAATCTATTAAAACCACCCACAACGCTCTACGTTGAATAGTTCGCTCTCCCTAAGGGCTTGAACATCGAAAAATTGCGATATGTCGGCATTTGGGTAAACACTTGAACAAAACGCACCCATCCTAGAATAAGGGTACAACTCAAAAATGGTCATTTTCGGCAAATCGCATTCAAAGTTTTCCTTCCACACCATTGGCTACCCGTTCTTTGGAACACGATGAACAGAATTTATCTTTGCGAAACTTGTTTCCTACATTATTACTCTAACGCCCCATGGTGAATAAATAGTTTTTTTGCCAGTGGAAAGGGAGTGGGGGGAACGGTTTTGTTGATTTTTTAAAGAATTTTTGAGTTGTTCCAACTCAAACACTGAAATCTCACCAGTCAGGATCCAAAATGTTCAGAAAAGAAAGACACAAGTTAAAATTGTCCACACAAAAAGGAAACAACTCAAAACGAGACACAGACTGCGTGAACTCAACTGAGTTGTGTCTTTCTTCCTAGGACGTGAATTGGATACTCCCTCCATAGAAGAAAGACACACGCACTCTCTAGCGGAATTAGAGTGCCCTACACATATCTCCACCTTCTACAGACAAACTAGACCTTTTCTACTTCTCAGCACCACAACTAACTCGCGATTTTTGAGTTGTACCCTTATTCTAGGACGGTTGCGAAAACTTGGAAACCTAATGGCTACGTAAATAAATTAAACCTAAGGTAAACCACGTACACGATATTTTCCAATGTATCAAAACACAAACGGTGGGTACAGCTTTCGTACAAGTACGCAACCACGAGGGACATTTTATGTCTTTGCGCCCCCTCCCGCACGGATTTGTTTGGTTTCAAAATTATGTCTTTACATACATAAAGCTTGCAATCGTGTTCAAAATATAAATTATTGAGAATGATCACCTGTGTGTAAACAATTATTTAAACAATCACGCTCATACCGCAGCTTGTCGGCCACGCACTCCGCAGTGGTTAACGTAATATGGTTAGGTAAATCGAGAGCTATCCAACGAGTGGTGAAGGATTTTTGTACGATGATAACTGGCGAAGTTAAAGTTCCGTAGCAACGATCGGTTGTACGTGAAAATCATTAGAAATTTTTCATAACGCTTTCTTCGTCACACTTTTTGAGTTATGTGCCATAGTAAAGACATAAAATGTCAATATAGGTATTATATAGGTAATATAGAATTATATAGGTTATCTACCTTGCCTTCACTTTTCGAGTTAATAATTATCTAAAGTGCCGGAGCGTTGCATTTTGTGTGGAGAGAAAAAGTGTCGCGAAAAATCCTTTGACCCCCAGCCAAACGACATATCCATGTCAAAACACGAAAGAAAGACAAATATGCAAAGGCTAAACCAACAACAAGACGGCACGGGGAAAAGTCGGGGGATTTTGTCGTGTGTGTGTATCCATGCCAACTGCGTGATAGTTTCTAAGTTATTCTAGTGTTATCCTTGAGAAAGGTCAAGTTGTCGTCTCGTAATTGAGGAGCTTACTTTCAAAAGGGGTCATATCCACTTCCGAAAAAATTTCAGGAAGTGAAAAAAACGCCCAAGGAGTTATTGATTGGAATTTAAATTTAGTTTTTAATCTAGTGTAGCTTAGTGATGCACTAGAAATTATATCCCAAAACATGAGCAGCCAATCTCAAAAACCAAAGGAGTTACAGCTAATTATCATTAGGATATGACCCCTTCTGATCAAAATTTCGGATATGTTCCATTTTGATAAAAACACATCCAGTTATCAATAAAAAATCAAGTGCAGGTAATTCATATTTTTTAGGTACGCAAAAAACACACATGAACTATGTTTCCAAATTATAAAATGTAGGTAATAATAAGGTAAGGTATTATCAACAAATGTTCAGTTTGGAACGAACAAAAAAGCCAATATAGAAAAAAATCTCAAAAAATCTTTAAAATCTGTCAACATTTCAAACATGCAAATCAGTTTCCTCTTCGTCAAGACAATCACATTCTCCTACTTCGCCATCGTCTTGTTAGGGTGCTACTTCATGGGTACCCAAAAGAACGCCAACAATACCCTCCATTCTTGGCAACACCAACGACACCTTAGCAACGCAAAAACGACGATAAGCCTAAAAATCTCAACAGACACGAACAAAAGACAGAAAGAAGCACTAGAGAAATTAGCGAAACAGGAGTGAAACATGTTATCACAGCACGTCTTATATCAATATCATTGAATATTGGGAAGTACAGGAGCACAGTTGATAACTGGGGTGCCGAAGAGTATTGCTCCTGCACTCTGTAGGTTATTCATACCAAACCCTTCAAATCTTATCACCAAACAGCACAGGCATTCTAAAAGGTATGTTCCAAACTAGAGTTGGAAAAAAATCCGGTAGAAGGCATTTTGGATATGTTCCTTTTTGAAAAACATCAACGAGCAACAACTTGAAGGAAGATGAGGATATATTCCCTTTTGATTGAAACGAAAATTATCCATAATATAGGAATGGATGTGATCCCTTTTGATCCAAACATCAAACTTTGGCCCTCAAATACACAAGGATATATTCCTTTTTGACGCCAACTGCTCATACAAATGGATTTTGGTTATCCTACAGATTGAAAATCCGTTTTTTACAGATTTTTTTCTTCGAAAAATGGATATGACCCCTTTTGAAAGTAAGCTCCTCAATTACGATTCCGAAAAAGCTGAGCACGAGAAAAACTGACTCTTCCCGTTCCGAAAAGCGTTTCCACGTAACGAAAACCTCTTCTCGTTTCGGAAAGGTCATTTTCGTTTATGAGAAAATGGATACAAGACGTACAAAAACTCTTTATTAATCTAGAGAAGCGGTCCAGAAATTACTTATAAGAAATCCTGCTCCCTGTTTTTGAAAATCCGTTCCCCGAAAAGGTTGGAAAATAAGGGACCCGTTCCCTACCGAACTTAATTTGATGATACCGGGGGAGCTCCATTCATTTTTAGTAAACTACGGGGAAATAGGAGCTGACTCCGACCAAACATACAGAAGAATGCCTGAAGAAGGGTTTGGAAAAAAAAGAAAAAAAAAGGCTTTTGGTATAGGGAGCTACGACGGCCGGTGGTAGTTATCGAACAAATCGTGGCGAAGGGGGGGTTATAAAGGGAAGCAAAACGAGCGGAAAAGTTTTCGGTCTGAGGTTGTTTTTGCTGAAGTAGAAATATCAGCGAGATAGCTAAAGGGTTGGGAGAGAAAACTTTCTGCCGGCTATTTCCGACTTTGGGAACGTCAAGTGTAGTTAAGAGGGAGAGTCGGCTCGTAAGTTTTCTCCGAGAGGTCGGAGCGGTGGCCAAGTTGTGGGTTTCGAACGCCGGGGGTCGGTACTATTCGATAACTGATCCGAAACAAATTTTTTTCGTTCGCTTGTCGCCTAGTCGAATTAGGGTATTTGCATCCCAGAAGGCAGCGTTTTCTTAGATGACCAAAAAGAGGGAATTTTCGTAATTTCACACATTATATTTTGTACGTACTTTTGGGTTACTTATAACACTTGTCAAATTTCAGAAGCTCTCCCTGCAGTAATCCAGCTTGTAAAATTCTGGATTTGGGCTTAAAAGGTCGAAGGCTGTCGAACAGAATACCATTAAAGAAAAATATTTCCTTCATTAGTAAATACATTTAAAAAAAGGGCTTGTTACAAGTTACCCAACGATTTGGGTTACTTGTAACACGACTGAAAAAATGCGAAAAATCATGTTATCTTAGCTCTCCCTTACTTGTAACAATTTTTACGTTTTTAAAAAAAGGTAAGGATGACACACACAAAATTAGAGAATTTAGGAACGACAAAAAAAATCTTTTTTACTAATTTTAGATTCCCGTGTCACACACATTGGATCGTTTAGTCTTAAATCAGTCTGGGCCTATTTGGCTCCAATTCAGTAGGTATGAGTACCTAATAGGAACTGTTCATTACTCTCATGGTAAAAATAAAAAACATACAGCATAAAAAATATTAATGAGATTCAATTCACAAAATGGCACATCAAATCACAAAATGTCATCGAAAATAAAAATAACAGGGAAATTTCAAATGATTTTCTCAGGGAAGCAAAAGTTGCCCCTCTTTTCGTAAAAGGGCATTCATGGCTCTTTTCAGTGTTTTATCACTATAATCCCGGTTTTCTTTTGTAGTTTCCCATTTTTGTGCATCTAGGAACAACAAAAACAATAATAACTCACTAGTACAAGGGAGATAAACATAATACTCCATATAGGGTGGCTTGAAACAACATAAAGTGTCCATAAAAATCAAGGGATACAATCTGGAGGTAACTTTTATAGCTATGCTTAAAGCGGGGATTAGCATTGTAACTTCCTGTTAAAGTATGTTGTTCACAGAATAATAAAATGAATGCATTAAAGAAAAAAAAAAAAAAAAAAAAAAACTTGCAACATCACACCTACATGTTACAAGTAACCCTCAAAACAAAGACCACAGTTTTGGATTTGTTTTTAAAATCAATGATTTGACTTGAAAATGAGATCTGACTTGGAATTACTAGCTAGTGAGTGCAAGCACACACCATAAAAACCTCACTTCGTTCACTCCAACCATTTGGGCTGCACAGACCTTAGCATTTTTCGGTGTTGGAAACTGCCCATTTTCAGTCATCAATTCAAAAAAAAATATTAAAAATCAGGAGAATTTCCCAAACACTTGTTGAACGATGGATGACCTTCCACAAACGCCACAGAACAAATAGGGCTGATAACGAATGTGGACACGCCCCCATGTGTTACAAGTAACCCACATGTTACAAGTAACCCAAAAGTACTTTTGACAATATGTGATGCGGAAAATGAAAAGGGAGCTCTTGTCAAAAATTTTATTTAGCATCCACTTCGTTGTTTTAAATGGGAATTGTACGTGAAAACTTCATGAAGAAATTACACATCACTTGATTTTTAATGCACGCAAACGGGCGTAATTCCGCTCCACAAGTGAGGAATTCTTACGTATTTCTGTTAGAATTTTGATTTTTTGACAGCAAATTCGAGATCAGCGACTCAAAAAACATAAGAATAACAATTTTCACAATTTTACAATGAATTTTGAAAAATTGTCATTTTTTGACATGATTTTGGCGATTTTGAGATTCCAAACTATCAAAATTTGTTGCTGTCGACTTGTTTTGACTGCGTATTTGAGTTCAGCGACCCCAAAAACGTAAGTATACGAAATTTCACAATTTTACAAAGAAGTTTGTAAAAGTTGTATTCAAAAGTCTGTTATTGGCAAAAAAAGCGTACCTATTTCAAAAACCTAAATCAAGCTACCGGCGTAGGTTTTTGTTATGCAAAAAATCTGAAAAAATTCAGGGGTAATTTTTTTGACATTTTAATTACATAATTTAATTACATAATCATTTTTTCATTTCTTAATTGACCAATTATGACATTTCACTCTACATGTTGATTTACTCTTTTCCGCTGTGGGATTTTTCAATAACATTTAAAACTTTTCAGTGATCTATGGGTGATATTCTCGAGATTTGGACACTAGCGCATCCTTACATCGAGGCAAGGCGAAGGGGAAGTTATTTCATCTTGTTGTCATGGTGACGAGTAAACTATGCGAAAATGCGCCATGTGTAGCCACAGCTGGACAACTGAATAACATAGTCTTACCTAGTTCCTAGTCAATATTTTCATTATTTGTAATATGCAAGGTGATAAATTGTATGCAAATTACATCAAGTTATTATCAGGTGATGACCTCAAACGCTACGAACGCAAGATTTAATCTGTGGGGTAGAGATCCATGTGAAATTTGTGTTGGGGAGTTGACATACAAGTGTTCTAGATGTTCCAGACATCAGCCACGATGATGTTGTGGATTACCTATCCAGTTTTCAGAACTGTTCTTTGAATCAATTGAAACTAAAAATCTTTAGAGTACTGTGAAAGTGGTGTTGAGAAAGAGTGTGCTATGAGAGCTCTGTTAGGCGGGAATAGTAAGTATCACATGTGGAAAGGTAAGTACCTAGAGGTAAGGTATACCTACATACTTTCCGTATATTATTATTTGTTCGTGTAATTCATTGATAAAAACGAAAGTAGGTACCCAATTACCTTTGTCCCTCAAATTTGCGTAACTGCAAAACTCGCGCAATAATCGCACTGCCAATGCCGTCTTTATGAAATCTTACCTTCAGAAGATTGCATTTCAAGGTTTTTTCCTTGCAGCTGGTTTTTAATTCATGTTGCATATTCCCTGATTCGATATTTGACAAACTTGCTAATCAGCGGTTGTATTCGTCGGCAAAGCAACGACCCACCTACTTAGTTTAGGCACTTTGAACCAACAGCACATCTGGTAGGACGTACGTACCTATCTAAGTAGTTTCGTTTCTGAGTGTATCAACAACCTGCCTTGTTTACTTTGACAAACTATCAAATCTCTCCTTTTATTCATTCAATATAACAAGTAAAGCTTCCTCAGTTAAGCATAGTACTACGAACTTATAATAAAACGCTGATGAATTTACCTGAGCAATGGCTAGGTACCTACACAGCAGTACAGACACCTGAGGAATTTTCAATCATCTTTTCTTTACTATTTTCCAGGTTACTAGTTATTCTCAAAGCCTAAGCGAATGAAGTTCTTTAGTTTTCTTACACTGATTAACTACAATAGTTAGTAGGCTCCTAGTCCAAATAAAAACTCGGTCACGTTAGATTGGTATCGTTGACAGCAATCTACAATCAATTATTGCACTGGCAGGCACGATTATTATAACATTTAGTCGAATTGAAACTTTGTATTGCTACAATATTATACTTTTTCAAAACAAAACTGTTGAAAAATGGCCTTATAACCACGAATTATGTTGACGTGAGTGAGACGGCAAACTTCTTGTGAGAAATAGGTTGGTTGAGTAGCGATTCATTGACGTAGGGCAGTCATGGCCGACTTTGGCTGAAACGCGAACCTACTCCAGGCGTGACGTCACGAGAATATGGGCCATACATTCATGTTATGGAAACTATAGGAAGCTATGTTCCACACCCAACTTGACAGAAGTTTTTACATGTCCGTAATACTGAACAATGCTTATTCGTAAATAATGTTGTATCATATACCGTCACCTCCAAAACGTCGAGTTTATTGTGTAGACGAACAACATTGTCACTGCTCGTTCATCATTAATTTACATAATTTTTCCCTGTATAATGATGAACATCGTGTTTCCGCGAGAGAAGCGAATATTTGTCTCTCTTCCTGCCTCCGGTAAACCGAAGATGGCACATTTTTGAATAAAAATTTCAAGTACCTACAAAAAGCGTCTGAGAATCAAGTTTTTTTTTTCAACTCGACGTTCTTTGGAGTTTTTCCGTTGCTGCTTCGCAGTTTTTTTTGTCGCATTAAAGAAAATGAAATTCAAAGACCATCAAATTTCCATTTTTCGTCGTTCGTGGCTTACTCACTTCAACCCACGCTTTCATAAAGTCTTGGAAGAAAATAAACTGACGGAAAAAAACAAGGGATGAGAAACCTCATTTGACATAACCTTGTTTTTCTTCTTAGTCCCGAAGTGAAACTACCTTGTTACGTATGCAGTGACAACCTAAGATTATTGAACCAAAAAGAACTAACTCGTTTCTCATAATGTCCTCACCTAACCTTCCATACACTCTTAGGTTTGTATGACGGAATTCCCCGAGTATAAGTCAGTATATTATCAAAGTTCATTATAACTGACACGATTTGGATTAAATTTTCGTTATATTCAACTTTCCATCACCCACACCCCTTGTTGTATTTCAAAGAAATTTTGTAACCCATTGGAATTGGATTGGTTGCCACATTGGAATGGTCGTTTTTCCTCCGTGCATGGCCCACTGGAAATCCATAAACTCTGAATGTTCATGTTTCTCAGAAAACGTTCTATATATATTCATTATTTGTTTGGGTTTTTTTTTTTTGTTTTTTTTTTTGTTTTGTTTTAGATTCTTCATTTTTTTTTCATAATACAAATACCTACTTAAAAATTGAAAATAAAATGCTCTTCAAAAATAATACAAATTGCTTTAAAAATAATACAGAAACTTATCCCCTATGTGGGCATAGCCCGTGGTAGGGAGATGAGTCGTACCTCAGCTATAACAAATGTTCATAAGTGGTTACTTATTTTAAAAAGAGAAAAAGAAACACGCTTCTTTTAAAAAGAATACAATAATATTGTTCCAGCTGCAATGGATCGGAGTGCAATGAAAACGAAACATGTACCCATCCAAGATAGAAAAATATAATAATGAAGTTAAAAAGCAGCAGTATAGCAGAAGTTATAACATGATGAAGTGTTTTTTGAGTTTCTGACTATTTTTACAGTTTTTATTTAAAAGCGCCGATCTCAGGGTTTCCGGAAGAGCATTGAACCCACGTACACCTCGTGCTGGGTATGAGTTGTAACCGAGAGTAGTGCGAAAATATGGAATAGTCATAGAGTTGCAAGAATGGAATCTGGTGTAAATTAAATGGTTAGGCGTGGAAAAACTCTTTTCTTTCAAGATCTGTTTAATGCAATGAAGCTCCATCAGTGAGGGAAATTTTAAAATATTCAAATGTTTAAATAAGGGTTCGGTATGGTCCAATAACCTCTTCTTACTTATAATTCTTATTAGCTGTTTTTGGGTGGTGATAATGGGCTGGAGGGTAGTGGGATAAGTGGCATCCCATGCAGGAATACCGTAGAAAAGCACTGATTGGACAAGTGCAAAGTAAAATATTTTTAATAGAGGCAATGATAATATTTTATTTAATAAATTTTCTTAATCTTGTGATGACTAACGAAATCGTTGCTCCCACTTAACCCGGCTATCAAACACAACCCCCAAATATTTCACCTCTGAAGCTCTTGTTATTTTTGGGCATGTTGCACAACATGTTGTATTACAATCAGCTCCGTGTAATAGCACCTCCAAGTCCTGCGCTGGCTCGGACATTGAAGATAGATGAAATGGTAGCCATAGGGTTTTGTTCAAATTTAAAGTTAATTTGTTATTAATAAACCACCGTTTAATTTGTTGTAATCAGAGATTTGCAAAGTTAAACGTGGAGCTCCAGTTATCAGATGAACAAGATACAAACGAGTCATCCGCAAAAAGAACTATTTCTCCTGGAATATTTAAAAGCCATATTTCATTCATATAAATAATAAAATATAACCGCCCTAATACAGTTCCTTGAGGGATTCCATAGTTGTCTGTTATATCCCCGCATATTTCCTTTAATTCTCTACAATTCATTCATTCTGACCTGTATGTCCAACTAATCCGTATTTTCACTAAGGGACTGACTACGTGATGTTATTTATTTTTGAGATGCGAGCTTGCGAGCATCCAGACCACCAAACTATACACATCATTCTGACCTACATGTCCAACTACTGAATTGACATGGATATGTCTTTGCTCTGGGGGGTCAACCTAAAATTTCCGTCACGCAAAATTTGTGTCACAATTTCAGTGTTTTTCACGTACAACCCAGCCGTTGCTAGGGGAATGGAACTTCCGCAGTTTTCATCGCACAAAAATCGTTCGCCACTCGTTGGAAAGCGCTTGATTTATGTGATAAATGTTCACATCTCAAGCTACCAATTTCTCCCTCCTTATGTACCTGGCTACATTCATAAACTAAGTTGATTGGACTATAAACAATTTTCGTTTGGCGGAAATAAAATTTTGCGATGACAAATGATTCAGTTTGGCGAAATTTAATATTTACTATCAACTGCTTGTTGTTGACATCATTTGGGGAGTTAATAACATGTGGATTTGTTTACAACTCTCGAGGACAACCGTTTAAATGAAATCCCCAACCAAAGACATATATCCATGTAACATGGTATCTGCTTGTAAAGCAGATAGTGGAACTCGTTTACGAGTTTCTGAATCATTGAAAGTCGGTACCTCCTCTTTGAGCTAATGTAGTTTTATTGCAGATTTGAATCGTACGTGAAAACTTCATGAAGAAATTACCCATCACTTGATTTTTAAAGCGCGCAAACGGGCGTAATTCCGCTCCACAAGTGAGCAATTCGACTCTGAAAGTGCAAAAATTGTGAAATACTGAGTTTTGAAGATATTTAATTGCCACATGTAATACATGATTTTGGAGTTGATATTTAACTGAACCTAGTGATGATATTCATTTATTGATATTTGCAACACGGAAAAACCTACATTTTAGTATCCTTTGTGCTTTGTGGAAATGTGTAAGAAAAGTGCAATTCTGGTCAATTTTTCAGTTCTCTCTGCCTGTGTGACATACAAATATGTCTACATATCAAAAAACGCGAGGTTGTTTTTGCTGAAGTGGAAATATCAGCGAGATAGCTAAAGGGTTGGGAGAGAAAACTTTCTGCCGGCTATTTCCGACTTTTGGAACGTCAAGTGTAGTTAAGATGGAGAGCGGGGCTCGTAAGTTTTCTCCGAGAGGTCGGAGCGGCGGCCAGGTTGTGGGTTTCGAACGCCGGGGGTCGGTACTATTCGATAACTGATCCGAAACAAAATTTTTTCGTTCGCTTGTCGCGTAGTCGAATTAGGGTATTAGCATCCCAGAAGGCAACTTTTTCTTAGATGACCAAAAAGAGGGGGTTTCCTTAATTTCATACATTATATCTCTATCTCTATTATTAATAAGAATGAAACTCCGTCTGTCGCTCTGTCGCTCTGTCGTGTCTATGCACGGCCAAACGGCTGAGTGGGCCGGATCTACGAGTGGGGGGATCTTTTTGGGATTTTCCGATAGGGTGTATAAGCGAATTTAAAATTTTCTAATCCCACCCGAACCATGGGCCGTAGGGCGGGAGGGGGGTCGAAGTAATAATTAATGTGCGCTTTTTCCACTTCCCCGCTTCCCCTACCCCTCTAAACGGCCGTTGACAATTCCGGAAAAATACGGGTTTCGTAGGTTTTCCTACGAGGAAGACGACGGCGCGATCGGATCGCAAAAAAAGTATCGGGAAATGCGTCAAAAAAATGCGAGAGTACGGACCCGTTTTCTCGAAAAGTCCGCCGAAAAACTTGGTTTTTTCAGATTAAAATATACCCCATAAAGGTACGTTTTTCGGAACGGTTTTCGCGGGCGAAATACAGCTTTGGGTCCGCCGAATCTGAATCCGAAATCGGATATCGAAAAAAGTGACGTTAAGTTGGTCAAATCACGAGCGGAAGCGAGGAGAAGCGTTTAACATCAGAAATTAATTTTGCCGTGTTCGCGAGAAGGCTCTGGGAAGACGTGTTTGGGGCACTTAGCCTACGCAGTCAAGGGGTTTGCGAGGCGAGCAGGTATACATTGCGAGCGAAGCGAGAACCATTTCAACAGAATAAATACGGACTTTGTCCTACACATATACAGGTATACCTTGCGAGCGAAGCGAGCAACATCCCCGAATAAACTTTTTGTGGTTCCACGTAGTTTCATAAGATTTAATTTGTTTGTAAGAATTTCCAACAGAAAAAAACGTCTGCCAAGTTGGGTGGGCAGTATAACTTCCTCAAGCGAGCGAAGCGAGCAGCATCCCTTACAGAAGTTAAACCTACCCTTAGGTACACACACCTTGCGAGCGAAGGGACGCGATGACTCACAGGGGACTCACTACGCACTTGACTCATTTCAACGGAATTTCATACGGGTATTTAACAACACCTATGCAGCAATACCTTGCGAGCGAAGCGAGCAACATTCCCTAATAAACTTTTCGTGGTTCCACGTAGTTTCTAAGATTTAATTTGTTTGTAAGAATTCCCAACTGAAAAAAACGTCTGCCAAGTTGGGTGGGCAGTACAACATTCCCTAATAAACTTTTCGTGGTTCCACGTAGTTTTATAAGAATTAATTTGTTTGTAAGAATTTCCAACAGAAAAAAACGTCTGCCAAGTTGGGTGGTCAGTATAACTTCTTCAAGCGAGCGAAGCGAGCAGCATCCCCTACAGAATAAATACGGACTTGCGAGCGAAGCGAGCAACATCCCCTAATAAACTTTTCATGGTTCCACGTAGTTTTATAAGATTTAATTTGTAAGTAAGAATTCCCCAACAGAAAAAAACGTCTGCCAAGTTGGGTGGGCAGTATAACTTCCTCAAGCGAGCGTAGCGAGCAGCATCCCCTACAGAAGTTAAACCTACCCTTAGGGATCTACCGTTTGCGAGCAAAGCGAGTAAAATTCCCTAAATGCCATACTTTGCGAGCGAAGCGAGCAACATTTTCTACATGCCAGACTTTGCGAGCGAAGCGAGCAACATATCCTACATGCCAGACTTTGCGAGCGAAGCGAGCAATATTCCCTACACGCCACACGTTGCGAGCGAAGCGAGCAACTTAATGGGGGGTCCGGGGGGCTTGCCCCCCGGCTGGACGTGGAGGCGAGCGTAGCGAGCCGGAGCGGCTAGTTATTAATAAGAATGAAACTCCGTCTGTCGCTCTGTCTGTCGCTCTGTCGTGTCTATGCACGGCCAAACGGCTGAGTGGGCCGGATCTACGAGTGGGGGGATCTTTTTGGGATTTTCCGATAGGGTGTATAAGCGAATTTAAAATTTTCTAATCCCACCCGAACTATGGGCCGTAGGGCGGGAGGGGGGTCGAAGTAATAATTAATGTGCGCTTTTTCCACTTCCCCGCTTCCCCTACCCCTCTAAACGGCCGTTGACAATTCCGGAAAAATACGGGTTTCGTAGGTTTTCCTACGAGGAAGACGACGGCGCGATCGGATCGCGAAAAAAGTATCGGGAAATGCGTTAAAAAAATGCGAGAGTACGGACCCGTTTTCTCGAAAAGTCCGCCGAAAAACTTGGTTTTTTCCGATTAAAATATACCCCATAAAGGTACGTTTTTCGGAACGGTTTTCGCGGGCGAAATACAGCTTTGATCCCGCCGAATCTGAATCCGAAGTCGGATATCGAAAAAAGTGACGGAAAGTAGGTCAAATTGGGAGGGGAATTGCGAGGGAACCGTTTAACATCAGAAATTAATCGACCACGGGCCGCCGTTACACAACGTTGCTTACCTGAAGGGACCCTCACAGGGGGGTTCCCATTTGCACTTCTACGCAATACCTTGCGAGCGAAGCGAGAGCCATTTCAAATAATAAATACGGACTTTGTCCTACACATATACAGGTATACCTTGCGAGCGAAGCGAGCAACATCCCCGAATAAACTTTTCGTGGTTCCACGTAGTTTTATAAGATTTAATTTGTTTGTAATAATTCCCAACTGAAAAAAACGTCTGCCAAGTTGGGTGGGCAGTACAACATTCCCTAATAAACTTTTCGTGGTTCCACGTAGTTTTATAAGAATTAATTTGTTTGTAAGAATTTCCAACAGAAAAAAACGTCTGCCAAGTTGGGTGGGCAGTATAACTTCTTCAAGCGAGCGAAGCGAGCAGCATCCCCTACAGAAGTAAAACCTACCCTTAGGGATCTACCATTTGCGAGCGAAGCGAGCAACATCCCCTACATGTTTCAATTGTAATACATCGCATGTATACAGCCACACTTTGCGAGCGAAGCGAGCAACATTCCCTACATACCACACTAAACTTTTCGTGGTTCCACGTAGTTTTATAAGATTTAATTTGTTTGTAAGAATTCCCAACTGAAAAAAACGTCTGCCAAGTTGGGTGGGCAGTATAACTTCCTCAAGTGAGCGAAGCGAGCAGCATCCCCTACAGAAGTTAAACCTACCCTTAGAAATCTACCGTTTGCGAGCGAAGCGAGCAACATCCCCGAATAATCTTTTTGTGGTTCCACGTAGTTTTATAAGATTTAATTTGTTTGTAAGAATTTCCAACAGAAAAAAACGTCTGCCAAGTTGGGTGGGCAGTATAACTCCCTCAAGCGAGCGAAGCGAGCAGCATACCCTACAGAAGTTAAACCTACCCTTAGAGATCTACCGTTTGCGAGCGAAGCGAGCAACATCCCCTACACACGTTAAACCTACCCTTAGGGATCTACCGTTTGCGAGCAAAGCGAGCAACATGCCCTACATGCCACACTTTGCGAGCGAAGCGAGAGCCATGTCAACAGAATAAATTCGGATTTTTTCCTACAAATATACAGCAATACCTTGCGAGCGAAGCGAGCATTATCCCCGAATAAACTTTTTGTGGTTCCACGTTGTTTCATAAGATTTAATTTGTTTGTAAGAATTTCCAACAGAAAAAAACGTCTGCCAAGTTGGGTGGGCAGTATAACTTCCTCAAGCGAGCGAAGCGAGCAGCATCCCTTACAGAAGTTAAACCTATCCTTAGGGATCTATCGTTTGCGAGCGAAGCGAGCAACATTCCCTACATGCCACACTTTGCGAGCGAAGCGAGCAATATTCCCTACATGCCACACTTTGCGAGCGAAGCGAGCAATTGAATGGGGGGTCCGGGGGGCTTGCCCCCCGGCTGGACGTGGAGGCGAGCGCAGCGAGCCGGAGCGGCTAGTTATGTATATTTTGACAATATGTGATGCGGAAAATGAAGATGGAGCTCTTGTCGAAAATTTTATCGGCATCCACTTCGTTGTTTTAAATGGGAACTCCAATTTTTTATTGCAGATTTGAATTGTACGTGAAAACTTCTTGAAGAAATTACCCATCACTTGATTTTTAAAGCGCGCAAACGAGCGTAATTCCACTCCACAAGTGAGCAATTCCACTCTGAAAGTGCAAAAATTGTTAAATACTTAATATGTATTAATATGTATTACGTATTATGTAATACATGATTTTGGAGTTTTCTTTCGTGCTGAACCTCGTGATGATGATCATTTATTGATATCAAAAAACCTACATTTTAGTATCCTTTGTGCTTTGTGGAAATGTGCATGCTCTGTCGCAAGAAATTGCTAACAGCCAAGAAACTATCTTCCCATTAAAAAAAAGACCGTATAGAAGAAAATCTAGCTTTATCTGTGGGGAAAAAAACGAACCGGCATACGGGCAACAGAAACGATCTCATTCTTCATAACGGTCTGGAAGGGAAAGAAAACATGAATATTCTCAAGAGGAAGGCGATGGACATTTTTAGAACGGAATTAAATTGCGTTCTTGAGGTGTAAGACGTTTAGACACCATCCAACCTTCTAGAAGTAGACCAGTTCACATCATTTTGCTTATAATCTCTCTGAATCTTAAGTACGTCAGAACATTTAGAAAATCAAGGGATCCCAATTTAATACATCTGAGTTCTTCGACAGACGAACATGGGAATTTAGGAAGCATCTCTTGCCCAAGTTGTTTCAATCAAGAAAAGACGGGAAGCATGCCGTCTTGATTGGAGATGAACTACTGGTTGATGGAAAAAACCTATTCACTATGGACGAAGTACGTTGGAGGATTCTACATCTACTGGGTCAGAAGTGGAGATTAATTTAACACTCCGTCCTTCCCTACATTTCCAGAAAACAGGTCAAGAAGAAGATGCAAATCTACAAGAGAGAGAACGAACATCAACACCGCTTTGGAAATTTTGGCAATGACTCGAGATTATTATTGAAATTTGGCAGTGGAGTGGAGGCATTATTGATTGTGATTTTTGTTAACTATGCAGTGCTCATTTATTATACGCAAATTATATAGACCTATATAAGTAATTATTTGATACATCATACGTAAAAGTCTAACATTGATTGTTGAGGCAGAAATGAAGGCAAGATATCATGTGCTATTTTTTAATATGTATTTAAGGAACTCCATGTAATACCTATGGGTTATAGAATTAAATTGAATTGAATACCACCTCTTTGGATGTTATGAGAAACGACTTCCACATTTCTATAAGAAGCATCTAAAATGCAGGTGATTTTTCAAAATCAACTTTACGTGATTTCGTTCGGAACCCCCAGGGACCTTGTTTAGTTTACTTTTCTTTATGAGCAGTTCTATATTTTAGACTAACTATTTCATCCCGAAATCAAATGATTTGATCTTATTTCCCAAAATTCACAATTCAAGGTGCCAAGAAATTGGTCGAAGCGTTCAAGAATTTTTCTCTACTTTCCGCGATTGCAGACTTATCTGGCGAACAATCAACTCATTTGCTGACCCACGCTGGATTTTGGATTATCTTTAATCATGTAGGTAATACCTTTGTTAATTATTATTTTCTACTTTATAATCAACCAAGAAAATATTTTTCAACCCCCCTCAAAATTTGTTGGTTTACAATACCCAAGTCAATACTTCACTCTGCGCATGCGCAAACGTTAATTCCATTTTGCTCCGTTTTTAACACCCTAGTCGTTCGATTTCGCTCAAATATGGGATACGACGATTTGATCAGCCCATATCAATTTTAATATGATTGTATCATTAATCGATACTGCGCAAACGACAATGTGAAATCATTGTAACGACCTTAATTTCCACAATTTTCATCCGATTTTGATGAAATGTCAGGGAATGTACTGGTTAGACGGTACATGGTCCCGTACCAATTGCATTGTTCTCAAATCATCTTTCATTCTGCGCATGCGCAAACGTAATTACATCATCATTTTTTCATTTCTTAATTGACCAATTATGACATTTCACTTTACATGTTGATTTACTCTTTTCCGCTGTTATTTTTCAATAACATTTAAAACTTTTCAATGATATATACATTCATGTTACGGATACTATAGGAAGCTATGTTCCACACCCAATTTGACAGAAGTTTCTACATCTCTTTAATACTGAACAATGCTTATTCGTAAATAATGTTGTATAATATACCGTCACCTCCAAACCGTCGAGTTTATTGTGTAGACGAACAACATTGTCACTGTTCGTTCATCATTAATTTACATAATTTTTCCCTGTATAATGATGAACATCATGTTTCCGCGAAAGAAGCGAATATTTTTCTCTCTTCCTGCCTCCGGTAAACCGAAGATGGCACATTTTTGAATAAAAATTTCAAGTACCTACAAAAAGCGTCTGAGAATCAAGTTTTTTTTTCAACTCGACGTTCTTTGGAGTTTTTCCGTTGCTGCTTCGCAGTTTTTTTTGTCGCATTAAAGAAAATGAAATTCAAAGACCATCAAATTTCCATTTTTCGTCGTTCGTGGCTTACTCACTTCAACCCACGCTTTCATAAAGTCTTGGAAGAAAATAAACTGACGGAAAAAAACAAGGGATGAGAAACCTCATTTGACATAACCTTGTTTTTCTTTTTAGTCCCAAAGTGAAACTACCTTGTTACGTATGCAGTTACAAGCTAAGATTATTGAACCAAAAAGAACTAACTCGTTTCTCATAATGTCCTCACTTAACCTTCCATACACTCTTAGGCTTGTGTGACGGAATTTCCCGAGTATATGTCAGTATATTATCAAAGTTCATTATAACTGAGACGATTTGGATTACATTTTTGCTATATTCAACTGTCCATCACCCACACCCCTTGTTGTATATTTCAAAGAAATTTTTTAACACCTAGGGTTGCCACATTGGAATGGTCGTTTTTCCTCCGTGCATGGCCCACTGGAAATCCATAAATTCTGAATATTCATGTTTCTCAGAGAACGTTCTATATATATTCATTAATTGTTTGGGCCTTTTTTTTTTTTTTTTGTTTTTTTTTTTTTGTTTTAGATTCTTCATTTTTTTTTCATAATACAAATACCTACTTAAAAATTGAAAATAAAATGCTCTTCAAAAATAATATGGATTGCTTAGAAAATAATACAGAAACTTATCCCCTATGTGGGCATAGCCCGTGGTAGGGAGATGAGTCGTACCTCAGCTATAACAAATGTTCATAAGTGGTTACTTATTTTAAAAAGAGAAAAAGAAAAACGCTTCTTTTAAAAAGAATACAATAATATTGTTCCAGCTGCAATGGATCGGAGTGCAATGAAAACGAAACATGTACCCCTCCAAGATAGAAAAATATAATAATGAAGTTAAAAAGCAGCAGTATAGCAGAAGTTATAACATGATGAAGTGTTTTTTGAGTTTCTGACTATTTTTACAGTTTTTATTTAAAAGCGCCGATCTCAGGGTATCCGGAAGAGCATTGAACCCACGTACACCTCGTGATGGGTATGAGTTGTAACCGAGAGTAGTGCGAAAATATGGAATAGTCATAGAGTTGCAAGAATGGAATCTGGTGTAAATTAAATGGTTAGGCGTGGAAAAACTCTTTTCTTTCAGTGAGGGAAATTTTAAAATATTCAAATGTTTAAATAAGGGTTCGGTATGGTCCAATAACCTCTTCTTACTTATAATTCTTATTAGCTGTTTTTGGGTGGTGATAATGGGCAAGAGGGTAGTGGGATAAGTGGCACCCCATGCAGGAATACCGTACAAAAGCACTGATTGGACAAGTGCAAAGTAAAATATTTTTAATAGAGGCAATGATAATATTTTATTTAATATAGCAAAGATGTAAATTAATTTTCTTAATCTTGTGATGACTAACGAAATCGTTGCTCCCACTTAACCCGGCTATCAAACACAACCCCCAAATATTTCACCTCTGAAGCTCTTGTTATTTTTGGGCATGTTGCACAACATGTTGTATTACAATCAGCTCCGTGTAATAGCACCTCCATGTCCTGCGCTGGCTCGGACATTGAAGATAGATGAAATGGTAGCCATAGGGTTTTGTTCAAATTTAAAGTTAATTTGTTATTAATAAACCACCGGTTAATTTATTGTAAGCAGAGATTCGCAATTATCAGATGAACAATATATTAACGAGTCATCCGCAAAAAGAACTATTTCTCCTGGAATATTTAAAAGCCCTATTTCATTCATATAAATAATAAAATATAACGGCCCTAATACAGTTCCTTGAGGGATTCCATAGTTTTCTGTTATATCCCCGCATATTTCCTTTAATTCTCTACAATTCATTCATTCTGACCTGTATGTCCAACTAATCCGTATTTTCACTAAGGGACTGACTACGTGATGTTATTTATTTTTGAGATGCGAGCTTGCGAGCATCCAGACCACCAAACTATACACATCATTCTGACCTACATGTCCAACTACTGAATTGACATGGATATGTATGGAAAAACTGCAAAAACTGACAGGTGCCCCCAAACCTTCAGTTCAGGTAACCGTACAACATACAGTTTTGACATGGATATGTCTTTGCTCTGGGGGGTCAACCTAAAATTTCCGTCACGCAAAATTTGTGTCACAATTTCAGTGTTTTTCACGTACAACCCAGCCGTTGCTAGGAGAATGGAACTTCCGCAGTTTTCATCGCACAAAAATCGTTCGCCACTCGTTGGAAAGCGCTTGATTTATGTGATACATGTTCACATCTCGAGCTACCAATATCCCCCTCCTTACGTAACTGGCTACATCCCTAAACTAAGTTGATTGGACTATAAACAATTTAAATAAGCCGGTTACAATATTCTTAACGTAAAGCATATTCTTAATTTAATTTATTGTCTACTCTAAATCATTGTGAAAAAAAAAAAAAAAAAAAATTACCTATTTATTGTGCATTAGCCCTCCAGAGGGGGTACTAATGCTACGTGTGCCATATTCTAATTTATACGTATACCGCATTTATAAGCACACTCAATAGTGGCCAACCACAATAAAGTTTCTTGTTAAATTAAAAAAAAACGTAAAGCAATAGCATCATTTACTCCACTCCATAGGAAACATTTTCATCCTCTTGACAATAGTCGAGGACAACTGTTATGAAATCCCCAATCAAAGACATATCCATGTAACATGGTATCTGCTTGTAAAGCGGATAGTGGAACTCGTTTTTGACATGGATATGTCTTTTGGCTGGGGGTCAAGGAATTTTTCGCGACACTTTTTTTCCCGACCGGCACATTTTCTATTGATTTTCACTTACAACCAAGGCGTTACTAGGGAAGAGTAACTCCCATAGTTTTCATAGTAGGAAAATCGTTCGCCACTTTTTGGAATGCTCTCATTTTACCACGACATTTCATGACCTCTAAGCCATTGTAGTGTCAAGGAATGCTGATTTATTACTCTAAGTTAAAAACTAATATTGTTTTGTAACCATAATGAAATAATCTTGTGAAAAGAAGGCACTACATGGTTGATATACAATTGAGTAGTAGGTACCAACTGGTAAGCAGTAGGTACTAGACATATCCATGATCTTTTGTTTTTCCCATCAAGGGAGAAATTAAATTGCTTGATTTACACTTTTTTGACATGGATATGTCTTTCTTGGTAATATACCAAACTTCATGAATCTTTCGTCAATATTCGAATTTGGGGTCTAGATGGTCCTAGAAGCACGGCATCAATTTTCGTTAACCCTAAAGGGTAGGATTAAAGGGCTAAACATTAAAAAATCGATATCTCAAAACCTTTCAAGGTAAAAGTAATGATTTTTCGTTAAACGGTTCGTTTTCCCTAAGGGCTCGAATATCGAAAAACACCTTCCAATTTCTAAGTGCGGATGTATTGATTATCCGATCAAGCTCTAAGTTCCATCAAACTAGCTAGATCGTGGGCTAGATACTGAAAAATTGCCTTGTAAATATCAGCTGATATAATGCCAATGTTTGAAATATCAGGTGGTATAGTTCTTTTAGATGCGAGGTTGCGAGGATCTAGACCACCAAACTATACACAGCATTCTGATATATTTTACCACAGTGGACGTAAAAATGATTGGGGATCATCAATCCGATCAATCCCCATTCTATAGAAAATAGTTTTTAAATGCGGGGACATAACAGAAAAGATCCAATTGTTTTACGAATTTCCGGAAAAAATGATGCTGTTGGAATGGCTTCAATAAGTCGAAATAAAAGTTTCCTAAAGTTTCTTCATGGAAATCCGTTTTGTGCTATTCTGAAATTCGAATTTTCTATTCGAATTGATCATAGCCCAAATCTGCCACTAGCTTTGATACTTGCACCCATGCTCTCACGCATGCGTCGATAACCAGGGGTAACTCGGTCAGTCTCAGGCTGTTGCTTGTTAACTTATAAGAGTTCGTAAGATTTATATTAGATCGCCTTGAGGAGGAAGAGATTAAAAGTATCAATTGGAAGCACTTCAGAAGTTCAAGGCTTTGCAATAAACTCTCCCTTTGTTAGAAGTATCCCAGTTATTTTACTAGGTGCTTCGTTTACACGCCGGGATCCCTTTTTACAGCGACTTCCAACCGGTGGAACAGCAGTTCTTCAAAGTGAAGTGTTTCTTCCTCCCGAGCTAATTATGCCAGGAACGCCCGATCAATTCCGGCCCATCTCTCCTTCGTCTGTAAACTCACCTTTTCCGAACTACTTTAGTCGGAGGTGATGGGTTTTCTTCGATGTTTCTTACATTCCCGGGAGGAAGTTTTACAAGCTAAAAAGGGAAGCCTTTAGCTACGGTTTGGAGAAACTTTAACCTGATTAGGGAGTTTACTTCAACCTCAAAGGTTTCTGAAAACAAACAATCCGTAAGGGCTGTCTATTTGGGAAGACGAACTCCGAGAAGTAATTTGTACGCGTTGAGAGGTTGCGGTCGGAATGAGAGGAGGAAGGGGCTAAGGCCGAACACCAATACCCACCTACTAAATGACGAAAACTAATGGATACTTACAACCATGGAAAACTCAAAATTATCCGTAATACATTATCTATATTAATAAAATCGTAAGTATGTCTGTCTTCACATTGATTAGAATCATGAAATTCTGCGTTTCTTCTTCGTTTCGTGCTGTTTGTTGACGATTGATACAATTTTCTCAATTTTTCTGTATGCCCGTATGTTTGTCCGCTTTTCACGGTTACATGAGTCATTGGACAACTGATATAAGTGGCAGAAATGTCTGTATCAGTCCAACTTAAATTATAGGCTATTTGAAGTTGTTAAATTTTGAGCCAGAGGGGGTGTCTTAGGGGAGGGGGAGGGGGTGAAATGGGGTATCTTTGTGATCACTGAACAAACCTTGGATCTGGGTGGGGAATATGTTTGGATTACTCTAACTTGAACCACAAGGTACTTAAAATTTTCCAAATCTGACCCATATAGGGAGTTTTGGGAGAGTAGGGGGGTGAAATGGGGTATTATGGACATCAGTAAATAAACTGGAGACGTGATTGTTGAAATATGTTCGGGTTACTCCAACTCGATTCGCAGACTACGTACTTGAAATTTTCAAACCCACGGTTATCTTGGACATCACTAAATAAACTGGAGCTGATTGGTAAGAAATGTTTGAAATACTCTTTACTTGAATCGCAGACTACTTCAAGTTTTCCAATCTAACCCATAAGGGGTGTTTTGGGGGAGGGGGGGGGGTATATTATGTACATCACTGAATAAACTGGGGACCTGATTGATAAAATGTGTTTGGAATACTCTAACTTGGTTACTTATCAAGAATATTTTTAATCTGAAATATGGGGTGTTTGTGGAGAGGGAGTGGGGGTTGATCTCAGTAGTTTGGTCCTAATAGGTAATTAATAAGTAAGTAATTTAAGTAACTACTTGAAATTTTCAAATCTGAACCATAACGGGTATTTTGCGGAAGGGGTGGGGGAGGAATGAGGGTATCTTGAACATCACTGAATAAACTGAGGAACTGATTGGTAAAATATGTTTGGATAACACTAAAAAACCACAGCCCACTTAGAAATTTTCAATTCCGACCCATAGGGGTGTTTTTGGTGGAGGGTTTTTGGTAAGGGGTATTATTGACATCACTCAACAAACTGGGGATCTGATTTTGCGAATATGTTTAGATTACGTCAACCTCAATCAAAGGCTATTAAAGTTTTTCCTAGCCTCAACCATAAGTAGGTGTTTGCGGTGAGGAAAAAAGGGAGGGGGTGGGAGGAGGTGGTTAAATGGAATAATTTGGTCATCACCGAACGAACTGGTGATCTGATGTTCGGAGGAATGAAATTGGATTAATTTGAACGTTCTTTTGGGTTATCTATCAAGAATATTTTTAATCTGAAATATGGGGTGTTTGTGGAGAGGGAGTGGGGGTTGATCTCAGTAGTTTGGTCCTAATAGGTAATTAATAAGTAAGTAATTTAAGTAAGTACTTTTAAGTAAGGTCTTTTTTGAATCAGATCCATAGGAGTGTCCCAAAATGTGATGGGTGTGGGGGTGCTTGAGTATATTCAAGTCAACCTGTGCAACGGCATCTTTTTTATTTTTTTGTCTAATTATTCAATTTTTTATTCTAGCTGCATCAAGTTTACTGAATCAGGCCTCGTGGAGTAGTTCATTTTGAGTACCTTTCCTTCTTTATCAAATAGTAATTTCCAGGATCTGAGAAGGAACCTAGCACAGATTCTACTACCAACCTACTCAATTTGTTATTGAACTGACAACAGCTTTTGTATACAAACTTATTATTTAAACACAAATCCGCTCGTTGTTTGAATTTTGATGTTGGGAAATACAACTTTGTAGTACGAAATGTACTTGCGAATGCTGACGAAGAATAGGTAGGTATCTACTTTAAAATCGGAAAAGTATCAACGACTGCATTTACTCCAAAGAAGGTGAATAGGATATCTGGCCGTCGGAAGAAGTAGGTTTTGTTCACATAATCAACGGAATTAGATTTCATAGTACAATTATATTTATCACAGGTTTTTACTTTTTTCGACTAGTTGGGAAATTGTGGAAGGGAAAGTTATTAGACGACACTGTGGTCTCCTTTGCGTCAGGTTATGAAGACTATGCGTAGGACAGGATTCCAACGAAACATTTTTCCCGCCTACGTGCGGGTAGGCCTTTTCCCGTACACGCGTAGTCTACGCGTTGACGCGTGAATTCGCACATGCGCAGTTGGTATTTCAGTCTTTTCGCCTACACGGGTAGTAAATTACGGGAAGAACAAAAACTCTCTATTGTGATTCGCATTTCTCGTGTACGTCTCGCATTACTTGATGTGCGTCGTGTAATGTTTCTATGAGGTGGAAAACGGCGGTGACCTCTGATACGGAAAAAAACGGGTTGCGGAATATAATATATATATAAGCCGCTACGCTCCGCGGTCACAAAAGTGTAGGAAAAGTAGCTCGTTTTGAATCCTTCGGCTTCGCCCTATAGTCGCCCAGGCATCCCAAGCACACCCGCGGGGACCTCCTGAATTATATAAAGCTCCCTTCAGAAATGGCGAAAAGAACGACGAGAAGGTGGTGAAGGGGTTTGCGACTGGAAAGGCAATTGATTTTCTTCACGCTTTCCCCTTAGGTGCACAGGAGAAAGCCAGAGTCTCCTTCACCAGATTTTTACTACCGTCTATTCTGCATTCAAACTCACTATGTATGCAATTCACTAAAACCTCCGTCTTGCATAGTTTAAAAGCAGTAGTTTTTCTAATTTTTTAATTTTATTGGTTGTGCTACAACGTAACATATAACCAGTGGAGTTGACATTTGAGCTATTTAAATCTTCAGTCGCTTCATAAATAAAATTAAATCATGAAATGAAATTGCACTTGTCACAAAACTATTCCCGCTGTCTTCATTTAAGTAATCAGTTTTTTGTAGTCACTATTTGTAGCGTGTCGAAGGTATAGTGTGAGCTTTTGGTCATTTTTAATGGGTGACAACGATGCTCTCTCTTCCGCATAAAGTGGGGAATGTTCCACTCTATGAATAACATCGTCCACTGCATCTTCGCAGTAATCACAATATGGTGTATTGCTGAGGTTGATCAGGAAGCGGCATCGGTTTAGTTGGCCATGTCCAGTTCTCAAGCGGATTATTTGGATTAACTCTCTTCGTGGAAGTCGCATGTTGAGGAGTTTAGGCCGTTTTTCAACACGTCCCATTAACGTATAGTGGTGGATTCCTTTTTCTATTATAACTAAGTAAGTATTCACATTCTGAAATGAAGAAATAGCGTAATAGTCAATTCCAGGGTCCAAATATCTAACGCAAAGTTCCAGTCATGCAACATGACTATTATGAGCCAATTTCATTTTTTTCCTTATTTCATTTCGTATTAAATTGCTTAAAAATTTGAGCCCTTTGAATGCAAATAAAACATAAAACATGAACTTTATCATAAAAAAAACTTTCAATAATATCCTGCTTTAAAAAAATAATTAAATGTTCACATCTAATCAGATTTTAGCAAACTCTAATGACATTCAAGTATATTTTTTAGTACAATTAAGTGCACAAAATGGAATGTTCTAGTTTATAGTCGATAAACTTCTTCTGATTAATAGTCTGCTACTAAATTCAATTTTAACCATTTTTAGCTATTTCTTAAAATTAACATTGTACCATGTTTTACCGGTGGTTTTTACGCTTGAAAATTAAGCGACATGTTTTCTATTGATTTTCACGTACAACAAATGGATTGCTAGGGAAGTGTAACTCCCTTAGTTTTCATAGCATCTAAATTGGTCGCGACTGTTGGAATTTTATCACAACATTTCATGATCCCTAAGCCGCTATAGAGCGAAGGAAAGCTGATTTATTAGACCAATTGTGACTTAACTTTGTAGATTCTGAAGGTTGGTCTGAATAAAAATTGTCTTCTCTACGCCAACGTTTCGATTAATTTATTTCTTTTCTTCAGGGCTTAGATTTGGTGGTAATCTTACAATCGAATCAAGGCAATCGTCCTCAACATCACACCCACACTTCGGAGTTTGTCAAAATTAACAATTATTTGTGCAATTATATGTATGCAATGAATTTTACACTGACTTATACAATCGCTGTATTTGTATTTGCAGTCATTGCATATATAAATAAATAGAGTAAACAATTAATTGTCAATTTTGACAAACTAGGGAGTTTGGGTGAATTTGTAGGATGATTTACCTGATGTGATTGTAAGGTTACCATCAAACCTAAGCCCTGAAAACGATGGAGTAGAGAAGACAATTTTTATTCACACCAATCCTCAAGAATCCAAAAAGTTAATATTTAACCGTTAGTTACATGTTTTTCAACGAGGAGATACTATAAAATAAAACATAGAAACGACCGTCGGTACATATTAGCTAGTCGGTAATTCCGGCTGTAAGTTCCCATTTCAGTCATCAAAGCTATAAAAGGTTGTAAGGCAGCTCAGCCTCGTAATTTAATAACGACTAAGTTCTTGATTAAGTAAATGCTCCAAGGGAGCTAAAATGGCTTCAAGATATTTGCAAATAAAAAGAGGAAAATTATCGTTTCATAAGTTTTCTTCCAACAGCCACTCCCAGCCCTTGACCCCGTTCGCTATCCGTTTCACGCTACATTAAATAGAATATCATAAAATGAATGGGACTTCCGTCAGTTCGTTGAGCTCATTTCACGAAACCACGATGAAACTGCGTATCAAAGGTTCTGCAAACTAAAAAACAAAAAATATTTTTTATTCTTTTCTTTCATCAAGGAGTACAGCGGTAGGATTACAGCAAAACGTTTGACATCTTGAATGAGATTGTTAATATTTTTCCTTTTTAAGATACTGTTCTTCTTCCTCCCTCTATCACTCCTTTTGCTCCGTTTCTCTCTGTCTCTCTATTTCTCGTCAATTCCTTCTCTACCAGCCACTCAATCTTTCTCGTGACGTCACGCCTGGAGTAGGTTTGTATTGGTTAGGGATTGTTGCCTTGTCCTTAGTATGTTGGGTTGGTTGAGGGTAGAGAATTTACAGAATATGATCTATATATAGATACATATATTTGGTATAGCATGAAATTTTACAATTTTCCTGACCTAACATCAGGATCTTTTGTTGAAGGTTTGTTTTTGTAGTTAGGTAAGGTACTTATCTCCCTAAAAAGGATAAGCAGGCATCGTATGAGGTGGTAATCTTTAAATTAAACAAAAGAAACGCTTGCATACGAGTCTGCAACACATTAGGACATTTTATGTCTTTAGTTGCAGACTCGTATGTGTTGCAGACTCGTATGCAAGCTCTAAGAGCCACTCAGCTGATCCGGACCGAGGCATCGTCAAGTAAATGTCCTAAAGAGGCTACTTACGGAAATTACAGCTTCCTAGAGTGTAAAGCATAGAAATTACTTATTAAAATAATTTAACCACCGCTTCAAAAAACAAACCGTTCTCGCAATATTCGGATCACCTGCTTTGAATCAAATCATCGAAACACCAGCTCAATGAAATCATCAGAAATTAACAAGCGGTTGCAATCATGTTCACAATATCAATTATTGAGAATGATCACCTGAGTGTACACAATTATTCAAATAACCTTCCTCATAACTCAGCTTGTTGGCCACGCACTTCGCAGTAGTTAACATAATATGGTTGGATAAATCGAGAGCTTTCGAAAGAATGGTCAACGAATTTTGTTGGATGAAAAACGATGAAGTACCATTTCCCTAGCAACGACTCGGTTGTAAGCGGAAATCATCCGAATATTTTCGTGAGCAATTTTCCGTGACGTTTTTTTAGTTTATGTGCCATAGCAAAGACATAAAATGTCAAAAAAGGGTGGTTGAGTTACGATCCAGCAGCATCTACCACGTCATGGCGGACCTTGAAAAAAACTAAAAACCTACTCCTTAGTATGTTGGGTTGGTTGAGGGTAGAGAATTTACAGGCTTCTCTGATAATGTGGTTTAATCCTATATGATGAGCACTTTCGCCAAATATATAGCCTCTTCAGAGCTTACTATTTGATTGATAAACAGATATCAGTTCAGACAATGTGTATCCCTCCCCATAAAAATAGCATATTTCTCAATTTAAGCACAGAATTGACCCTAGTAACAATACCAAACATAACTGGTCAAGACCAAGAGGTTCAAGTTTCAGACTATGTGTGTCCCTCCACATAAAAATTGCATTTCCCTCGATTTTAGCACAAAATTGACCCTAGTAACATACCAAACATAACATAAGATGTTCAAGGAGGCATCCCAACGTTTAATTAAACATTATACAGATCATCAATCAAATAATAAGCTCTGAAGATGCCATATATTTGGCGAAAGCGCTCAGCGTATAGCATTAAACCACATTATCAGAGAAGCCTGTAAATTCTCTACCCTCAACCAACCCAACCTACAAAGGAGTAGGTTTTTAGTTTTTTTCAAGGTCCGCCATGACGTGGTAGATGCTGCTGGATCGTAACTCAACCAACCTATTTTGGTTTATTATTTCCAATAATAAGCCTATGTGATCGTGTAGCAAAAAATTTTTATAACCCCCCCTCAAACTTTGTCACTTTACGTTTCAAGGTGCGTAGAATCCAAATTTGAAATGTCCGTCCGCCGTTCGCCCTCCGGGCCATAAAAGGCCTAAGAATTGACTTAAAAAACCCGTTCTTTCGCACATAGACTCCATTTGGGGTCTAGTTGGTCCTAACGTTTAACCATCCCGATCGCTTTACTCGCATAGATGCTATGGGCCGAAAACGGGCGAAAAAGTGTCTTTTTCAAGACTTTGAGTGTTAGACTTACGCACGCACGCACGCCTGGCACGCTTGGCAGGGGGTCACGGTGGGTGGCGAGGGAGGGTGAGCGGGGGGTGGAGTGAGAGGAGGCGCCGCGGCACCTTGTGGTGTCCGGGGTGACCAGGGGCGTAGTAGAGGGGTGTAGGAGAATGGATATTTATTACTTTTACGTGTTATACCCATATAATACACCGCGGCACCATGAGGTGGGTACGGCGTTCCTTCGAGGCATGAATATATGTTTTTTTATAGGTCATATTTATGTGTTAATACCAATGCTTTTCCTACGCATATTTAATAACATATCCTCTCGATTTTTCGTACGTACTTAGATAATGATATTATTAAGGCAATAACTATTTGAATAGATAGGAGCTCAAATCGAGAAATATAAACTTGCGTATATAATTATAGAAGTATATGTTGTGGCAACTCGAAATAGGACACGCAGAGGAGTTTGGACGGGCCGTATGACGTACGCAAGCCAACTAAAACTACGATCATACTCAATTGAAAAAATAATAAACCTTTGTGAAATAATTTGCAGCGTTTTTCACTAGAAGTTTGCCGTCGTAAGTCAACCTAATACGCTGTTATAATGAAAATTTTCATGTGTTTTGTTTTGCGAAGGTAATATTGTAGTAATATAAAGTTTCAATTCAACTAAATGGTCGCAGTAATCATGCCTGTCAGCGCAATTACTGGTTGTAAACAACGATACCGATCTAGTGGTGAACGTGTTTTTATTTGGACTAGGGACTGACTATTATGGTAATCAGAGTCCGAAAACTAAAGAACTTAATTCGCTTAGACTGAGAATAAATAACCTGAAAATAACGGAGAAAAAATAATTGAAAATTCAACAGATCTCTGTACTGCAGTGTAGGTTCCTACATAGCCATTGCCTAGGCAGTTTCATCCGCGTTTTAGATATGTTTTTATTAATACAACTGAGGCAGCCTTACTTGTTTTATTGAATGAACGAAAGGACAGATTCGGTAGTTTGTTTAGGTAACAAGACAGGTTGGTGCTCCACCATCAAACGAAACTACGTAGGTACGTACAGCTTACCAAATTCGCTGTTGGTTGAAAGTAAACTAAGTAGGTAGATTGTTGCTCTGCCAATGAAGACAACTGCTTATCAACAAGTGTGTCGAATATCGAATCAGGGAATGTGCAACATGAATTATAAACCAGCTGTGAGGAAAAAACCTTGAAATTCATTCTTCTGAAGGTTAGACTTCACGAAGACGGGCGACATTGTCAGTGCAGTTATTACGCGAGTTTTGCAGTTACGCAAATTTGTGGGACAAAAAAAGTTGATTAAGTAGGTACCTACTTCAATTTTTGTCTGTGGAAGTACATGATGCATAACAAGTAATAATATACCATTTCTTGCTTTAAAAATTATCCGCACAATCCTGCCATTGAGATAGGGCTCCAAGTCAATGCAGGGGATACAGCAGGAAATATTTATTTTACCACACCTATCATACGGGTCTCTTTAATAAATAATAGGTAAAATGAAATAAATAAGTTCATCGAGCAGTTATTGACAAGTCATGAGCAGTTTACGGATCAGGGAACAAAGGTCCCGCGGTTCAATACTTTATCTTTCAATTATCCCTTCCCCCTCTCCACAACATGATTGACGTCTGATGGACCGTTATTATCATTATCACTATTATTCTTGATATTTGGTATATAGTCATAAAAATAAAAATTGACGTATTATTATATCTCTATTTCTCAAATCCGTGCACTGCATTGCGTTATGAATTGTTTAAGAAGAAGAAGAATTTTTTATTGGCTCTTGTTACATAAGCCTCATGGGCTCTCTTAGTCGTAACATAGAGAATTAACTTATTAAATAAATAAATTCTTGGGCCTTAAACTAAAAGACTGCACAATTAAAATGAAAAAATACAGAAAAAAAAATTGAATTATACATGAATGGCATATAAAGAAACTTCTCTGAACAAAACGTATAAATAAAGAAAAATGAAATAAATAAATAATAGTAAAAAAAAAAAAAAAAAAAAACTAATAAATTCAACTGGGTGGTGTGGGGATTGCTAATACTATGTGATGCCATAGTGCCGCTGTTCAATTTTATATTAATATTATGGCTCGCAATTCTCTCCCGCTCTTGGAATTTCCCTGGGCTCGAATAAAGTGACGTCTCATGGTCGACAGATTTTCTCCGCTTGACTCGCTTGTTTTCTCCTGGGCTGAGGTTGATTGGGCTTTTAGCCTTGTAGGTGCCGGATCCGCAAAATGCTCTTCCTGCCTACGTTAACAGGCCAACCCCCTCCTTCCCTGCTACCATCTTACCGAACATCCCATCTTACCGACGCCTCACCTTACCGACACCCTTTCCTCCCCCTCTTACGTAACTACACTACCGACCTTACTCCCTTTACAACAAACTACACCTTTTCGTCAACATCTGAGCCTTGCTCTTTGCATAACCTTTACACTTGAGTCCTCTAAATATCACGTTGCGACAAGAGAAAAATAATTAACTGCCGAGGTATTAATTTATTCATAATCTTATGTAGAGGATAGTCTCATACCATAACACAATATCGTAGGAGGACTTTAGGAAATTTGTATGCTGTATGCAAACCTAAATATTGAATGAAACGTCGGCGAATGTACTAAGCAATGCAAATCTAGAGATTTAAGTGGTAGGAAAATGGCTTTTAAATTATGATATATATATTTCGGGAATTACCCCATCTGTCAGACCGATACAAAATAAAACTACATCCTAGGAACACTTTCACTTAACTAATAACAAACTATCTCTTCACTTAACTATTCTACTTCCAACTTAACTGTCTCACTTTGAATTAGGAACCTGAGGCTCGTCACAGTGACAGTTTCATGTAAAGGACTCACAATTCTGTACCTCAGAGGTCGATTATCGTAAGTGACATTTTGGCGATTTTACAGGAGAGCCAAAAGAAGTTGTGGGCACACCTATTTTGATCCCTATGGCCCATTCTGATGACTTTATCATGCTCAAATTAATTAATTTGAGCATGATAAAGTCATCAGAATGGGCCATAGGGATCAAAATAGGTGTGCCCACAACTTCTTTTGGCTCTCCTGTAAAATCGCCAAAATGTCACTTACGATAATCGACCTCTGAGGTACAGAATTATAACATAGAAGAAGGTAACTTGAAATTCATGAGGTTACAGATTCTACGAAGGTTACATAGATTTCATGCTAGATCCAGCTCTACTGTAACCTTCTTAATTTCAAGTTACCTTCCTCTAGGTTATAATTGTGAGTCATCACATTTACATGAAACTGTCACTGTGAGAAGTATCATATTCCTAATTCAAAGTGAGATAGTTAAGTTGAAAGTGGAATAGTTAGTGAAGATATTGTTAGTGGTTAAGTTAAAGTGTTCCTAGAGATGCAGTTTTATTTTCTATCAGTCTGACTGATGATGGGGTAATTCCCGAAATATATGCAAGATGGCCACGACTTAATGAATCACTATCTCTGTCTTCGTTAATATGGGGGTTAGAAAGAAACGTCAAGCGGTAACCCTCCTTATTTTTAAGCAAGGAATTCAAATATCACACTTTCGCCACCGCGCATCCGCGAAACGCGCATCAAATTTGTTATTTTAAATTAGAACCTCCACTTTTTATTGCAGATTCGAATTTTACGTGAAATTTCACGAACAAATGATCCTTCACTCGACTCGGTGCGCGTGAACAGGCTCAATTCCGTTCCAAAAGTCCAAGTCTAACTTCAGCAGAATCCGAATCGCACTTTTCTGGATTGATCCACTATGACATGAATTGCTCCACCAACAAGCAGTATGACATTCTGCTATTAAAACATGCAAAATGGACCAGCTTTAGGATCTCCGAAGACACAGTATTAGTAAGACGGCGCAACATATAGTTACGAGAGGTCAACTTTGATGAGAGAGCTTCGATGTGACTCCGAAAGGAAAGTCTTCCGTCCAGCGCGAGCCCCAAGAAATTCACCTGAATGTATGAATCGCAGTTGTGAGAATACGTAGCTTCAACCAATAGACAGATCATCCAGCGTTTTTAGAACTCGTATCTAAGATATATCACGGATGCGGCGTGGTATTTTCGAAATCATGCTCTCAACTGCGATCTTCAAGATGACACCGTGAATGAAGTGATTAAAAAGCGAGCTGCCGCTCATCTTGTCAGACTAAAAGGTCACGTAAATGCGGAAACTTCAAGCTTCTGAATGTGCAAGATCCAACTAGTCACCTTAAGCGTTTGAAATCAAATGACCTCCTGTTGGAAGTGAATGAAAAAAGTGAGAGAGATATGGGATTAAGTTATGCAACTTAACCCCTGAAAAATGTATATTAGTTAAACAAGTCAAATTAATACTGTTAATGAGTTTACTCTGTGCAATAAAAAGTTTTATTTATTTTTATATTTTTTAAAGTGATACGTACGATATTTGAGAAGCGAGTTACAGTGGTTGTCCCTTGGGTACATTTTTCTTGAATTATTTGTTTAGGACGTAATAGAGGGATTTGCAGTCGTGCTTCTTAACACGACAATGAGGAACTTGCAATCATCCTAAATTCGGCCTTAAATCGCTTTTAATGTACTCCAGACCACCTCCAATTAACAAATATACAATGGGGAAAAAAAAAAAAATAATAATAATAATTTTGATTAAAATTGAATTTTAAAATCAGGCGAGAGGGAAGGCGTTGAGAACGCTCTGTGAATGGCTGACTAGCGTGTGAAGTCACGGTTCGCTTCCTCCAATGGAACAATGGAAGTAGTGGAGTTTCCACTCTGCAATCTACTAAACTTGAGTAAAATTTAATTTTCTCGTTATTTCTGGTGGTTTTAATATCTTCTTGCACAACAGAGAAGTGTAGTATATGGCATCACTAAGCAGTATAGGCAATAAAACTTTACAGTGAACAAGCAGAATGTAAATGTAACAAAGCAGGAGGGAATCAGTTAATGCAACGTTAAAGTCGTTTGATTAGATAGTTTTCTAGTTACCTATTAACATGTATCATGTTTTAGCCCTGGGGTCCTAGCAATTTTTGCGAGTCAATTTTGCGAGTCAATTTTTTTCCGCGCACGAAACATATAGTGTTACAGTGATTTCCGCCTACAACCGAGTCGTTGCTAGGGAAATGGTACTTCGTCGTTTTTCATCCCACAAAATTCGTTGACCATTCGTTCGAAAGCTCTCGATTTATCCAACAATATTATGTTAACTACGGCGAAGTGCGTGTCCAACAAACTGAGTTATGAGCATGGTTATATAAATAATTGTTTACACACAGGTGATCATTCTCAATAATTGATATTGTGAACATGATTGCAACCGCTTGTTAATTTCTGATGTTTTCATAGAATTTCGAATCAATATCGAGGAGAAAACATGATACATGGTTGAAATTTTTGGTTCTAGAACAGAAATAATTATATATTTTTGTCACAAAAATAATAGTTGAGAATTTTTTGTTTCGTACGTTTTATGTTCCTTGGAGAAATGTCATAAAAATATTGTATCGTTCCTAACTGCACCAGTACTTCTTTCAAAACACGAGCGAGTTGATCATTTCTCGAAAACAGCGTTTTTAAGTAAAAATCGTATGCTTTGACTACTAAAACGCCCAACAATTTGTCCTTCTGTAGACATCAAGAAATGAGATCGCCAAAAAAAAAAAAAAAAAAAAAAAAAATGAAAAGTTCCCGGAAGCTCCTAGGCTACAATAAACTCGATGCTTCAATCGTAAAAAACCTGCCTTTTTACCATAGGAAAAACTTGGTTAAGGAAGTAGTTTAAAAAATTGAAACTTCGTCTCCAGATATTTCATATCCCTCATATTTCTCTGCATATATTCTGAGTATTATACGAGTATATATATAATATTCAGAATATATGCGCCCCAAACCCGTAGGAGATTTTTTTTAATTTTTTTATTTATCTAGCCACGTCCCTCAACAAGGACGTTTGTTTTACTGTGCGTCTATCTACTAAATACAGAGTTATCTACTATTGTAGTTACAACTGCATTACCTATGGATATACCTGCTGTTTAAATAAATAGTTGAAATGTATTTACTTTTCATCTTTACTCCTTTTGATTCGAAAGTCTCGAGTTTTAGTGATGACATAAACTGACACAGCCTGAATGATGTTAGAGACGGTAAATTGAAAGAAGTCGCTTTTTCGTATCCCTCCTTCAACTGATACTTCTTTCATGCCTGTCCATCTCGTGAACAGATACTATAATTCAATACCACACTTTTAGAAGTACTAGTAAACACTAGATTGCTACAAAATGCTGGACCAGGTAGGTACTAAAAAATGAAGTGTCAATCAAAAGCGAGTTCACGAAAACAACGTAACGAATGACATGAAATAGCGCCTTGCTGTTACCAGCTGATAAGAAATGAATGGTGACGTGTGACTAGAAAGTGGGCGGAGTCAGCTGCCGCGGCCGTTTAGGCGGGCTCTCTGAAAATTCAAACTTTATTAATTTTTATTAACTTCTACTTTTAATTTCTGCTATAAAAAAAGTGTGCAAGTTCCTCATTAAAAATTTACCAAACAATCAGTTTTGGAAATTTTGACGCTTCTGATGATTGCATAACACCATCAAATTTAGGCACCAAGTTACGCCATAAGTTGGCTCCGTAGAGGATCTTACGAGTATAAAAAACCACGATTCTTCATCATTACTCTGAGAACGAATAAGATATCGCAATACTGGCTTCACCATCGTGTTCACCGCTAAAAATATGTAAAATGAGTTGTCCAAGTTTCCATTTGTCCAACTTTTTCCTGATTTTTTTTTGCTTAAACTTAGTATCAAGCACCCCAAAACCGCTCTTCGAGTTTCACTTCAATATCTCGAAAATTGTGGAAAAATGTTGAGGGGGGGTGTTTCTTTTGGGACGTCCTGTATATCAGACTACTATAGTGTATCCTAAAAACGGTTTAGTATTAAGTAATTATCAGTAAAACCTACCCTTGGGAAAAATCCCAGTTTTCTTTGAAGCATTTTGGATTTTCAATCAAGTTCTCAGGTTCGAGCAGCGTTGAGGATTTAACTTCCACCGATGTCCTTGCGTACCAACCACACGAAACCAAAAATTCTCTCACTCACTCAAACCCTCAAAATGAAGCTCGCGGACTTGGAAGTCGCTAAGTATTCGGGGACTAGTTCTCCACCGGAATGAGAACTTGGATTAATCCTCAGCATGAGAATCCCCTTCAATTTCTGCATTTCCACCCGGGAAACTTTGTCTTTTCATTCTCGGAAACGCTGAGAGTTGAACTTCGCGGTTAACCCCCCCTCCCAAGAAGTTGTAGGGATCCTGGGGATAAGGATTATGAAGTCTAGCCGCTGAGCTAATCGATAGGAAACTATTATACCTACGTGGAACTCGTTCAGGTAGCGAAATCGTGTTGGGATTCAAATGGATGATCATGAGAGGTCTCGAACCTCATCTAATTTCAGGGCTACCTCAATTCACATGCGGTTGCCACCAGAACTGTATTGGGTCAAGGCTCATGTGGGCATACGCCCTAATGAGTATGTGGATAGTTTGGCCAAGAGGGGCGCACAATTTGATCATTGCAGCTCTACACCCTTCCGATTCCCATGTACTGATCTAAAAAGAGAATTTAAACTGAATATGATCACTGAGTGGCAAAAAATATTTGACACGTATCCATCTGGTCGTTGTTATCGATCGAACTTTCCTTTGATCAGGGGATTGCCGTGGTTTAATTTTGTGAAAGAAAAATCCAAATGCTTTTATAAAACAATCACGAGATTGCGTAATGGTCATGCCGTAACTAACGAATATCTCTTTAGAATTGGAAAGCGGCAAACTGCCACTTGTAACCACTGTGAAGAAGTCGAAACAATCGAGCATATAATTTTTACATGTAATGCCTATGATTTCGAGAGAACAGAGCTTTTTACCAAGTTAACCCCTAAAGTAAATTCTCCCTTCAACCTATGTCACCTCATAGCTTTGAATAACCTAGAAATTTATGAATATTTGTATATATTTCTTCAAAATATCAATCGGACTATTTAAGCTGAATATTATTTAAAACATTAATTTCTTAGAACCTAAGTATTATTAGCCTAATATATTATAACGATATTAATTGATTTATTGTATATGAGATTGTCTAATTTGATTTTACTATTGTAATCACTTCAACATGACATGGCTGTATAGTTTTCCTTGCTAATGCCAAATAAAAGAAATTAAAAAAAAAAAAAAAAAAAAAAAAAAACTGTATTAAGCTGCGGGTAAGCCAGTAATACGCGAAATCTGGCACTAAAAAAGTTCCATTCATGCTGCATAATATGATCGAATTTCGATAAATTACCGCACCATATTTATGTTGAATTTTTGAGAAATTTAAGCACTTCGAGTGCTGGAAAATCTTTGTTTCTTAATTTTATAGCAAAACATAGGTATTGGTAGATATCTAAATAATGCATGCATTAATGGGACGTCCCTGTCTGGTTTGTATGTATACCTATTATTTTAGGCGAATAGATCGTGATTTCACTGCATGTATCCTTCCATTATAACCTAACATGAATGTACTGCGAAGAAATACCCCTCCCTTCCCCCACCCATTACCATAAAGTATGAACCGCTTTTTCGAATTGGTTGAAATATCACAGTATATCGGCATTGTATTTGTCAATGGAGTCCGAGATGGCACTCCGTTTGGTGGTGGAGGTTCGCATGGCCCCCCTTGGAATCGTACCACTTGCAGTGTCCCTTTGGGCACCTTGCTCAATGCCGCTAATGTCCCTTATGGTTGAGGTGCGGCATTAAAAAAAAAGGACCTTTTCCGTTAATTCACTACCACCCCTTTTATTGGTTTCCGTTAATTCACTACCACTTGATATATATTCTATTGTTCTAAAAACTGTTCCCCAATCATTTTTACGTCCACTGTGGTAAAATAGATCAGAATGCTGTGTATAGTTTGGTGGCCTGGATGCTCGCAAGCTCGCATCTCAAAAATACATTACATCAAGTAGTCAATCCCTTAGTAAAAATTCAGATTAGTTGGACGTGTAGGTCAGAATGATGTGTATAGTTTGGTGGTCTGGATGCTCGCAAGCTCGCATCTCAAAATTACATAACATCAAGTAGTCAATCCCTTAGTAAAAATACAGATTAGTTGGACATACAGGTCAGAATGAATGGTAGTGAATTAACGGAAAAGGTCCAAAAAAAAAAAAAAAAAAAAAAAAAAAAAAAAAAAAAAAAAATAGCTCATCTAATTTTATTCTTATTTTTAATTTTCAGAAAAACGAAAATGTCGTGATTGATCAAAATCACCCCCTCCATTTATCCCACCGTTTGTAAATCTGAACCGTCTTAGGTTTATTGAATAACTGGATTGAAATCTAGATCGAAAAAAAAAAAAAAAAAAAAATTCAGAAACCAGATGATAATAGTGAAAAAATCACGATTGATTGCTGTCACTCCCTCCATTTGCCCTCTTCTATAATTAAATTTTCAATTTCAGACATACCTATGATACCAAAAGGACCGAACTTCTTTTCGTACAAATAGAGAATCACGAAAATCAGATGAGAATAGTGTAAACATCACGACTAATCACTATTACCATTCATCCTATTCCGAAATGAAATTGGAGGTTTGTGACAAATGTTCCAAAATATCATCGAAGTTTTAATTAAACAAAATAAGAATCTTGAGAATCAGATGAGGATAGCGTGAACACCACGATTTATCAGTATTATCCCCTTCACTAACCTCCACCCATAATGAAATTTGAAACTGTTACAACAATAGACCGAATTCCCAATTGAACAAATTAAGAATCACGAAAATAGGTCAATAATTGTAGCTTGGGCAGCGCATGAATGAATTGGTAATTACCCACTCCACCCCCTATCCAAACCAAAAAATTGGAATTACCAAGGTTTGCTTCACAATTTGACTAACATTAGGATTGAACGAATAAAGAATCACGAAAATAGGTTGAGAATTGTAGCCTTGGCAGCGCCGGCAATACTTGTCGTGAAAAAATACGTTTTTTCAGCTTCACCCCCTTCATGTTACAACTCCTTCGTGTTCCTTTTTGAAATCCGAAATTCGAGCTTCGATAACTTCGTTATCTACCATATTTTTTGACCGATTTTTAAGAAACTTGATGAGAAGTGGCAACGTTTTGTTTTTCTAACTCAACTATTTTGTGCACAAATTTCAAAACAACGTAACATCTAGCGAAACGCTAGTCTTGAATTGCCAAGCTTTCAATAAACCATTGCAATCTCATTGCCAAGCTTTCAATAAACCATTGCAATCCCATTGCCAAGCTTTCAATAAACCATTGCAATCCCATTGCCAAGCTTTCAATAAACCATTGCAATCCCATTGCCAAGCTTTCAATAAACCATTGCAATCCCATTGCCAAGCTTTCAATAAACCATTGCAATCCCATTGCCAAGCTTTCAATAAACCATTGCAATCCCATTGCCAAGCTTTCAATAAACCATTGCAATCCCATTGCCAAGCTTTCAATAAACCATTGCAATCCCATTGCCAAGCTTTCAATAAACCATTGCAATCCCATTGCCAAGCTTTCAATAAACCATTGCAACGAGACGCTCCGAGATAAGTAACAAAGCAAAACTCCAGCGCAACATTGGCTTCCTCTCAACCTCACGGAATTTTCTTTGCACATCCTAGAAGGGCCCCCTATAAATAGATTCTGAATGGGCTAAACCGAGGCGTCAAAATACATGTTTTCGGACTTTCGTAATTTTTTCCTCGTCCCACACCGTTTTATGGCCGATCCATTTCTACCAGTTCTCCTCACCGCAATTGTCCCAAGGACCACTGGCTCCTCGCCTGGTTTCCTAGATGTCGCTGTATTACTGCCAGGCATGAATGACTTTGATCACTTAGGTATTTGAAGTTCTGTTTTTTGCAAGACTTCGTGAGTGGGAAACCTAATAGCAAACGCCTGAAAAAATCATCGAATACCTACGTTCTGTATACATTGATGGTGTCGCTACCTTTCGTCTGACTGTTAGGGCACTTTATGACAGCATCCTTGCAATGAACGACCAATAACAGCGAGTCGTTTCAACTCCATTTCAATCGTGACTGCGCTACATCACATCCCAACATTGATATTTTTATTTGTAACCTTTTAGATGTTCAGAAAGAGACTTACACAAGCTGAATGCAATAGAAAATAAATGGTGGGGACCAAAACTTTGAAAAGAAAAAAATACTTCGAAAAATATATTGAGAAGTATGAAAAAAAATGACAAGAAACTTTATGTAACATCCTGTTCTTCGCTTATAGTATGTAACACTCGTTCATTCCTTTCTGATCCCATTTCGTGAAACTACTTCCATTCCAATGTGAATGCCGTCCTCTTGAAATTATATCATACTAGCCGCTCCGGCTCGCTTCGCTCGCCTCCACGTCCAGCCGGGGGGCAAGCCCCCCGGACCCCCCATTAAATTGCTCGCTTCGCTCGCAAAGTGTGGCATGTAGGGAATATTGCTCGCTTCGCTCGCAAAGTGTGGCTGTATACATGCGATGTATTACAATTGAAACGTGTAGGGGATGTTGCTCGCAAACGGTAGATCTCTAAGGGTAGTTTTAACTTCTGTAGGGGATGTTGCTCGCTCCGCTCGCTTGAGGAAGTTATACTGCCCACCCAACTTGGCAGACGTTTTTTTCAGTTGGGAATTCTTACAAACAAATTAAATCTTATAAAACTACGTGGAACCACGAAAAGTTTATTCGGGGATGTTGCTCGCTTCGCTCGCAAGGTATTGCTGTATATTTGTAGGAAAAAATCCGAATTTATTCTGTTGAAATGGCTCTCGCTTCGCTCGCAAGGTACCTATGTGTACCTGCTCGCAACACCCAAACACCGAAACCTGTACCTGAGTTATCGAACCCCAAACACGTCTGTCTTCCTAGAGCCTTCTCGCGTCCACAGCACATATAATTTCTCATTTTAATAGCTTAGTCTCGCTTCCCCTCGCAATTTGACCGACTGCCCGTCACTTTTTTCGATATCCGATTTCGGATTCAGATTCGGCGGACCCAAAGCTGTATTTCGCCCGCGAAAACCGTTCCGAAAAACGTACCTTTATGGGGTATATTTTAATCGGAAAAAACCAAGTTTTTCGGCGGACTTTTCGAGAAAACGGGTCCGTACTCTCGCATTTTTTTGACGCATTTCCCGATACTTTTTTCGAGATCCGATCGCGCCGTCGTCTTTCTCGTTTCAAAACCTACGAAACCGGTATTTTTCCGGAATTTTCAACGGCCGTTTAGAGGGGTAGGGGAAGCGGGGAAGTCCAAAAAGCGCACATTAACCAGAACTTCGACCCCCCTCCCGCCCTACGGCCCATGGTTTGGCTGGGATTAGAAAATTCTAAATTCGCTTATACACCCTATCGGAAAATCCCAAGAAGATCCCACCACTCGTAGATTCCCCCCACTCAGCCGTTTGGCCGTGCATAGACACGACAAACATACAAACAAACAGACAGACGGAGTTTCATTCTTATTAATAGTATAGATTGAAATTATATTTGCGTTACGTCTTACAAATACTGAGCTAAAGTGGGCTGTAAAGGACGCGGTACTAATCCACAGTAACACTAAAGGGTCCACATCCTCTCATATAATTTATAAGTGAAGTTTGTTATTATTCAACATTAGGAATACATTTTCAGTCTCAGTGATATGTGTGAATCCCCCGCCACACTTACCAGCATGGTAGGCGAAAATCGGCAAGCCAATGATGAAGCGTCAACAAGAGTGAGAGAACCCGACTATTGACTTGTGGCCCAAATCGTATGACATCATGCATTTTGTGGCTTGGTATCTTTTTGGGGGTATTATAATACGATCATTTAGAAAAATTCGATCATGTTGCATGACTGGAACTTTATCCTCTAATTTACGTTTTTCTACGAATATCACCGGAAGGTAGAGAATAATTATTAAATGGTGCCTGTGAAACATCATAAACTACTTATAAGAACATAAAAGCAAGCACCCACTAAAATAAAGTTAATTAAATAAGATATACTTTTTTACACAGATTTGTTCATACAAACTTAAGTTTGAAAGCAACGCGTATGTTTTTTTTAAACTCTGTCAATCGGTAAATATATATATGTACACTGTTCATCGATAATTTATTGTTTCGTTAATTATTGTTTAAGTTCATTATTTCATATGTTCAATTAAATATGGGGTAAGTTGATTAGAAATGAAAAATCAAGTCAACCCTTCTTGGGCAATTTTGAATTGCATAAAACGGTAATTTTAAGTTGGGATTTAAAATCAATTTATTATTCGTAAGATATTCAGAGTATCTATTTATTATGTTCAATTCCAAATAGATTCAAAACTCGATTTTTTCATAACGCGTGATGGATAGGAGTAGTTCCTCCTTCTCAATTCTTGCTTATGCTACTCCTTGGCATATTCTGGGTGGTTATTCAACCTCCAGGATATCCTCTGGGTGTAGCAGGTTAATCGCCTCTCCCCTTCGAAGGAGTAATTACTCTGCATCCATCACCTCACATTGTCACAAACGATGCCCATCCTTACTATGAATACACGTTGATTTTAGGTATATAGGTATCACTATTATATATATTATCATGTTATATGTGTAATATATATAATATCAATTGATAATGTGTACTAATATATAGTAATGTTAATATATATATAATAATGTACTAGCGAAACGCATTGTTGAAGCGTTCCTATGTAATTGCATTGAAATGTGATGAAATCTCCTACGTCACACTCCACATGAACGACCCTTCAATTACATCGCGACAAGTCCGCATGCCTCGACCCGGTTAAATCCAAATTTTGCTCTTTGGCACATCCTATTCCGGAGTTGCCCGAGTGACCTCAACGATTTGTCACTGGGATGAGCGATCAATTCACCTCCACAGCGGACTGCAACTGTCAACGATGGAAGTCGTGTTCGCTATAACGTCAACGTCAGTCCGTTAAGTTACTGAGAATCAACCGGTGCATCCACGAGTGAATTGTACACTGAGATACGAGGGAAGGCTTCAAATCAATTAGTTTAGTACCTATTTTAAATGTTGAGTCTCTTAAATCAATATATTAAGATTAAATAAAACCCAATATTTCAAGATAATGTTAGGCTATATAAATCTATGGCGAGACTTACATTCCTCACAGTAATAACAAACCTCTGTACACAGGTGTCTCCAAAACAAGTGTTTTACAAAGAACGAATCGATTCTAGAACTATTTTGCAAAACTCAGTGCCCCGCGCCTCGCCAGGGGGCGAGCCACTTGGACCCCCGGTTACCTCTATTTACATAGTTCGAATGAAATTATTAAAACACAGAATGTGTTTTAGCTCACGCGTTTCTCATAAACCCGTGAAACCCACATATTAGAATGCGTCAGATAATGCGGTGTATCTTATCACTACAATGTCAAGTTGTATTATTTATTTCTTATTATTACCAGCGGAACGACTCACCAACAGCTCGACGAAATCATTGAAAATTAACAAGCTGTTGCAATCCTGTTCACAATGTCACCATGTTCATCAATAAATTGAGAATGATCACCTGTGTGTAAAAAATTATTCATATAACCATGCTCATAACTCAGCTTGTTGGCCAACCACTTCGCAGCAGTTAACATAATATGGTTAGATAAATCAAGAGATTTCGAATGAATTGTCAACGAATTTTGTGGGATGAAAAATGACGAATTGTTGCAACAAATTTTCATTACACATAAACGTTTCGTTTTCGGTTGGAGATGCCAGAACACATTCTGTATTAAAAGTTCCTCCTGGAAAATTTTCAAAACCCCCTTTAATTTGAGAGGAATTTCACTTTAAAGATTTTTTTCGTGTTTTCAACCGTTTGTCACTTAATGATCATAACTCCCTAAATTTGCTGCGTACATTCAAATTTGTTAATACCGTTGGAAAAAGCAGTAGTACCTAGTATCAATCTGAACCTTTACAATCGCGCAGTTGTACAGGGTGGTCCGTAATAAACGGACACATTTCAAAATCCTGTCACATTCACAAATTGGATCGTGTGGATTAAAAAATAAGCAGAGCGTGTAGAGAAAATCAGTAAGTTTTATTCACAATCGAAAAATCGGAAAAAAATTATCAAGTTTTAAAAATTATGTCATTTAAATGACGACCCTGTTTGGTAACGCACAGTTCAAGACGGTCCTTGAAGTTCTGCATCACTCTTTGCACCATATCTTCCGGTATTTCCGCGATTTCTCGTCTTATTGACTGCTTCAATGCTTGAATGGTTCGTGGTTTGTCCACGTACACTTTAGATTTCAGGTGGCCCCATAGAAAAAAGTCACAGGGGGTGAGGTCTGGGGAACGCGGAGGCCAGGGAACATCCCCATGCCGGGAGATCACGCGTCCGGGAAAAATCGTTCGCAAAAAGTTCAATGAAATCCTGGCCGTGTGGGCTGTTGCTCCATCTTGTTGCAACCACATGTTGACGGTGTCAACTTCTTTTTCCTCAAGCTGAGGAATGAAGAATTCTTGAAGCATTGCGAGATAACGTTCAGAGTTAACAGTCACTGCATTCTCTCTGCCATCTTCGTAAAAATAGGGCCCAATTATTCCGAGTTTGGAAATTCCACACCACACCGTTACCTTGGCAGAGTGTAGAGGCCTCTGGTGTAAATGTCGAGGGTTTTCACTAGCCCCCACCTCCAGGATTTCATTGAACTTTTTGCGAACGATATTTCCTAGACGCGTGATCTCCCGGCATGGGGATGTTCCCTGGCCTCCGCGTTCCCCAGACCTAACCCCCTGTGACTTTTTTCTATGGGGCCACCTGAATTCTAAAGTGTACGTGGACAAACCACGAACCATTTAAGCGTTGAAGCAGTCAATAAGACGAGAAATCGCGGAAACACCGGAAGATATGGTGCGAAGAGTGATGCAGAACTTCAAGGACCGTCTTGATCTGTGCGTTACCAAACAGGGTCGTCATTTAAATGACATAATTTTTGAAACTTGATAATTTTTTTTTCGATTTTTCGATTGTGAATAAAACTTACTGATTTTCTCTACACGTTCTGCTTATTTTTTAATCCATACGATCGAATTTGTGAATGTGACAGGATTTTGAAATGTGTCCGTTTATTACGGACCACCCTGTAGATTTGCCAAATGTGTGAAAAGCAGGACGTGTGCAAAAGCCGTAGGTGTTTTTATTCTGAAAACGCGCTAAAATAGCGAAGATGTGGTCGTTTTTCGGCGCTAGAAACCCGGAAATAGTAGCTTTTTTGCTTATAAACGCACAAAGTAACAGTACATGATCCCTGTTTTGTAGTTAGTAAAAAAGGAAACAAAAAACTTGGTCAAGTGAGCTGTTTTTTTCGTTTAAAAACGCACGAAACTAACCGAGATAGGTTGTTTTTCGGTGCCGCTAAAACACAGTAACAACACATGAGGCTTGCTTGTATTGTAGATAGTACAGACAATCCCTTGGTCCCTGGGAATATTTCCGGGTTTTTAGCTCCGAAAAACGACCACATCTTGGCTATTTTCGGATCGGGATGGTTAAACGTTAGGACCAACTAGACCCCAAATGGAGTCTATGTGCGGAAGAACGGGTTTTTTAAGTCAATTCTTAGGCCTTTTATGGCCCGGACGGCGGACGGACATTTCAAATTTGGATTCTACGCACCTTGAAACGTAACGTGACAAAGTTTGAGGGGGGGTTATAAACATTTTTTGCTATACGATCACATGGGCTTATTATTGGAAATAATAAACCAAAAACACTTACAGCTCCTGCACACTTCCTGTTTTTTTTTACACATTAGCGCGAATAACCGTGTGATTGTAAATGAACAGATTGACACTACTAAAAGCATTCAATTTCCTATCGGATAAATGTCTGAGCTCTTTCAAGAATTATTAAGGCTAAAAACGTAAAAACCCTCTGAAATTCTACCTAATTTGGAAAACCCTGAGTTTTTTAATAGGGAATAGAACTACGAGAACCAATATTTTCTCAGAATGCAAGAACTGTGAAAACTGCGCCGAAATATTAACTTTCCCACGGTGTAGTAAATTTTACATTTACTTTGCTAATTCGGGGAGAAAACTATTTTTTAATATTGAAAAACATAGTTTTTCAAATGAAATTGAGGGGTTTCTCTTGAAAAATGACCTTCTATGAAAATACGAGTTTGGGGTCAGTTTTAACGTATTTTTATGCTGAATCGAATGGTAACTCTTGTGTATCCCCCCGACCCCATCATAAGCACGTTTAGCTTATCATTTGGTATGATAAATTGTGTTTTTAAGGGGGAACTAGTTAGCTACAGTGTCTCGATTTCAATGAAAAACAGTGTTTCTCAATATTAAAACATAGTTGTCTCCCCTAATTAGCAAAGTAAATGTAAAATTGACTACACCGTTGGAAAGGTGAGATTTTGGCGTAGTTTTTCCCGTCTCCGGGGGTAAAATCCAATAGAAGACTTTCGAGCTATAGCGCTCCAAATTTTGACAGGTTTCTTAAAATTTCAACGTTTAGCCGGATTTCTCTCCTATTAAACTTGCATAGAAAAATTTGAATTGGTATCAGGGTGGTAGGAATCTTTACGTTCTTTCCAACGGTGTACTCATGTTTAATTTTCACTGTCATCCGAGGGAGTTATGGATATGTTAGGGCCGGGGGTACAAGTCAAGGTTTAAGCTCAAACATAGCCAAACGTCGTTTACTTTTGAAACTTGATTTAATCTACTGATCGCATTTGGCGAGTGTTCAAGCCTTTATCACTTGGAAACTGGAGCTTAAGCACCAAAGAAAAAGAAGAAAAAGATAAAGAGGCAGTATAAGCTTATGGAACTGTGAGGATAGTTACAGTTCCATGTTTCAAACCAATGATTTCGGACTAACGTTTGTTTATAACCTTGAAAAAGGAATAATGAATGTGTTGGTTTTCGATGTCATGATCAGTGTTATTTATATTCAGCTGAGTTCGGATTAGTTCAGCAAATCAGCTTTTTTAAATTCTTGGCGTGTTTATTCCAACAGTCGTTTTTCTCGTTCAACTGAATTATTCATATATTTTATGTTTCCGGTGGGTAGTGAATTTTTTGATTATTTTTGGCGTGTTCAGCAACTTTATAAACACGGAACGTATCGCAATTTTTCCCGGAAAATCGGTGTTGCCTCATTGTGCAACGCCGCCTATCTCAAATAAAACCCTTTAGAGCTTTTCCGAGCTAAATAGCTGATGAAGGTGTGACTGCCCGGTGTAGTCGTAAAAGCGTCAGGAGGGTGAGGAATCTGTCGGAAGTAATCTGCCCCGAGTCCCCTTCCTCTCACACTGTCGGCTGACGGATATTGTCTCCGCTCACCCCCTTTGCCACCCTTACCGATCCTTTTCCCACCCTTCTATCTCATCCCCTGGCCGCCCACTCACCCCTTTTTAACCCCTCTCCCCAACCCGCTGATGCTCCCTCAACCCTTCCCCGACCAACCCCTTATACTCCCTTACCGACCCCTACCCACTACCTGATACTCCCTTACCGACCCCATACGGTACCTGCGTCACAAAGGCCTTACAATTCTTTCGACTGAGAGGCGATGACTCATGCAAGTAGGCCCTGATTCTCCGGTATTCCCAATGGAAATGCATTGAATCTGCACAACCTCCCGCACGGATTTTCAATTTCCTCCGATCCAGATTGAGATGTATCGATATGCAAAAAATATGAGGTGATCTCAAGATATCTTTCATCACACCGATTCACAAATCAGGCAGCAAATCATTGGTACCTAACTAACTACAAAGATATTAGCATCGTTTGATCAATACCCAAAATAAATTATTGTTGGTGGTTGAGATGTTGACTCCTCTTTTTTCGAGGCTTATTGTACAAGAACAGCACGGATTCACAAAAGGTTGTTGTACGGTCACTAGCTTGATGTGAGCGTAGTTAAGTCGAAGGCACTCAAAACATTATCTTAAAAAGGTGCACAAAAAGTATCTCATTAAAAAATATTTTTACTCAAAATTTTGCAGAAAAGTTCCAGTCATGCAGCATGATCGTATGAGCGAATTTTCGTAAATTATTGTACTATATTATTTTGTCATTTGAGCAATTCGAGTACAAAGGAATTATTAACCACCAGTTTTATTTCCCAAATAAACTCGATCTTGATCATATTCTATGATTCAAAACAGATTTAGGATATTTAGCAATTTTTAAGTTTTTTAATAGATTTTTCAGCAAATATTAATGGAATCTAAGTACATTTTTCACCACGATTTCGTGAATACATTTTTTAATGTTTTAGTTCATCGTCGTTCATCATGCTGCATGACTGGAATTTATTTTATCTCGTGGTGAATGTCAGTCGAGTCCAATTCATTCAAAAGTACTCTCCTAATTTTTTTTTAAATATTTTGTATTATAATGTTACCTGTCGCCGAGCGTTGACTGCCTCTGCCCCACCACACCATAGGCACTGGTTTTTGTGGAGGGTATATTTAGTGACTTCCCTTAGTAGGGAAACTAGAGGAATATGTTCTTTTATAATATTTTTATTGTGATTTTATGACATTAACCTTCTAAAATCAGAAACGGGATTAGAATTCACTCCCTAGGTACTTGACGTTATCGTGAAAAAAATGCAGGTGAATAAGAGAAAGTGACTCAATATACTTAATTGTTTAATGACTCGTTTTGACATTTTCATGTCTTTGCCCTGGCACATTGCACAAAAAACTGTCACGTAACGTAACGTAAATATTTTGACGATTTCCGCTTACAACCGAGTCGTTGCTAGGGAAATGGTACTTCGTCGTTTTTCATCCCAAAAAATTCGTTGACCATTCGTTCGAAAGCTCTCGATTTATCCAACCATATTATGTTTACTACTGCGAAGTGCGTGGCCAACAAGCTTAGTTATGAGCAAGGTTATTTGAATAATTGTGTACACTCAGGTGATCATTCTCAATAATTTATTGATATTGTGAACATGATTGCCACCGCTTGTTAATTTCTGATGATTTCATTGAGCTGGTGTTTCGATAATTTGATTCATAGCAGGTGATCCAAATATTGCGAGAACGGTTTGATTTGTGAAGCGGTGGTTAAATCATTTTAATAGGTAATTTCTATGCTTTACACTCTAGGAAGCTGTAATTTCTTATGTAGCCTCTTTAGGACATTGACTTGACGATGCCCAGGGTCCGGATCAGATGAGTGGCTTTTGAAGCTAATTTCTATGTTTTACACTCTAGGAAGCTGTAATTTCGTATGTAGTCTCTTTAGCACATTTACGTGACGATGCCCAGGGTCCGGATCAGCTGAGTGGCTCTTAGAGCTTGCATACGAGTCTGCAGGGGGGTAGGTGATGTAGCCTGGCTCGAATTCAATGAAGTACCCACGGGTGTCGGAACAATGAGTCAACACGATCGCGAATTCAATTAAGTACCCACGGGTGGGCGGTTTCTCTTATGGCCCATTTAATTGATTTGTACGCCCCGCCGTGCGATGCACGGGTGAGATCTGCCTAGTAATAAATACAATAAGAAAACACACATGAAAATGTCCCAATGTGTTGCAGACTCGTATGCAAGCATTTTAATAAGCCGGTTACAATATTCTTAACGTAAAGCAATAGCATAATTTACTCCACTCCATAGGAAACATTTTCATCCTCTTGACAACAGTCGAGGACAACCCGAGGACAACCGTTATGAAATCCCCAATCAAAGACATATCCATGTAACATGGTATCTGCTTGTAAAGCGGATAGTGGAACTCGTTTACGAGTTTCTGATTTATACCTGATTTTTTAACCTTTTGTGGTCGTAGAGTATGTGTCACATGCGTCCCGAACGGATTAAATTTGATCATCAACCATTAAGAGGGGGCCTTAAGAGTGGCGCTTGCTAACATAGGTGATTTTTTCATCAAGTTTTCAACACGGGGAACCTCCTTGGTATCGACATGTCTGATCATGAGGAACCAGACATTCCAGCGGAAATAATTGTAGATGATGATGGGTCATCACATGATAAAGTCGGTGAAATAAGGATGGAAGACGATCCTCATCAAGTTCCTTCAGTTTCAACTCAACCTACTCAGAATCTTATTGGAGATATATTGAATTTACTCAATCGACTGCCAGCACAACAGCCGAATATCGTTTTCCCCCCTATAACGATTAGATCTAAACTCGAATTTCCCCCATTCGACCCTGCTGAAAACAATGCCCGTTCGCGGATTGAAATGGCTGAAATCGCGTTGGAAGAGAAGCAGCCAACTCGTTCAGAGTTACTCATCGCTATCACACATGCAATGAAAGGAGTTGCGAAGTATTGACTTTCAGATGTGGGCATCAGTTCCCTCACATGGGAAATATTCAAACAAAAATTTCTAGCCAAATTCGCTCGTGTCGAGACCCCTGCATCAGTGCTTTATCGGGCCATGACAGCTCATCATAAAGACATGGATATTGAAAACTGAAATTATAATGATAGTCAAATTATATATGTATATATATATATATATATATATATATATATATATATATATATATATATATATATATATATATATATATATATATATAGTATATATACAGTTTTGGTGAAGGATGAAATCACTCGCGTGTAATATTATCTTGTAGTATTACAGATGGTCGGAAAATATAGAAAACAGATAAATATAACTTACAAAATGTAGGATATTTCGCCGTATCGTTGTCGTCAGCTCTAGTGAAAAAGTAGTCAATGTATATACAGGGTGGCAGGGGATAAGTGACGAAAAATTCTTTGTGTTAGTCTGATACTAAAATGTAGTAAAGTGCCGGCAACCGCATATTTTATTCTGAAGAACCATTGAAAGTGAAATGATCAGACTGACGCGTGAGGAGATACACTTACAAGCCTGAGGGGCGATTTCAGGCTTATTTTACGATAAACGATCCTTCAAAGCGGGCGCAACGAGCGTTCAATCACCTTGTGTGTGTTTTGGGTGATGTGGAAACGATGGGGGTCATTGATGTAAATTTCAAGAAACGTGCTAAAAACTTTTTTAATATTTGTTAAGTACCTATTATGTGATTGGAAGTGAGAATTCTGATAGGCAGTTTGATGCTCTTCCCAATGATGAGATGAATGAGAAGAGTCAAGTCCACCCGTGATACTTTTAGACACCCAGCTCACTTTCACTGAAGACATCACATCGACTTCTCGAGTAATGCGCGCTTTGAGGTTCTTCAAAAGGAACACGAGGGAGTTCACCCACGTCCCTGCTATAACTGCTCTTTACAATTCTCTGGTTGTCCCTCTAATGGAGTACTCTTCTGTGATCTGGAGCCCCTTCTATAGCATTTCCGAATTGAGTTAAACTTTTTCCATTTAGGTTTAGTCCTTTTCCATTTAGGTTTAGTCCTTTTCCATTTTGGTTTAAACCTTTTCCATTTAGGTTTAGTCCTTTTCCATTTTGGTTTAAACCTTTTCCATTTAGGTTTAGACCTTTTCCATTTAGATTTAAACCTTTTCCATTTAGATTTAGACCTTTTCCACTTAGATTTAAACCTTTTCCATTTGGATTTAAACCTTTTCCACTTGGATTTAAACCCAGGAAATTATCGTGGAGTTAGAGGTAAAAGTACCCAAGTCACAAATTCAACACGTGGGAAAATCAAATGCAGAATATTATGATTATTTAACTGTTGTTATTATTGGTGATCAATATCATCAAACTATGTATCCAACCTAAGAAAATAATCATATTTACCAAACTAACTTTTGACATTTTAATTTGATTTTTGCACAATATGGATTTACCTCTTCGATACTTTTACCTCTAACCCGACGTTATTATGCCACAACTTGAAAATTAAATCATGCAAGTGTTTTTTTATGCACAGAAATGTAATATATATAATAATTTAATTTTCAAGTTGTGGCATAATAACGTCGGGTTAGAGGTAAAAGTATCGAAGAGGTAAATCCATATTGTGCAAAAATCAAATTAAAATGTCAAAAGTTAGTTTGGTAAATATGATTATTTTCTTAGGTTGGATACATAGTTTGATGATATTGATCACCAATAATAACAACAGTTAAATAATCATAATATTCTGCATTTGATTTTCCCACGTGTTGAATTTGTGACTTGGGTACTTTTACCTCTAACTCCACGATAATTTCCTGGGTTTAAATCCAAATGGAAAAGGTTTAAATCCAAATGGAAAAGGTTTAAATCTAAGTGGAAAAGGTCTAAATCTAAATGGAAAAGGTTTAAATCTAAATGGAAAAGGTCTAAACCTAAATGGAAAAGGTTTAAACCAAAATGGAAAAGGACTAAACCTAAATGGAAAAGGTTTAAACCAAAATGGAAAAGGACTAAACCTAAATGGAAAAGGACTAAACCTAAATGGAAAAAGTTTAACTCAATTCGGAAATGCTATATAATTGCCATATTGACCAGCTAGAGAGGGTTCATCGCCGTTTCCTCCGTTACGTGGCATTCATGTTTCATATACCATTTGACTCTTCAAAATATGAGGCGATTCGATGAGCACTGCGGCACTTTTTCCCCTCGAGTCAGAAGACAACAATCCGATCAGAGTTGCCAGATGCTCTGAACCTTATACCGCCGACAGATGGCGAAGAAGTAGCCCAAAACCGCCCAATCGCCTATTTGCATATTTTTGTAATGAAAATTTGAAAACAAGTGTTTATTGAAATAATATACTTTATTATAATAAAAATGTTTAATACTTTTCAAGTAATAATAAAAAACAAAAAAAGTTATTGGATAAAAAAACAAAGTTAACTGCAAAAAACAAATGCAAGTAGAAAAACAATCACAAAGGGTACAAAATAAAAAAATTAATTATTTTCTCAATTCAAACAAAAAAAAGCATTTATTAAAATACAATAAAATACAATAAATTATATTGAAAACAATTTTTAATAATTTTCAATTAATCTCAGTTTTTTTATGAACATATTTTTACATTACATTTTATTTTCTACATTGCACATGTAATCGTAATAAAAATGAAAAGTAATTTTCAACAACAGTAAGTAGTATCAAGTGATCAAGCAGACGTATCTTCTTCCGTCGATATGATTGGCTTCTGAAAGCGCGGTAAACTTCAAATGATACATTTAGACAAAAAATTTGTCTTCTAGCCCAAACCGCCCAATGTTTTGAGATGACTAGCCCAATTGGCGGAATTCCGCGAATCGGATTTTTTCCCCGCATATTCAGCTACTTTTCTAGCCCAAACGGCGGGAAACCGCCCAATCTGGCATAACTGAATCCGATATATCATATTTATACAACATCCTGAATGGTCGCGTCGATTCTCCCCACCCTCTGGAAATGTGAATTTGTTGGTACCCTCGCGATCCAACAGCTTATTTTGGACACCTTTCTCGCCTACAAACTACACGTACCACCGCCCCCTGTCTAGACTAGCACGTATAGCCAACAACCATCTAAATGAACGTTCAGACATCGACCTTTTCAACATCTCATTAGGCTCGCTTCGCTCGAAAGTGAAAAACTTGTGTGGAACGACCCTTAGCTTAGGACAGTAAACTTTCTTTTCTTCCATCTATTTTCTATTCTATTTCAGAGTATACTTAACTTTATTTTTTCTCGCCACGGTAATTTACGCTATGTATTTTCTATCTATACATTTTCTATATATTTTTTCTCCTCATGAATTGGGCTTGCCCATATTATTGAAATAAATAAATAAAATAAATAAATGATGTCCTTATTTTGGTTTTTATAGTGAATATAAGGAGAATTATGGCAGTTTCAAAGTCATAAGATAGATACTCGGAAGAATCATAAGTCAGAATATATTCGAAAAGGAAGCTTAAACACAAAAAATCTTCTTGGGAATCATTTTGCTCCAAATCAATTGTTGAATATAGCTATAATGTTTGTCACACATTAAATGTTAATACCCTGTGTATAGAAGATAGAATAGTTGTGTATACACTTTTGCATTAAATGGATATCCTCTCCTCTCATTTTATTTTGCAAACTATAATTAATCAACCCACAATATTAATCTATCCAAAGATTCTCACTTTTTAAATCTATGACTAACAATACTTACCCCAATCTCAATAAGCCAAAGACCTTGAATGACTCCCAGAATGGACAGCAGATGCTTACATATCCATACTTCTACATGATTGGATGCATATAAGGAGCAGATACCAACATGCCAGAATGGTATGCAGAGTTGCGGGACCTCAAGCAAAAAATATTATACCTGCGAAAGTACTAGAGCAAAATAAAACAGCATATCCAGGAGGGAGACGTCGTTCATTACTCCCTCCTCCACGAACTCACAAGATTGAATAAGATGACACCAAACCAACCAATATATTAATAATGGAGGTAGGTATTTAAGAAGAAAACGTACAACGGTTGTATTCGGAAAGTAAAGTAAGTAAAGTAAAATAATTTATTGTACCTACATAGGGCTTTCGCCCCTCATTGTGTACATTATTTACAAAAAAAAAAAGTTATTGGTAAACAGTTGTGCACAAATTGTTAGTAAAAGTAAAAGTTGTGTAAAAGCACAAAAATAATTAAAAACAGATTTAGAACAAAAAGTATAAGCATATATACCCAGAGCAAAAATAACAAAAAATAAATAAATAAATAAATATATATATATATATATATATAACAGATACCAAGGTACGAGGTAGTGCAAAGCAGATACTAAAGGGCAGGGAGAGAAAGAACAGGGGGGATTAAGATGAGAAGAATAGGAGTAAAAAAAAAGGAGGGGGCTAGCTGTTTTGGGTGATGCAATTCTTACGTAGCAGCGTTTCTAAACCGGATAATGGAGGGAAGGGAACGAACTCGGAGGGGTAAGGAGTTCCATAATCTTGCACCCACCAGACCAAATGACTGGCTTATGGCTCCCGACCTATGCTGCACAATCCTGAGTGCGCTTGACCTCGATGAAATGGCACGAGAGACGAGACATGACAGATAGGCTGGCACAAGGCCTTTGATGATCTTGAAAATGAAAAGTAAGTGCCTGAGCTTGTAGTAAGCGAATATTTCCAATCCTAATATGCTACTTCTGCGTTGGGAACTATGGTCACGGAACTTGATGTCATAGGCATATCTAATGACACAATTAAATGCAACATCAAGTCGACTTCGATTTAGAGTCAAGAGAAGGGCTAAACAGGGCATCACAGTTGAGGAAAAATGGAATAACAAGGGCAACCACTAGATTTCTCTTAAGTTCCGGAAGGGTGAAATTTTTTAAACGTTTCAGTGAGTGTAAGACCCCGTGCACTCGTCTGCAAATATGGTTTACATGGACGTTCCATGTCAAACGAGAGGTGAAATGGACTCCCAGGTTGAGAACTGAGGGCGAGAAGGGAACAGTGACGCCGTTCATCTGAATGAGAGGTACTGGGTCCGTAGGAACATGGTTCTTGTATATTAATATACATTGGGACTTTTTTGGGTTCAGTAATAAACCATTGCTTTTACTCCAATCAGGAATGCGGCCTAGTTCAGTATTGTGAAAGTCATCCAGTGGATATTGACTAGGAGGTCTGGTGTAGCGAACGTTTTCCCGAAGTGTTTTTTCAAGTAGGTGAGAGGCGGATAGTCAAGGGAAAAGCCTTCAAAAGCCGGGGTCAAACGTGATAAGTGAAAGAAAACAACAAAGAACTTAACAGAAAGGAACAGGAAAAGGGGGATGGATGAAAAGAGTAAAAAAAAGCGGAAAACATTCGAAGAGTCGAGCGTTGAATTGGGGGTGGAGGAGGCATTGAATAGGAAATCCAGTGGAATGAGATGTAGTAGAGAGGGGTGGGGGTGGATGAAATTGATCAATAGTACAACAATAACATCGGAACGCTCGGTCGAGCGCCGACGAGCGAACGTTGGCCGGTTAATATGTCGAGGCAGATTGCCCTATAATTATGAGTTAAAGTAAGATCACAGGTTCTGGAAGGGTGTTGTGTAATCTTGGTTTATTTTTAGCGCATTTTATTTAAAAAAAGGAAAAATGAGCTATTGTGTTCACTTTGTCCGTTGATGTACGTATCCATTTATGTATGCATGTATGTATGTCCTCTTAAAATCGTTTCAAATGCCACTTCCCGACGTCCGATTTTGGTGAAACTTGGTATAGATGTAATCTGTAATATGGCGAGGATAAAGATGTATCAGAGGTCGCTGATGCATGAGAGGTCATTGATCAGCGGAGTGAACTCCAGAGCCATTTTGTCTCATATTCGACGCAGGAAGCTGAAATTTGAAAGGGAGGCTGCAGGGAGAATGCTGAAGACGACTGACAGGTCATTGATCAGCTGATGAGCTCCATAGCTATTTTGTCAACTATTCAACGCAAGAAGCTGAAATTTGACAGGGAGGCTCAAAAGGGAGAATACTGAAGACACATGAGAGGTCATTGATCAGCTCGATGAGCTCCAAAGCCATTTTGTCCCCAATTCAATGCAGGAAGCGTCTATTTCACGCGGATCCCCTTACAAGAAAATGCACTATCATGTGACTTACTTCGTGAGCACCTCGCTGAAGAGGTTGGCAGTGACTTGCAAACCTTTTCAAACTGGTTGGAAACTGGTCAAGTGCGCATGCGCGACTTCAGCCAATTTCCGAAGTGTTTTAAAACCAGTTGAAGATTGGAGTCCATCCATTTTACGATTGAATGTTTGAGCAAAATACTTGGAGGCATGAAACAGCGGCAAAAACAGATTCTGAAATGGGATGCCATGAATTTGGAATGAGGGCGCGAACAATCAGAAAGTGGTCAGGTGGAAAAAGCTCTGACCGATTTGACGATCCGCGACCGGTTTGAAATCAGTTGGGAAAACTCAGAGAACCGATGATGGGGGGGCTCTAATGATCATAGAACTCAGCGAACGCCTCAAGTGGGTTGCAAACTGGTTTGGTGGCTTCAGCAAACATATCGATTCCGGTCCGGAACGAAATGTTTTGTTCTGCAATTTTTTCGTTCCAGCCTTTTTTATGTGCTCAAACTAACAGGAAATGCTCTGAAATAATACTTGGATGGGCTTTACCCTGATCAGCTGATGGTTCATGGTACAATCAATGCTGCCCAAGGTATAACGTCAAGATTGTACCTAAGGAAAAAAAAAAAACACCGGAAAATTAATAAAGCGTCATCCATAAGAGTTCCATGTTGCTTTTCAGTATGCCTGCTGCGATTTCAATAATACTCTTAATATCAATCACTCTCCAGTAAAATTTAACTTCTGCTACATGCAACGTTTTTCCATCCACCCATTCCAGTGTATTGAACTAGGGAGCTAACCTATCAGCAGAGTATTGGATTGATCCAGTGAGAGCAACAACAACAGTTCGTACACGTAACGAAGCGTATGCCGAGGACTTTTCAGGAGGGTTAAGGAGGGGGAAATTGACTAATTGAAATGTGAAGCCGTGTGTAGTTAATTCACTTTTTCGCAACGCGGTGAAGGATTTTTAGCACAGAATGTGTTTTAGCCATGGACTAACTAGCCGAAAATGGAACGCGGGATGGGAACGAAATGTGTGACGGATGATTTTCACGTACAACCGAGCCGTTGGTAGGGAAATGGAATTTCCGCCATTTTAATCGCACAGAAATCGTTCACCATTCGTTGGAAAGCTCTTGATTTATCACGAATTTATTTCGTATTTTTTTTCGTAGTTTCATACTATAACTATATAAATTGATGTTATAAATGAATAGTAAACAATGACGCTTGTTTGGTTGTTACTTGGTTGCGCGACAACGCAATTTTCGTAGTTTCATACTATAAATATATAAATTGATGTTATAAATGAATAGTAAACAATGACGCTTGTTTGGTTGTCTTGTGGTTGTTTTGTGTGACGCGATATTGTTCCTCGCTTTCATTGGCTGTACGTGGAATATTAGAGATAAGCGTGCCGTTTTTTTTTGTCGGACGAAAATTTGGGATGACTTTTTCAGTCAAGACATATCCATGTCAAAATAAATAAAATGTGGTTACTTGAATGGATATCGAGCAAGTTATTGGTTTTCCAGTTTGAATAACAAAGGACCGGAGGAAATATCGGCATGCAGAATAGAAGTAATGACCCGAAAGAGGATGGTAAGAGGGAATGATTCGAGATGAAGCCGTGAGTTACCAACGGAGGAGTAAAAAGCGACTACGAAATACGTATGAACGGAAGAAGCAATAAACTATAACGAAGGAGCGTGGGTAGTGATGAGAGTTGCACCAGAACGGAAAACAATCACTGGTTGATATTGGAATCGGGAAGCATTGATAGAGATCCCGAGGGATGGGGGCCAATCCCGGAATGCTATTTGAACTTCTTTCATTTCAAGTACAGCGGAAAAAGGGGCAAAACAAAGGTGGGGCTCCAGACAGGCGTTCTAAGGAGTATTCAGAGAAAATACTTGTTCATGTTGGGTTCTACGGTGCGCTGGGAAATGGTGACTTAAGCACATTCTCATTCAATAGGTTTGTTCGAGCTGTCTTTCAGAAAATGTTCAAAGAAACATAATGAACAATAAGGCCTTTGCAATGGCCTTGTTAGAAATGGAAAGGTATAGTGAGGGGCTGTGAGTTCGATAAATGGATTGCATGAACGCCTGTAATTCTCTTCTGTTCATCCTTCAGCGCTGAAATTTGCTACACAGCCTTTTTAGTAATCGCAACTTAAATACACAAAAACGTTTGTATTTATTTGAGAAAATACAAATGCACTCGTATTTGCTACCAAAATATTTTCTACTAAAAACGTAATTCATGCATTTCATGACTCAACAGTGTTGAAGCAGCCATAAATATAATCACTGGGTAGGCCAAATCTTTCGTATAAACAGACAATGTTTTTTTTTTGAACATGTGAAGATCATATCTGCCGCATTACTATAATTTATACTAAAAAATACCTACTAATTTGGTTATTTAAGAAAAAACTAAAACTTGAACAATCGATTTCAATATTAACCTAAAAGTTAATACAAGAACAACAATGTTGAGCCACGGAACGAATGCGAACAGTTTAAATTTGCCTGATTATGGGCCACTTTCACCAACAACATAAACGAGTTTAAGTTAGAAAAGATTAACAAATAATCGAGATTCCAGCTAATCGTCTTTCACCAGACCACTTTACGAGTTTAAACTCCTAACGAGGTGGCTTGAGGTTAATCTCCCAAGCCCCGCCCAGTTACACTTCCCAATCTCATATCTCTATCTCTATCTCTATCTCTATTATTAATAAGAATGAAACTCCGTCTGTCTGTCGCTCTGTCTGTCGCTCTGTCTGTCGTGTCTATGCACGGCCAAACGGCTGAGTGGGCCGGATCTACGAGTGGGGGGATCTTTTTGGGATTTTCCGATAGGGTGTATAAGCGAATTTAAAATTTTCTAATCCCACCCGAACCATGGGCCGTAGGGCGGGAGGGGGGTCGAAGTAATAATTAATGTGCGCTTTTTGGACTTCCCCGCTTCCCCTACCCCTCTAAACGGCCGTTGACAATTCCGGAAAAATACGGGTTTCGTAGGTTTTCCTACGAGGAAGACGACGGCGCGATCGGATCGCGAAAAAAGTATCGGGAAATGCGTTAAAAAAATGCGAGAGTACGGACCCGTTTTCTCGAAAAGTCCGCCGAAAAACTTGGTTTTTTCCGATTAAAATATACCCCATAAAGGTACGTTTTTCGGAACGGTTTTCGCGGGCGAAATACAGCTTTGATCCCGCCGAATCTGAATCCGAAGTCGGATATCGAAAAAAGTGACGGAAAGTAGGTCAAATCGGGAGGGGAATTGCGAGGGAAGCGTTTAACATCAGAAATTAATCGACCACGGGCCGCCGTTACACAACGTTGCTTACCTGAAGGGACCCTCACAGGGGGGTTCCCATTTGCACTTCTACGCAATACCTTGCGAGCGAAGCGAGAGCCATTTCAAATAATAAATACGGACTTTGTCCTACACATATACAGGTATACCTTGCGAGCGAAGCGAGCAACATCCCCGAATAAACTTTTTGTGGTTCCACGTAGTTTCAAAGATTTAATTTGTTTGTAAGAATTCCCAACTGAAAAAAACGTCTGCCAAGTTGGGTGGGCAGTACAACATTCCCTAATAAACTTTTCGTGGTTCCACGTAGTTTTATAAGAATTAATTTGTTTGTAATAATTTCCAACAGAAAAAAACGTCTGCCAAGTTGGGTGGGCAGTATAACTTCTTCAAGCGAGCGAAGCGAGCAGCATCCTCTACAGAATAAATACGGACTTGCGAGCGAAGCGAGCAACATCCCCTAATAATCTTTTTGTGGTTCCACGTAGTTTTATAAGATTTAATTTGTAAGTAAGAATTCCCCAACAGAAAAAAACGTCTGCCAAGTTGGGTGGGCAGTATAACTTCCTCAAGCGAGCGTAGCGAGCAGCATCCCCTACAGAAGTTAAACCTACCCTTAGGGATCTACCGTTTGCGAGCAAAGCGAGTAAAATTCCCTAAATGCCATACTTTGCGAGCGAAGCGAGCAACATTTTCTACATGCCAGACTTTGCGAGCGAAGCGAGCAACATATCCTACATGCCAGACTTTGCGAGCAAAGCGAGCAATATTCCCTACACGCCACACGTTGCGAGCGAAGCGAGCAACTTAATGGGGGGTCCGGGGGGCTTGCCCCCCGGCTGGACGTGGAGGCGAGCGTAGCGAGCCGGAGCGGCTAGTTATTAATAAGAATGAAACTCCGTCTGTCTGTCTGTCTGTCGTGTCTATGCACGGCCAAACGGCTGAGTGGGGGGAGTGTACGAGTGGGGGGATCTTCTTGAGATTTTCCGAAAGGTGGAACGAGCGAATTTAAAATTGTCTAATCCCAGCCGAACCATGGGCCGTAGGGCGGGAGGGGGGTCGAAGTTCCGGTTAATGTGCGCTTTTTGGACTTCCCCGCTTCCCCTACCCCTCTAAACGGCCGTTGACAATTCCGGAAAAATACGGGTTTCGTAGGTTTTCCTACGAGGAAGACGACGGCGCGATCGGATCGCGAAAAAAGTATCGGGAAATGCGTCAAAAAAATGCGAGAGTACGGACCGTGTTTTCTCGAAAAGTCCGACAAAAACTTGGTTTTTTCCGATTAAAATATACCACATAAAGGTACGTTTTTCGGAACGGTTTTCGCGGGCGAAATACAGCTTTGGGTCCGCCGAATCTGAACCCGAAATCGGATATCGAAAAAAGTGACGGGCAGTCGGTCAAATCACGAGCGGAAGCGAGGGGAACCGTTTAATATGAGAAATTAATCGACCCGGGCGCCCGTTTCACAACGTTGCTTACCAGAAGGGACCCTCACAGGGGGAATCCCATTTGCACTTCTACGCAATACCTTGCGAGGCGAGCAGGTACACGATCGCTAATGATGCCCTAACACCCTTTGGGGTTCCAAATCCCAAGCGGTGCAAATTCGTAGGTAGTTTTAGCTATTCACATGTCGGAATATGCAGCAATACCTTGCGAGCGAAGCGAGCAACATCCCCGAATAAACTTTTCGTGGTTCCACGTGGTTTTATAAGATTTAATTTGTTTGTAAGAATTCCCAACTGAAAAAAACGTCTGCCAAGTTGGGTGGGCAGTATAACTTCCTCAAGCGAGCGAAGCGAGCAGCATCCCCATACAGAAGTTAAACCTACCCTCAGAGATCTACCGTTTGCGAGCGAAGCGAGCAACATCCCCTACACACGTTAAACCTACCCTTAGGGATCTACCGTTTGCGAGCAAAGCGAGCAACATTCCCTACATGCCACACTTTGCGAGCGAAGCGAGCAGAATTCCCTACATGCCACATTGTGCGAGCGAAGCGAGCAATTAAATGGGGGGTCCGGGGGGCTTGCCCCCCGGCTGGACGTGGAGGCGAGCGTTGCGAGCCGGAGCGGCTAGTTAAGGCGCGTTCACACATGGCGACTTTACTCGCTGCGACTAGAGTAGCGGCTACTAATCGCTATGTGTAAACAGTAAGTAGCGGCGACTAGCACTCGCCGGCGAGTAAAAATTCACTCGCGAGGAAAGTTGGACATGTTTAACTTTTGGGGCGAGTAGTCGCCGGTAGCAGACCTTGAAGTGTCACGTGGTACACTCGCCGCGAGTGGTAGCAACCCTGTCGCCCTGTGTGAATAGTGTTATCGCCGACTAGAAGCCGGTAGCTTGCGATCTGACGACTCGTGGTTGTGTTTTGCTCCTTTTAATAACGTTTTGTCAGTTTATACGGATTCTATACTAAAGATGGCCGATAGTGTGAAGTGGAGTAGTGACCAAATTGTTACTGTCCTGGAAATTTACAGAAAGCATGAGTGTTTGTGGGACATTAGGTCACCTGAATATCTAAAACGCGACTCGAAGCAACAGGCGTTTGCCAAATTGCTTGATGAACTCAGACTTAATGGAATAATAGTGACTGAAGATGTGCTGAAGAAAAAAATTAAGAACTTACGTGATGCATATCGTAATGAACTGAACAAAGTTAAGAAGTCGAAGAAGAGTGGTGCCGGGGCAAGTGAGGTGTACAAACCTAAGTTGGTTTGGTTTGGTGCAGCAGACGCTTTCTGGAATAGCGTGTTATCCGGGAGGCAATCATCTTCAAGTATGGTAAGTTAATTACTGTACATGATTAATTAATCCTAGACAGGTCAAACTTCAAGTCAGCAAGCCTTTTTTATCCTGAAGATGGGTTAAAAAGGCTCGTTTTAAAAATACAGTTTTGTATTAAATAAAATACGGTATGTAAGTACATAAAAACATCATATTCTTGTTTATGCCCCGCCTTCTTATTTATCTGGAAATCAGAACTACCAAACTTGTAATGCACAACAATTAAGAGATAAAAATATTGAAACGAAATAGAAAACTGAAAATTAAGCATGTTTGATTTATTTTTAAATTAATTATACCAACAATTTAAAAACAAATTAAACATGATTAACTTTCTGTTTCACATGTAATTAAGGTATTTTATCTTTCAGTTTTAGTACATTACGTCCTGTTTGGTAATTACGAAAGTAATGTAAATAAACATCATAATCTGTACTTAGGGTAATGGGGGGCAAAGGTTTGCATGGGGCAAAGGTTCTCATAAACTCTTAAAAATAACTGGGAAGAGTTTTGGAGGGGATCGGGTAGGCAGTAGATTCGCCTACTTCCATTCAGTTGACACTCGAAGCTTGGAGGAGAAAGTACAACCCCAAGCGGAAAAAATGCGTCAAGTTTATTTTTGTAATTTCTGATGTAATTTTTCGCAACTTTTGAATAGTTATGAGTACCTAATACACTGAGACGAACACAGCTATGGGGTTCTCCTTGTGTGTTAGTACGGTATATAAGCTTTCAAATCGTATAAAAAGTTTTGGGGTTACTAGAGTTCAGTGGCGAGCATTCCATGTAAACAGAACCCGCCCGAAATGGGGCAAAGGCTGCAAGGACCATGGGGCAAAGGTTCGCAGTCCCTTCATACAAACCTTTGCCCCACTTCTAAATGATTGATTTTCATGAGAAATTCTAGACTCTATTCTTTGAAGTATGAAGTACGTTTTTCATCATAATTTTGAGCAAAAATTTTTAATGTCCTAGTTAATCGTTGAAAATTTAGTTTTGACTAAAATTCTGCAAAAAAATGGAAATTTAACGATTTTTGGCCGTTTTTAGCCATTTTTAGTGATTTTTTGGGTACATTTTTCGAAATTTGACCAATTTAATGTGCTCAAAAATTGTTGTCCAACGAACTCATCCTTTCTTTTGAAATGCTTGATTTTTGGGCGAAAGAACGAAGTTTTTATCTCAATTCTATCGAGAGTTATCGTCTGGAATGACACATACATATATATATATATATAAATATATATATATATATATATATATATATATATATATATATATATATATTTACATATATATATATATATATATATATACATATATATATACATATATATATATACATATATATATACATATATATATATATATATATATACATATATACATACATATATATATATATACATATAAAAAAGCGTTAAAATCCAGGAATCATTTCAGAATGCCTCAAAACAGATTTTGATGAAGAAAAGTTTTGAAAATTTTTATTTTAATTTTCGGAGCCATTGCAATAGCTTTATTTTCAAGGAAAATTCGCTAAAAGGTGATTAAATATTCTGAATCCATGTGATATTATGCATATGTGACGTAGCCTACCTCGGCTTTTCTTAATAAAATGTTGTATCCAGTCTTATTCGAAATTTTCTTGGGTATCCTAGCCCCAAATTAACAATGAGGTAAAGGTTCGCAGTCCCAGTGTCGTGCAAACCTTTACCCCCACCGAGGGGGGCAAAGGTTCGCAAAGAGGTCTTTTGGTAAAATGGAAAAACTAGGGTCTAAATCATTGAGGAAATGATTCATTTTTTTATTGAAGGTAGGGGAGATATACTTTTTGGGGTAATACAATGTAATGGAGGCCCGTGAAAAATCCAAAACTGCAAACTGCAAACCTTTGCCCCCCACTACCCTATACTTATTACAGTAGTTGATTAAAATAATGAACGCAACATTGTTGGTATAATATATTTACATAATTGTAAGATAAGAGAAAACATATGATATTTACAGTCACATTTCATGGTACTATATTACCATTCCATCAATGTCCATTTTTATTTACTCAGGCCAACAGCTTTCTTCTGCCACGGTACAGCCATATGGGACATGAAAGCATAAGAATATGCATTGCGGACATCTTCTCCATCCTGTGCATAGTTATTGGATTTATATTGCTTTTCCATCGGGCTCAATGTAGTAGGTACATTCCGCCACGAGCCACCGGTGAGTTGGCCCGTAATGATGTCCTCCTCGTCCACTGATCCTGGTGGTAAATACGCCCGACTAGCTGTCATTCTAAGCCAGTTGTGGATTGAGCAACAAGCTTTAGTTAGAAGCTCAGCTGTATCTACCTTGAGTGCGATTGGAGTGTTGAATACACGAAACCTTGACGATAAAATTCCGAATGCGTTTTCTACAACTCGCCTAGCTCTTGATAAGCGGTAATTGAAAATCCTCTCTTGGAGTGTTAGCTTTCTATGAGCGTATGGTTTCAGCAAGTTACTTCCCAAAGGGAAGATATCGTCTCCTACTAAAACCCCTCCCTCTGGCCAATTTAACAAATTTTGCTCTAGTGCACAGTTGAAAGTAGAAGTCTGGAATATGGTGCTGTCACTCGCTCTACCATCACTACCTACGTCTATGTATCTGAAGCAATAGTCAGCATCTACTACGGCTAACAGTACTATACTGTAGGTCCCTTTGTAGTTGAAAAATTCTGAAGTTGAGTTTGGTGGTCTTCTTATCAGCACATGCTTCCCATCGACAGCACCACAACAGTTTGGGAAATTCCAAATGTCTTCAAAAGCTTGTATAATAGCATTCCACTCCTCTTCGGTGTTTGGTACCTACAAATAAAAAAGCCTGTAAAATACTACATTTTATTTATCTAAAGATTCTAGATGTTACTGTATCAAAATTGCCAATTTATTATTAATTTTGTGAAAACCCATATATATTAGCTAACTTTATGCAGACTTTGGCTTCATTTAACTAACAATGGTTTCAGGAGCCCGAGCTTTGAATGGCATTAGTAGTATATTGATGTGTTTTTTCAACAGGATTGGGACACTCAGAGTGTAGCCGAAGACGACAATGCAGGGGATGAATCGGAAAACGTAGATGGTTTGTTAATGGAGCAGACTGCAACCGCAACATCAACCGCAGCACCTGCGCCTGTTCTACCTGTAAAAAGGATTGCAAGTAGCATGCCACCACCCAGTCTTCGTAAAAAACCTTGCAACATAAAGTATCCCACAGGCAGTAACTCAAAGTACCCGACCCGCTTTGAATCCTCCTTAGATAAGCTGGAAAACATAGCCATGATGGTATCGCAGCAGGAAACTGAAACTGTTACAGATGACCAGTATGACAGATTCGCTAAGCACGTTGCATCTCAGTTAAGAGAATTACCTCTGAGGAGTTTTGTTATTTTGCAACAGGAAATACAAAACTTAATTACTAGAGAAAGACTGAATCAAATCGACTTTACAAATCAGTTCACGCCCTCGCCTGCTGAATCTTCAAGTAGTTGTGATGTTTATAGTCCGTTACAGGTTCAGCCGTATGACAACTCGAACACATCCGGACTAGACCTCGTGCAGAAAGCACTTTTAGAGATTGGCGAAATGCCAAAACCGTGAATGTAATACTGTGTTTCATTAATAAAGAATATGTCACGATTAGTATGTTTTGTTATTACTTTTTTCAATGTTTTGGCCTCCTTAAGGGGATTGATTTAGTTTATAAATGTTATTTGCAATTGAATAAATAGTATACTTATATGCAGAGAATGTCCAGTATGATGGACGCATTCCCCATACGTAAAAGTATGGGAAATGCATTCATTGTGCTTTGAATATTGAATTCCCAAGCCTGCATTACTTTAATTTAACATAGTATTGAAGATTATTGCTATTGAAGAAAATAAGTAATCTTACCTTCATAAATGGCTGAAGAACTTCACATATGGCACTCAGCACTTCAGGTAACAAAACGGAAATTGTATTGTATGGTACTCTAAAAAGGTATTGGAGTGATTTAAGGCTGTCTCCACTCGCCATACACCTCAAAGCTATCTCCAGTTTGGTACGGCAAGAAATTGCTTCCCTCCATCGTGTATCCTCCTTCTTTATTAATGGTGATACCATTTTTAACAACTCCTCAAACTTTGGAACTGTTAATCTCATAATGTTGTAATAAGATTGGGGATCTTCACTTGCCAATTCTTTCAATAGTGTCGCAGAAGCACCTAGCCTATCCCTTCGCCCTATCCACTCCCGGACCCACTGACGTTTTCTTTTATTTCTTAATTAATTCACTAATTCATCACAAAGTTCCTTAACACAGATACTTAATACACGTCTCAAAGTCTCTCGCCTTCCTACAGACATTTTCCACAGCAAACCCTACTCACAACGAATCATCGAACTGTACTAACTACTACAAATCGCGATGTGTGAACAGAGATCGAAAATTTGCCGGCGAGTAAATAGCGGCGACTAAAGTAGCGGCGACTAAGTAGCGGCTAGTTAGTCGCCGTGTGTGAACGCGCCTTTATTAATAAGAATGAAACTCCGTCTGTCTGTCTGTCTGTCGTGTCTATGCACGGCCAAACGGCTGAGTGGGGGGAGTGTACGAGTGGGGGGATCTTCTTGAGATTTTCCGAAAGGTGGAGCGAGCGAATTTAAAATTGTTTAATCCCACCCGAACCATGGGCCGTAGGGCGGGAGGGGGGTCGAAGTAAGAATTAATGTGCGCTTTTTGGACTTCCCCGCTTCCCCTACCCCTCTAAACGGCCGTTGACAATTCCGGAAAAATACCGGTTTCGTAGGTTTTCCTACGAGGAAGACGACGGCGCGATCGGATCGCGAAAAAAGTATCGGGAAATGCGTCAAAAAAATGCGAGAGTACGGACCCGTTTTCTCGAAAAGTCCGCCGAAAAACTTGGTTTTTTCCGATTAAAATATACCCCATAAAGGTACGTTTTTCGGAACGGTTTTCGCGGGCGAAATACAGCTTTGGGTCCGCCGAATCTGAATCCGAAATCGGATATCGAAAAAAGTGACGAGAACTCGGTCAAATTGCGAGCAGAAGCCAGCAAAGCGATTAAAATGATTCTGCCGTGGACGAGAGAAGGCTCAAGAATTGACGTGAAGGGTTCGATGTCACAACATTGCGAGGCGAGCAGGTATGCCTACATAGGTACCTACCTTGCGAGCGAAGCGAGAGCCATTTCAAATCTCTATTATTTATAAGAATGAAACTCCGTCTGTCTGTCTGTCTGTCTGTCTGTCTGTCTGTCGTGTCTATGCACGGCCAAACGGCTGAGTGGGCCGGATCTACGAGTGGGGGGATCTTCTTGGGATTTTCCGAAAGGTGGAACGAGCGAATTTAAAATTTTCTAATCCCAGCCGAACCATGGGCCGTAGGGCGGGAGGGGGGTCGAAGTAAGAATTAATGTGCGCTTTTTCCACTTCCCCGCTTCCCCTACCCCTCTAAACGGCCGTTGACAATTCCGGAAAAATACGGGTTTCGTAGGTTTTCCTACGAGGAAGACGACGGCGCGATCGGATCGCGAAAAAAGTATCGGGAAATGCGTTAAAAAAATGCGAGAGTACGGACCCGTTTTCTCGAAAAGTCCGCCGAAAAACTTGGTTTTTTCCGATTAAAATATACCCCATAAAGGTACGTTTTTCGGAACGGTTTTCGCGGGCGAAATACAGCTTTGATCCCGCCGAATCTGAATCCGAAGTCGGATATCGAAAAAAGTGACGGAAAGTAGGTCAAATTGCGAGCGGAATTGCGAGGGAAGCGTTTAACATCAGAAATTAATCGACCACGGGCCGCCGTTACACAACGTTGCTTACCTGAAGGGACCCTCACAGGGGGGTTCCCATTTGCACTTCTACGCAATACCTTGCGAGCGAAGCGAGAGCCATTTCAAATAATAAATACGGACTTTGTCCTACACATATACAGGTATACCTTGCGAGCGAAGCGAGCTACATCCCCGAATAAACTTTTCGTGGTTCCACGTAGTTTTATAAGATTTAATTTGTTTGTAAGAATTCCCAACTGAAAAAAACGTCTGCCAATTACGTTTTTTATCGACCCGGGCCGCCGTTTCACAATAATGCGAGTTGAAGGGACTCAAAGTTGGCTCTTGGCCTCTTGCGAGCTATTCATAACGGTCACATAACGGTCGCTAATGATGCCCTAACACCCTTTGGGGTTCCAAATCCCAAGCGGTGCAAATTCGTAGGTAGTTTTAGCTATTTACATGTCGGAATATGCAGCAATACCTTGCGAGCGAAGCGAGCAACATTCCTCAATAATTTGTTTGTGGTTCCACGTAGTTTTATAAGATTTAATTTGTTTGTAAGAATTCCCAACAGAAAAAAACGTCTGCCAAGTTGGGTGGGCAGTATAACTTCCTCAAGCGAGCGAAGCGAGCAGCATCCCCTTCAGACTTTAAACCTACCCAAAGGGATCTATCATTTGCGAGCAGATACACATAGGTACCTTGCGAGCGAAGCGAGAGCCATTTCAACAGAATAAATACGGACTTTTTCCTACACATATACAGCAGTACCTTGCGAGCGAAGCGAGCAACATCCCCGAATAAACTTTTCGTGGTTCCACGTAGTTTTATAAGATTTAATTTGTTTGTAAGAATTCCCAACTGAAAAAAACGTCTGCCAAGTTGGGTGGGCAGTATAACTTCCTCAAGCGAGCGAAGGGAGCAGCATCCCCTACAGAAGTTAAACCTACCCTTAGAGATCTACCGTTTGCGAGCGAAGTGAGCAACATCCCCTACACACGTTAAACCTACCCTTAGGGATCTACCGTTTGTGAGCAAAGCGAGCAACATTCCCTACATGCCACACTTTGCGAGCGAAGTGAGCAAAATTCCCTACATGCCACATTTTGCGAGCGAAGCGAGCAATTTAATGGGGGGTCCGGGGGGCTTGCCCCCCGGCTGGACGTGGAGGCGAGCGTAGCGAGCCGGAGCGGCTAGTTAGTGATAAAAATGATATCGAGCAATATGGCTGCGCACCAACAGCTGATACCTCATACCTCTACAGTTTGGTTCACAGTTTATTATTATAGTTTATATATAGTTTATTGTTATTCAAGTTTTTGATGATGAATTCGCGCGATTTATCGCTCGGATTAATTTGATTCCTCGGATGAGGACGATGTCCCGCAAAGACGCCCAAGGACGATCCGACGGCGCATTCCACATTTTGACGGGTTGGACGACGTCGAATTTCGGCGGAGATTCCGGCTCCCAAAACCGACAGTTTTGAAAGTCCTCGAGCTTATCGACACTCACTGAAGTTCCCTTCGAACAGGTATAAGTTGGAAAAAGGCTTTTATGCCATCAAATCGATGAATTATAATACGAAATTGATGTAGGATGGTAGGAAAATAAAGTATAATCGATGATGATAGCACGTTATAATACGATGTTGAATTGCTATCCCTTGTACAGTATGTACCTACCTACCTATACCACATAAAATAACTTATGTACATTTAAATAAGGTGATCAACCGTCCTGCTTCCGTCAAATGATGTGTCACACTTTCTTTTTTGGAAGTCAACGAAAAGTTGCGAGTAGATAGTAACTAGGTAACTAGATAAAAACGGCGCGGGTAATAATTGGTCGTGGTTGTGATTCACTACTTTATTGTCTTGATATGTCGAACATATGGCGGGGTTTCTAACTGTCGTTTCAAATTGTCCAATTTTTCATTGGACAGTTTCCGGAATCTCCGTTAGGGAAACTCGATTATTCCAATCTTGGTTTAAACGAATTTTGGGTTGGTGAAAGACGCCAAGGTTTGATCCTCGAGATTATATTTAATCGAGTTTGGCCAATCTCCGCTACATAACTTGTTGGTGAAAGTGGCCCTATAAAGAGCAAGTCTATCACTGTTATGGTGCGTTTCCACCGGCCGAGCGAACGTAAACAAACGAGCAAATTCGTGTTGGTTCGGCTGGTGGAAACAGCTGAGCGTCCGAATGAGCGAGCATTTGTTCGTTCGCGTACCATTTTTAATGATCGGGTCACGCTGATCTTTTCTTCATTCGTTCGGTAGTTTGTTTTTTTGCGTAAACTTAATCTTAGCGATGGAGTGGAAGAACGAAAAAATTTGATCAAGTCCGCGACTCCAAGTCGCGCAGGAATTTCGGAATCGTCCAAGTTCAGCTTTAACATTTAATTCTTGAAGATGGGCTGATTAACTTTACTATCATTCTATTCTGGAGGAATCGAGAAACCCACACGCATGGTTTTTAGCGAATTTTCGTAGAAAATGAAGCTATTGCAACATTTGAAGCTCCGAAAATTTTGAAATCAAAATTCGGTCAGCTTTCACCGAAAAACCTTAAACTCGGTTTATCAGGATCCAATTTTAACGTAAACAATGGATTGATCTCAGTTAGAATTCGTTTCAATTTCATCAAGTTGAGTTTTTTTATTTCCTTGGAGCGAGTTTTCGACTGAACTCAGAACATTGAAAATCGCATTTAGGGCCGCTTTCACTAAAAAACAAGAACTCGGTTTACCTAGTTGGATCCAAGTTCAATGTAAAGCATGGGTTGACCTACGTTTGTATTAATTTTGGTTACACAAATTGAGCTGAGTTCCTAGGAACGAGTGTTCGACTGAATTCGGATAATTGAAAACACCTGTTGAACTTAAGGTACGGGTCTAATCAGTTGCTCTGTTGCTGATTTTGGAAATGCTGTGGTTGTGTATAGTACACTAATAAGCTGAGTGAGCTAAGTAGCTAATTTGGTTCCTATTTAACTAAAGATGCCGAGATACTGAATTTTCGCTCGAATGCTTTTTGGGTGTGGTAGAGTATTATTTCAACTTCGGAAACCACTCTAATCAGTTGAGTGAGCACTGAAGCTACTTTCGTTCATATTCAACTTGAGACTAAAAAAATATCAAATCCTTCCTGCCTTCCCGAAGGTATCAGCAAAGGAAACGTGGCAAAGACATCCTTCTCATCGCCCAATCACCCTTCCACACCCTGTAAAACCGTACCGAAACTCGTAAACGAGTTCCACTATCTGCTTTATAAGCAGATACCATATTACATGGATATGTCTTCGATTGGGGATTTCATAACGGTCGTCCTCGAGAGTTGTAAACAAATCCTTTAACTTTGGACTGTAGGCGACGAAATGTAGGATATAGGATTTATTTTATCATTCTTTGAGGTAAAAAAAGCATACTATAAATTAAAATTATTTCTCCAATACAGACGCGATGAGTTGTTGTCAACACCCGACTGTTGTCAGGGGATGAAAATGTTTCCTATGGAGTGGAGTAAATGATGCTATTGCTTTACGTTAAGAATATTGTAACCGGTTTATTAAAATTGTTTATAGTCCAATCAACTTAGTTCAGGCATGTAGCTAGATACGTAAGGAGGAGGAAACTGCTAACTTGAGATGTGAACATTTATCACATCAATCAAGCGCTTTCCAACGAGTAGCGAACGATTTCTGTGCGATGAAAACTGCGGAAGTTCTATTCCCCTAGCAACGGCTGGGTTGTACGTGAAAAACACTGAAACTGTGACACAAATTTTGAGTGACGGAAATTTTTAGTTGACCCCCAGAGCAAAACATATCCGTGTCAAAAAAAAAAAAAAAACCTCACTACATGTGCCATGTGAATTAGGATCTTTATCCTACTATATTTAATTTCGAGCAAAACTGTAATGTTTTTAAACAATAAAGTTATCTAATTAATTAATAAAAAAAAAAAAAAAAAAAAAAAAAAAAAAAAAAAAAAAAACGAGGTACTTAGGTAGTTTTTTACCCCTTTCTGGTGGACGGGAGGGGGTTCATTGTAACAGTAATGATTTTTTGCTTGTCAATGATAAATATAATCCCAAAGAATCGATTAAAACCACCCGCAACGCTGTACGTTGAACGGTTCGATTTATAGCTAAACCTTGTCACACTCCATGCAAACACATTACTTTGACGATAGACAATTTAATATAAGTGTAGGGTACGGAAATCGTCCGAGAAGCTCTGAAACTGGAACAGAAATATTTCAAGAGAGTCATATTTCAAGGATTTAGTTATCATGCCCATCAGGGAAAAACCACTTGTTAAATGGCAGATGGCCTCCGTGATTTGGCGTTCCTCTCCAAATCACGTAGCGAGCTTCATCCTATCTAATCACGAAAGCTGTGCCCGTGCAACCCAAACGTAACCCCGGTTTTTCATTTCGCGAAAACCTCTGACAAGTCGGACTATAAGAGGGGCATTTTTCTTGAGACGGCTCTACGTGAATATTTTATGTTTTCAACCTTCTTATTCCTTATTCCCCTTCCGTCCTCTCGGCACCTCCAAGGCTTCTTTGTGTATCCCTTCGCCGTCTTTTACATTTCAGGGTGTCCGGGACTTCTTTTCGAATGTGGGAGTCGTACTCTATTTGTCTTGCTTATCCACCTTGCCAGGTCTACGTGCCTAATCGTGATGGAAGGCGGAACTCTTGCGTGCCGCCTTACCTTCTTAGTCTGAAACCTCAACACCTCTGTATCCACTTACCGGTCTCTGAGAAAACAAACCGAATGAGGATAGCCAGATGAAAACCGAACTCGTCCACCTTCGGTTAAGAATCTGTAAAATTATTCATTGCTTCAGAGTCTAATTATACGTAGCGGAAGCATTGTTTTCACTTTTGGGAGAAAAAACAATTTTGGGCCTCCGAAATCAAAATTCCCACTCGCATTTTACGTTTTAGACCATTTTGAACAACTTTGGTTCCGTGTCTGTCTATCTGTCAGTCTGAGTGTCTCTACGTGTACGTGTACGTGTACGATTCTAGTTCAGATCGAGTTTGACATGGATATGTCTTTTGGCTGGGGGTCAAGGAATTTTTCGCGACACTTTTTTTTCCCGACCGACACTTTTTTTCCCGACCGGCACATTTTCTATTGATTTTCACGTACAACCAAGGCGTTACTAGGGAAGAGTAACTCCCATAGTTTTCATAGTAGGAAAATCGTTCGCCACTTTTTGGAATGCTGTCATTTTACCACGACATTTCATGACCTCTAAGCCATTGTAGTGTCAAGGAATGCTGATTTATTACTCTGTTAAAAACTAATATTGTTTTGTAACCATAATGGAATAATCTTGTGAAAAGAAGGCACTACATGGTTGGTATACAATTGAGTAGTAGGTACCAACTGGTAAGCAGTAGGTACTAGACATATCCATGATCTTTTGTTTTTCCCATCAAGGGAGAAATTAAAATGCTTGATTTACATTTATTGAATTTCTTGCTTTCTCGCACACTCTGGAGTGTCTCGGGCTTTTGACAATCTTCAACATAATGTTTTGATTTCTATTTTCACATCACTTAATTTCAGTGATAAGGTTAAGAATTGGTTCAGAGCGTTGTTGGAGAATCGATGGCAATGTGTTCAAGGGAATGATGGATCGCGATCTCAAATGAAGTCAGTTCACAAAGGTACCGCAGGGATCCGTTCTGTCTGCCTTGATTTTCAGTTTATATATTAACTTATTGCCAAAAGAATTGCTTCATACTAATTATCATACGTATGCAGATGATATACAGATGTACTGCGGAGCATCGATTGATAATCTCAACGATATGATAGATCTGGTCAATGAGGATTTACGTCGACTAACAGCATGGTGTCACTCACATGGTTTAATTATCAATCCCTCTAAATGCCAATCAATAATAATAGGGTCAAATCGCCGTATGGCCGATATCGGGAACGGCATGGTTGTACCCAATGAAATAATTCTAGGGGAAAATATAATACCTTATGCAGTGAACGTAAAAAGCCTTGGTATTTTCCTCGACAACACACCGAGTTGGGTTAATTAGGTCACCAAACTCTGTGACATAACTGTTTCCAAGTTAGAAACGCTCCAACGAGCACAAAATGCAACAGTAAGGTTCATTTTCAGTTTTCAGCCTAATGAACATATCACTGAACACTATAGCAAGCTAAAATGGTTGAAAATTAAAGAGATACTGGATTGGGAACATGATGTTTAAACTGCTAAAATTCCGAAAACCTGAGTACCTGGCGGCCAACCTCGTAATAATGAAGTTAACTTCACGACAGACATACGAGGACTAAAACTAGTACGTTAGACTTACCATCCCATAAAACTAACTTTTTCGGAAGATCATTTATTGTAAAGGGTATTCAATTTTATAATAAGAACCAAGAAATGTTTGATTTCAACCAAAACGTTAAATGCTTCAAGTCTACTCTACATAATAATTTGTTATCAAGATACTGCTAGTGATGTAAACTTTTATTGTTTTTATTGTTAAATTAAGAGGAAGCCTAGGAGTGCGCACATTCATTAATCTTATTACTAAATGTGGAACCTGATCTAATTTTCATTTAATTTAATTATCATTTCTATCCTTTGTGGAAGAGAGGGCCATAGGGCCTTAACAATTCTACAGATCAAATAATAAAGAAGTCAATTAATCAATCAGTCAATCTCTCTCTTTGTGTGTGTGTGTCTGTCGTGTGTCCCCAAATCCTTGTAACAAGCTTATTTTCCAAAATTTTCATCCGATTTGGATGAAATTTTTAGGGAATGTAGAGGGGTAGAGGGTAGAGGGTTTTCTAACAGTTTCATCGTTCTTGACTCAATACCTCACCCTGCGCATGCTTAAAGGTAAATTCTACCCAGCATCATTTTCTCACTCCTAGTCGTTCGATCTCGCTCAAATTTGGTTGATAGTTGGGGGATGACAATTTGATAATCTTATATGAATTTCAACATGATTGCATCATTCATAACTACTGCACATGCGCCAGCTTATTTTTCACAGTTTTTATATCCGATCTTGACGAAGTTTTTAGGGAATGTGCGAGCTAGGGTGTAAACGGTCCCCTATCAGTTTCATTGTTGCGGAATCTTTACTCCACTCTGCGCATGCGCAAACGTAAATTCCATTATTTTTTATTTTTTCACGCCCTAGTCGTTCGATCTCGCTCAAATTTGGATGATAGTTGGGGGATGACGATTTGATCATCCCTTATCAATTCAGCATGATTGTATCATTAACAGCTACTGCGCATGCGCCTATGAAACAACGACTCGGTTGTAAGCGGAAACCATCAGAAGAAACGTAAAGACGAAACGCTTGCATACGAGTCTGCAACACATTGGGACATTTTATGTCTTTAGTTGCAGACTCGTATGTGTTGCAGACTCGTATGCAAGCTCTAAGAGTCACTCAGCTGATCCGGACCGGGCATCGTCAAGTAGGTAAATGTCCTAAAGAGGCTACTTACGGAAATTACAGCTACCTAGAGTGTAAAGCATAGAAACTACTTATTAAAATGATTTAACCACCGCTTCAAAAATCAAACCGTTATCGCAATATTCGGATCACCTGCTATGAATCAAATCATCGAAACACCAGCTCAATGAAATCATCAGAAATTAACAAGCGGTTGCAATCATGTTCACAATATCAATTATTGAGAATGATCACCTGAGTGTACACAATTATTCAAATAACCATGCTCATAACCTCAGCTCGTTGGCCACGCACTTCACAGTAGTTAACATAATATGGTTGGATAAATCGAGAGCTTTCTAACGAATGGTCAACGAAATTTGTTAGATGAAAAACGATGAAGTACCATTTCCCTAGCAACAACTCGGTTGTAAGCGGAAATCATCAGAATATGTTCGTGAGCAATTTTCGTGACGTTTTTTTAGTTTATGTGCCATAGCAAAGACATAAAATGTCAAAACCTTGTAACGACCTTAATTTCCACTGTTTTCATTCGATTTCGATGATATTGTTATAGAATGCGCGGGTTAGGTTGTAGATAGTCCCCTATCAGTTTCATTGTTGCCAAATCAACACTTCATTCTGCGCAAGCGCAAACGTAAATTCCATTGTGTTCCATCTTTTCACTCTCTAGTCGTTCGAGTTCGCTTAAATTTGGATGATAGTAGGAAGAAGATGACAAGGTAAGCGAGGAAGCTATGTTCCACACCCAATTTGGCAGACTGGTTTTATATTTCCTTGAAAAAATACAAAAATGAAGAAAAAATAAAGTATTGAAGTAAACAACATAACAAACGTCTTATATCTAAAATGTTCTATGTTTTGCGAATTAATTCTCGGTAACGCGAAAAAGACAAAGTACATGCTTGTAGGAAGCCTTGGATGGAGACGCCATTCAAGAAAGTTCCTTGGTTGAACATAATTGTTCTGATCGAGTATTGTGTTCTTGCGTTCCTATAGGAAAGGTTGATTAGTGCAGATATCTTGGAATTATTATTGATAAGAGTTTGACATGGACAAAACACGTAGAATATATTAGCAATAAATTGAGGAAATTCATTTTATTTTCTATGATATAAGAAATGTTTTCAATAGGGACAAAGTGAAAATGTTGGATATTGCACTTGTCCAATCTGTGCTACAGTATGGCATAGCTGTGTGGCGACGTTTGTACGTGAAACATTTAGAAAAACTAAATATCACGCAAAAAAATATAATGAAGGCCATTATGGACAAGCCGAGGCTATATCCTACTACAAGATTGTATAATGAATGACGGGTTTTCACACCTCGGCCACTTTTCATAAAATCCCTGCTTTTAATATATCACAAAGACCCGTACATTATTAATATCAATCATGATTATAATTAGCCTACGAGGATGGGGGGCAGAAGATAAGATAAAACAGTTTTACTACACCTCTCATACACCTACAAAAAAGAAAACATCTTGAAATGCGACTTCATAAAAGTTCGTTGTTTTACTTATACCAGTACCACTTCCGATGAGCGAATTATCGCCCACTTGGGTGCCGAGCTAACTTGGCAACCATAATTTTGGCACACACCTCGTACAATAACCATAACATGAATTCGATCCAATTCAACGAACTCACCTCACGCCTGAACCATAAAATCGACGGAAAAACAGCGAGGATTGTCGATCGGATCGCCACAATGTTCAGTTTTGCGTGGGCAAGAATGGCGGGGGAAAAGGTCTGAAAAGGCCGTTCGATTCATCCGTACCCCGTTTTACGGACAGTGATGCGATTAATTCGCAGGTGTCAATGGGGAAGCAAGGGTTTTCAAACGGTCAAACGCGGTGCTCGGCCAGGCCAAGAGAATCCTCTGATTTAACGGATTAGGTCGTGGTTTTTTTCCATTCGTATTCTAAACGCTGAACTGTCCGATCAGTTTCAATCGCTTTTTTTTTCGTAACGGTACAGATACTTGTTGATTATTTATTATGAACTCAATTAGTTTGGAAGGTAGAATAAGAGGCGTGATTGAGGCAGATTCACGAAACGGGCTTCCCAGTATGCCATGGTGTAACCCACCTTGATGTACGGGGTTATGGGTAGGGGAGGCTGTGGAAAGGAGTTCACCGATACAATTTCAAATCACTTCATTGGCAACAATAAATATAAAGTAATAAATACAAAAAAAAAAAAAAAAAAAAAAAATACAATGGATTAAAGAATTGAATATAATAAATTAGATAAATAAACAAATTAAATATATATCTTTGCCCACTGAAGAATAAGTTGAAAAACTTGTGCTTCTCAGTGGAGTTCAATAATAAATGATATCAAAGAATCGTTTTCAAAGTAACGATAAAAAAGTAGAAATAATGAACAAATTGCCAATAAATTTTTTTTTTAAATTACATTAAAATGATGCTGAAAATAAGGTCATACAGGAATATATATTTAGAAAAAAGAAACTAATCACCCAGAAAAAACTCAAACACTATAAGAAATCAACTATCTTCCTTTTAAATGATAATAGACTATTAAACTAAAAAATATTAATGCCACAGTAAAAAAAAAAAAAAAAATTATAAAGTTACCTGTCGCCGAGCGTTGACTGCCTCTGCCCCACCACACCACAGGCACTGGTTTTTGTGGAGGGTCTATTTAGTGACTTCCCTTAGTAGGGAAACTAGAGGAATATGTTCTTTTATAATATTTTATTGTGATTTTGTGACATTAACCTTCTAAAATCAGAAACGGGATTAGAATTCACTCCCTAGGTACTTGACGTTATCGTGAAAAATCGTTCTCCACTCGTTGAAAAGCTCTCGATTTATCACGCATTTCTTTCGTACTTGTTTTTCGATTCATGTCGTAGTTTTATATTTATCCATGTTATAAATGGATATAGTTAACAATGCCGCTTGTTTTGTTGTCACTTGGTTGAGAAGTTAATCTTGGTTATAGTGATTGTAGACGCGCACCATAACAGAAAGTCACGAACACAAAGCTTCCCTACCTTCGGTAGTGAGCAAGCAAACGATAATCATCAGTAACGCTTGCATACTAGTCTGCAACACATTGGGACATTTCATGTCTTTAGTTGCAGACTCGTCTATTAAAATGATTACCTATTAAATGATTTAACCACCTCTTCACAAATCAAACCGTTCTCGCAATATTCGGATCACCTGCTATGAATCAAATCATCGAAACACCAGCTCAATGAAATCATCAGAAATTAACAAGCGGTTGCAATCATGTTCACAATATCAATAATTGAGAATGATCACCTGTGTGTAAACAATTATTCATATATAACCATGCTCATAACTCAGCTTGTTGGCCACGCACTTCGCAGTAGTTAACATAATATGGTTGGATAAATCGAGAGCTTTGAACGAATGGTCAACGAATTTTGTGGGATGAAAAACGACGAAGTACCATTTCCCTAGCAACGACTCGTTTGTAAGCGGAAATCATCAGAAAATCATTGAGCATATTTCGTTACGTAACGTAACGTGACATAACGAAAATTTGGTTGTGTGCCATAGCAAAGACATGAAATGTAAAAAAAAAAAATCTCAATAAGTACATCAATATATGCATTTTTTCAATAGAACTCTGTATTAATCCTTGGGAAGAGTATACGAGAGATATTGAAATTGCGAGTGGAGTCAGAAACAGAAATATGTTCATTTCTTGTGAGGGTACTACTTCATGGGTACCCAAAAGAACGCCAACAATACCTCCATTCTCGGCAACACCAACGACACCTTAGCAACGCAAACACGACGATAAGCATAAAAATCTCAAGAGACACAAACTAAAAACAGAAAGAAGCACTAGAGAAATCAGCGAAACAGGAGTGAAACATGTTATCACAGCACGTCTTATATCAATATCATTGAATATTGGGAAGTACAGGAGCACAGTTGATAACAGGGGTGCCGAAGAGTATTGCTCCTGCACTCTGTTGGTTATTCATACCAAACCCTTCAAATCTTATCACCAAACTGCACAGGCATTCTAAAAGGTATGTTCCAAACTGGAGTTGGAAAAAAGCCACAGTTCCTTTGAGCCTGACGGCTAAAATTAAAAAACATGAACATGCTTTAGCCGTACACGACTCACTCCTCGTCGATTCTCTGAACCCGACCCCCCATCGGCCTCTGAACTCTGTTTATCATTCTGCCATCAATCCTAAAACATGGAATCATGTTTTAGCTCCTCGCTCTCACTTTATTATAGAAATGATCACGACCATTGAGCTCTTGTGAGATGATGATCTCCTAATAGAAACTCGCAAGTAAACATTCACTTTATTATAGAAATGATCACGACGATTGAGCTCTTGTGAGATGATGATCTCCTAATAGAAACTCGCGAGTAAACATTCACTTTATTATAGAAAGAGGCTAAAGAGGCTACATACGAAATTACAGCTTCCTATAGAGTAAAGTATAGAAATTACCTATTAAAATAATTTAACCACCGCTTCACAAATCTAACCGTTCTCGCAATATTCGGATCACCTGCTATGAATCAAATCATCGAAACACCAGCTCAATGAAATCATCAGAAATTAACAAGCGGTTGCAATCATGTTCACAATATCAATAATTGAGAATGATCACTTGTGCGTAAACAATTATTCATATATAACCATGCTCATAACTCAGCTTGTTGGCCACGCACTTCGCAGTAGTTAACATAATATGGTTGGATAAATCGAGAGCTTTCGAACGAATGGTCAACGAATTTTGTGGGATGAAATACGACGAAGTACCATTTCCCTAGCAACGACTCGGTTGTAAGCGGAAATCATCAGAAATTACCTATTAAATGATTTAACCACCTCTTCACAAATCAGACCGTTCTCGCAATATTCGGATCACCTGCTATGAATCAAATCATCGAAACACCAGCTCAATGAAATCATCAGAAATTAACAAGCGGTTGCAATCATGTTCACAATATCAATAATTGAGAATGATCACCTGTGTGTAAACAATTATTCATATATAACCATGCTCATAACTCAGCTTGTTGGCCACGCACTTCGCAGTAGTTAACATAATATGGTTGGATAAATCGAGAGCTTTGAACGAATGGTCAACGAATTTTGTGGGATGAAAAACGACGAAGTACCATTTCCCTAGCAACGACTCGTTTGTAAGCGGAAATCATCAGAAAATCATTGAGCATATTTCGTTACGTAACGTAACGTGACATAACGAAAATTTGGTTGTGTGCCATAGCAAAGACATGAAATGTAAAAAAAAAAAATCTCAATAAGTACATCAATATATGCATTTTTTCAATAGAACTCTGTATTAATCCTTGGGAAGAGTATACGAGAGATATTGAAATTGCGAGTGGAGTCAGAAACAGAAATATGTTCATTTCTTGTGAGGGTACTACTTCATGGGTACCCAAAAGAACGCCAACAATACCTCCATTCTTGGCAACACCAACGACACCTTAGCAACGCAAACACGACGATAAGCATAAAAATCTCAAGAGACACGAACTAAAAACAGAAAGAAGCACTAGAGAAATCATTGAAACAGGAGTGAAACATGTTATCACAGCACGTCTTATATCAATATCATTGAATATTGGGAAGTACAGGAGCACAGTTGATAACAGGGGTGCCGAAGAGTATTGCTCCTGCACTCTGTTGGTTATTCATACCAAACCCTTCAAATCTTATCACCAAACAGCACAGGCATTCTAAAAGGTATGTTCCAAACTAGAGTTGGAAAAAAATCCGGTAGATGGCATTTTGGATATGTTCCATTTTGAAAAACATCAACGAGCAACAACTTGAAGGAAGATGAGGATATATTCCCTTTTGATTGAAACGAAAATTATCCATCATATAGGAATGGACGTGATCCCTTTTGATCCAAACATCAAACTTTGGTCTTCAAATACACAAAGATATGTTCCTTTTTGACGCTAACTGCTCATACAAATCGATTTTGGTTATCCTACAGATTGAAAATCCGTTTTTTACAGATTTTTTTCGAAAAATGGATATGCTCCCTTTTGAAAGTAAGCTCCTCAGATGAAAAGTTAGTAGATGGTGGTAGTGAGGGGAGGGGGGGTAGATTTTACGTTAAATAAAACCCTGGCTACGAGAGATTTGCACTCTTCGGTGTTCGAAACGGGAGAATAAGAGAAACTCTTGTCTGTAAATGGAAGACCAAAAGGGAATCCTGAGGGTACCCTGTATAGAATTGTCAAGATGGAAAACACACACACACACACACACACATGAAAAGCGATAAACTCTAGGATTCTTTCAGAATGCCTCAAAACACTGATTTCAATGGAGAAATCTTTCAAAATGTTGATTTTAAAATTTTTCGAGGCATTGCAATAGTTCATTTTCTACAAAAAGTCGCTAAGAGCAAAGTTAACGTCAAACGAAAAAAAAGAAGTTTACGTTGAACGGCAACGGCTTTTCTTATCTCCACTGCTAGAGGATGAAAGAGATAACAAGTTGGTAGATGGTGGTAGTGAAAGGGGGGTACTTTTCCGTTATAAACCCCCCCCCCCCCCAGTCAATTTGTCTTCAACACGCCCGCCCGATGTTTCTAGGCGTTCCTTCTTACTTAGATTACATATTTACGTAGAATTGGTGACAATTTGAAGCTGTGGGAAGAAATTATATTATTCAAAAAAAAAAGAAGGAAAAAAAGAATTACCGTGTTTTCAGAAGTTGCCTATGTCGGTGAGGATTTGTTGAAACAAATTGGCGTGGTTGTGGTTTGATTGCCTCCACATGAATTCGCACAAGTAGAATGCACATGAATTCGCACAAATAGATCAGAATGCTGTGTATAGGTTGGTGGTCTGGATGCTCGCAAGCTCGCATCTCAAAAATACATAACATAACATAATCTAAGTAAGAAGTAATGCCTAGAAACATCGGGCGAGCGTGTTGAAGACAAATTGATGGGGGGGTATAACGGTAAAGTACCGGGTTTGGAGTTTACGTTAAATAAAACTCTGAATACGCAACATTTGTACTCTTTGGTGTTCGGAACGGGGGAATAAGAGAAACTCTTGTCTGAAAATGGAAAACCAAAAGGGAATCCAGAAGGTACCTTTCAGACGCCACTACTTCCCTGATGTGTAGGTGGGTAATGAATGTAAAACGTAACGGAGCCGGAGCACTTAGGTACCAACGAGGACCCTCTTTGACCATCAGAAGTGCAGCGCAGCCCTTTCCAACGTTCCCAAATCCAATTCCGAACGTTACCTATTTCCTCCTTATTCTTCCTTTGTAGACATTTTCCTACCTTTTGGGCCCCGGAAAGCTCCTAAGTAAACATTTGTCCCTCAGCAAACTTCACAAGTTTCGTTCTTTGTAGAGGATGAATGTTGTCATTGTTTTCTATATCGATTCCAAGTATCATTCGGTGTTCACAAGTTGCTGCGTAAAACGACTGAGAAGATACTGAAAAAATATACCAAAAACGCGGCAGGCCGCTCGTACTTTCTCTCTTATAAGAGAAGAGCTATGAGCATTGAAAATGTCTCAGTAATTTCAATGATAGTATACACAATCATAACAACACCTAACTTGTTTATAGGTTGCGTGACGTTTTTTTCTTTGAGTAACAACATTTCCGTAACAAAATTTCCGGTTGACCCGTCGACCAAGACGTTTTCAATGTTTAAAAAAAAAAAAAAAAAGATTGATACTTTATTGTTTTATTGTTAAATTATTATTAAAATATTGTTATCATATGTATATAATTAATTATTGTTATGATGACAGGTCATCATATGTATATAATTAATTATTGTTATTTGAAGGTATATTGTACCTCCAAAACGGAACAAGACGACCAGATATTTCCTTTGCTGTTACCTTCATGAGTAGAAAACCAGTTGGCTACACTGATTCTGATTGGAAATGTGTCTTGAAAATATTAGCTTACCTAAAAGACACGATGCAAGTCAATATTGTTCTCTGGCAAGTCAGAGGACCTGGGGCCTATTTCATAAAACAACAAGTTACAAGTGTACAAGTTAACAAGTACAGGTACTTGTAATGCACGGTAAACTAGGACAAGTGTTTCACCAAAACCAAGAGTACAAGTGTAGAAAAGTTACACTTGTAGAAGCTAAGTTTACAAGTGTAGCCAGAAAAGAAAGATGGCGGACAAACGAAATGAACAGCTAACTCACACTTGTTTATTCTCGTATTCGCACATTCGAGTACGCAAGTTGTTATTTTGTTTTCCTTTAGTTTTAAGAATAATGAATACAAAAAAAAGGCGAAGCTCAAGGTACTACGGGCGGTAAGGGATGAGAAGTCCGTGCTGTTTGGTGCCTTTTCGGACAGTTTAACTAAGGCTGACAAGGTGAAAAATGGGGCGAAATACATGCCAGAGTGCGTATATTTGGCTTAGTGCCGGCTTCCAAGGATGTTTCCTACTCCCGGGACGTATTTTGGCAAAATACGAAGAAAAATACCATGGTAAGTAAACTGTATTTCACGTATTCTTGATCGATTTTGCTTTTCGGGCGTTCTCTATTACTTCCCCCCCATCGTGATGGAAATTAAACTCCCCTGACTATGTACACAAATACGAATGTTTCGCCTAGTTTTTTTAAATCCAAACCAAATTCATCGACCTTGGTAGGTACGTACCTAATGTACGCACGATAGAAAATAGCCACAACTCACGGGATCTAATTGAGATTGAAAAGGTGCGAGTCAGATTCGAGTTTCAAGTTTCTTATCTTCTCTTCCTTACACTGTTGGTCAGTCTATAGTATGTACCTAATAAAAAACTAAGTACGACTTCAATAGGCAATTGATTCATTCAAGAAAATTAGAAAAATGAAAAACGAATCGCAGCACAGAATCTGGAAAAAGATAGAAAACATCCGGCATCGATCCTTTTACGAACATCTTCAGTTTATTCCTAAATCCTTTTCACCGCCTTTTGAGTCTTTTTCATGGGTGTGAGGGGTATTGGAAGTCATTCGTACCCATAGGAAGAGCCACTCTTGCAAATTTTCTCAAAATTCCCAGAGCCAGTTTGAAAAAAGTTCCAGTCATACAGCATGATCGTATGAGCGAATTTTCGGAAATTACCTATCATTTTGTATAATGTCAAAAATGTATTATAAATAATAATCTGCTATTCAAAAAGGGATTTTGGATTTTTAGCTTTTATTGCAGTTTTTATAGATTTTATAGCAAATTTTTATTAAATGTAAGTACATTTTCAGCATAATTTTGTACATAAATTTTTAAATGTTCTATTTTATAGTTAATAAACTTAATTTGAGCAATATTCTGCTAAAAAATAAAAATTTAACCATTTTCAGCCGTTTTTAGCGATTTTTTTCAGCACATTTTATGAAATTTGGCCAATGTTTTGCGCTCAAGAAGTGCTGACTAATAAACTCATACTTTCATTTGAAAAGCTTGATTTTTGGCGCAAGAACAAAATTTTTATCTTAATTGCAAGGATAGTTATCGTCTGGAATGACACATATATACACACATATATAAATAAATATGTATACGAGTACACCTATATGAAAAAGCGTTACACTGTGGGATTCGTTTCAGAATGCCTCAAAACCGATTTCAGTGAAGAAAATTTTGATTTTAAAAATTTTGGAGCCATTCTTATAGCTTCATTGTCTACAAAAATTCGCTAAACGGAAAATAATAATAATAAGTCCACCTATTTTGACCCCCCCCCCCCTCCCTCTAAAAACTGGCAAATAAAAGCTGATTTTTCTCTAGTAGATTTAGTTATTCATTCAGAAAATGGAAACATTTTTGATTAGTGAGTTAATAGCAGATGGGGAAAATGTTATCAATATCTGAATTCTTTAACTTTGCAGAATAATAGGCTGCAAAGAACTGGGACAGGCGGCGAACTGGAACTGGAATTTAAAAAAAAAATCTCATGTTGAATATGTGTTTTATATATTTTAGCTGAATATTTTTTTAATATGAGTCCTCTTGTACCTGATTATGCATAATCCACATTCTGTTAAAAAAAACGCTGCAAATTATTTCACAAAGGTTTATTATTTTCAATTGAGTGTGATCGTAGTTTTAGTTGGCTTGCGTACGTCCAGACTCCTCGGCGTGTCCTATTTCGAGTTGCCACAACCTATACTTCTATAATTGAAGGGCTTTGGGTACAAAGGGCGTAAGTGCCATAAATCCCAAAAAAAAAAAAAGTTATCGCTGTTTCAATTTTAATTTGTTTGTCATTCTCACAATATGCGTTCTAAAGAGATGATTTTTTTTTTAAATTGAATATTGCTGAAATACGTGTTATTTGTGCGTTGGATTTGTTCATAACGATCTTCCCAAGATTAAAAAAAAAAGATTTTGTTCACAATCCTATGACAACGGCCTAAGTGCCACCTCTGTTTACCACCTGCCTAAGTGCCATACCCACCTAATTCTTCAAGTTTTCTCCAAGTGAACGGTTTTAAAAACATTGCTAATCTAAACATTGCTAATCTTTTTTCACATAGGAAGGTATCTAACCGAGTTCTTAGGGGAATCAGAAGAAAAAAGATGTTCTCACGAAAGTGATCTGCAGTTCCAGTATAACTTTTTATTAACAAAATTCAAAACCCAGTAAAGTCTGTAGTTCAGTATAACTTTTCATCAGTGAAATTTAAAACTATAACTCATTATTCCTTTGACTGGAATGGAAACTCCCATTTAAGTAGGTAACATTTTCTTTTAAGTACGAACTACATATTTTTCAAGTAATCTAAAGTAAGATAGGTATATCTTTGGTATAGGTATATTACATTATAACAAGCCATCTTGAAACGTGACTAGAACTCAACAATGCAATATTACATTATGCTAACTTTTCCAAGTAAAATTTTTTGTGGGCCTCGTCCGGTAGGTAGTCAGTCATGCTAAGTAAATCGTTCTTCTTCTCGACGGAGATCCTATTGCAATGTTCAATGGAAGATAGGCCGAGACCTCTTCTTTCAAGTCCTTCCATTCAAACTTGTAAACAGTAAAAACTAAACATGAAACTAAAACGAACAACCAACTAACCGTAAACCACGAGAAACAACGAGAATGACAAACATAACCGGACATTGAAGGTTACAAATGCACAGTGTTGCACCGTGGCACTTACGCCCTTCCTACTGAAAATGCCTCATGGACTTAGGTAGTACGGAAAAACGGTGAATTTTGGACGGAGGACGTTGGTAACACTGCGACCTGGCGGTTAATTTAAAAATGATTGGTGCATAAGCCCTTTCTAGAAAAATAGCTAGTGGTATATTATAACTCCCCTAGATGTTAGTAACTACACCACGTTTCTTACATACCGTGGCAACTGTTGTTACAGCCACAGCCTAATAAACAGAGAGTCTCCCTATCAAATTTCAACTTCCTACAGTGAACAGGAAAGAATTTAGCTCACTCAGCTGATCAGAAAAGACCCCATCACTACGGTTCTTACTTACCGACACTTTTGCAACAAACTTGGGGCCGTGCTGATTCGGAATTATATATAAAGACCATTCAGAATTATATAAAGTTAGCCATGTTCTTCACTTTCACTTTCTTCGTTTAGAAATAACTCTCCTAGATGTTATTAACTACACTACGTTTCTTACTTACCGTGAATTGATGGCAACTGTTGTTACCGCCACAGCCTAATAAACAACTCTCATTGATAAGGACCGCCTAGAACACGATCAAGGCGGGTATAGAGACGAACGGCGACACTTTCGCAACAAACTTGGGGCCGTGCTGATTTTAATGAACAGTCTAACACTAAAATCGGACCGCGAAGTTCTTCACAATTTCAAAGACCGTTCGGAATTATATATAAAGATCTGTATTTAAATCGCCCCTGAATTTGTCAAAATATAAAACGAATTTGTATGCTGACGGTACCTCAGTGTAAGTTCAAGTACAAGTTTTTTTTCTAAATTTTGGAAGCATTGATTTAAAGAAGAAGAAGAAGGAGAGTTGAAACATGATTTAAAAAAATATTAACATATTTTTCAGGAATCTCTATCAAAACGATAATTTTTATTTCCTTTTTCCTTCATTTAGCAATTTTGTCCTCATCTATAGAGATTTTCGTTTTTTTTTTGACAGAATGTTTTATTTGAAATTTCTTCTGTTGAGTAGAATGTAGTAGGTAGGTATGTACTTGTTGTGTCATTTAAGATCTTATTCCCATATTTTCTATTTTTGTTTTTTGAACTCCTGATCTCTAGACAACTTTTATAAAGTTTGGAGATCAGTAACTGCCAAACTTTAACTAAGATGTGTTGTTTTCGTATCAATGGATCGAAGTATCAAATACTTATTATTATTATTTTTTTGTGTGTGTTTATATATTCTTACGTTCTTGTATTAATAAATGGCATTAATAAATTAAAAAGTTCCAGTCATGCAGCATGATCGTATGAGCGAATTTTCATAAATGGTCGTATTACATTTATGTTGAATTCTGTTGAAATTTGAGCACTTTGGGAACAAATAAAAGTTTTATTATACATTTTATAGCAAACTAACTTTTTGTCAGTAATATTCCAATGAACAAACAATTTTGTGGATTTTTACAATTTTTTCAAGTGTTCCTATCGATTTTTAATGAAATTAAAGTACAGCTTATTTTAATGAAATTTAAGTACATTTTCAGTACAATTTTGTGCTTAAAATTTTATATGTCCTAGTTCATGTTCGATTAATTATTTTCGAGTAGCATTCTGCTAAAAAATAGAAATTTGTTAATTTTTAGCGGTTTTTTGCCTTTTTTAGTGATTTTTTAAGTACATTTTTTGAAATTTGACCAATTTAATGTGCTCAAAAAGTGTTGTCCAACGAACTCATCCTTTCTTTTGAAATGCTTGATTTTTTGGCGAAAGAACGAAGTTTTTATCTCAATTCTATCGAGAGTTATCGTCTGGAATGACACACACACACACACACACACACACACACACATATACATATATATATGATATATATATATATATATATATGTGATGGAGTGAGGAACCCTGAACTATCCACCTACCAAATTAGGACGAACGCCAATCAATGTATTCTTTACCATCAATTATTATCCATCGATTTATTCACTTTCGATCATATAATCGATTTGTCACTCGAATAACACAATGTGTCGTCACTAGCTGCTCATAACTCCCCTCGCGGCACAAATGCGAACTTAGATGGATATAATATACCTGCTACCTACCTTTGTCAGTCAGTTCGTTATCGTTGTTGTTACAGGAAGGATCGTCTTCCAATTTATGTTTTACTTTACGTTACCTATTTGTGAATCTGATTCTGTTTAACTTACTATGATGTGATCTGTCGAGGGGGAGTACGCTAATTTCGAGTGTTTGTACAAGTTTCTATAATAAACTGTGTTATTATTAACGTATTACATTCGGTATTGTGATTGATTTACCCTATGGCATCGGACATTGAAGAAGGACAGTTGTGTGAGGATGAGGGGGACATCACATCAGAAGTGGGATATCGTAATCTACGAGCAGGATTTCATGAGAATCACTATGGAAATAGCCGAGGTGAGTTTTATCAAGATTTTTCGGATTCTAGAAAAGAAAGGGGTCGGCCAATTTCGCAACGCAGTTCGGGTGACGCCTTACCTTACTCGGAACAAGGGTCATCACCCGATCGCCCTCCCGATTTTTCCCGGGCGCATAGGAGCAGGAGGGGGGCCTCTGGACGCTCACCATCTCCCTCCGCACCCCTCTTCCACCACGATTCTTTAGTGCACAGTGGCGACTCCCTACGGGATTTGTTGACACAACAAACCCTTGCAATGAAAACTTTGGCAGAGTGTTTTACACAAAATCAAGGTCAAACCCCCTCAGAGCATTTGAAACTCTCGCTTCCTGAGTATGACCCCAAAAATAAACAAGTTCAGCCCAAATCATGGTGCAATACAGTTGAGTGTTGTTTGACTTCACAGGATCAACAAGGAAGACGTTTAATTGTTGCCTTGAGTAGAGCCTTAAAAGGAGAGGCTGCTGATTGGTTTACTACTATTGTCCACCCTCAACTCACATGGGACGAATTCAGATCGCTCTTTCTTCACCAATATGACATAGCACTCACACCAGCCGGATTCATGCTTCAATGTTTCCAAGCTAGACCACGAGATTTCGAAAATTATGCCACATTCGCCTCACGAACTATCAATCAATTTGTTGCTCACTACCGCCAGTCATCAGTGGAAGAAATTGCTGTATCAGTGGCTCTCTCTCAGATAGCTCAAGCAGACACAAGAGCACGTCATCTTTGCTACACAGAAAAGATAAATAGCCGTGAAAAGTTGCTTCAGGAATTACGGGCTCTGTCATTTAAGAGACCAGGAGGTTATGACAGTGGTCCTGGAAATGCCAAGAAGAGTCGACCAAACTATGAAAGCCCTCAGCATTCATCCTCTCAGGATTATACTTCCTGCTGTGGGAAATGTCGAAGATCTGGACACAAAACCTCAGAGTGCCGATCATCATCATCCTTGACCTCATCAAATCAGCCAAGGAAGCCATCCAACTTCAGCAATACAACGTGCTTTTCCTGCAACCAAAAGGGGCATATTGCTCCAAACTGCCCAAAGAAGAAGATGTCAGACAAGCGTGGACCAGGAGACACCAGTAGCCAGAGGTCTCAGCCAGTCGAGAAGCAGGTTGGCCTATGCATTGCTAACCCAGAAGGCACATTAACCCACCAAGGTGATGTATTCAAGTATTGTTTTGATTCTGGATCAGAGTGCTCACTCCTTTGTTTGTCCTTTAGTACCCGCTTTGATGGGCCTTTGTTCAATAATGTAGTTCACTAGCATGGTTTAGGGTCATCAATTACCATTTCTCAGTGCCAAAAACAAGCCAGAGTAAAGATTAATGGACACGACATTCAAGTCCTGTTCCATATTGTAGCTGATGGTGCTTTGCCTAAACCCATCATTTTGGGACGTGAAATTCTGGCTCCAGATTTTTGTATGGTAATAACTATATCTTCTTGCACGCTTTGGAAGGACCATCCTCCATTCATGCTAAACCGTAATTTTCTGGTTACATCCAGAACTCATGGGGAAGGCGCTGAACCTGTGGGTTCTTCTGGCATTGAAAAATGGGACACTTCTACAAAGGGGCGTGGGCATTCTGATTCCATAAACACCACAAAAAATGAAATATTTTCTGTATCCTTGGGTGATCTCTGCTCTTTGGAGCAGTGCACTGAGGATGAAGTCGTGTTGTTCAGTGAGGTGTTAGGTGGTCATAGTGACAATATCCCTTCACTTGATTTTCACCCATCTTGTGTTGTCCCAGCTTTAGGATCTTGCCAAGTCTTGCCAGTTAGCACTCAACATTTCGAATCAGTTCACACTGACCTTCCTGTTAGTCAAAGGGGGGATCTCATCAAAATTTTGACTAATTATTCCCAATATTTTATTGATGGAATACCTACCACTCGTGTGACGACAGGAACATTCAAAATTCGCCTTCTTGACCCTTCCAAAATTGTCCACCGTCGACCATACAAACTTAGTCCTGTACATCGTGAACTGGTGCGAGAGCGCATCAAAGAACTTGAAGATGCCAAAGTAATTCGCCCCAGTTCTTCTCCATATGCAAGCCCAATACTTCTTGTTCCTAAAAAGACAGGTGGTTATCGAATGGCCGTTGATTTTAGGGCTCTCAATGCAAATACAGTCCCAGATAGATACCCTTTGCCATTGATAACTGATCAAATAGCGCGTTTACACGGCGCCCGATGGTTTTCTATTCTTGATGCTGCTAGTGGATTTCATCAAATCCCAGTTGAAGAAGAGTCCATAGAAAAATTAGCTTTTGTCACACCAGACGGTCAATGGGAATATTTGGCCTTGCCCTTTGGGGTGCGCAATGGACCAAGTGTTTACCAACGAGCAATCATGAAAGCCTTAGGAGACTTAGCATTTGATTACGTCACGTGCTATATGGATGATCTGCTTATATCAGCAAGCACTCAAGCTGAGGCACTTATCCGATTAAATCATGTTCTAGGAGTTCTTACTTCTGCTGGATTTTCTCTAAACCTTTCGAAGTGTTTGTTCATTGTCTCGAAAATTAAATACTTAGGCTACGATATAGAAAATGGAGAAATAAAACCGAACAAATCCAAAGTTGAAGCTCTGACAAAATTGAAACCTCCCTCTACTCTTCGTACTCTACGCCAATTTTTAGGTTTAGCTTCTTATTTTCGGCATTTTATCCAAAATTTCGCTCAAATAGCTGCTCCCTTGTTTAAATTAACCCGTAAAACTGATGATTCAGCTAATGACAGTAAGAATCGACCAATTCCTTGGAATGACAGTCATGAAAAGGTTCGCCAACAACTTATTGGCATGCTTACCTCAGAACCCATTTTAACCATTTTCAACCCATCCTACCCCATTGAGTTGCACTGTGATGCAAGCTCTTTAGGTTTTGGCGCAATTTTGATTAATATAGTTGACAAAAAGCCGAGACCAGTAGCCTATTACAGTAAGAGAACCACGACTGCAGAATCTAACTTTCATTCATATGAGCTAGAGACTTTGGCAGTGGTTTATGCCATAAAGCATTTTCACAATTATTTACAATGTCACTTGTTTACCGTTGTGACAGATTGTGCATCATTGCGCGCAACTCAAAATAAGCAAGACTTGATACCTCGTGTTCAACGGTGGTGGTCTTTCTTGCAAAGTTTTGATTTTAAAATGCAATATCGTCAATCCTCGCGTATGCAACATGTTGATTTTTTTAGTAGGAATCCTATTGAAGAAGCTGATGAAGTCAACAACTTTACATTACCTGAACAACCTATTGCCAAACCCAAAATTAATCAGGCATTGTCTGTGAATACCTCAACATTAGGTTTATCAACCCCAAAAATGCGACCACATGGAAAACATAGGAATTTTAAACCTCAATATAAGGCTTCTTCCGAAAAACTCGTGCAATTAACATCTATTTCAACTGATTGGCTCCTAACAGCTCAGCAAAATGACCCGTTTGTTACTGAAATAATTTCGAAATTGAATGCTAACGAAATAGATTCAGATATTCAAAACACTTACGAGATGCACTCTGGTGTACTGTGTCGGAAAGTACAGCGACACACTCGCACTAGGTACCTCCCAATTGTTCCCCATTCTCTTCGGTACGCTGTTGTTTCTAATGTCCATGAATCTCTATTCCACTTGGGTAATGAAAAAAACTTTAGAGGCGTTGTACCAACATTATTGGTTCGAACATATGGCGAAATACGTTCAAAAATTTGTTGAGAACTGCCTTGTGTGCAAAACATCAAAAACAGATTCAGGACCTCGCCAAATTCAACTCCACCCTATACCCAAAGTTGCTGAACCATGGCACACTATTCATTTAGATGCTTCTGGTAAACTAAGCGGAAAAAAAGACTCTCAAGAATATCTTTACGTTTTCATAGATGCATTCACTAAGTACTGTGTATTGCAGCACACACGTTCCTTAGGTGCTGCAAGTGCTATCAAAGCGTTAACATCTCTCATAAATTTCTTTGGTCCTCCTCAGCGTATAATCTGTGACCAAGGTACAAATTTCACTGCTAAAGATTTTCAAGATTTTTGTGTATCACATCAAATTGACCTCCATTTTATAGCCACAGGAGCATCACGAGCAAACGGTCAGGTCGAGCGCCTTATGAGTACCTTACGTAATATGCTCACTGCTGCTGAATCAGATCAGCATAAAACATGGCAATCTTGTGTTGGAGAAATTCAATTAGCTTTAAATACCACACCTCATAGTGTTACTAAGGTATCCCCCATGCAACTGATGTTTGGACGAGTTTCCAGGCCTTTGCATCTAATTTCTATCACTGACCACCTCACTGATCAACCATCCACTAGCGTACAAACGTTGCGTGACTCAGCCGCACAATTGATGGAAAAACAAGCTGAAACTAGTAAAACTCGATTTGATAAAGGCAAACTGCCAGTAAAGCGTTTTCAAGTGAATGATTTGGTTTTTGCACAAACGGAGGTGAGAAATAGAGTCAAGTTGGATGATGCCTATAGAGGCCCCTATAAAATTGTAAAAGTTATGCCTGATGATCGCTACTTGTTGCAGTCCGTCTCTGGCGGAACAAAGAAGTTTTTGAAATATCCCCACGAACGTTTGCGCAAGGCACCTAACCTTGATGAATTGAATCCTCTCCCTGATAGTGGAGAGCTTTCTCAATAAAATTTGGCTGACACGATGCTTTATTGTTTTGTGTGGACTATCCCACATGTGACTGTGGATCCTCCCAGTCAATCTACGACTTCAGCCTGTGAGGCTGGTTGGTAGATCATCTGAGTTTTGTTTAAGTCATGTCACGCCTGTGTTAATTATAGTTGTTTGCGGTTTTCGGTTCTCTACCTTGCTTGGCACCCACGGCGGCTCGTCATGGTCGGACCCTCTTCCTTTTTCCCTCCCTTTACGATGCCTTCCGTCCTCACAGTCACTTCTTTTCTGATAGGGTGATTGTCAAGCCCAAGTGAGTTCGAGCCCGGTCTCCCGCATTCTTGATTTTTCTCTCAGCCACTGGTAGCTCCTCTGGCTGATTTTTATTTTATTTTATGGCACTGGGTTCACCTCTGCCATTGGATTCATTTGAGGCACTGGACTCTCCTCTGCCTGCTGTAACCCTTGCATGCGCACTTCGTTTGTTGGTTGAACGACACTACTTGATATTGTACTGACACTGTATTTGTTCTCTCCCTCCTCTGCTGTGCTTTGCTCATCAGGGTGTCCTCTGAAATAGTTTCTATTTTTGCTTTCACTGCTCTCCCTTGCCTTGTTAGGGCAGAGATTAGGCCCATTTGGTTCGATCTAATGGGCTGAATTTGGTCCTTCCAGGTGATCAGCGCTCCCGAGGACGGCAGCAATGTCAGGATCGCCGTGTGATGGAGTGAGGAACCCTGAACTATCCACCTACCAAATTAGGACGAACGCCAATCAATGTATTCTTTACCATCAATTATTATCCATCGATTTATTCACTTTCGATCATATAATCGATTTGTCACTCGAATAACACAATGTGTCGTCACTAGCTGCTCATAACTCCCCTCGCGGCACAAATGCGAACTTAGATGGATATAATATACCTGCTACCTACCTTTGTCAGTCAGTTCGTTATCGTTGTTGTTACAGGAAGGATCGTCTTCCAATTTATGTTTTACTTTACGTTACCTATTTGTGAATCTGATTCTGTTTAACTTACTATGAAGTGATCCGTCGAGGGGGAGTACGCTAATTTCGAGTGTTTGTACAAGTTTCTATAATAAACTGTGTTATTATTAACGTATTACATTCGGTATTGTGATTGATTTACCCTATGGCATCGGACATTGAAGAAGGACAGTTGTGTGAGGATGAGGGGGACATCACATATATATATATATATATATATATATATATATATATATATATATATATATATATATATATATATATATATATATAAAAGCGTTAAAATCCAGGAATCATTTCAGAATGCCTCAAAACAGATTTCGATGAAGAAAATTTTTGAAAATGTTTATTTTAAAATTTTTGGAGCCATTGCAATAGCTTCATTTTCTAAGAAAATTCGCTAAAAACTAAAATAAATAAATAAATATAAAATTAATAGCGGCATGTTTTTGAGAAATTCGCTTAAATACCTTTGAACCCAAAGGAATTTGTGTTCATATTGGGGAAGTTGAGAGATGCTTCGAAAACGCACGTTTTAATTTACGGTAATCAAATCGCATCAAAACTCCCTCTTCCAGTGACGAACAACCGCCATTCACCCGGAGGGGTGGGCAGTGTAGTGGCGCATGCCCGTGGCGGCGTCGGCCGTCCGCCGCCCCCGCCCGCCCGCCGCCGCCCCCGTCCGCCGCTCGCTCTGATCCGCGACTTCTTCCGCGTTGCCAACCACCCCGACTGCCGCCGTCAGTCCGATTCCGGCCCGCAGCCCGACACCAACCCCGCGGCCCGCTTCCGGCCTCCGTTCACGACTTCCGTCACTCAATAGGAAAAACAGCCCTCATAAAAAACCGGAAATGACCCGGAAATCCTTCTACCCGTCCCGAGCTCCCTAGTAATTAGCACAACGAACGGAAATATACATATAATATTTACACTATTTAGTTACAGTTAAATCAAATCCATCCTTTTTTTTTGTTCAAAAATTTCATCGAAAACGTCTTTGAATCGAGTTTTTGACAGTGAACAAGTGAATTTAAAATTTAATTGTTGCACGTAAGTGAAATCAAATTCTAAAATAGTGTAGTGAGCCATGGATATACGGTAAAAGAGTGAAGGCGGCGAGTTTTGAAACCGCACGACCAACCTCACATGGAGTGAGTATAATTGTATCAATATTACATTCGTAGGTATATACCTAATTTATTATAACTAAGCAAAAATCAATTTTTGAGTATACATTAAGAAAAGTTAGTATCTCTTATTGGTATGGTTTGCTCCGTTTGAAAATATGTATAAGGCCCATATACAGAGTATAATTAAAAGTTTTTGTTAGCTTTAGTTTTTTGTAAGGCCAAGCGGGGCAATTGTGAAAGGATTTGATTAATATTGAATTTAATGTACTATCGGTAAGTCTTTCAGAAAAAAATTCCAGCCATGCATCTTTTGAGGAAATGTCCTTAATTTTGTTTGTTTAATTTTATGTTAATTTCTTTTACAATTAACGTTGACTTCAAAGAAATTGTTAACGTAGAGTTTTTATAAATTTTAATGAAATTTAAGTACGTTTGTCAGCATACATTTCTGAATTATCCTATTCATTGTGTGATATATTTTCCATGAGTTATGTATGCTAAAAATGATTAGTTAGCTAATTTTTAGCTAGGTATTTCATGAATTTTTAATGGTTTTTGCAGAACATTTTTTTTTAAATTTGAACTTAGTATTTACTTTGCTTTCTTGGTGAATGTTTCACTTTTTGGCGCGAACGGAATTTTATCTCAACTGTATGGAGAATTATTGCCTGGAAGGACATAGGTATATATAAAGTCCCAGTCATGCAGCACGATTGTATGATCGAATTTTCGTAAATATTGTATTAGGTATGTTATATTACATTGTTTTGAAATTCGAGCACTTAGAGTACAAAGAAATTGTTACCTAACTATTAATTTCAAGGCAAAAAAAGAAAAAAAAAACTCATTCTAAATTATATTTTGCAATTCAAATCAGATTCTTAATTTTTGCCTTTTTTGCATTTTTATTGATTTTTCTGCAAATATTAATGAAATTTGACCACAAATTTCACCACAATTTTTTGCATACTTTTTTGTGGTGATCTAATTCATCGTTGATAAACTTTTTTTGACTAAAATTCTGCTAAAAAATATACATTTAACGGTTTTCAGCCTTTTTTAATGATTTTTGTGGGCACATATTTGGTTATCAAGTTTAGTTATGGGTGGTTACTGATAACTAAAAGTTATTAGTTACAGCTTTATTTGAACTAAAAAATTAGTTAAATAATGCTCCACTCTGGTGGAAACCCATTTTAATAAAAAACAGAAAAGTTAAGGAAGAACGTAGTCTAATTCCATGTAAATAAAGAGTTACAATGTTATATCGATTTCGACAGTTAGTTCATCATCAGTAACGAACAATAACTTATTGTTTGATATTGTTATTTTTTGTTATTGATATGACTGAACTCTCGAAATCGATCTAACGTTGTAATTCTTTATTTTCGTGGAATTAGACAACGTTATACTTTAACTTCCATTTTATATTTACGTTGGTGATTTGCTCCTTGGAAAATAGTGAACACACATTTTGATCTAAACCCATCTTCTAAAAATATCTAATCGACATATCAATGCGATTATGGATGTTTTACTGATGTGGAGCTCCATTTTGGTCCCAAAACCAGTGCACATAAATATACGCTGTTCACTATTACGCGAACGTCGTTTTGTTGAAAATGAATTTGTGAGGATGACGAAAAATTCAAGATTATGAAAGAATAACGGGGGGAAATCAATAATTATCAGTTCTTAAAACATTGTATACTCTTGCGAAACACCATCTTCCAAAAATAAGAATCTCCAATAGGCAGGAAGGTATTAAAACATTAGCACAGATTTATTATACACATTATGATTAATTGGAATCACTCCCTCTATTAACCCCCACTATTAGTTAATTTGATCCTTCCAATGTTTGTTCAGTAATTGGTTAAAATCTGGATCGAACCGTGAAAACATCGTGATTTATTACAAATACCCCCTCTATTTACCCTCTTCCACATTGTAGTTTGAAACTCCTGACTTATATTCCAAAACTAAACCGAATTCTAAATTGAGCAAAAGTGTAAAAATGACGATTTATCGGTATTGCCTCCGTCCTTTTACCCCCTTCAATTATGATATTTGAAACTCATGATATATGATCCAAAACTGGACCGAATGCCTAATTGAACAAGAAAAGAATCACGAAAATCGGTCAAGAATTGAAACATTCGCAGCGCTTCGATGAATTGGTCACCACCCCCCATTTCAACCGTAAATCCGGAATTCCTCAGATCTGTTGCACAACTAGACTAAAATTAAGATCGAACAATTTAGAGAGTTCCTAGAGATCCGTCGGTCTTCATACGGTGTGCGGTAACGAGAAACATTTACCGCACCTTAAAGTCACGTCAAGTCCTTAACGGATCTAGTGGTAACGCTAAATCCATGGAAGGAGGAAATTATCCCTAGGAGGTTATTTGAGTCCATGAAAGAAGGTTATTTTAGATGATTACTGTGGTGAAAACCACCCCCTCTTGTCAACAGCCCTTTTCAGGGCTACCAAAAAGAGGTAGACACGACACACAAATATTTATAAGACGTCGAGTTATAACTCCGTCAAACAAAATATTTCACCAGAGAGAAAATACGAAATTCTCTCTCAAAAGTGAAATATTAACAAATAACAGACAAGGCGACCTCCCTAAACACTTACTGGGCGAGAGAGACGCGACAAGTATCTCGAACCAAGTCGCCTTGAATGAGAAAACTCAAACAGACAATCAAACGTCCTCTAAAACTAACAAGGACAGTTCTAGCAAGCCTACTCGCCAATCAGAAACAATGATTACACGAGAGACAATAGGCGAACCAACCAGGAGGCGGCAAGCAACCACCTCTGGTCCAGCAGCCACCCCGGGGATCCCGTCTGAACAACGGACGCAGGGAAACCACCCGAGGACCCCGTCTAAACGACGGACGCAGGGAAGACACCTCAAGGTCCTTGTCTCCGCAACGGACGCGCGTAAGCCACCTCTGGGGACCCCGTCGCAGCGACGGATGCGGGGAAGCCACCCCGGAGGACCAACTCAGCTATCATACTCGCAGATTCTGAGAAAACAATGTGCGAGCCAATGAGATTACACAGTTGAATTAATGAAATTAAGCGGACCAATCAGGAGGCGGCAGGAGGCGGCCACCTCCCTATAATTACCCCGCTCGGAGCCCTCCGAAATTCATTCCACTCTCCGCTCTCGACGACTACACTCTGCAGTACGAAGATTCTACACGCTCTACGCTGACGACCCTTCTGCTCACGAGTTCATCTCAGAACGGCTTCCTACTGCTTTCTACAAGGCATACCTTCTCTCCACACAGATCTCGCATTGGCATCTACGAGTCCAGTGATTATTTATCCTGCTCATTGCCCAACGTAGTTCTTCTGTCAGGACGCCACCCGGTACATCTATTGATATTCTCATTAGATTGTACGCCCGCTGGGACGTTCCGAGACGTGTCGCCCGGGTTTCGTAGCACTAAGCTCGTCACCGACCGCTGGGGCACGCCGATAAATTACTCAGCTCATCCGCTCTAATTTATCGTCCAAGGAAGTCTTTTTCAAGACTACGAGGTAGGACCCTGACATCCGAGCAAAGGAAAGAAGCTCTGTCAAGCGAGTCCACCTCCCAAACCCTCTATCCTATACGTAGAGGTATCAAAAACGAGTTAACAAGCTCGGGTATATCGATGGAGCGCCGCCCGTCCTACTTCCTCATGCAAGGGGAAGCAGAACACGGCGCGGCCGGTGGCCTTAGCCCACGCAGCGCTCCCTACCCGCTACTCGACTCGTCCGCTGTTCCTAGCGACGATCCAAGGCTCGATTCTCGCGAAGAGATCGCCTTCTTACCTAACGTATTCATGAAGGAAACGTTAGGCCAAGCCTCACACACACAAAAGTACGAGGATACCTTTCAGACCCGCTCTGAAGTCAATCATCATGATTCGACAAAGATTTCTGAATATCCACGATATTCTACACAAGGCTACCCGGCCGATCCGAGTGTCAAACACACTCCCAAAGTGCTAAAAACAAAGGATACTTTTCAGTACCTCAACCAAGCCCAGTATATTCCCCCTACAGATATAAATCTTAGGCCGGAATATTACACAACGGCTCAGCAACAAACAGATCGAACCCAGCACCCACTATGCGAGCCCAGTGCCCCACGCGGCTGCTACACGAACTATCCCCAAGTTCCCCCCGCCAAGCAAGCTGACCTTGGCGATTTCGCTCACATTCCTCACAGGAATACCTCAGGGACTAACCCGCATAACCAGACTATAAATGTCCCACTTGGTCTACCTACACCAAGTAAAACATATATAAATCCACTACAATTACGTTTTTTCTGGATTGCGATCCGTTACCGTATCTGTACGGAAGGATGCGTCACCGTAACTCATTGCGTCAGAGTTACGGCATCGGATTGTCAATACCGCACAACGTATTGTGTTTTACGGATCTACTAGGAACTCTCTAATGAGTGACACGGTTGAGAATCGTAGCCTGGGCTACGTCGACAAAATTTGTCGTAGATAATTACGTTTTTCAGCTTTACCCCCTCCATTTTCCTCTTTCCGTCATGAAATTCAAAACGTCTGAGATTCGTTGCACAACTAAACTAAAATTGGGACCGAACAATAAATGAATCTCGAAAGTCGGTTGTCTAGTTTTCTATTAACCCGTAGAATTTTAAGATTTGCGATAGTCAATCTTAAATAGCAACTATTTTCGTGATTATTTTTTCTTTGATCCCAATATTAGTCAAGTTTTGCCACGAAATTCTGGAATTTTGGATTTGCCAATGGGGGGGGGGGGGGGGGGGGGGGGGTAGCCGGATCTTTTTAAGCACTGCCCAAGTTAGCCTACAATTTGAAACCGATTTTCGTCTTAATTTTTTTGTTCTATCCCAAATGTTGTCTCCATGTGCAGCAAACCTTAGAAATTTCGATTCGCCATCGGGATGGTGGGTAGGGGGGGTTTACAACCTATCCTTTTAAACGCTGCCCAAGCTACAATTCTCAACCGGTTTCGATATTATTTGTTTGTACAATTAAAAATTAGGTTCAGTTATGCAACACACCTTGGGAGTTCCAGGTGCGGGTAAATCATGAAAATTTCATTTTCCGCGTAAACTTTTTTAATTTTTTGGTTTAGATGTTTGACTTTTTTGAGATATTCGTGAGGAGGAGTGATGGAAGAGGAAATGAACAGTACTGTTCACGCTACTCACGAACGAGTTTGGTGATTCTTTTTTTTATTATTTAGCTATTCTGAACACTATTTGGTCTTGGATTGATTCTCAGTAAAATAAAATTCCGTAATGATTAATGAATGCACCGAAACGGATTTCAATGAAGAAAATGTTATATGTTAGCTAGTACAAAACAGTTGTGAGATTGGCCCCTAGAGGGCAGCTCATGTTAATTTTAAGATTCACCAGTAGAGGGCTCGCTAGTCAGTCCCTACATTAGGCTAACCAATGGCAGACCAGTATAGTTTGAGCTTTCCCCCAAGAAACGTATAAATAGGGCTCAGTGTTGGGCATTTATCATTGGACTGTGATATCTAACTGAATTAACGTCTAGTTAACTTGTACCAGCGTTATTCTTCAACCACCTTACAACAGGAAACTATCGAAAAAATTGATTTTAAAATTTTGGAGCCAATGAAATAGCTTCATCATCTACGAAATTCTGCTGAAATACATGTGTAGGAATTCTGAGTACATTACATTGCTCAAATATTGAAAAATTTGCTAACGATCACTATGGGAAAACAATTTTTATTTGCGTTAATCGTTGAAAATGCGCTGAAATGGTCATGCCGCATGACTAGAAGTTAAATTACATATTTGAAAATAAATATGGAAAGGTAAAATTCCATATCTCGTACCATAAGTATGGGAGAAGTAAGGAGGGGGGTAAACATGTTGATCCTATGGTTATAAAGGTTCTTTGTTTAAAAAAAGAAAGAACCAAAAGTTGATTGAAAGCAAAGCAGCGGCCGGAGCACAAATAGATTTAATTAAATTCCACCCGTCCTGTACATAGCAGCGATGAAACCAAACACGTAAAACAATATTTCTTGAGTGGGATGAAATAATATCGTTCCTACGGATACGTTTAAATTTTGAATTTATTAGAGATTCTTCCCGTACGATTTTCCCCCTGTTAACGCGTAGAGCTCCGTCTAGAGCAAGCAACTGCGGACCCTAGCTCTTCGCGTATTTCTGCACGTATTTTTACAACTTTATAACCAAACCAAACTTTATCGTCACGCTAAAGTCACTTCCAGTATTTCAATGTCAACGATTCTCTTGAATTCGAGATTGAGTAGAGGGGCTGGATGGCATAAGCGCTAATCCGCTGAAGGACGGTGTACGAAAGCGCTAATTTCTGGGGAACATGGATTGTACAAAAGCGCGAAAAATAAGGTGCGAAAGAGCGAAAATCTGCTTGCAGTTCTAGGGATAAAATTATTACGAGAATCTTACTAATGTTTTCTATTTGTCAAAAAAGGTCATGTCAAGTCGGTCTCACAAGTCATATCTAGAACCCACGAAGGACGAGTGTGACGTATACGTCACAACAAACATGATTGAATAAAACGCGATTCCTGTCGCGCCATGTCGACATTTGTGGTCATCCCAACGTTTTCCCATTGCAGAGGGGTCTGAATCTCATTTCAGCATGTGTTCTTGTCCTGACAAGTCATAAAAGTGTATTATTTCGCGAAACAAAAGTTGAGCATTTTTCATCATTGACCTGGATCCCTATTAAGTAACTTTTATTGCTTATTTTCTCTTAAAATTGTAGTATATCAATATCATATTTTTCTATGACAGCATTACATACGATTAGAATGAAAAAATGATATATGAAACCAAATATGGTGCCTGAGGAGGGGAACTAAAGTCGGCGTGACATATACGTTACACTCGTCCTTCCCCAATATATTTTTTGACGATACACATTCCCTTCTTTTTTGTATTTATTCGAACAAAATAATGATATTTTTTTATAATAACAAAACTATTAATTTTCATTGAAAAAAAGTTAAATGAAAGATTACAATATTTAAAAAAATTAGAAATAAAAATAGAATAAATACATTTTTGAAAATAAAAAATATGTGATAATGATAGTGAATAAATAAATAATGATAATAATGAATAATAACAGTAATGAGTAATAATAATATTATTTTTTTAATGGTTATGGCAAAAAAAGTATTTTCATTAGTTTATTTATTCTTTTATTTATTAGTTTATTCATTTGTTTACTCATTTTTTCGTTCCTATAACATTAAAAATTAATTTGACAGACACCTGACTGTCGTGTGAATAATTCAGTTGCTAGAGAATTGTATAAGTGAGATAATAGATTATGGTATGATTCTTTAGAAATTGAAGATATTTTCAATGCCCCACCGCGTGTCAACTTAGATCACAACCGAAGATGATGGTGAAGAAGACTCTGGATGGCTACAATGCCTGGCTAAATTACTAATAGATCGGGGGGAAAATAACCGAACTTATTTTTAAGATGAGAAATAGCCATTTCATACCTCACACGATACAAAACTGCAATAAAAGCTGTTGGTCCATTGGTTCCATCGTCCCAATGGTCATCCCAAGTATTTGACGACATTCGCTACAACCGAACCGATCACCTCCTCATGGAAGTAAACAATAAGGTGAGGCGGAGGTGTGTGAATGATGGGTGCAAAAGTGTTGTTTCAAAAAATGTAATGTTGCAAAAATGTAATGTGGGTTAGTAAAACGTGCAATTTCGCACAAAAAAATGAATTAGCACATTTGTTATCAATTTCTATTTTCATTCTGTTTTCAATATCATTCACTGTACCTTTCTGTGATTGCACGGTCATTCACTAGTCATTGTAACAATTAAATACATTCGTTTTGTTGTGAATAACATGCCGTGTTGAATCTTTTCACCTACCTTCAGCCCAATATAAACCATCACCCCCAAAGGACGAGTGTGACATATATGTCACACCCCCACCCCCCTCACTGAAGGTTGGTGGAATTTTTTCAACATTTTTCTGGGGCAATATAAGACCTAGTAAATGAGAATATTTGAAAAAAAGTCAAAATTTTGATGAAAAATAGTTCTCGTCCTTGGTGGGTTAATTTAATGTTTTTGAAAGAGAAGCACCGCTTGATTGCGGATTCCAACTTTTCGGACGTAATCCTTAAGCGTCAAAATTCCCTCCTCTTATTTTGCCCACAATGCACATATCCCCGTATCCTTCCGTTCCGTTCTTCTTCTTTTTGACATGGATGTCTTTTAGCTTCGGTGTTTGAAAATAATTTTGTAACTTCTTTTTTTAGCCCGAAAAAGTGTATCTATTGATTTTCACGTACAACCAAACTGGTGATTGATTGATTGATTGATTAAGCGGTTTATTTAGCAACCAGGAAAACGGATAGGGCCAAGTGGCCCTCTCTTACTCCGTCCCTGGCAAAAATTGATTACAAATCCTCGCTGTTACAAAAATATTACAGAATTAAATAAGTTATCACTATTTTTGTTTGTAGATAACTTCAATAATCCTAAAAATTTCCTCAATTGTTATAAGTAATACTAATTGCTATCAATTATCATATTTTATACCTATTTAAGTAAATGTCTTCATGTTTATTATACGCTAACACTCACGACACCAACCCTAACAATTTACATATTAGATAGAAATTTAACAACACATTAAGAAACAACTAAGCAGCGACAACTATGTGATACATAGTGAGTAAATTATGATTAAAATGCATTTATCAATTTTCATACTTTGCCAAAAGTATCTCCTTGAACCTTGCTTTGAAACTCCTTACTGAGGATTCGATGTCAAACATTTCTGCATTTTCATTGTAAATTCGTATACCTTGCATTAAGAAAGATTTATTGAACAAAACTGTTCTATGAATAGGGAACTGTAATATTTTGCTCGCATTTCTTGTTTCTTTTTCATGAATACTATTAGTTTAGCAAATAAATAGTCTGGGGTTCGGTATTTCAAGAGTTTAAAAATCATTGTAGCTATTGCAAGTTTTTTCTTATCTTTAAACAGCATTCCTAATCTTTTGTAGTACGGCATAATATGTGCATCTAGTGGAAGTCTAAAAAAAAGTCCGTTCATGCAGCATGACCCCATGAGCGAATTTTTGAAGAAATCTTCGACATTTCAGTCGCTATTGATCGTGTAGAGAAATTTTAGTTTATGATTTTGATAGACAAACATGGAATCAAATGTATTAAGCTACATCAAGTCCTAAAACAGTTGAGCGTAAAACATTAAAGAGAGCAACCGAAAGAATCGGAGGACGGAATATTTCACAGAGTAAACTCATCAGTTGTGATTACATTTTTTTTTTTTTAACAAGCACTTACTACCTACGTTTTAAACAGCATGGTTCTAGGATTGGTTATACAGGGATACTTCCATAAGAGTAGTTCAATCTGAATTTGGACAATGTTTCATGCAAATATTACCGATTTTTACAACTAGCGAACGGCATTATTTCGATTTTTGACTGATTTTTCAACTTTCAAATTTTTGAAAACTTGATACATATTCTTATAGGAAATTTTACGCTGATTCCGAATATACCACATGTTAGTATGCCGAAAAAATTATTTCGCACAACAAATCGCAAAAAACAGGCTATTTTGAAATTTTTGACTACATTTTTGAACATTTCAACCCGAAGATGTAATCCGATCATGCTGGCCAACGAACTTGAACTTTTGTTTTGTGTCCTTAACATTTTAAAATTTGTTTGAAGTTTCTAGCACAATTCTACGGACAGTTATCGTCTGGAATGACACATACATATATACATTCATACATACATAAAAAAATGCGTTAAACTTCAGAATATAATTCAGAATAGCCTGAAACGGATTTCTGCATAAAATGTTTTCAAAAATTCACATTCTACAAATTTTGAGGCGAGAGCAATAGCCTAATTTTCTTCAAAAATTCGCTAAATTGAACCTAATTGCGGCATTTTGAGCTTTTTGTATGTTATCTAACTGTACGGCATTTAGATCACAGAAGGAAAGAAAAGCATAATCTAATATTGGGATTAATAACGATTGGACTAATTGTAAGCGAACATGTTGTGGAAAATCAATAGCAATTCTTCGTAGTTGATTTATTCCTCTGAACATTCTGACGCATATTGATTCAGTTTACTAGCGAAGTGTAACTCCGTTTTTGGAATGCTCTAATTTTATCGCACATCTCATGGTCCCTAAGCCATTGTAGTGTTCAAGGAAAGCTGATTTATTACGCTAAGTTATCAACTAATATTGCTAAGTAATGAACTAATAATGCGAAACTGTTGTTTCATGTGATGATGGAAGGATTTGGGGCCATTGGTAGTTCGTTGACAACGGCCACCCCTACCCAAAGCGATCGCAACGCCAAGTCTCCGCGCTAATGCAACTGACATCCTGCCTAAAATTCACGCTTTTTTTCGCGCTTTTGCAACTCACCTTTCTCCGTTCCCCAACAGATTAGTGCTTTCATACTCCTCCGAGTAGAAGAAGATTGAATTCATTTAGCGAATTTTCTTAGAAAATAAAGCTATTGCAATGGCTCCAAAAATTTTAAAATAAAAATTTTCAAAAATTTTCTTCATTGAAATCTGTTTTGAGGCATTCTGAAATGATTCCTGGATTTTAACGCTTTTATATATATATATATATATATATATATATATATATATATATATATATATATATATATATATATATATATATATATATATATATATGTATGTGTCATTCCAGACGATAACTCTCGATAGAATGGAGATAAAAACTTCGTTCTTTCGCCAAAAAATCAAGCATTTCAAAAGAAAGGATGAGTTCGTTGGACAACAATTTTTGAGCAAATTAAAATTGGTCAAATTTCAAAAAATGTACTTAAAAAAAAAAAAAAAAAAAAGACAAAAAAGGCTAAAAATTGGTGTTTTTATTTGTTTTAGTAGAATATTACTCAAATAAAGTTCATCAACTATGAAGTTGGTAATTTAAAAATTAAAGCTCAAACCTATGCTCGAAATTGTAATTAAATTTCATTAAAATGTGCTACAAAATCGATAAAAATGTAAAAAATTCTAGAAATCCAATATCTTTGTTTAAATAATAGAATGTTTCTTCGTAGAATATTGCTCAAATAAAGTTTATCATCTATAATATATAACCTTCAAAATTCATTTACAAAATTATGCTGGCAAATGTAATTAAAATTCATTAAAATTTGCTAAAAACTGTAAAAATGGCTAAAAATTCAAAACCTCTATTTGAATAGGAGATTATTATTTAGAAGACGTTTCTTGTCATAAAATTAATAGTTAACAATTTCCTTGCACGCAAAAAGCTCAAATTTCAAAATAATTTAACAGACAATAGCAATACGGTAATTTACGAAAATTCGCTCCCCATATCTTGTTGAATACATCGGTTCTCGTATGATCACCGAAGTTAAGCATTGTCGGGCTTGGTTAGTACTTGGATGGGTGACCGTCCATGAGTTCCTTGATTTCATCATCTTAGACATTTTTTCTCACACCATTCAATTTTTCATCCATCTACATCGAGTTAACTTAATCAGGCCTCGTGGAATAGTTCGTTTTGAGTGCCTTCCCTGCTGTGTCAAACGGTCGTTTCCAAGATCTGAGTGGGTAGCTAGCACAAATTCTACTACCAACCTACTGAATTTGTTATTGGGCTGACCAGCTTTTATGTAAAATCATATTATTTAATCACAAACCTGATCGTTGTCTGAATCTTTATGTTGGTTGATACAACTTTGTAGTACGAAATGTTCTTACGAATGCTTACAAAGAATAGGAATCTACTTGAAAATGGGAAAAGTATCAACGACTGCATTTACTCCCAAGTAGGTGAACAGCATGGATGTCGAACGAAGCAGGTACTTCGTTCACATAATCAACGGAATTTGATTTAGTAATACAATTATTATATTTATCACAGATTTTTACTTTTTTTCGACTAGGTAGGTAATTGTGGAAGGGAAATGTTATTAGACGACAGTCAGAGGGAGAACGAATAGGTACCTAACCTTTACTTTTGAAACTGTGGTCGCCTTTGCGTCAGGTTATGGTGACTACGCGCAGGATGGGATTCCAACAAAAGCATTTGTCCCGCTTACGTGTAGGTAGGCCTCTTTCTGGTACGCAGTGTCCTACGTGGATTTGCCGCACGCGTCAATGCGTTCAGGCGTTTACGCGTTCAAATGGCGGACCAATGAAATTCGCGGAAGTTGTCCCCGCCCGCGCGGCGACGTGATGGCGTTGAACGCTTTGGTTCGATTTTCAGACAAGTTTGATTTTTATCGCATTCGCCGCTCGTCAAACCCGTTTATATGATGTTTTTCTAACCTCTTTCGACATTTTGAACTGGTTTTCGTACTTTTTCCGCACGTTTTCTTCTGTGATAATGGAGTTAGCTGATATAGAAACGACCAGTTCTACATTTATTACATTTATTTTACACCTTTATCGGGAGATGCCCAGTTTCGAAGAAAATTACAATATATTGTCTAGTGTTTTTAGACAATGGTAAAAACAAAGTACGAACGTTTGAGTCATGCTCATGTGAATAAATTTTAATTATTGTTCAGAGTATATTTATGTTTGATTGTTTTGAAATTTGAGCAATTATTCTGGAAATCTTTTTTGTAGTTCCTATTATTCTACTTTTGGATTCTACCAAATATTTGTAGTTGTTATATTTTCTTTAAACCATTATAGGTAACGAATTAAAATTCTTGTTGAATATAAATGGTAAAATTCTTGCTTAATTTTGTACTCGATGTAATTGTAGGTTTTTACTGAATTCTTGCATATGATTTAGAGTGTTATTAACTTTCCTTCAATTTGGAGTATAAGTAGGTTTTAGCATACAAAAAAGACCTTTAAATTATCACTGATCTAAATTAATCACTAAAATTAGTGATAATTGAAAGGTCTTTTTTTGATGTATGATAAAACCTCATTATGGAAGATTGTCACAGAAAATTTTCAGAAACTTCTAAGATTATTGGAGTGTAAGTGATGAAATTCACCGAATTCGCTCCGGCTTTTAAGTATTTCCTCGACGGGTCTCCTTTTTTATATTATTTACAGCTAAATAGAACGAAAGAGCCGTTGAGCTGGTCAGCAGATCAAACTTGTTGATCGACGCCATGAATGCAACATTGAAAAAATGAAGTTGAAAACACAGGTGATGAGAACAGAACGGGTTAACTAGCTAAAGTACGAAGCGTTTTTGCGTTTCCACGTAGGACACCATTTTTTTCTCCCGCGCGGTATGACGATGACGCAGCAGCGCGCCAACGCTCGTTTTTAACGCACGGCTTGACGCTCGCGGCGGAGCCCCGTAGGACACTGCCGTACACGCGTATTTCTAAGCGTTGACGCATAAATTCGCGCATGCGCAGTTTGGTATTTGAGTTTTTTTGCGTACACGGGTAGACAATTACGGGAAGAACAAAAACTTTCTATTTTTCATGTTCTGTGAACCCCGGAGTGCACTGATGACTCAGAATCAAGTTGGTATTTGGGTTCTGAGCAACGCATTCGTCATTGGTACATCAGTGGAAAGCCGGTCGCTCCGTCACAATCTAATTGGAATCGAACGGGTTCCGTGTGTTCACTTGATTAGGCAACTCGGTGATCCTCACAAAGCCAAGTTTATACGACATTATGCGCCCTCCTCTGGAACATGATTAACGCTGTGATGCGCTCACTAATTGCTGGCTTCGAGGTCGGAGTCTGTTTGCTGATCGTGAATCGTCTTCCAAAGCTTCTGTTCCGCACCTTGAGTTGTTTGGATTCTGGTGGCTCTCGCACATAGAAATCAATTGGGGGAGGAATGTAGAGGAACCAACAGTGGAAAAATTGGGGCTCGTATTTCATAAATGCCACCAATTTTACCCAACTTTTTTTTAAAGCTTTTATTGCACCGAGTAATCTCATTAACAATACAAATCTTACTTATATTACTACAATACACTATTCAGGACTTAAGATGCATAACTTTGTCCCTTGTCTCTCGAGCATATCACATTCACTTCCTACACAAGCTCATGCGGTTTCAAACGCTTAAGGTCAGTTTTACACACACCGATTTCGGACGGTCGGTAAAAAATCGGCCGATATTTTATCGGTAGCAGGTGATTGCAAACACATCGGATTTTTATCGGCAAAACAATCAGTTGCTTGGTGTTCGTGACGAGAGATTCTTGAACAACAACGAATCCTAAACGTGTAATTGCTATGTGGTTATTGTATCGCCACAATAAGCGCCGTAGGATTATGCGCAAGTGGTGGATTCATCCTATCAATCAAAGAAAGGAACACAGTGGAACATTCTACACTCTTTTTGAAGAACTGAGGTGTGATGGTACCAAGTTTTTCAACTTCTTTAGAATGTCAATTGAATTTTTCGACAAACTCCATGAGAAGAAGAAAAAAATAAAATAAATAAATAAATTGGTAGTCCGAAATCACAAAACTAGTCCCATATCACGAGAGCACTCAAATGGAATAGAAGATGCGTAGTTACTAGTAGAACTGCTGAAATCGGTCGGTAAATAATAGTTAATGTGCAAGCGTGTATTTAGTTATGTACGCCCCGATATTTTACCGGTATTATTTTACGGTCGGCGTGTGTGCCAAGTCCCGTTCCATCCAATGGTTCACTATTGGAATTCGGTGTGTGTGCAATAACACTAAGGCGTCGAGTCAGATCTTGCACACCCAGGAGCTTTACAGCTTCCTCATTCACATGATCTTTTAGTCTGGCAAGATGAGCCGTTGCTCGCTTTTTGATCACCTCATCCACACTGTCAACTTGAAGTTCACGGTGGAGTGTCTCATTTCGGAAGTACCACGGCGCATCAGTGATACATCGTAGTACAGAGTTCTGGAAACGTTGAATGATCTGTCTATTGGTTGGAGCTGTGCATCCCCACAACTGCGCTCCATATATCCAAACTGGCTTGAGTACTTGATTGTAAAGAAGCAGCTTGTTACCAATGGTCATCGTGGATCGTCGGCCGATTAGCCAATTCATCCTTCTAAGTTTCAATGCGAGCTCAGTCCTCTTCTTTTTGACATGTTCCTTCCACCTGAGCTTGGCGTCTAGCGTCATGCCCAGATATTTGGCTTCATTCGCGTAGTTTACCCAACGTGCCTAGGTTATATTGTCTCCCTAAAATTCATAAAGAGGAAGAGCCGATGAGACCGGTGGTGTCTTATATTGGTGCTCTTGCTAACAAATAGGCTAAAAAACTCAATATTTTATTTAGAAACAAAATCAACTTTCGACCTCAACATACTGTACTAAATTCTTATGATTTGGTTTCCAAAATTAAGGACATTCAGATGCCTTCAAATGCTAAACTCGCATCTTTCCACAGTTTTCAAATGATTTGTTATGAAATGTTCATGGAATGTGCAGGTTAGGGTATAGATGGTTTCATTTTTCCCAAATCAATACTTTACTCAGCGTATGCGCAAACGTAAATTCCATACAGCATTATTTTCTTACGCCCCCGTCATCCAGTTTCGCTCAAATTCGGTAGATAGTTGGGAGAAAACGATTTGATAAACCCACATAAATGTCAGCATGAGTGTATCATTAGTAGCTGCTGTGCATGCACGATTGTGAATTCCTTTTAACAAGCATTATTTAAACAATTTTCATCAACATTTGATGAAATTTTCAGGGAATGTGCAAGTACGACTATAGACGGTTCCCTATCAATTTCATTCCTCTAAAATAGTTACTACATTCTTCGCATGCACAAACCAAAATTACTTTAAGCACCATTTATTCACACCCTAGTCGTCCGATCTCGCTCAAATTTAGTGGAAGGTTGGGGGACGATGATTTAATCATTCCATACCAATTTCAACATGATTGTATCATTGGTAGCTCCTACGCGGAAGTTGTATCCCAGAAACAAGCACGGGGTATTTTTTTTAGGACAAACACCTACCACAATCCTTCATAAATTTGGATTAGCTGCACGATGTCTCGATGATTTTAGAAGGGGTCTCACGGTCAAAATTTGGTTATTTATTGGAGAGTTCCTGGTTGGGGAGGTTCCGATACTACCGATACGAGTAGGTAGCGATACTTTTGTTTCGATACTACAGGTATCATATTGGTATCGAATCATCCGATATTAAAGTCTTATCGACAGAAAATCCGCAGTATCGAATGAGTACTTCCTTTTTAGAATAACATAATTTAAATTTTCGTAAGGTCCATTTTTCAAAAATATTGAAACTCCGAGTGCTCAGTTTTGTCAATAAAGAAGTACGAGTAGTAGCTTGCTTTAGAAGACGCAACACCTAAGGTTGGAGGTCGATATCGGCACTGATAAGATGAAGAAGAGATTGTTCTTGAAAAATAATCTTCTTGGTCAGCGTTCATGAACCTAGGAGGGGAAGGTTCCCCTCATGGCAGCGTTGGTGAAAGAGAGTGGTTTGGTTAATTAACTAGTCGTATTTTACTTATATCTCGAAATAATACATACAAAATATAATATCATCTTTGCATTTTGAACATAATAAAGCTTTTGTTTGATTACAAACGTCCGGTTTTGTCTAGAATTTTTTTTAGCTTGTATCAATACCATGTAGGTACTCATTTGATACTACTCATATCGATACTTTTCTTTCGATACTGTATCGATATTGATACCATTGATTCGATACTGATTCGATATCAAATATCGTATCGAAAGTGGTATCGGAACGTCCCTATTCCTGGTTAGTGCGGTTACAGATCAAACGGTGCACGTGGACCATGATCAGCTGATCTGGTAACAACCGACAGCTGACGAATTACTACAATCGCGCGACGTGATTAGCAACGCAAGATCGAGTCTTAGTACGTCCTCGTTACCACGTCTTCAACACTACGCTCGTAAAATTATAAAACCGAGGAAGGTTTCAGTGATGATCATGTTCAGTTCATATTTATATTAAAATGTATACTAAATATATTAATTATATTATTTAAAATATAAGTAAAATATATTATTATATTAAAATATACTATATTTATTTATATCCATGTTATTTTCACGTGATGCAGTACATTTATAGAATGCCCAAAAACATCTCAAGCCAACAAAACGGAGAATCAAGGGTTTGAAAAACGGATAAAATCTTTCATTTCAATCATATCTACCTTTTTCAAGATACAAACATTAAACTACTACGATACTACCATGTATTATTTTACTGAGTTTCTACACTAAATGCATAAAATTTGTATATTTTTACCGACCGCAATATCTACATACCCAATATTACTACTAACATAGTTGAGCCAGAACTTATTGAACAATCTCCAGTGTTCCAGACGAATGTGTCTTCAAGCTTTGTTGTCCTCGAGCTCGTCTCAGCTCAATCAACTAGCGTGATATATAAGCCTACGAAGTCTAATACTTCCCGCTGAATTTCATTGCACAAATAAAACCACGGACTGATTCGATTTTTGAAATCTACATATCTTGAAACGTAACGAACAAATTTTGAGAGGGAGGTTAAAAAAAATTTCTTGTCGGACTACAAAGGTTCAGGGTGGTTCTCCACTGGAAGCGACTATGCGACTTAGCGTTTTCGTCCGTATACAAGCGACTAATCCCATAAGCTTAAAACGTATTAGAGCTCCTCCACTGCAAGCTCTATTCGCGACTCGCGTGTTTTGAGGCGACGAGCGACTGATCCCATCCAGATGGGATCAGTCGCTTGTCTTCGAGCGACCTGGCTTCCCCCTCCCATGTTTTCTCGGCGCACCCTTCGACTGTGAACGGCGAACCTCAACATGTGCAGGACTATTATGTTAATTTTCCAGATGAGTTACGTTGAACTTTTCACTTTTCCGACTCAATTACTTAGGAGTTACGCTGAATTTTTTGTTTCTGTACTTTCATTACATTCCCTTATCATGATTAACAACAACAATTACAAGTAAAGACGTAATAGTTATCTGGTTTTAATACTTTACTATCTGAGAGTCGCACTAAGGCGTTCTGCTGGTGAGATCGTGTGTCTGAAGTTGGACGATTTGGTGATCGAAGCTTGTATAGCATTCAAGATGTAATCGTACGTTTGTAGGTCCATCCTACAATAATTTCGAAACTTTTCTGAATCTCCCTTCAGCTCGTCGTGGAGGTGGTTGAATTCACCCAAACTTAGCCTTCTCATCCGAAGGAAATTTACGAGAGCATTATCCAGCAAATAATAACTATCTATGTCGTCCATTTTACCAAAAATAAATGCAGTCTACTAGACACCACCGCAGACTTTGCGCGACTAAGTCGCCTCCAATGGAGGACCTCAGTCGCGTCCCAGTCGCCTCGCGGAAGTCGCCTTGCCGCTAAGTCGCTTGAAAACGCTTCCAGTGGAGGACCAGGCTCACTTTGTAAAAATGAACAACTAATTGAAAACAGAACAATAATCCACCCGATGATAGATGATCGATAGTGTGATCAGGATGAAGGAAAACAGAGTTGGAGAAATAGAAGATGTCGGATGGCAGAATCTCGGAATCAGCGTCAAGGCCGTATCACACTCGCATTTTTTCAGTTTTTCTCGCATTTTTAATGCTCGAACGTGAAGAAGGCAAAGTGCTATTTTCCAAGGTCAGCGGTGAATGTTGAAGAGGAATAAGAGCAGAAACAGCGCATTCTGGCGGAATGCAGTTTTATTAAATCTGTCAGGTTATGGCTTCTAGGGGTTTTCCATTGCATTGTTATCTTCCCAAGGGTTACATTTTAGCATTTTTCGCGCTGAGGTAAAAATTAGAACAAGTTCTAATTTTCCCAAGTGAGCTTAAAAATGCTCCACCAGGATGCGCAATGGTCGAAAAAGGTGACCTTGGAAAAAAAAAACTTCGCCTTCTTCACGTTCGAGCATTAAAAATGCGAGAAAAAACTGAAAAATGCAAGTGTGATTCGGCCTTCAGGTTACAGTATTTGATAAGAGACGACGGGTGAAGACGCGTGAAACGCCGAGTTAGCACCATAGTAACATCCAGCGTGTTAGCAAAATTTTGGTTCTCCCTAGATTCATGTACACCGTATTAAGACACCATGGTAACCAGGAACTTTCTATTGAATGTGATTAATTTATCGTCTACATTTACCAACTACGGTCTTTTTAAAAGGCACAAAAGGGCCGTGGTGATGACAAAAACCCTCCAGGAAACTTATAGAGCGAAGGTCAACCTCCCAACACCCAACCTGGGTCAGCTCCAACAACTTGGCTCTTGAAAATGGTTTAAAAAACCTCTACTTTAAAAGGGGGAGAAAGAATCGGCGTTAACAATACGAGAGAGATAAGGTAGACCGCGAAAGGAGGAACACATTAATAGCGAAAAGAAATTTCTCCGGCCGCATTTTGAATAAAAAAGAGAGAAGATGAGTATATAAAAACCCCGCAAGGGTTACGCCCTCATCCCCCGGAAAACAATGGAACCTACCTTTTTCTTTGTGACGTCGGATATACACCGGCTCGGGCAAGTTGTCAGTATTTAGAAAGAGCCAGTTTTTAGAGATAATCCCCGCCTCAGAGCCCGCATGCCTGCCCGTGGAATTGAATAAATGAGTTGAGGAAAAATACGTTTTTAAGGCCGGGTTGGGGTCTTTAATCTAACTAGGTGGGGGGGGGGGGGGGTTGCGTAGAAGGGTGAAGGAGGAAAGGAGGATGAATTCAGTTGGTCAGAATGGAGAAATGGATGAACAGAAAAATAGTTTTAAGTATATCCACCCGGAAATCAGGTGATGATGAAGCAGGCTGTTTTAGCGAATTTTTGAAGAAAATTAAGCTATTGCTCTCGCCTCAAAATTTGTAGAATGTGAATTTTTGAAAAAATTTTATACAGAAATCCGTTTCAGGCTATTCTGAAGTTTAACGCATTTTTTTTTAATGTATGTATGTATGTATGTGTCATTCCAGACGATAACTGTCCGTAGAATTGTGCTAGAAACTTCAAACAAATTTTAAAATGTTAAGGACACAAAACGAAAGTTCAAGTTCGTTGGCCAGAATGATCGGATTACATCTTCGGGTTGAAATTTTCAAAAATGTAGTCAAAAATTTCAAAATAGCCTGTTTTTTGCGATTTGTTGTGCGAAATATTTTTTTCAGCATACTAACATTTGGAATATTCGGAATCAGCGTAAAATTTTCTATAAGAATATGTATCAAGTTTTCAAAAATTTCAAAGTTGAAAAATCAGTCAAAAATTGAAATAATGCCGTTTGCTAGTTGTAAAAATCGGTAATATTTGCATGAAACATTGTCCAAATTCAGATTGAACTACTCTTATGGAAGTATCCCTGTATAACCAATCCTCCTAGAACCATGCTGTTCAAAACGTAGTTAGTAGGTGTTTGTTTAAAAAATAATAATAATAATAATAACTGATAAAGTAATCACAACTGATGGGTTTACTCTGTGAAATATTCCGTCCTCCGATTCTCTCGATCGCTCTCCAAAATTCGCTCATGGGGTCATGCTGCATGACTGGACTTTGTACAGTATATTAACTCTTTATTTTCTCATTCCCGACGTTTCGCAATGATGGGACATTGCATCATCAGGGGATCTGAGGACATCGAACAGGTAATCAATATCTGAACTCAAGGACCCGGGGGGGGGGGGGTTGCGTAGAATGGTGAAGGGGGAAAGGGGGTGAGTTCAGTTAGGTATTTTTCCGTTATACCCCCCCCCCCCCCCCCACCACCACCACCACCAGTCAATTTGTCTTCAACACGCCCGCCCGATGTTTCTAGGCATTACTTCTTACTTAGATTATGTTATGTCTATTATTTATGATTACTTATGATTAAATGTTATGGTATTTATTTTTAAGATGCGAGCTTACGAGCATCCAGACCACACATCATTCTGACCTACATGTCCAACTAATCTGTATTTTTACTAAGGGATTGACTACTTGATGTTATGTAATTTTGAGATGCGAGCTTGCGAGCATCCAGATCACCAACCTATACACAGCATTCTGATCTATTTGTGCGAATTCATGTGCATTCTACTTGTGCGAATTCATGTGCAATCATACCGCAACCTCGCCAATTTTTTTCAACAAATCCTCACCGACATCGGCAACTTCTGAAAACATGGTAATTCTTTTTGGCATTTTATGTCTTTGCTATGGCACATAAACTAAAAAAAACTTCACGGAAAATTGCTTACGAAAATATTTTGATGATTTCCGCTTACAACCGAGTCGTTGCTAGGGAAATGGTACTTCGTCGTTTTTCATCCCACAAAATTCGTCTACCATTCGTTCGAAAGCTCTCGTTTTATCCAACCATATTATGTTAACTACTGCGAAGTGCGTGGGCAACAAGCCGAGTTATGAGCATGGTTATTTCAGGTGATCATTCTCAATAATTGATATTGTGAACATGATTGCAACCTCAGTTTAATTTCTGATGATTTCATTGAGCTGGTGTTTCGATGATTTGATTCATAGCAGATGATCCGAATATTGCGAGAACAGTTTGATTTGTGAAGCGGTGGCTAAATCATTTTAATAGGTAATTTCTATATTTTACACTCTAGGAAGCTGTAATTTCGTATGTAGTCTCTTTAGCACATTTACGTGACGATGCCCAGGGTCCGGATCAGCTGAGTGGCTCTTAGAGCTTGCATTCGAGTCTGCAACACATACTTGTCTTCAACTAAAGACATAAAATGTCCCGATGTGTTGCAGACTCGTATGCAAGCGTTGAATATGTTTCATATTTTTTAAATAATATAATTTTTCCCCACAGTTGTCAAACTGTGGGGAAAAATTGTCACCAATTCTACGTAAATATGTAATATAAGTAGTAAGAAGGAATGCCTAAAAACATCGGGCGAGCGTTTTGAAGACAAATTGACCGGGGGGGGGGGGGGGGGGGGGGGGGGGGGGGGGGTATTACGGAAAAGGCTTTAGCCTCTTAATTTGTACTGATTCGCAGTCTGCTGATTCTCAGAATGCTGGTACTATCAAATTTCAACTTCCTAGGGTGAACATGAGGTACCTTAACATTCTAATCAGGAAAGAACCCAGCATTTCAGTCGGTTCTTAATGTCCCACAGAGTCTCCTTAACAAATTGTAACTTCCTAAGGTGAACTTAGTTGAAGCTGCTGATCAGGAAAGAACCCATCATATCAATTGTCTCTTAAAGTCCCAAAGAGTCTCCTTGGGTCTCCTTGAGTCTCCTTGGGGGTCTTCTAACTTACTAGGGTGATCCGGAATTTACAGCTCACTCAGCTGATCAGGAAAGAGCCCTATTTTAAATCATCTCCTAATGTCCCAAAGAGTCTCCCTATCAAATCTCAATATCCTAGGGTGAACAGAAGATAATTTAGTATAAAATTCCTACTATTTACTAGTACCTACTACTTAATAGTATCCAACCAAGTAGTGCCTTCTTTTGTAAATCTTAACCGTTCTACAGCAAACTGTACCAAAAGATGACATCAAACACAGAATATCAAACACAGACGAAATTTCAAAATAAAAACCATTTCCCATTTCATTATAGTTCTGGCACATGTACAATTTGTATAAAAAAAAAAATTAATTTAAAAAAAAAGAAGAAATTCTACTTTCATATCCAAGATTTACCAAATACCTTCAATCATAACCAAGAGTACCACCTCAACCAGGTTGCAGTATGCAATCCGCAATCCTTCTACTTGATAGGAAGATCAATAGATCATTTTGTTCCTCAACTATACTATAAAGCGTAAAGTCCTGGTGCAGTGAACTATCATGGTGGTGGATTATGGGTGATGCAGTGAACCCAAAGCGCGAAACCCCGAGTTTCGATAGTAAATATACTATAAGTGGGACATAATAATTACGGCCAGTGTTATGCGTAGAAGGGCTGTCTAATACAGAAATAATATACCTTTGCGTAATAATTTGCAGCGTTTTTTGTTCTCCTGAAGAAAAAAAAAGCCTTGGCAAGTTAAGCTCCCTTTTCTCAATGCACGGTCAGAAATTTCGATGAAATTAAGATGATCTTTTCTCACCAGCCGTATTGATTACCTTTTACGACTTTGATTTTAAGAAACTGGGTGTCAAACATGTTTAACTCCAACTCGATTTAATGTTTATCATTGATAAGGAGCTGCTACATTTTGAAAAAGGCTGTCAACTTCCTAATTACTGATCCGAGTCGCTAAGTAAGAGAAAAATTGATGGGGTTCCTTCAAATTGTTCGGGAAAATGCCGAGTTCCATTAGACGATTCCCCAGTGGTAAGAGCTTATGAACACCGCAGGCCGAAAATTGAAAAAGAACGGGAGAAAACAAGTTGGGATGACCAAGTTTCCGGAAGTAACGGAAACACCTCGTGAAGAAAAGAGACTTCTCACGATCTACCGTTTTCACTTTGATCGGAAAAACCTTTGTGGAAATTGAGGTTGAGAGATGGTAGAGTTTTATCAATGAACTTTTGTGCGTGTTTTATTATATTGTAAAAGCAAATAACCAGGCAGGTGAGTCGTGAGTGGGTGGGGAAGTGGATTGTGAACGCGGGGGAACGTAAAAATTGGGAAGTGGGCGGGCCTCAACTCACAGTGTTTCGACTAATGAGTTTCCGGTAGAAAAAAGTCAATTTAAGTTTTCGAAAAAGAAAAATAAAAAATAAGAAAAAGTCTTCAACATCCAGGATTGTAGGTAAAGGTCTGAATTCGATGCTATTTACCTGGAATACACCTCTCTGGGTAACTCTATGCCAGCAGGAACCCGCCAATAAATATTTTAAGGTTACACAAACCTATACGTTCGTGTGACAGTTACGAGGAAGCTAGGTGCCACACTCAACTTGGAAGACGTTTTTGCAAATGAAAATAGATTCCATTCTGCAAATCTAAACATTGCTCATGTGATGGATAGGAGTTGTTCCTCCTTCTCAATTGCTTGCAAATGTTACATCTAAGGAGATATTTCCTGGGCTATCAGCGTTCAGTGTACCCTCTTGGTGTAGCAGCTTAATCGTCTCTCCCCTTTGAAGGAGGAATTACTACATTTCCATCACCTCTCTGTCATATGGTAGCAGAGCGTGGTTTCGAACCACCCCCATCCCCCTCTCTCACAATCCATCGATTACTGACTGTCCCCCCCCCCTACATAGGCCAAATGAGTAATATACCCAAAAGTTTTACCATTTAATAATTAAGTATATACCCCTGCCCTGCCTACTTGGAGCCCCAGGGGAAAATCATTAGCCACTTTTTTGGAATGCTCTCATTTTATCACAACATCTCATGATTCCTAAGCCATTGTAGTGTCAAGGAAAGGTGATTTATTACGCTAAGTTATAAACTAATGTTGCTAAGTAACCATAATGAACTAACACCAGTTTGAAACTACACGGAGAGTAAGTTGAGTATCTACACTGCATGCAGATAGTACATCGGCACATGGATATGTCTTATTTTTCCTCCTGTGAAGTATGTGTTTCGTGTCTCAAGTTGAAAAATGTCTCAATTAAATTAGCTCAGTCAGCTGATCAGAAGAGACCCAATCAATTCAATCGTCCGTTAGCGTCCCAGAGAGTCTCCATATCTAATTTCAACTTCCTAGGATGTACAGGAGAGAATTTAGCTCACTCAGCTGAGTAAGAATTGAGCGAATCATTTCAATCGTCTCTCAATTCAGCTTCAGTCTTCATTAGGTTTGTTCCATTCACCTCACCGCGGTTAACCCACAGTCAGCACGTGGTCCACAGCCTCTATGATCGCGGTTGGACGACTGTAACCACGATCCAACCATGGATGGAACGCTCAACCGCAAGTGAGGTAAAATAGCGTTACACCAGTCATTTCGTGTGACTTAATTCTGGACTTCCATGACGAAAGACTCATGATTCTGACTTAACTCTGTTCGCACGAAAATTGAAAAGGACCAGCACTTTTTGATCAAACTCTACATGCACATATCAAAAAGCGTTAGTTAAACTCAAGGGATTCATTGCAATAGCTTAAATTTTCTTAGAAAATTGGCTGAAACGCTCCGACCTTGGTAGACTTGGAAGTAATTGACCTTCTGTTGTTGGAATAATCACTTGAAAAATAATAATTTAATTAAGAGTAGTTCCTAATTATTTGCTAATCAATAATTTAATAAATTAATCTAATTGAAGTAGATGATTACCTACCTACCTACGCTTCACTAGCCCAATAGGATACAGAAGTTATAATAAACTCGATTTCGTGAAATCAGAATTCCATTTGAATTATACCATCAGCTGATACAATTGTCAGAGTTTTCAAGGCGATTTTTGATCATCAAGGCGAATCTTCCATCATCATGAGAATTTCGATGTCCTCATCGCCTTCAAAAGTACTTGGAGTGAACACTTCGTTATCTCCTAATTCATTTGCGTCAACTCCTCCACAATTAATCTTTCCAGTTGATTTATTTTCAAGTTCTCATCTTCACACACGACCACAGAGTAGAAGAACTAGACAACGAACTAGGCACAGGACGTACAACGAGTAGGTTGAGGTTCTATGTTGTTCTGTGGAGACTGGAGACACACCCACCGAGCTCGAATTTCAAATGAGGAAGGTTATGAGTAGGTTTCAATTGCGTGAGGTTTCCTATAAAAACCGGAATGAACCGTACTCCATCGGGCGGTCGGTTTTGGTTCGACCGCGGTCGACCCGTGGTCAACCACGCTGCTAAGATGGAACTGCGATTCAACCGCTGTGTTGAGCTGATTGTTGGGATGGAACAACGGCTGACGTTACTGCGCATGAGTCGTTCGAACATGGTCGACCGCGGTTAGGTGGATGGAACAAACCTATGATTAAATATGGTAGAAATCATCAGCTTTAGGAGGCCATCAGCTAGTCAGAGGTCTATGCATCGTCTAGTACCTACTGCTTTCAAGTACCTACTACTCAGTAGTGTTCCAACCACGTACCTAGTGCCTTCTTTTCACATTATTAGTTCATTATGATTTCTTAGAAATATTAGTTTATAACTAATATAATCGGTACTTATATCCATGTACCGATGTATCAGTGTAGATACTCAACTTACTCTCCGTGTAGTTTCAAACTGGTGTTAGTTCATTATGGTTACTTAGCAATTATTATTACTGACTTATTTATACTGATTTATTACTTAGCGTAATAAATCAGCTTTCCTTGACACTACAATGGCTTAGAGATCATGAGATGTTACAATAAAATGCGAGCATACCAAAAAGAGGCGAACGATTTTGCTATGAAAACATAGGGAATCACACTTCGCTGGTAACGCATTGGTTGTACGTGAAAATCAATAGAAAATAAAGCTTCCTATACACTTTTTCAGGGCTAAAAAAAAAGGTATACAATTTTTTCAAATACCCCAGCTAAAAGACATACCCATCCATGTCAAAATGTATCTCAAGCGTCTTAGGGTAGAATCAACAACCATTTGAAAATAGTTCAGGTAGGGGAGTGTGGGGATAATACCGCCAAGTCGGGGAATACCGTCACCCCATATAATTATTTAACCACTTGAGTGAAAAATAGTGTAGCCAAATATCGTCATCTTTAGATCAACAGAAATGTTGGAAAAGTTGGTTTGAGGTCATTAATTTGTTTTTTATCAATGATAAGCGAGTTCACAGTTTTTAAAGCTTGGCGTTCTAGTTTTACTGTTGTCGAATTTTCGTGGTAAGTAACAGTTTTTCATACGTTTATGTGAACTGTTGAGCATGACGACGTAGAAACATCACTTAGCTTCAATTTGTACCCATTACTTCATGTTTTTTTTTAAACGAAAATTGTAGTTTTAAATAATTTTTTTATTTCGAAAAGTTTACACCAAATTCAGGCTAATTCTGCTATGACGGTATTGCCCCAATGCACCATTCTTCCGTCTTGTTGGATTATTTCAAAGTTTTTTGTTGCAATAATCACCTACTTCTATTGATTCTGGGTAATTAAAATATAAATTGATACTTAAAAGACGAATTATATTGTGATAGATTATCTCAATAAGCACCTCTACGTTTACCTAACCGTGATTTATTAGATATTTACCTACCTATCTCTGAATAATTGTACAGTATCTACCTAACTGCCTTCCTATATTAACATAATCGTTGTAAGATTCCACTCTCCATGCTCCCATTTTGATTTTGACAATGGAACGTCTTGTGAATTTTGCTGCGACCTGATGAAGAGCGCAACACTTTAAAACTTTAAAAGCCGGGAAGATGGAATGCTATATAATATTTATTTCTTTTTTCGAGTTCCGAGTTGAACGTTGCCAATAATTCAGTTCCTGTGAAGAACCAACAATATTTTACCAATATTTATTTTGTTCCAATTGCACTATTATGATGTGGAAATAGTTTGTCAACTTTAGTGAATCCTTTTTTTGTCAACTAAGTTCCCAATATGGTGAGAAGCTACCCAGGAAGAGTTTTTGAAATTCAATAAATCGTTATTCCGATGTTCTGTTGAGACTGTTCCTTTCCTCCCTTGTTTTAATATGGCGGTATTATCCTAACCCCATGAAGGTATTTCCCCAGCTAGCTGGAGTAATACCTACCCCCATTTACAAGGGTCTCGTAAATTGTTGTTTACTAATATAAAGTTGCTAAAAAACCAGAAAAAACGTTGTAATTCACTACTAAAGATTTTTTTTTTTTTTTTACAAAATTTCTTCAAAATCTGAAGCTTTTGATTGCAATCCCGGGCTGTGATAGAAAAATATGCTTAAGGTGGCGATATTACCCCATTTTCCCCAACTTTTTTTGCACCCATGGATGACGGTCACTCTGTACAAACCAAACAGATAACTATGACACTGATTGGACGAACTTTAATCATTACCTCAAAGCAAAACTAGTTTGGTAATCCGAGGTGAAAATGCTGGTGTCAGTAGAAGGACAAATTAGAGAATCTATTTCCAATTCGCAGGTTCGACGAGTGGCCATAACTCATCGTTACTTTGGATTCCTGATCAGGTATCAATCAACCTCTCTATAACTGGAGCGAGGACATTTTTCAGCCCATCAAACCAAACGGTCGTTTGTCACGTGATCGACGAAATGAATCGGAATTCCCCCTTCAAAACAGTTGATTCTGAGAATACCAAGTTGAGATTGATGGCTCCTAATCAATAAAGAGATTCCTCTTAAGAAGAGTAATGAGTTTATAGATAAAGGCTTAGGTTCGTCTCCACCGGTGTAACAGAATCCATCAGAGAGTTCCTGGTTACCACGGTGTTCTAATACGGTGTAAGTGAATCTAGGGGAACTCAAAATTTCGCTAACACGCTGGCTGTTACTGCGGTGCAAGCTCGGAGTTTTACGCGTTTTCACACGTCGTCTCTTATCAAACATTTTGTAACCTGACGCTGATTCCTGCATTCGACATCTTGCATTCCTCCGACTCTGTTTTCCTTCATCCTGATCTCACTTTCCATCGTCTATCATCGTGTGGTTTATTGTTTTGGTTTTAATTCCTAGTGAAATTTGCAAAGTGAACCTTTTTAATTTGGCCAAGAATTTTTTTTAAGGCCCCTCTCAAAATTTGTTGATTACGTTTCAAAATACGTAGATTTCAGAAATCGAACCAGCCCGTCGTCCGTCCGTCCGCCGTTTCGTTTGTGCAATGAAATCCAGCGAGAAGGCTTATATATCACACTAGTTGATTGAGCAGAGACCAGCTTGACGATGTGTTCCAAGTTTATCTTGAAGACACATCCGTCAGGAACACTGGAGATCGTTCAAGTAAGTTCTTGCTCAACTATGTTAGTAGTAATACTAGTACATGTACAATACATATAAAGGTCGGTATAAATACGAGTATATACAGATTTTATGCATTGTGTGGAGAAAATTAGTGAAATAATACATGTTAGTATCTTAGTAATGTCTGTATCTTGAAAAAGGGAGAAATGATGGATATGAAAAGATTTTATCCGTTTTTCGGCAACCCTTTATCCTCCGTTGTGTGGACTAAGTTGTTTTTGGGCACTCAATGAATGGACTGCTTCGAGCGAAAATAAGATGGATATAAATAAATGTATTGTATGTTAATATAATTGAGGAGCTAACATGGAAAAGCAGTTAAGTCCAAAAATCAAATTTCATAGGAACTCCCTCTGAACTCTTATCAGATTTTTTTGGACATAATCTCTTCTCCATGCAAAGGTCACACATTTATTCAGGGTGCGATCTAGCAAGGACGGGAGGACGGGAGGTTCTTTCGATTTTTGGACTTAACTGGTTTTCCATGTCAGCTCCTCAATTATATATCTGACTCATATTTTAAATAATATAATTAATATATTTAGTATTCATTTTAATTTAAAAAAATTTGAACTTAACACGCTTATCACAGAAACCGTCCTTGGGTTTATAAATTTACGGGCCTAGTGTTGAAGATGGGGTAACGAGGACGTACCTACTACACACTTCTTTCACCAAAAAGTTGATTAACGGAGACTGGCCAAACTCCAATAAAAATAATCTCGAGGATCAAACCTTGGCGTCGTTCACCAACGCAAAACTCGTTTATATTGAGTTTGGAATAACGGAGATTTCCCAACGAAGTTTTGGGAAATTGTCCAATAAAATTCGCTAAGAGTTGGACGACACCGGGAAATAAATCAGCTGATGACATGACCTACTCTACTAGGGATTGCATTCATCTTCCCAATATTACGTGCTACTCCATCTATTATACTTTATTTTCCTATAATTTTATTTCACTTTCGCATTAAAATTCATCAATTTGATTGTAAAAACCATTTCAAACTGACTGTCCGACGGGAACACTAGGTGAGAGACAATGAGTTCGAGGATTTTCAGAACGAAATTTACATCGAAACTCGATGTCCATCGATTACTCGAAGAGGGGAATCCGCCATCGGATCTTCCTCGGACGTCTTCGGGGGACATTCGAGGAATAGGATATAATTATCCACGTGCCAAATTGCGTGAATTCATTAGCTGTGTTCCAAGCACCGCGAGTTCATGAAATTTTCGGAACTGGTTCGGCGCTGAACCTTATGCGCACGCAAATCGTGTTCCAAGTGTTTTGAGTTCAGGAACTCAACACTCACTAAGGGCCACTTTCACCAACAACATAAACGAGTTTAAGTTAGAAAAGATTAACAAATAATCGAGATTCCAGCTAATCGTCTTTCACCAAACCACTTTACGAGTTTAAACTCCTAACGAGGTGGCTTGAGGTTAATCTCCCAATCTCGGCCAGTTAACTCTTGCCAATCTCAGATTAGTGATAAAAATGATATCGAGCAAAATGGCCGCGCACCAACAGCTGATTCCTCATACCTCTACAGTTTGGTTCACAGTTTATTATTATAGTTAATATATAGTTTATTGTTATTCAAGTTTTTGATGATGAATTCACGCGATTTATCGCTCGGATTAATTTGATTCCTCGGATGAGAACGATGTCCTGCAAAGACGCCCAAGGACGATCCGACGGCGCATTCCACATTTTGACGGGTTGGACGACGTCGAATTTCGGCGGAGATTCCGGCTCCCAAAACCGACAGTTTTGAAAGTCCTCGAGCTTATCGACACTCACCTGGAGTTCCCTTCGAACAGGTATAAGTTGGAAAAAGGCTTTTATACCATCAAATCGATGAATTATAATACGAAATTGATGTAGGATGGTAGGAAAATAAAGTATAATCGATGATGATTGCACGTTATAATACGATGTTGAATTGCTATCCCTTGTACAGTATGTACCTACCTACCTATACCACATAAAATAACTTATGTACATTTAAATAAGGTGATCAACCGTCCTGCTTCCGTCAAATGATGTGTCACACTTTCTTTGTTGGAAGTCAACGAAAAGTTGCGAGTAGATAGTAACTAGGTAACTAGATAAAAACGGCGCGGGTAATAATCGGTCGTGGTTGTGATTCACTGCTTTATTGTCTTGATATGTCGGATACATGTCGGGTTTTCAAACTGTCGTTTCAAATTGTCCAATTTTTCATTGGACAGTTTCCGGAATCTCCGTTAGGGAAACTCGATTATTCCAATCTTGGTTTAAACGAATTTTGGGTTGGTGAAAGACGCCAAGGTTTGATCCTCGAGATTATATTTAATCGAGTTTGGCCAATCTCCGCTTAATAAGTTGTTGGTGAAAGTGGCCCTAAGGTGTTCCAACCGCGTCGGGTTCAGTGAGTTCATGAACTTTTCATACCTGCTCGGGGATAGGTTTGAGAACTCGAACTGATGGAAACCTTTCTGAACCTTCCATAAATCTCATTTCACCGCGAACCCTCACGCTAAATACTTGCCTTGTCATTCGCCTGCATGATGCTTGTTGCATTATCGTTTTTCACATCTCTTTAGTTCCTCGCTTGCGTTGCACTTTATTTACGTTATGAATCTTAATAGAATAGCGGGGCTCTTCCTAGAAGATTCTGATTCAGAATCGGAAGTGTATGCTTCCATTGCCATTGGGAGTGGGTCCTTAGTCCTGATGAGAAGGAGGACTTAGATGAGTAGAAATTTGACGCGGATAGAGTCGTGCCTGTCGATGAAGCAGGATGGATGCACAGTTTTATTTGACTCTTCTAATCTTGAAGTAACAATGAATAAACGTAAAAATGGGGGAATGTCGCTCACATAAATAACCGTAATAAGGTTTTCACGTTACTTGAGACGACGCTAGAGCTGGGAGTGTATTGAGTGTCAGGTGAACTACCTATAGTGTTCCCAGCAACGGGTACTTGAACCTAAAAGTTTCGTGAATTCGTGGAAACGAGTTCATGAACTCAGACGGGTGCTTGGAACACACCTATTGTAAATTAAAACTGTGAATAAACTTTAGCTGTGAATCAAACTAACAGCTGTTCGTACGTGGCCATATTGCTCGATATGATTAGTTATCACGGGTAACGGAGATTGGTAAGTGTAACTGGCTGGATTTTGTGAGATTAAGCTCGAGCCGCCTCAGTAGGGGTTTAAACTCGTATAGCGCTCTGGTGGAAGACGTTGAGCTATAAATCTTCGTTAATTTTCATTGTTTTCGAAATCAAAGAATCAAACTGGTTTGAGTTGTTGGTGAAAGTGGGCCTAAAGGCCTTTACAGACCAAATGTTAGCGGAAAACATTGTTATTAACATAACATTGTAGATAACAAAAATGTTGGAAACAAAAAGTGATGATCTGGAAAATTAGTTACCAACATTGTTGCCAACTATGTCGTCAACTTTTTTGTTGCCAAAAATTCATCCATCTCCTTTTTTGGGTCTAGTTTTCTAACAATGTTATCCACAATGTTGTTAACATTCAAAGTAATAACATTTGGGTGTGATCAAGTAGGTGTTCTCCAGTACTCTTTCATTTCACGTTGAAACTGTCCGATTAGGCTTTTCATTTTCTTCTCCACCTCCACCGAAGTACGATTTACGGCAATCCCAAGCACTTTCCAAGCATCACACTTTTTCTGTTTGTCTTCGTACTGAGGCAGCTGCACGTCCCATAAGCATCTCTGCTTTCTATATTCCTCAATCAACCTTACTACTTCGTCCTTTTCCCAATTCATTATTCCCACTTCACTACTTCCCTTGTCCCTACTGCGCACATAATTAATCAACGAAACCAAAATGTCCTCCACAGTTCGTCGTCAGTGCAACAGTGTGAATCACAGTCTACCCTTCTCCCACCAATTCAAAGGCTCAAAATCCTGTGAAACACAATGTTACCAGAAATCCCGGTTTGTTATCGCTCATGGCTCGATAACAAAACTCAGTGTTGACAACAGTGTTACTAACAATGTTGACGGAAAAAATAACTTTGTTACCGAAAATGTTGCCAACAATGTTTTTGGTAACATTTCGAAGGAGGAATTGTTGTCAGCATTTTTCGTGCGCCGTAACAATGTTATTAACAATTCCACTCGCCCGATGTCGATAACATTGTCGTCAACAGTGTTGCCTCCGGTCTGAAAGAAATCTTACTGAAAAATGTTAATAACAATGTTTTCAACAGTGTTATCGTCCGGTCTGTAGGCACCTTAAGACTCGATCTTGCGTTGTCAATCAAGCGGTCTCCTATTATTTCACGTCGCACTGTGGGGCAGAATCGAAAAAACCTGGCCAAAATAAGAAAAATCGAAAGTTAGATATTTCTACCGGTAGCTTGTGTTTTGGTCACCTGACATCCCAGAGAACTCATTTCATAAGTATCTGATCTCTGGACAGTCATTCCGGCAGAGTAACAATCGGAAAAACATTGACGTGCTCCGATCATCGATCAACCTGTTAATAGGTAAGCTGGAAGAAACAACTGCTAGTTAAGTATTGTTCCGATGTTTGGTAGTGACGTTTCGAGGGGGATCTACCTGAAAACATGTCAGCGAACGGTAAGAAATTATTATCACAATTTAAAAGTCGTTTTAAAATAAATGAGATTATTTCATTAGTGAAAGTAGTAGTTTTTCAAAAATGAGATTATTTCATTAGTGAAAATAACTACGTATTGAGGCGTATTGAATGTCGATTCTTTTTTTGTTCAATAGGGTAACTATTCTACTAACTTAATCCACTGAGATCGCCAGCTAATATGCGCTATTCTTGACGTCATCAACTTTTGTAGTTAAAAAACACGATTTCAATTAAAGTAACGGAAATGTTGTTTTTCTGTAGATTGCGCCGGTGTAAGTAACAGCTGTTCAGCAACAACTTCAATTGCGAGGCTTCAACTTTGTGAATGGTTGTGGAATTCTAATAAAATAGAGTTAGACGATAAAATTAAATTTCTAGCTGACCAGAACGTTGATTATGTTGACTGATTCACAATAATCGTGAAATCGTGTTTTTCAACTACAAAAGTTGATGACGTCAAGAATAGCGCATATTAGCTGGCGATCTCAGTGGATTAAGTTAGTAGAATAGTTACCCTATCGAACAAAAAAAGAATCGACATTCAATACGCCTCAATACGTAGTTATTTTCACTAATGAAATAATCTCATTTTTGAAAAACTACTACTTTCACTAATGAAATAATCTCATTTATTTTAAAACGACTTTTAAATTGTGATAATAATTTCTTACCGTTCGCTGACATGTTTCCAGGTAGATCCCGCTCGAAACGTCACTACTAAACATCGGAACAATACTTAACGAGCAGTTGTTTCTTCCAGCTTACCTATTAACAGGTTGATCGATGATCGGAGCACGTCAATGTTTTTCCGATTGTTACTCTGCTTGAATGACTGTCCAGAGGTCAGATACTTATGAAATGAGTTCTCAGGGATGACAGGTGACCAAAACACAAGCTACCGGTAGAAATATCTAACTTTCGATTTTTCTTATTTTGGCCAGGTTTTTTCGATTCTGCCTCACAGTGCGTCGTTCGGTTGTAGTAATTCGCCAGCTGTCAGTTGTTACCCGATCAGCTGATCATGGTTCACGTGCAACGTGTGTCTGTAACCGATGTATCCAGGAAATCTCTATCATATCGTTGAAAATCTGGATATACCAAGGTCAACTCACTCTACGGCGTCATTCAAGGTTCATAAGCTAAAAGCCAAATTGACTCTGCTCTTTCACAAGCTTATACCGTGGTAACAATATCACATCTCTGCCTTCCCTCTGTCGTTTCCTATAAACTGAACGTTGGTCCCATTCATACACCTTCTCTTCCCTCCAAGACCTTCATTAACGTTCCTCAGCGTGCCACACGCCATTTACAGCTCTCCCAAGTTTCCTTTGCTTAGTTCAATTACCATGAGCCTTGACTTTTGTGTACATTGAAGAGACAAATGTCTTCGTACAATGCTATTAAATTATACTGATGCTGATTCCTCATTCTGAGCTTTTCTTCAGCTTCAGAATATACGTACAAGAGTCATAATATTTACGCTAGTGTGTAAGTTCCGTAGCTTACACTATAATGAACTTGCACCCACTCCCCACACCACACACCTAATTTATCACTTTTCACTTTACGAATTAATTAGATTTTTTGATATTTTTCTCTAAATTTCATCGCTTTATTTACGCTGATTCACCCAAAATTAAACTTGATTAACACCCAGTCCAAAGTAACGATGAGTCATGGTTGTTCATGAAATGTGCATCTTTTGATTTTTGCTAATAATGAATTGAATGTGTCAAAGCGAAATATTAACTCTAGAGGAATTATGTAGTTTTGACAAACTCACCTTTTAGAAGGAGGGGAGAGAATGAACATAAGTTTTGTTATACTGGACACAGTAGTTGAAAATGAACCGTGAGGTTTATTCAATGAGGACAGTGATTCAAGAACGAACTGATTGAGATTTGCAATGTAAATTATAATGAATATCAGATTCAATATAGAGAAAATGGAGAGTTTTAGAGAGCACTAGACGCTGGCTAGCAGAATGAACAGAAGAGAGTGAGAAGATGGCTCCCCAGTTTAGCCAAAATTAAGTAGTAGAACCGCAACGATGCATGAAGCTTTATAGGGTAGCTCCCATGTTCGGTATGTTCCGTACTAAATCAAGGGGTGTTATTGTACCTACTAAGTATGAGTCCTGAGGGGCATGGCATGGACCGGAGACCGTATCCATTCAGTAGAATAATGTGTTTTTATAAGCCCGGCAATTTGCTTATCTGATATTGTAGGAATGAAGAACCCTTCTATATTCCTTGTAGAATCCTTTCATCCCTGTACTGAGCGTACAATCCGAATGCCATACATTCTTATTCAGTGTGCGATTAACAATGCTGGTTCTTTATTGGTTGTAAAAAGGTAGTCCCAAAACAGAAAACCACCATTTTGTAGGCGTTGATTAAAAAGTAAACATTGTCTTTACTCATATTGAAATCAAGAAGCAGTTTATTAATGTAATGATTTAGCTTTAGATGATATGAAAAATGCAATGGAAGGTGTTACATAGTTCTTCCATTCACCGGGGTTCGGCACAACCTATATCTTCTACAATGTTATCCAGGTTAGGTACTTCTAATCTATCTATGTAGGTCATAGGCAATCGAAATCTTCCCCAAACCTACTCCTTATCGTCGAACTGGCCGCCCTTCGCAACGGGTGAATTGAATACGCAACACGATCGTGGTAAAAGTGGTACGCGTTAATAAGCAAATACTTGGAGCAACAACGTATCACAACCACCGGTTATGAACTCGCACCAATCTCAACCAAAGTGAGGGCGGATTATCGCACGTACTAGAGTAAAATTCCGATTTACGGATTCTACGCATCTTGAAACGGAAACCAAACTTCTATTGGTCAACAAAACGCTTGCATACGAGTCTGCAACGCATTGGGACATTTTCATGTGTTTACCTATGAATGGTCAACGTCATTTCTGATGGTCATAATCATCGTTGTGGCCACTTGGGACAATTTTTTTCGTGACGATTTTTTTGTTATGTGCCATATGAAAGACATGAAAATGTCAAAAGTTGTTGAATGTTTAGCGCATTGTTGAATATTTTAGTCGGCAATTTGTTTTTTCGGTTGCAATGGGCCGGGTAGTCCGCTAGTTTGTGTTTAGGAGTTAAATATCTTCAAGCAGTCAGTACCTACCTCCAATGTTCCAATGTGGTCTACATAAATTATTATGAGTTAATTGTTTGTATAGTTACTGGTTGTCAATCTAAAAAACGGCAGTTTCAAGTGAGATCTTGATAGGAAACGTTCGCGAACAATCAAGTTGACACACGAGACTCTATACCCAGACTAGAGCAGTCTGCTTAGATTAGTGGTCTGGATGCTCGCTTCGCTCGCATCTCAAAAATACATAACATCAGTAGTCAATCCCTTAGTAAGAATTTAGATTAGCTGGTCAGGATCTAGAGTCTCGTGTTTCAAATTGATTGTTCGCGAACGTCTCGTGATCTTGATGCTTTCTAAATTGTCTTAAAATAGAATTAGTAAATAATGCAGTATGTTATATGTATGTTTGTTATACGTAGACTTTTGCTATTATGTTTTTTTTTTCTCTAGCAGATAGCTTCTTGTCACATAACTTTTATTGCCCCGTATTGAATATAAATAAATGGTAGTGAACAATCAATGAACTGATTTCGTGGTTTTTAAAGAAGATTAAGTAATTGAGAAAAATGAAGAGGCAGTTATTGATACTGGCAATACCAACATGGAAAGACACCGAAAGAACGAAATTTTATGCTTTGTGCTTTTTAAAAACTTGTGAGAAAATGTGCAAGCCTCAGCGGACCAACAACTCGATAATGAGCTTAGTATTCCACCAATTTCACGAGGCTGATGCTCACAATAGGCCTTCTAGTGTAAGGCAGAACCTATATCTACCATTTATTTTATGAATCATCCGGAACGGCAGTAGCCATAATTATCTTGTCCAACGAAGCCCTCGCTTGAGAGGGAGGGATTGGGTGTTACAAAATCGCTGCCCGACACGGAACCTCTATCCTGGAAAGACAAAGGCCAACACTGAAGAACAATTAGTTTGCCAGGCTCACAATGGAGATATTCCCGAAACCGATGGCAGCGGAGAGCAGGCTGAGGAGGATTTCAGCCTCAACTAACCACAGAATTATCGTTTTGAATAGCCGCATTTCAGCTCGACCTGCGTGTTCAATTCCACGCCCCATCCTCGCTATAATAATTATCTCTTGTGATACCATGCGGGAATAACTTCGAACCAGAAACTGCGGCGCTTAATAACAAAAGGTTTATTCAATGCGACCTCATTCCTTCATGCCGTTGATCCGTTATATGGAATATTCACAGGAAAAGTTCATATTTTGGTCGGACCTCTGCTTTTCGAACGGATGCGTAAGTATTTACTGGGGTGGGAGAGAACGGCAGATCTGTGTGAAGCACAAAATATATATCAGAGAACCGCGAAATATTTTAATTTAATTTAATTAATTTATTGCACGTCATGTATAAAACAGTAAAGCGAACTTGATAACATTAACAAATAAATAGCTATATACATTCACAGATTTTAATAAAAGCAAATACTTTTGTGGCATGAAGAACATTAATTTTTTTATATTTCGCGATCCAGAAGAAATCGCTTGATACGCTTTTGAAAATGGTAAAAGGACAATCAATGCTGCAGACCTCATTTTATAGGTATGGAATGAAATGATTTGCAAATTTTATGGCTTAGAACTAGGGGTTATTTTTGTGGTGTCTGAGCCTGTGTATAGTGCAGAATATAGAATAGTGTAGAACTAGTGTAGAATAGAATAGTGTAGAACTAAATGAACTACGAATTTACGTTGTTAAGTCGTTTTAAATACATTATATATTTTTAAAACAGAATTCAAAAGTAATAACCAACGTTAAGTACCTATGCACGTTGCCATGGTCCCCATCTTCTGTGTTGCTACATCTTTGAGTGAGCATGTTTACGTTACATATTGTCGGGTCGTCTGGTGGTAGAGAAAGCTTCTGCTCCCGCTGGCGGTTTCCACCATCAGTTGCCTGGTCCGGGAAGCCGCCATGGTGGGTGGGGCCTGGGGCCGGTCGGGATGCGCCCGGCCGGCGTGGGGGTTACCGCATGCCCCCACAACTCCTTGATTATAATGCTGACGAGTTCGAGCTATGTTATTATTAAATTCCATAAAAATTATGTAATGACGATTGTTATGTACAAATTGTATGCAAAGCATGAAATAAAGACTGAACTGAACTGAACATTCAGGTTCAGCCCGTGATTTACTCTGGAATAAACAACTGCCCTTCTGTTGATGTAATTCTGAACTGAGTTTCCTACTATATGAAAGTGGGTATCATCAGCACAACACAATAGGTACTTTAGTACTTTCAGATAGTACTTTCAGACATTATGACCGCAGGAAGATCATTCACCAAGACCAGAAAGAGTAGGTGACCCAGCAAACTTCCCTGAGGAAACCCCTCTAGTGGAGTAACTTACAGCCAAACTGTGACTCCATCATCGGAGTCACCAAATACAACTCTATTATGCCGTAGATAATGAAATCCCCGTTCGAAATGTGTGGTTTTCAGTAAAGAGTTACATATACCTAGGCTATTTAGATGATTGAAATTTAGTGAATGAAAGAAAACGTAGGTAGGTTAACATTTTTCAGCGTCGACGTATAGAGTATGTTGAGGGGAAATCAGTAACTACGGGAGATACCTCCATTAATAATGACAGTGCTTCAGGTTACGCGGTTGAAAAATGTATCAATATATATAATCCCGAGGTGATTTTCCCTACCTTCCTGAAACCCCCTGCTTATGAATTTTACTTTAGTCATTCAAATCAGTTTGTGTGTCGAACTAAATCACTCGCGGCAAAGTTGTGGAAACCCATCGAATGAGGGATCCGTAATAGCAACGAGAGAAAAATCACAGTAATAAATTATAAAATACTGTTAAAAGGAGACTTTTGGGAAGTTGCGTACATTGCCGACACTGATTAGGTTTCCAAGCATAACAAAAGTTTTCTCTTGTAGTCAGTCTTCTTCAAGTACCGTCAAGTGGGTTCACTTTGGTAAGTCGGGTGAAATGAGTACAAAACGCAATTTCCAAAAGAAACGTTCAGATTTACAGTGATATCGACAGTTTTGAAAAATGAGGGCATTACCATCACCAATTGAGGCCCTTTTAGCAGTGGTTCATTTCTTCTAGATGTTGAACGTAACCTAAACAAGAGCAAGTAATTGCAACAACTTTGTTTTTCAAGTTTTTACAAGCAGGAGACATATGTTGATTGTGTGTCATTCCAGTGTTTTTTAGAGCAACGAGTTAAATCCCAGTTATTAACAAACTATCAACGATCAAAATGCGATGTTATGTGTTAACTCGTTATGTTATGTGTAACCGTTATTTTTTTTAATTTCATTAAATGTAGAATATGAGGATCCTCATTTTACCTAATTATACCTATTTTGAATGACTTGTCCTTTCGAGTTGGGTTTGCGTTACCTACAGTTGTAATTAAATCCCGTTTAAGTCTTGAGTTCTGTTAAGTTCTTTTGATGTTGAGTTCTTTTTTTAAAATTGTCATTTTTCAAGTTTTGAGTTCAGATTTACCGTTCAGGTTTACGTTAAACTTTTTCTGTTTTCAGCCAACAGCAATTTTTTCATAATTTTATGTACCTATACCTAAGCAGAACTTATTTGGGAGAAATTAATCCCATGATATCATGTGGCAACATTTTTTAGTGCCATTAAGTCATTTTTTTACTAAGTAATGTTCCTTTATTCAAGTTAGGTTCAGTTGTCTCAGGACCTGAAGATGTGATTGTCAAAGAGGTACATACTGATTAAAAAAGACTATTTTAGAGACTGTAAGTATTTTTATATTGAGAAATAAAAACGTTTTGTTATTTTAATATGATTCTAATTTTCTAGAGTTTTTCCACGATAAATCTGGCGAAAATGTTCTCTCAATCCTTCTTCTTATGAGAAAAATTGAACAAACTGCCACTAGGGAAGCTTAAGAAATACTATCAAGGGGGTCACTTTGACACAAGAGTCGTTTTCTACGTGTTAGCTGCGAAAAAAGTGCTTGTACTATACTGACCCCACTTCCAGGGGTCAGCTTAGTACATTTTTTGAGCAAATTACGGCCGTTATATTAAGAATACAGCTTGGCTCCACAGCTTAAACTGCTCAGCAAGACTTGAACAATCAGCAAAAAATTATAACTCGGCAAAAATGTGTACGCTCCAGCTACTGGAATATGTCAAAATCGTACTAAACTAACGCCATTTGACGGTAGGTTCTTGAAAAAATCTTCGTTCTACTAAAAATTCCTTGGGGTAATAACACCATAAAAAACGAAATTTCGTAACTAGAGTTGACTGAAAATTGTGAAGCCCTTGAAGCCCATATCAGCACCTATATGAGGTCTCACCGCGTTCCAGAAATTATACTTCAAACGTATGAAATGGTATGTCTTACTACATTCCAGATAACAAATTCTAAAAAGTTGGTGAAGACGAAAATCAATGGAACACAAAATTTGACTTCATACCTTTGTTAGGACAACTATAAAACTGAGCATATCAAAAGTCTCCACTCCTAGCCCCTGTATCGGTGAAGGGGGGTGTCTCTTTTTATATTTTTGACTTATATCTCAGAAACTATGCATCCTAGCGACATGACAAATCTATACAAAATTAATACTGACCAAATGATCAGTACAGAATACTGATCAATACTCGTTGATAAATTGTATAGACTCTGAGATATCTGCTCATGAAATTTGCAGATAAAAAAATTTTAAAATTTTTTTGGGCCCACATTTTTTGCTATATTTTACTTGATAACTATTCAATGATGCCCTCTAAAAAAATGGCGGTCAAAGGGTTATAGCGCATTATATTTCTTTCAGCGCATTATATTTAATAATGCATTATGTTATTTTACAGTTTTATCTATTTTCTTCGAAAGTTATACTTAAATTTCTCGAATTTGTCAATTTCCTACCTTTTCCAGTCAGGGTGTTGACCAAAATATGCACAATCAACTACTCATGGTGCGTAATTTTTGTTTAAGTCGCACAGCTATTCATTTATGGACGCCTACTAGTGAGCCTGCCGACCAGGTTCCCACACAGAATTTAAAAATAAAAATGTTAGGCATTTTAATGGGAAAATATCAAAGAATAAATTGATTTTGATTAAAATGGTCAATAGCCATTTATCGGCATTTAATTGGTTTAGCGTCTGGCTCTATTTCATGAACCTTGGCTTGACTATTTCATGATGGTTAGGCTTTTCCTCTCTACAATTCACTTACCTGTCAAGAGATTTTGCCTTCAGCCAATAAATCTGTTCGCAATATATTAGTGGGGCTAGTTAATTTGTTACAAAATTTTCGTTTTAAAGATACTTAACCTACTATTACGTGGTTCATTATCACATTAATTACGGTCATCGTGCTAGTTTATTCCGTATCTCCACTGGATATTTAGATGTTTGCCCAAGATCTCCAATCCACATTGCACTTAAGTAGGGTAAACCTGTACACTTACATTTGAACGCTCATTAAAATTGATGCATCATCCTGGAACTGTATTTTAGCATAAAAACGCACGAAAATAACTGAGGTATGGTTAATTTTAAGCTCCAAACCGGCTTTCTTGCTTGGAAACGCATGCACACAGTAAAATTACATGATGCCTGCTTCTCAGTTATTTTCGTGCGTTTTTATGCTAAAATACAGCTCCAGGATGATGCATCAATTTTAATGATCGTTCGAATGTAAGTATACAGGTTTACACTACTCACCTATTTGATTTCATGAATCCGACTTTCTTTGTAAAGAAAATAAGGCTAAGACAATGAAGAAATAACAACTAAAGATGCTATACAATGTGGGTGGTAACTCCTGCCGAAATATTCTGTGAAGCCTAAGGTTTGATACTTTTGAGAAAATCAGTCACGGCCATTTTCCATCCCCAAGTGCCACAGCCGCGTGAACAATGGCGCGAAACTATTTTGATGGAAGAAGAAAACGGGTTAAGGCCGACCCCTGTCCATGCGTCAACGTCAGAAGGCATCTTCCATTTATCTTCTGGAGAATCCGTTAGGGCAAACAAAACATCGGAGCCCTTCTACAATAATAACGTTTTCGTAAACTATCCTGAATGGGTTCTACCTTTGAAAAGCAACTAGGTGTCAGATAAATTCGGT